>OY804590.1:61931420-63131420 GCA_963680875.1 Bathymodiolus brooksi
TTTTGAGTAAAAAAATAGGGAAGGCAAATATTGCCTGGTAACAGGTCACCACTAAGGTAAATAATCGGTTAAACGGATTACTAGTATTCCACTTTCATATAGAGGGGGTTGCTAATATTCGCTGTTTAGAGATGCGGTGGTGATGTGAATTTTTTTTATTTCCCGCATTAATAATCTAAAAAGAAATAATACCGACAGGGCAATTACAATATTTTCGGAGTAATCAATGGGAATTAAAAAAGAACAAAAACGCAAAGTTGACAACGTCAATATTCAGGTGGAAAGGCTATGGGAAGATAAACCTTTCCCCCCCGAAAATTGTTTGACCGGATAATGTTCTCTGATATTCAGATAAGAAAAAAATAATAAATTTTATTCTATTTGAAATATGTCTGAGAAAATGTAACTATTGTCAGAAATGGAACAGCGTATTATTGTTTTGAATAGTTAAAACGTTCAACCTACGTATATCATTGGTGTATTTTTGTTTATTATTAGGCTAAATCGTCTTTCATTGGCAATTCCGATATTGAAATCTATCCGTAAATTATCCGTCTCTGACGATCAAATGTTGGAGGTGTCGATTTGCTTTCGTCCGTGAAATATTCCTTCGAAGTTTGCAAAACATCATAGTATTCCGCGTCGCGTGACACCCTGGATGAAAGACAAACTCGAAAATAAGGCATGTGAAATTCGGGAAAAAACAGGCATCGCTTCTCGGCCTTTTGGCTAAGATCAAAGTGTAGTATCTGTTCTTATCAGCTTAATATCTGATACGTACCCCATGTGGGTACCTCGATATTAAACTGATTTTTGGAACCAGGTGAGATGTGAGGTGCTTGCACCGCTCTTGCCACGAGTTGGCCTGGTATTGCATTACTTCCAGGATCGGCTCACTCCCCACTATGGGGAGAAACAATACAAATATTAAATTTAGTTCCCATTTTATTTTTGAGTAAAAAAATAGGGAAGGCAAATATTGCCTGGTAACAGGTCACCACTAAGGTAAATAATCGGTTAAACGGATTACTAGTATTCCACTTTCATATAGAGGGGGTTGCTAATATTCGCTGTTTAGAGATGCGGTGGTGATGTGAATTTTTTTTATTTCCCGCATTAATAATCTAAAAAGAAATAATACCGACAGGGCAATTACAATATTTTCGGAGTAATCAATGGGAATTAAAAAAGAACAAAAACGCAAAGTTGACAACGTCAATATTCAGGTGGAAAGGCTATGGGAAGATAAACCTTTCCCCCCCGAAAATTGTTTGACCGGATAATGTTCTCTGATATTCAGATAAGAAAAAAATAATAAATTTTATTCTATTTGAAATATGTCTGAGAAAATGTAACTATTGTCAGAAATGGAACAGCGTATTATTGTTTTGAATAGTTAAAACGTTCAACCTACGTATATCATTGGTGTATTTTTGTTTATTATTAGGCTAAATCGTCTTTCATTGGCAATTCCGATATTGAAATCTATCCGTAAATTATCCGTCTCTGACGATCAAATGTTGGAGGTGTCGATTTGCTTTCGTCCGTGAAATATTCCTTCGAAGTTTGCAAAACATCATAGTATTCCGCGTCGCGTGACACCCTGGATGAAAGACAAACTCGAAAATAAGGCATGTGAAATTCGGGAAAAAACAGGCATCGCTTCTCGGCCTTTTGGCTAAGATCAAAGTGTAGTATCTGTTCTTATCAGCTTAATATCTGATACGTACCCCATGTGGGTACCTCGATATTAAACTGATTTTTGGAACCAGGTGAGATGTGAGGTGCTTGCACCGCTCTTGCCACGAGTTGGCCTGGTATTGCATTACTTCCAGGATCGGCTCACTCCCCACTATGGGGAGAAACAATACAAATATTAAATTTAGTTCCCATTTTATTTTTGAGTAAAAAAATAGGGAAGGCAAATATTGCCTGGTAACAGGTCACCACTAAGATAAATAATCGGTTAAACGGATTACTAGTATTCCACTTTCATATAGAGGGGGTTGCTAATATTCGCTGTTTAGAGATGCGGTGGTGATGTGAATTTTTTTTATTTCCCGCATTAATAATCTAAAAAGAAATAATACCGACAGGGCAATTACAATATTTTCGGAGTAATCAATGGGAATTAAAAAAGAACAAAAACGCAAAGTTGACAACGTCAATATTCAGGTGGAAAGGCTATGGGAAGATAAACCTTTCCCCCCCGAAAATTGTTTGACCGGATAATGTTCTCTGATATTCAGATAAGAAAAAAATTATAAATTTTATTCTATTTGAAATATGTCTGAGAAAATGTAACTATTGTCAGAAATGGAACAGCGTATTATTGTTTTGAATAGTTAAAACGTTCAACCTACGTATATCATTGGTGTATTTTTGTTTATTATTAGGCTAAATCGTCTTTCATTGGCAATTCCGATATTGAAATCTATCCGTAAATTATCCGTCTCTGACGATCAAATGTTGGAGGTGTCGATTTGCTTTCGTCCGTGAAATATTCCTTCGAAGTTTGCAAAACATCATAGTATTCCGCGTCGCGTGACACCCTGGATGAAAGACAAACTCGAAAATAAGGCATGTGAAATTCGGGAAAAAACAGGCATCGCTTCTCGGCCTTTTGGCTAAGATCAAAGTGTAGTATCTGTTCTTATCAGCTTAATATCTGATACGTACCCCATGTGGGTACCTCGATATTAAACTGATTTTTGGAACCAGGTGAGATGTGAGGTGCTTGCACCGCTCTTGCCACGAGTTGGCCTGGTATTGCATTACTTCCAGGATCGGCTCACTCCCCACTATGGGGAGAAACAATACAAATATTAAATTTAGTTCCCATTTTATTTTTGAGTAAAAAAATAGGGAAGGCAAATATTGCCTGGTAACAGGTCACCACTAAGGTAAATAATCGGTTAAACGGATTACTAGTATTCCACTTTCATATAGAGGGGGTTGCTAATATTCGCTGTTTAGAGATGCGGTGGTGATGTGAATTTTTTTTATTTCCCGCATTAATAATCTAAAAAGAAATAATACCGACAGGGCAATTACAATATTTTCGGAGTAATCAATGGGAATTAAAAAAGAACAAAAACGCAAAGTTGACAACGTCAATATTCAGGTGGAAAGGCTATGGGAAGATAAACCTTTCCCCCCCGAAAATTGTTTGACCGGATAATGTTCTCTGATATTCAGATAAGAAAAAAATAATAAATTTTATTCTATTTGAAATATGTCTGAGAAAATGTAACTATTGTCAGAAATGGAACAGCGTATTATTGTTTTGAATAGTTAAAACGTTCAACCTACGTATATCATTGGTGTATTTTTGTTTATTATTAGGCTAAATCGTCTTTCATTGGCAATTCCGATAATGAAATCTATCCGTAAATTATCCGTCTCTGACGATCAAATGTTGGAGGTGTCGATTTGCTTTCGTCCGTGAAATATTCCTTCGAAGTTTGCAAAACATCATAGTATTCCGCGTCGCGTGACACCCTGGATGAAAGACAAACTCGAAAATAAGGCATGTGAAATTCGGGAAAAAACAGGCATCGCTTCTCGGCCTTTTGGCTAAGATCAAAGTGTAGTATCTGTTCTTATCAGCTTAATATCTGATACGTACCCCATGTGGGTACCTCGATATTAAACTGATTTTTGGAACCAGGTGAGATGTGAGGTGCTTGCACCGCTCTTGCCACGAGTTGGCCTGGTATTGCATTACTTCCAGGATCGGCTCACTCCCCACTATGGGGAGAAACAATACAAATATTAAATTTAGTTCCCATTTTATTTTTGAGTAAAAAAATAGGGAAGGCAAATATTGCCTGGTAACAGGTCACCACTAAGGTAAATAATCGGTTAAACGGATTACTAGTATTCCACTTTCATATAGAGGGGGTTGCTAATATTCGCTGTTTAGAGATGCGGTGGTGATGTGAATTTTTTTTATTTCCCGCATTAATAATCTAAAAAGAAATAATACCGACAGGGCAATTACAATATTTTCGGAGTAATCAATGGGAATTAAAAAAGAACAAAAACGCAAAGTTGACAACGTCAATATTCAGGTGGAAAGGCTATGGGAAGATAAACCTTTCCCCCCCGAAAATTGTTTGACCGGATAATGTTCTCTGATATTCAGATAAGAAAAAAATAATAAATTTTATTCTATTTGAAATATGTCTGAGAAAATGTAACTATTGTCAGAAATGGAACAGCGTATTATTGTTTTGAATAGTTAAAACGTTCAACCTACGTATATCATTGGTGTATTTTTGTTTATTATTAGGCTAAATCGTCTTTCATTGGCAATTCCGATAATGAAATCTATCCGTAAATTATCCGTCTCTGACGATCAAATGTTGGAGGTGTCGATTTGCTTTCGTCCGTGAAATATTCCTTCGAAGTTTGCAAAACATCATAGTATTCCGCGTCGCGTGACACCCTGGATGAAAGACAAACTCGAAAATAAGGCATGTGAAATTCGGGAAAAAACAGGCATCGCTTCTCGGCCTTTTGGCTAAGATCAAAGTGTAGTATCTGTTCTTATCAGCTTAATATCTGATACGTACCCCATGTGGGTACCTCGATATTAAACTGATTTTTGGAACCAGGTGAGATGTGAGGTGCTTGCACCGCTCTTGCCACGAGTTGGCCTGGTATTGCATTACTTCCAGGATCGGCTCACTCCCCACTATGGGGAGAAACAATACAAATATTAAATTTAGTTCCCATTTTATTTTTGAGTAAAAAAATAGGGAAGGCAAATATTGCCTGGTAACAGGTCACCACTAAGGTAAATAATCGGTTAAACGGATTACTAGTATTCCACTTTCATATAGAGGGGGTTGCTAATATTCGCTGTTTAGAGATGCGGTGGTGATGTGAATTTTTTTTATTTCCCGCATTAATAATCTAAAAAGAAATAATACCGACAGGGCAATTACAATATTTTCGGAGTAATCAATGGGAATTAAAAAAGAACAAAAACGCAAAGTTGACAACGTCAATATTCAGGTGGAAAGGCTATGGGAAGATAAACCTTTCCCCCCCGAAAATTGTTTGACCGGATAATGTTCTCTGATATTCAGATAAGAAAAAAATAATAAATTTTATTCTATTTGAAATATGTCTGAGAAAATGTAACTATTGTCAGAAATGGAACAGCGTATTATTGTTTTGAATAGTTAAAACGTTCAACCTACGTATATCATTGGTGTATTTTTGTTTATTATTAGGCTAAATCGTCTTTCATTGGCAATTCCGATATTGAAATCTATCCGTAAATTATCCGTCTCTGACGATCAAATGTTGGAGGTGTCGATTTGCTTTCGTCCGTGAAATATTCCTTCGAAGTTTGCAAAACATCATAGTATTCCGCGTCGCGTGACACCCTGGATGAAAGACAAACTCGAAAATAAGGCATGTGAAATTCGGGAAAAAACAGGCATCGCTTCTCGGCCTTTTGGCTAAGATCAAAGTGTAGTATCTGTTCTTATCAGCTTAATATCTGATACGTACCCCATGTGGGTACCTCGATATTAAACTGATTTTTGGAACCAGGTGAGATGTGAGGTGCTTGCACCGCTCTTGCCACGAGTTGGCCTGGTATTGCATTACTTCCAGGATCGGCTCACTCCCCACTATGGGGAGAAACAATACAAATATTAAATTTAGTTCCCATTTTATTTTTGAGTAAAAAAATAGGGAAGGCAAATATTGCCTGGTAACAGGTCACCACTAAGGTAAATAATCGGTTAAACGGATTACTAGTATTCCACTTTCATATAGAGGGGGTTGCTAATATTCGCTGTTTAGAGATGCGGTGGTGATGTGAATTTTTTTTATTTCCCGCATTAATAATCTAAAAAGAAATAATACCGACAGGGCAATTACAATATTTTCGGAGTAATCAATGGGAATTAAAAAAGAACAAAAACGCAAAGTTGACAACGTCAATATTCAGGTGGAAAGGCTATGGGAAGATAAACCTTTCCCCCCCGAAAATTGTTTGACCGGATAATGTTCTCTGATATTCAGATAAGAAAAAAATAATAAATTTTATTCTATTTGAAATATGTCTGAGAAAATGTAACTATTGTCAGAAATGGAACAGCGTATTATTGTTTTGAATAGTTAAAACGTTCAACCTACGTATATCATTGGTGTATTTTTGTTTATTATTAGGCTAAATCGTCTTTCATTGGCAATTCCGATATTGAAATCTATCCGTAAATTATCCGTCTCTGACGATCAAATGTTGGAGGTGTCGATTTGCTTTCGTCCGTGAAATATTCCTTCGAAGTTTGCAAAACATCATAGTATTCCGCGTCGCGTGACACCCTGGATGAAAGACAAACTCGAAAATAAGGCATGTGAAATTCGGGAAAAAACAGGCATCGCTTCTCGGCCTTTTGGCTAAGATCAAAGTGTAGTATCTGTTCTTATCAGCTTAATATCTGATACGTACCCCATGTGGGTACCTCGATATTAAACTGATTTTTGGAACCAGGTGAGATGTGAGGTGCTTGCACCGCTCTTGCCACGAGTTGGCCTGGTATTGCATTACTTCCAGGATCGGCTCACTCCCCACTATGGGGAGAAACAATACAAATATTAAATTTAGTTCCCATTTTATTTTTGAGTAAAAAAATAGGGAAGGCAAATATTGCCTGGTAACAGGTCACCACTAAGGTAAATAATCGGTTAAACGGATTACTAGTATTCCACTTTCATATAGAGGGGGTTGCTAATATTCGCTGTTTAGAGATGCGGTGGTGATGTGAATTTTTTTTATTTCCCGCATTAATAATCTAAAAAGAAATAATACCGACAGGGCAATTACAATATTTTCGGAGTAATCAATGGGAATTAAAAAAGAACAAAAACGCAAAGTTGACAACGTCAATATTCAGGTGGAAAGGCTATGGGAAGATAAACCTTTCCCCCCCGAAAATTGTTTGACCGGATAATGTTCTCTGATATTCAGATAAGAAAAAAATTATAAATTTTATTCTATTTGAAATATGTCTGAGAAAATGTAACTATTGTCAGAAATGGAACAGCGTATTATTGTTTTGAATAGTTAAAACGTTCAACCTACGTATATCATTGGTGTATTTTTGTTTATTATTAGGCTAAATCGTCTTTCATTGGCAATTCCGATATTGAAATCTATCCGTAAATTATCCGTCTCTGACGATCAAATGTTGGAGGTGTCGATTTGCTTTCGTCCGTGAAATATTCCTTCGAAGTTTGCAAAACATCATAGTATTCCGCGTCGCGTGACACCCTGGATGAAAGACAAACTCGAAAATAAGGCATGTGAAATTCGGGAAAAAACAGGCATCGCTTCTCGGCCTTTTGGCTAAGATCAAAGTGTAGTATCTGTTCTTATCAGCTTAATATCTGATACGTACCCCATGTGGGTACCTCGATATTAAACTGATTTTTGGAACCAGGTGAGATGTGAGGTGCTTGCACCGCTCTTGCCACGAGTTGGCCTGGTATTGCATTACTTCCAGGATCGGCTCACTCCCCACTATGGGGAGAAACAATACAAATATTAAATTTAGTTCCCATTTTATTTTTGAGTAAAAAAATAGGGAAGGCAAATATTGCCTGGTAACAGGTCACCACTAAGGTAAATAATCGGTTAAACGGATTACTAGTATTCCACTTTCATATAGAGGGGGTTGCTAATATTCGCTGTTTAGAGATGCGGTGGTGATGTGAATTTTTTTTATTTCCCGCATTAATAATCTAAAAAGAAATAATACCGACAGGGCAATTACAATATTTTCGGAGTAATCAATGGGAATTAAAAAAGAACAAAAACGCAAAGTTGACAACGTCAATATTCAGGTGGAAAGGCTATGGGAAGATAAACCTTTCCCCCCCGAAAATTGTTTGACCGGATAATGTTCTCTGATATTCAGATAAGAAAAAAATAATAAATTTTATTCTATTTGAAATATGTCTGAGAAAATGTAACTATTGTCAGAAATGGAACAGCGTATTATTGTTTTGAATAGTTAAAACGTTCAACCTACGTATATCATTGGTGTATTTTTGTTTATTATTAGGCTAAATCGTCTTTCATTGGCAATTCCGATAATGAAATCTATCCGTAAATTATCCGTCTCTGACGATCAAATGTTGGAGGTGTCGATTTGCTTTCGTCCGTGAAATATTCCTTCGAAGTTTGCAAAACATCATAGTATTCCGCGTCGCGTGACACCCTGGATGAAAGACAAACTCGAAAATAAGGCATGTGAAATTCGGGAAAAAACAGGCATCGCTTCTCGGCCTTTTGGCTAAGATCAAAGTGTAGTATCTGTTCTTATCAGCTTAATATCTGATACGTACCCCATGTGGGTACCTCGATATTAAACTGATTTTTGGAACCAGGTGAGATGTGAGGTGCTTGCACCGCTCTTGCCACGAGTTGGCCTGGTATTGCATTACTTCCAGGATCGGCTCACTCCCCACTATGGGGAGAAACAATACAAATATTAAATTTAGTTCCCATTTTATTTTTGAGTAAAAAAATAGGGAAGGCAAATATTGCCTGGTAACAGGTCACCACTAAGGTAAATAATCGGTTAAACGGATTACTAGTATTCCACTTTCATATAGAGGGGGTTGCTAATATTCGCTGTTTAGAGATGCGGTGGTGATGTGAATTTTTTTTATTTCCCGCATTAATAATCTAAAAAGAAATAATACCGACAGGGCAATTACAATATTTTCGGAGTAATCAATGGGAATTAAAAAAGAACAAAAACGCAAAGTTGACAACGTCAATATTCAGGTGGAAAGGCTATGGGAAGATAAACCTTTCCCCCCCGAAAATTGTTTGACCGGATAATGTTCTCTGATATTCAGATAAGAAAAAAATAATAAATTTTATTCTATTTGAAATATGTCTGAGAAAATGTAACTATTGTCAGAAATGGAACAGCGTATTATTGTTTTGAATAGTTAAAACGTTCAACCTACGTATATCATTGGTGTATTTTTGTTTATTATTAGGCTAAATCGTCTTTCATTGGCAATTCCGATATTGAAATCTATCCGTAAATTATCCGTCTCTGACGATCAAATGTTGGAGGTGTCGATTTGCTTTCGTCCGTGAAATATTCCTTCGAAGTTTGCAAAACATCATAGTATTCCGCGTCGCGTGACACCCTGGATGAAAGACAAACTCGAAAATAAGGCATGTGAAATTCGGGAAAAAACAGGCATCGCTTCTCGGCCTTTTGGCTAAGATCAAAGTGTAGTATCTGTTCTTATCAGCTTAATATCTGATACGTACCCCATGTGGGTACCTCGATATTAAACTGATTTTTGGAACCAGGTGAGATGTGAGGTGCTTGCACCGCTCTTGCCACGAGTTGGCCTGGTATTGCATTACTTCCAGGATCGGCTCACTCCCCACTATGGGGAGAAACAATACAAATATTAAATTTAGTTCCCATTTTATTTTTGAGTAAAAAAATAGGGAAGGCAAATATTGCCTGGTAACAGGTCACCACTAAGGTAAATAATCGGTTAAACGGATTACTAGTATTCCACTTTCATATAGAGGGGGTTGCTAATATTCGCTGTTTAGAGATGCGGTGGTGATGTGAATTTTTTTTATTTCCCGCATTAATAATCTAAAAAGAAATAATACCGACAGGGCAATTACAATATTTTCGGAGTAATCAATGGGAATTAAAAAAGAACAAAAACGCAAAGTTGACAACGTCAATATTCAGGTGGAAAGGCTATGGGAAGATAAACCTTTCCCCCCCGAAAATTGTTTGACCGGATAATGTTCTCTGATATTCAGATAAGAAAAAAATAATAAATTTTATTCTATTTGAAATATGTCTGAGAAAATGTAACTATTGTCAGAAATGGAACAGCGTATTATTGTTTTGAATAGTTAAAACGTTCAACCTACGTATATCATTGGTGTATTTTTGTTTATTATTAGGCTAAATCGTCTTTCATTGGCAATTCCGATATTGAAATCTATCCGTAAATTATCCGTCTCTGACGATCAAATGTTGGAGGTGTCGATTTGCTTTCGTCCGTGAAATATTCCTTCGAAGTTTGCAAAACATCATAGTATTCCGCGTCGCGTGACACCCTGGATGAAAGACAAACTCGAAAATAAGGCATGTGAAATTCGGGAAAAAACAGGCATCGCTTCTCGGCCTTTTGGCTAAGATCAAAGTGTAGTATCTGTTCTTATCAGCTTAATATCTGATACGTACCCCATGTGGGTACCTCGATATTAAACTGATTTTTGGAACCAGGTGAGATGTGAGGTGGCCTGGTATTGCATTACTTCCAGGATCGGCTCACTCCCCACTATGGGGAGAAACAATACAAATATTAAATTTAGTTCCCATTTTATTTTTGAGTAAAAAAATAGGGAAGGCAAATATTGCCTGGTAACAGGTCACCACTAAGGTAAATAATCGGTTAAACGGATTACTAGTATTCCACTTTCATATAGAGGGGGTTGCTAATATTCGCTGTTTAGAGATGCGGTGGTGATGTGAATTTTTTTTATTTCCCGCATTAATAATCTAAAAAGAAATAATACCGACAGGGCAATTACAATATTTTCGGAGTAATCAATGGGAATTAAAAAAGAACAAAAACGCAAAGTTGACAACGTCAATATTCAGGTGGAAAGGCTATGGGAAGATAAACCTTTCCCCCCCGAAAATTGTTTGACCGGATAATGTTCTCTGATATTCAGATAAGAAAAAAATAATAAATTTTATTCTATTTGAAATATGTCTGAGAAAATGTAACTATTGTCAGAAATGGAACAGCGTATTATTGTTTTGAATAGTTAAAACGTTCAACCTACGTATATCATTGGTGTATTTTTGTTTATTATTAGGCTAAATCGTCTTTCATTGGCAATTCCGATATTGAAATCTATCCGTAAATTATCCGTCTCTGACGATCAAATGTTGGAGGTGTCGATTTGCTTTCGTCCGTGAAATATTCCTTCGAAGTTTGCAAAACATCATAGTATTCCGCGTCGCGTGACACCCTGGATGAAAGACAAACTCGAAAATAAGGCATGTGAAATTCGGGAAAAAACAGGCATCGCTTCTCGGCCTTTTGGCTAAGATCAAAGTGTAGTATCTGTTCTTATCAGCTTAATATCTGATACGTACCCCATGTGGGTACCTCGATATTAAACTGATTTTTGGAACCAGGTGAGATGTGAGGTGCTTGCACCGCTCTTGCCACGAGTTGGCCTGGTATTGCATTACTTCCAGGATCGGCTCACTCCCCACTATGGGGAGAAACAATACAAATATTAAATTTAGTTCCCATTTTATTTTTGAGTAAAAAAATAGGGAAGGCAAATATTGCCTGGTAACAGGTCACCACTAAGGTAAATAATCGGTTAAACGGATTACTAGTATTCCACTTTCATATAGAGGGGGTTGCTAATATTCGCTGTTTAGAGATGCGGTGGTGATGTGAATTTTTTTTATTTCCCGCATTAATAATCTAAAAAGAAATAATACCGACAGGGCAATTACAATATTTTCGGAGTAATCAATGGGAATTAAAAAAGAACAAAAACGCAAAGTTGACAACGTCAATATTCAGGTGGAAAGGCTATGGGAAGATAAACCTTTCCCCCCCGAAAATTGTTTGACCGGATAATGTTCTCTGATATTCAGATAAGAAAAAAATAATAAATTTTATTCTATTTGAAATATGTCTGAGAAAATGTAACTATTGTCAGAAATGGAACAGCGTATTATTGTTTTGAATAGTTAAAACGTTCAACCTACGTATATCATTGGTGTATTTTTGTTTATTATTAGGCTAAATCGTCTTTCATTGGCAATTCCGATATTGAAATCTATCCGTAAATTATCCGTCTCTGACGATCAAATGTTGGAGGTGTCGATTTGCTTTCGTCCGTGAAATATTCCTTCGAAGTTTGCAAAACATCATAGTATTCCGCGTCGCGTGACACCCTGGATGAAAGACAAACTCGAAAATAAGGCATGTGAAATTCGGGAAAAAACAGGCATCGCTTCTCGGCCTTTTGGCTAAGATCAAAGTGTAGTATCTGTTCTTATCAGCTTAATATCTGATACGTACCCCATGTGGGTACCTCGATATTAAACTGATTTTTGGAACCAGGTGAGATGTGAGGTGCTTGCACCGCTCTTGCCACGAGTTGGCCTGGTATTGCATTACTTCCAGGATCGGCTCACTCCCCACTATGGGGAGAAACAATACAAATATTAAATTTAGTTCCCATTTTATTTTTGAGTAAAAAAATAGGGAAGGCAAATATTGCCTGGTAACAGGTCACCACTAAGGTAAATAATCGGTTAAACGGATTACTAGTATTCCACTTTCATATAGAGGGGGTTGCTAATATTCGCTGTTTAGAGATGCGGTGGTGATGTGAATTTTTTTTATTTCCCGCATTAATAATCTAAAAAGAAATAATACCGACAGGGCAATTACAATATTTTCGGAGTAATCAATGGGAATTAAAAAAGAACAAAAACGCAAAGTTGACAACGTCAATATTCAGGTGGAAAGGCTATGGGAAGATAAACCTTTCCCCCCCGAAAATTGTTTGACCAGATAATGTTCTCTGATATTCAGATAAGAAAAAAATAATAAATTTTATTCTATTTGAAATATGTCTGAGAAAATGTAACTATTGTCAGAAATGGAACAGCGTATTATTGTTTTGAATAGTTAAAACGTTCAACCTACGTATATCATTGGTGTATTTTTGTTTATTATTAGGCTAAATCGTCTTTCATTGGCAATTCCGATATTGAAATCTATCCGTAAATTATCCGTCTCTGACGATCAAATGTTGGAGGTGTCGATTTGCTTTCGTCCGTGAAATATTCCTTCGAAGTTTGCAAAACATCATAGTATTCCGCGTCGCGTGACACCCTGGATGAAAGACAAACTCGAAAATAAGGCATGTGAAATTCGGGAAAAAACAGGCATCGCTTCTCGGCCTTTTGGCTAAGATCAAAGTGTAGTATCTGTTCTTATCAGCTTAATATCTGATACGTACCCCATGTGGGTACCTCGATATTAAACTGATTTTTGGAACCAGGTGAGATGTGAGGTGCTTGCACCGCTCTTGCCACGAGTTGGCCTGGTATTGCATTACTTCCAGGATCGGCTCACTCCCCACTATGGGGAGAAACAATACAAATATTAAATTTAGTTCCCATTTTATTTTTGAGTAAAAAAATAGGGAAGGCAAATATTGCCTGGTAACAGGTCACCACTAAGGTAAATAATCGGTTAAACGGATTACTAGTATTCCACTTTCATATAGAGGGGGTTGCTAATATTCGCTGTTTAGAGATGCGGTGGTGATGTGAATTTTTTTTATTTCCCGCATTAATAATCTAAAAAGAAATAATACCGACAGGGCAATTACAATATTTTCGGAGTAATCAATGGGAATTAAAAAAGAACAAAAACGCAAAGTTGACAACGTCAATATTCAGGTGGAAAGGCTATGGGAAGATAAACCTTTCCCCCCCGAAAATTGTTTGACCGGATAATGTTCTCTGATATTCAGATAAGAAAAAAATAATAAATTTTATTCTATTTGAAATATGTCTGAGAAAATGTAACTATTGTCAGAAATGGAACAGCGTATTATTGTTTTGAATAGTTAAAACGTTCAACCTACGTATATCATTGGTGTATTTTTGTTTATTATTAGGCTAAATCGTCTTTCATTGGCAATTCCGATATTGAAATCTATCCGTAAATTATCCGTCTCTGACGATCAAATGTTGGAGGTGTCGATTTGCTTTCGTCCGTGAAATATTCCTTCGAAGTTTGCAAAACATCATAGTATTCCGCGTCGCGTGACACCCTGGATGAAAGACAAACTCGAAAATAAGGCATGTGAAATTCGGGAAAAAACAGGCATCGCTTCTCGGCCTTTTGGCTAAGATCAAAGTGTAGTATCTGTTCTTATCAGCTTAATATCTGATACGTACCCCATGTGGGTACCTCGATATTAAACTGATTTTTGGAACCAGGTGAGATGTGAGGTGCTTGCACCGCTCTTGCCACGAGTTGGCCTGGTATTGCATTACTTCCAGGATCGGCTCACTCCCCACTATGGGGAGAAACAATACAAATATTAAATTTAGTTCCCATTTTATTTTTGAGTAAAAAAATAGGGAAGGCAAATATTGCCTGGTAACAGGTCACCACTAAGGTAAATAATCGGTTAAACGGATTACTAGTATTCCACTTTCATATAGAGGGGGTTGCTAATATTCGCTGTTTAGAGATGCGGTGGTGATGTGAATTTTTTTTATTTCCCGCATTAATAATCTAAAAAGAAATAATACCGACAGGGCAATTACAATATTTTCGGAGTAATCAATGGGAATTAAAAAAGAACAAAAACGCAAAGTTGACAACGTCAATATTCAGGTGGAAAGGCTATGGGAAGATAAACCTTTCCCCCCCGAAAATTGTTTGACCGGATAATGTTCTCTGATATTCAGATAAGAAAAAAATAATAAATTTTATTCTATTTGAAATATGTCTGAGAAAATGTAACTATTGTCAGAAATGGAACAGCGTATTATTGTTTTGAATAGTTAAAACGTTCAACCTACGTATATCATTGGTGTATTTTTGTTTATTATTAGGCTAAATCGTCTTTCATTGGCAATTCCGATATTGAAATCTATCCGTAAATTATCCGTCTCTGACGATCAAATGTTGGAGGTGTCGATTTGCTTTCGTCCGTGAAATATTCCTTCGAAGTTTGCAAAACATCATAGTATTCCGCGTCGCGTGACACCCTGGATGAAAGACAAACTCGAAAATAAGGCATGTGAAATTCGGGAAAAAACAGGCATCGCTTCTCGGCCTTTTGGCTAAGATCAAAGTGTAGTATCTGTTCTTATCAGCTTAATATCTGATACGTACCCCATGTGGGTACCTCGATATTAAACTGATTTTTGGAACCAGGTGAGATGTGAGGTGCTTGCACCGCTCTTGCCACGAGTTGGCCTGGTATTGCATTACTTCCAGGATCGGCTCACTCCCCACTATGGGGAGAAACAATACAAATATTAAATTTAGTTCCCATTTTATTTTTGAGTAAAAAAATAGGGAAGGCAAATATTGCCTGGTAACAGGTCACCACTAAGGTAAATAATCGGTTAAACGGATTACTAGTATTCCACTTTCATATAGAGGGGGTTGCTAATATTCGCTGTTTAGAGATGCGGTGGTGATGTGAATTTTTTTTATTTCCCGCATTAATAATCTAAAAAGAAATAATACCGACAGGGCAATTACAATATTTTCGGAGTAATCAATGGGAATTAAAAAAGAACAAAAACGCAAAGTTGACAACGTCAATATTCAGGTGGAAAGGCTATGGGAAGATAAACCTTTCCCCCCCGAAAATTGTTTGACCGGATAATGTTCTCTGATATTCAGATAAGAAAAAAATAATAAATTTTATTCTATTTGAAATATGTCTGAGAAAATGTAACTATTGTCAGAAATGGAACAGCGTATTATTGTTTTGAATAGTTAAAACGTTCAACCTACGTATATCATTGGTGTATTTTTGTTTATTATTAGGCTAAATCGTCTTTCATTGGCAATTCCGATATTGAAATCTATCCGTAAATTATCCGTCTCTGACGATCAAATGTTGGAGGTGTCGATTTGCTTTCGTCCGTGAAATATTCCTTCGAAGTTTGCAAAACATCATAGTATTCCGCGTCGCGTGACACCCTGGATGAAAGACAAACTCGAAAATAAGGCATGTGAAATTCGGGAAAAAACAGGCATCGCTTCTCGGCCTTTTGGCTAAGATCAAAGTGTAGTATCTGTTCTTATCAGCTTAATATCTGATACGTACCCCATGTGGGTACCTCGATATTAAACTGATTTTTGGAACCAGGTGAGATGTGAGGTGCTTGCACCGCTCTTGCCACGAGTTGGCCTGGTATTGCATTACTTCCAGGATCGGCTCACTCCCCACTATGGGGAGAAACAATACAAATATTAAATTTAGTTCCCATTTTATTTTTGAGTAAAAAAATAGGGAAGGCAAATATTGCCTGGTAACAGGTCACCACTAAGGTAAATAATCGGTTAAACGGATTACTAGTATTCCACTTTCATATAGAGGGGGTTGCTAATATTCGCTGTTTAGAGATGCGGTGGTGATGTGAATTTTTTTTATTTCCCGCATTAATAATCTAAAAAGAAATAATACCGACAGGGCAATTACAATATTTTCGGAGTAATCAATGGGAATTAAAAAAGAACAAAAACGCAAAGTTGACAACGTCAATATTCAGGTGGAAAGGCTATGGGAAGATAAACCTTTCCCCCCCGAAAATTGTTTGACCGGATAATGTTCTCTGATATTCAGATAAGAAAAAAATAATAAATTTTATTCTATTTGAAATATGTCTGAGAAAATGTAACTATTGTCAGAAATGGAACAGCGTATTATTGTTTTGAATAGTTAAAACGTTCAACCTACGTATATCATTGGTGTATTTTTGTTTATTATTAGGCTAAATCGTCTTTCATTGGCAATTCCGATATTGAAATCTATCCGTAAATTATCCGTCTCTGACGATCAAATGTTGGAGGTGTCGATTTGCTTTCGTCCGTGAAATATTCCTTCGAAGTTTGCAAAACATCATAGTATTCCGCGTCGCGTGACACCCTGGATGAAAGACAAACTCGAAAATAAGGCATGTGAAATTCGGGAAAAAACAGGCATCGCTTCTCGGCCTTTTGGCTAAGATCAAAGTGTAGTATCTGTTCTTATCAGCTTAATATCTGATACGTACCCCATGTGGGTACCTCGATATTAAACTGATTTTTGGAACCAGGTGAGATGTGAGGTGCTTGCACCGCTCTTGCCACGAGTTGGCCTGGTATTGCATTACTTCCAGGATCGGCTCACTCCCCACTATGGGGAGAAACAATACAAATATTAAATTTAGTTCCCATTTTATTTTTGAGTAAAAAAATAGGGAAGGCAAATATTGCCTGGTAACAGGTCACCACTAAGGTAAATAATCGGTTAAACGGATTACTAGTATTCCACTTTCATATAGAGGGGGTTGCTAATATTCGCTGTTTAGAGATGCGGTGGTGATGTGAATTTTTTTTATTTCCCGCATTAATAATCTAAAAAGAAATAATACCGACAGGGCAATTACAATATTTTCGGAGTAATCAATGGGAATTAAAAAAGAACAAAAACGCAAAGTTGACAACGTCAATATTCAGGTGGAAAGGCTATGGGAAGATAAACCTTTCCCCCCCGAAAATTGTTTGACCGGATAATGTTCTCTGATATTCAGATAAGAAAAAAATAATAAATTTTATTCTATTTGAAATATGTCTGAGAAAATGTAACTATTGTCAGAAATGGAACAGCGTATTATTGTTTTGAATAGTTAAAACGTTCAACCTACGTATATCATTGGTGTATTTTTGTTTATTATTAGGCTAAATCGTCTTTCATTGGCAATTCCGATATTGAAATCTATCCGTAAATTATCCGTCTCTGACGATCAAATGTTGGAGGTGTCGATTTGCTTTCGTCCGTGAAATATTCCTTCGAAGTTTGCAAAACATCATAGTATTCCGCGTCGCGTGACACCCTGGATGAAAGACAAACTCGAAAATAAGGCATGTGAAATTCGGGAAAAAACAGGCATCGCTTCTCGGCCTTTTGGCTAAGATCAAAGTGTAGTATCTGTTCTTATCAGCTTAATATCTGATACGTACCCCATGTGGGTACCTCGATATTAAACTGATTTTTGGAACCATGTGAGGTGCTTGCACCGCTCTTGCCACGAGTTGGCCTGGTATTGCATTACTTCCAGGATCGGCTCACTCCCCATTATGGGGAGAAACAATACAAATATTAAATTTAGTTCCCATTTTATTTTTGAGTAAAAAAATAGGGAAGGCAAATATTGCCTGGTAACAGGTCACCACTAAGGTAAATAATCGGTTAAACGGATTACTAGTATTCCACTTTCATATAGAGGGGGTTGCTAATATTCGCTGTTTAGAGATGCGGTGGTGATGTGAATTTTTTTTATTTCCCGCATTAATAATCTAAAAAGAAATAATACCGACAGGGCAATTACAATATTTTCGGAGTAATCAATGGGAATTAAAAAAGAACAAAAACGCAAAGTTGACAACGTCAATATTCAGGTGGAAAGGCTATGGGAAGATAAACCTTTCCCCCCCGAAAATTGTTTGACCGGATAATGTTCTCTGATATTCAGATAAGAAAAAAATAATAAATTTTATTCTATTTGAAATATGTCTGAGAAAATGTAACTATTGTCAGAAATGGAACAGCGTATTATTGTTTTGAATAGTTAAAACGTTCAACCTACGTATATCATTGGTGTATTTTTGTTTATTATTAGGCTAAATCGTCTTTCATTGGCAATTCCGATATTGAAATCTATCCGTAAATTATCCGTCTCTGACGATCAAATGTTGGAGGTGTCGATTTGCTTTCGTCCGTGAAATATTCCTTCGAAGTTTGCAAAACATCATAGTATTCCGCGTCGCGTGACACCCTGGATGAAAGACAAACTCGAAAATAAGGCATGTGAAATTCGGGAAAAAACAGGCATCGCTTCTCGGCCTTTTGGCTAAGATCAAAGTGTAGTATCTGTTCTTATCAGCTTAATATCTGATACGTACCCCATGTGGGTACCTCGATATTAAACTGATTTTTGGAACCAGGTGAGATGTGAGGTGCTTGCACCGCTCTTGCCACGAGTTGGCCTGGTATTGCATTACTTCCAGGATCGGCTCACTCCCCACTATGGGGAGAAACAATACAAATATTAAATTTAGTTCCCATTTTATTTTTGAGTAAAAAAATAGGGAAGGCAAATATTGCCTGGTAACAGGTCACCACTAAGGTAAATAATCGGTTAAACGGATTACTAGTATTCCACTTTCATATAGAGGGGGTTGCTAATATTCGCTGTTTAGAGATGCGGTGGTGATGTGAATTTTTTTTATTTCCCGCATTAATAATCTAAAAAGAAATAATACCGACAGGGCAATTATAATATTTTCGGAGTAATCAATGGGAATTAAAAAAGAACAAAAACGCAAAGTTGACAACGTCAATATTCAGGTGGAAAGGCTATGGGAAGATAAACCTTTCCCCCCCGAAAATTGTTTGACCGGATAATGTTCTCTGATATTCAGATAAGAAAAAAATAATAAATTTTATTCTATTTGAAATATGTCTGAGAAAATGTAACTATTGTCAGAAATGGAACAGCGTATTATTGTTTTGAATAGTTAAAACGTTCAACCTACGTATATCATTGGTGTATTTTTGTTTATTATTAGGCTAAATCGTCTTTCATTGGCAATTCCGATATTGAAATCTATCCGTAAATTATCCGTCTCTGACGATCAAATGTTGGAGGTGTCGATTTGCTTTCGTCCGTGAAATATTCCTTCGAAGTTTGCAAAACATCATAGTATTCCGCGTCGCGTGACACCCTGGATGAAAGACAAACTCGAAAATAAGGCATGTGAAATTCGGGAAAAAACAGGCATCGCTTCTCGGCCTTTTGGCTAAGATCAAAGTGTAGTATCTGTTCTTATCAGCTTAATATCTGATACGTACCCCATGTGGGTACCTCGATATTAAACTGATTTTTGGAACCAGGTGAGATGTGAGGTGCTTGCACCGCTCTTGCCACGAGTTGGCCTGGTATTGCATTACTTCCAGGATCGGCTCACTCCCCACTATGGGGAGAAACAATACAAATATTAAATTTAGTTCCCATTTTATTTTTGAGTAAAAAAATAGGGAAGGCAAATATTGCCTGGTAACAGGTCACCACTAAGGTAAATAATCGGTTAAACGGATTACTAGTATTCCACTTTCATATAGAGGGGGTTGCTAATATTCGCTGTTTAGAGATGCGGTGGTGATGTGAATTTTTTTTATTTCCCGCATTAATAATCTAAAAAGAAATAATACCGACAGGGCAATTACAATATTTTCGGAGTAATCAATGGGAATTAAAAAAGAACAAAAACGCAAAGTTGACAACGTCAATATTCAGGTGGAAAGGCTATGGGAAGATAAACCTTTCCCCCCCGAAAATTGTTTGACCGGATAATGTTCTCTGATATTCAGATAAGAAAAAAATAATAAATTTTATTCTATTTGAAATATGTCTGAGAAAATGTAACTATTGTCAGAAATGGAACAGCGTATTATTGTTTTGAATAGTTAAAACGTTCAACCTACGTATATCATTGGTGTATTTTTGTTTATTATTAGGCTAAATCGTCTTTCATTGGCAATTCCGATATTGAAATCTATCCGTAAATTATCCGTCTCTGACGATCAAATGTTGGAGGTGTCGATTTGCTTTCGTCCGTGAAATATTCCTTCGAAGTTTGCAAAACATCATAGTATTCCGCGTCGCGTGACACCCTGGATGAAAGACAAACTCGAAAATAAGGCATGTGAAATTCGGGAAAAAACAGGCATCGCTTCTCGGCCTTTTGGCTAAGATCAAAGTGTAGTATCTGTTCTTATCAGCTTAATATCTGATACGTACCCCATGTGGGTACCTCGATATTAAACTGATTTTTGGAACCAGGTGAGATGTGAGGTGCTTGCACCGCTCTTGCCACGAGTTGGCCTGGTATTGCATTACTTCCAGGATCGGCTCACTCCCCACTATGGGGAGAAACAATACAAATATTAAATTTAGTTCCCATTTTATTTTTGAGTAAAAAAATAGGGAAGGCAAATATTGCCTGGTAACAGGTCACCACTAAGGTAAATAATCGGTTAAACGGATTACTAGTATTCCACTTTCATATAGAGGGGGTTGCTAATATTCGCTGTTTAGAGATGCGGTGGTGATGTGAATTTTTTTTATTTCCCGCATTAATAATCTAAAAAGAAATAATACCGACAGGGCAATTACAATATTTTCGGAGTAATCAATGGGAATTAAAAAAGAACAAAAACGCAAAGTTGACAACGTCAATATTCAGGTGGAAAGGCTATGGGAAGATAAACCTTTCCCCCCCGAAAATTGTTTGACCGGATAATGTTCTCTGATATTCAGATAAGAAAAAAATAATAAATTTTATTCTATTTGAAATATGTCTGAGAAAATGTAACTATTGTCAGAAATGGAACAGCGTATTATTGTTTTGAATAGTTAAAACGTTCAACCTACGTATATCATTGGTGTATTTTTGTTTATTATTAGGCTAAATCGTCTTTCATTGGCAATTCCGATATTGAAATCTATCCGTAAATTATCCGTCTCTGACGATCAAATGTTGGAGGTGTCGATTTGCTTTCGTCCGTGAAATATTCCTTCGAAGTTTGCAAAACATCATAGTATTCCGCGTCGCGTGACACCCTGGATGAAAGACAAACTCGAAAATAAGGCATGTGAAATTCGGGAAAAAACAGGCATCGCTTCTCGGCCTTTTGGCTAAGATCAAAGTGTAGTATCTGTTCTTATCTAAATAAACTAAAAGCGAATTAGAAGACATGACAGGCTATAAAAGAGACGTGATGGCAGCGACAGTGAAAGTGAAAATGAAGACAGAGAGACCACTGATGACAAGAGGCGCAGTATTGGAAGAAGTAAAAGACCACCTGCCAGTTAGGAATATCCAGGCGCTATATAGATGTGGAGAGGCCAGAGATTGGTATTTTACTTTCGACAGTCCGTCAATAGTTGACGAGGTAGGCGACACTCACTTCATTGGAAAAAGCGGGGCAGAGGTGGAAGTGGAACGGATTGACAAACGACGTGTCCGGTTTCGAGTACACTGGTACCCCTTCTTTATGGACATATCCAGCATAGAGCAGCATATGGATAGGTTTGGGTCTCGTATTCAGTTAGAATATGAGACTCAAAACTACGATGGAGTCCGGATAAAGACGGGAACGATATCGGGGACAATGATTTCAACTGAAAACCAGTTCCAGAGCATTCCGTACAGGAGTACTGTGTGTGGCAGACCAGTACTCCTGACAGTTATGGGCAGAGCTTCTGTATGTCTGCGATGTGGACAGGTTGGACACCAACGAGCCACCTGTCCACAAAGAGATCAGCCACGTAGCTATGCTGCTGCTACCAGAGGAGACAACTCTGAATGGACTACTGTCTCCAGGAAACAGGACAAACCCAGAACTGTCACTGGACCAGTAAGAAGCGACAACGACAAACAACAAGATGAACCACTCTCAGGCGAGAGTGAGGTAGGAGAAATTTTGGGCCCCCCGCAAGACAAGCGCGGAAGGGGGAAGGAAAACGGAAACATGGTCCCCCCGCAAGACAAGCGCGGGAGTGGGGTTGTAGATGAGGAGGAGGATATGGTAGTGCTTGAGACAGAGAGAGACAGCCGAGAACAACAGAGATGTAAAGACCGGAAAAGACAGAGGGAACCAGAAGATACAAATGCCAAGAAAGCGAAAGACAAAGAAGAAGAAACCGATTTAGATAATTTAGACCTGGAGGAGGTAAAACCAATTTTATCTTTGGTTTCGCATCCTCCTGGTAGTGAAGAAACTATAGAGGTCGACCAATGAACTGTTTAATGGACACTGATAATTGTAATACCCCCCTTGATTTGATTACCCTTTTTTCTATGTACTATGAGATTTTGTATACCCCCCTTGATATGACCACGATTATGCCCACGGACTTCCATTTAGAACTACGGCTATTTTGTTTATGTTGATAATGTTATGTATATTTTATAACGTGTCCTTTAAAGACCCTCATATCATTTCGTTTTTGTCACTTTATAATGTACTTTTATTTTATCCGTTTCTTTCGTTAATAGTGTTGAATTCTTTTGTATGTTATTTAAATGCTTTGTTTGACAAGTCTGTCGAACGTGATTTATTTTGTATTGTATTTTGGGATAGACATTTAAACTCACAATGATTAGAATTTTACTCACCTTTTTTCTTATGGCTACAATTGCAAATAATATAATCAATACATGTACTTTAAATGTTAACGGATTGTTAGATAACTATTGTCAATATTCTTTAAAATGTTTTTGTCTACAGAATAATATAGATATTTTATTTCTACAAGAAACGCATGTGTCAAATTTAAAAAAAGTTAACGAATTAAATGATTATTTTGATATGTATAAATGTTTTTGGAATTTTGGTACAAATTTTAGTAGGGGTACAGCTATTTTTATTTCACATTCTTTAGATTTTGAAATTAATAAATTTCATAGAGATTTAGAAGGTCGTTTCCAGTATATTGATGTTGATATAAATTGTATACCTTATAGATTACTTAATATTTATGCACCTACAAATGAATGTGAAAGAAAAGAATTTTTTGAAGATGTATATCCTTTTATATTAACAAAAGATTGTAAAATTTTTGGGGGAGATTTTAATTGTATAATTAATAGTAAATTAGACAAGAAAGGTGGTAATTTAGATAGAGGTTTTGTTGGTACAAATCAACTTAAAGATATTATATATGATTTTGAATTATTTGATGTTTTTAGATATAGGCTGTTGTGTACGTTTGAGGGATCAAGATGACGTGCATTTCTCGTTCGCTAAAATTTAAAGATTTTGGATAGTTCTGCTTGGAATTTTGGACCTATATTCGGCATATGTGAATATTATTTACTTTACGATATATTATGCTTTAAATTTCTGTTTTTGGTGGTTCCAGAATCCATTTTTTCTTTGTGTATTTTGAAATTTCATTGCGACCATACCTTGATATACCCAGGGGCTAATTGAAACAACATTTTCGAAAACAGTTCACAAATGGTTAGATCGAATTGGACTTTGGACTCATAGTAAATATATAACTGTTTCGTAGTAAAAATAACCTTTTGACCTTACCATTAGCCAATCATAACCACAGAATGTCATTGAATGAAACATCTACTCTCATTGCGGAAAGCAGGAAAATAGTGGAAGCGGCGCATAGTGACACATTAGAACCCAATGTCCTGCTGAATATGATACTGCAAATAGTGACAAACATTGACAAAAGAATAGAAATAATGGAAACAACGATGATAAAAAGCGTCGACGACCTAAAGAAAGAAATACTCTCGGTATCAGGGAGAGTAAGAAAGTTAGAGAATCTATCAACTGATCTTACCGTTAAAGTAACGGAATGTGAATCTAGCTGCCAAGGAGTAAGCAATCTTTTTGACAATGCCGACAAACAGATCAAGACGAATACTAGAAACATCATTCATCAGGATCAAAGACTTAAGAAACTAGAAGAAAATCCCAATGAATCAAATGCAGATCGAAGCCAGAGTGAAAAAATGGAATGTTTACACCAGCGCATTCGTGTCTTAGAATCCAAGATAAAGTCGGGAAATACCAGTATATCACAAATTCCAACCAACAACGAGATCCGAGAGCTTCAGGAATCCGTTATAGATTTACAATGCCGCTCCATGAAAAACAATCTCATTTTTACAAATTTAGCAGAACCACCAACAGAAGATGTGGAGATAAAGCTACGCACATTTATATTTGAGAAACGAGGAATCGAACACAAAATTGAGATTGGAAATGTTCATCGTTTCGGGAAGAGATACAGCGATAGACCGAGACCGATAGTCGCAAGATTTTTGTACCATAAAGACTTGCGTATGGTTCTTGATCAGGCGACATGGCTCAAAAACACACCTTTTGGAATACATCAGCAGTTCCCTAAACCTATTGAGGATAAACGTAGAAAGCTTTATCCTGGGCTGAAAGACGCTAAGAGACAGGGCAAACATGCAGTGCTTGTTCGGGACAAGTTATTCATTAACGGCTCGCAATACTTTGTCGATGACACTGATGAGGCAACACACGTAAACCGAATTAGTTACCGTGACTCTCTCCTAACAACTCCAAAGGAGGCCGATAGACCGTACAAGCGACAACGTCGTTCCGATTCATCTCCGCTACTCACCGGAAACGCCTACTAGAATAGCCATGGGGCGCAAAAACAGTATATTCATGACTCTAATAAAAATAAAACTGTTATATCTATTGATGCATGTCATATGTTAAATACCAATAAGAATATCCATTGTATACCTTCAACCCCTTGTATTGAGTGTAAATGTGATCCATGTGTATGTTATCTAAGTATATGCGATTATTATTCTGCGCTTGAAAATGAGACACTGTATTTCGAACATTTATTTCAATATTATAATAACCGAGTAATTATCAGTAGTGAAAACAAACCTTTAAATTTTATTAATGGCTCTGATATGCATTTACACTCAATTACAGGTGCATGTAGTACAAAGGATAACGGAGTTGAGAGGCATAATCAATCAGTTAGTAATTTTGATGAAAAAGCGAGCGATAACCCTGACATACCCCTAGGTGACAATGGTAGTATGAATAACACTTCTGACATAAATGATTGTATATCAATAGATTCAGATTATGAAGGTGTTGCGTCCCTTTCAAATAGTTCTGTATATAATAATGTAAATAGTAACGATAATTTATTGCGAATCGTATGTTTGAATTGCTGTGGAATCAAAACGAGGCTACAGTATCCCGAATTTAGAACCTTAATACAGAGTTATGATATAGTCTGTTTTGTGGAGACAAAAACTGACGATATAGATATAATAACTTTACCAGGTTACAAGTTTGTCATGAAAAATAGGAAAAAAATTACAAAAAACCGTTCGGGTGGTATCATGGTAGGTTTTAAAGATAATTTAGCAAAACATATAGACATTGTTAATACTGACAGTAAATATGTTATGTGGTTCAAATGTAGTGAGCAACTCTTTAAAACAGATCAGCCCGTATTTTTTGGTGTTGTATATATACCACCAGAGTATACCAAATACTCATCCGAAGACGCTTTTAGTGAATTGCAACAGGAATACTTGTCTTTTTCAAATAAATCTAAATATATATATCTTTTGGGGGACTTTAACGCGAGGACGGCAACTGACACTGATTTTGTTGATTTGATCAAAAACCGACATGTTGACAATTTTACAAACGTACTGAATGATTTGAAAATGCCACTCAACAGAATTAGTATGGATAAATCTAAAAATAAGCTTGGTAATCTATTGTTAAATTTTTGTAAAGGAAATAGTATGTTTATAGTTAATGGAAGAGTGGGTAATGATAAAAATATTGGTAGATTTACATGTAGAAATGCTAGCGTTGTTGATTATTGTATTACTAGTACGGAACTTCTAAAATTATTTTTTGACTTTGATATTCTAGAAAGTAGTAAATTGTTTTCAGATGTACACGCACCACTACACATTTTATTATCTGTTAACTTAAACAATAATGATAGCAATAGTAATACTGTTAGGAAAACTAATCACTCGAAAGCTAAAATAAAATCATGGGAAAATGAGAAGGTAACAGATTTTCAAGAAAACATAGACGAAGAAAAATTACATACTTTCGAACAGAAACTTTCACGTTGGCAAAATGAAATTGGTGTCACAGATCAAGCGATAATAGACTCATTGTTAGAGGACCTTGGTAATATCTTCACAGGTTCTGCCAAGAAAACATTTGGAACATTTAATTGTAAAAACATTGATAGTAAAATTAACAAGAATAAAAATGGTCAAAATCAAAAACCTTGGTTTGACCAAGACTGGAAATTTGCCAGACAAAAATATCGAAAATCTAAGAGACGTTATAAGTTGAATAACACTATAAGAAATCGTTCAATTATGATCGATGATGAAAAGGGTTATAAGAAAGTTATGGATGAAAAGTATAAAATTTACTGTAAAAAAATTTCAGATGATTTAAAAAATGCCTCAAGAGATAATCCCAAACATTTCTGGAAAATATTAGGTGGACATAAGAGAAAACAACAACCAAATATTGAAATCAATACCTTATATGATTTTTAAAGATTTAAATACGAAAGGACTCGATGAACAACAGTCAACGACACTACAAAATGAACTTCCAAATGACTCTAATGTACATATTAATGGGTATATTTCTCAGAATGAAATTTTCAAATGTATAAAAAATTTAAAGAATAATAAAGCTTGTGGGGAAGATGAAATTATAAATGAGTACATTAAATCCACATCAAATCGTTTCATTCATATTTATGAAAAACTTTTTAATATAATTTTTGACACAGGTGTATTACCTCAAAGTTGGTTAAATGGGATTATTAAGCCAATTTATAAAAACAAAGGCGATGTTAAAGACCCAATGAATTATAGACCAATCACAATAGTTAGTTGTTTGGGGAAACTGTTTACTGCAATACTGAATGCAAGATTAAATGATTATACTGAAGAATTCATGATACTTAAAGAAAATCAAAGTGGTTTCAGGCAAAGTTATTCAACACTAGATAATATTTTCTCTATATTTACACTATTTCAAATCTTAAAGTAAAAAAAGAAGAAATTATATCGTGCATTTATTGATTTTGAAAAAGCCTTTGACAGAGTATGGAAAGATGGCCTTTTTCACAAATTATTACTTAACAACATAAATGGTAAAATGTATAATATTATATTCAATATGTATACCAGTGTTAAGTCATGTATCTCATATAAAAATCACACTACAGGATATTTTAACTGTGAAATTGGAGTTAGACAAGGGGAAAACCTGTCCCCTTTTCTTTTTTCATTGTTTCTTAATGATCTAGAAGAATTTTTGCTGACAAAAGATATAGTTGGTTTAAAAAGTATCACCGACGAGTTAGAAACTGAACTTGAAATTTATCTAAAAATATTTGTAATGTTATATGCCGATGACACAATTTTATTAGCTGCATCAGCTGAAGATCTTCAAGTACAATTAAATGCTTTTGGTGAATATTGTGACAATTGGAAAATGAAGATGAATGTGAACAAAACAAAAATAATGGTATTTGGATTTGGAAAACTACGACAAAATCTCAAATTCACCTATAAAAACGTTGATATCGAAATAGTCAAACAATTTAATTATTTAGGGGTAATTTTTACAAAAACATGTAATTTTGATGTTTCTAAAAAGCATCTTTCTGACAAAGCGCTTAAGGCATGTACGAAGTTCTTAAAATGGGAAGGTTATATAAATTATCAGTGAAAATCCAGCTAGATCTCTTTGATAAAATGATAAAACCAATTCTCTTATATGGTTGCGAGGTCTGGGGATTTGGCAAAAATGAAGTACTAGAACGAGTTCACTTGAAATTCTGCAAAATACTTTTAAATTTAAAGTCCTCTACTCCAAACTATATGGTTTATGGTGAGCTAGGCAGGTATCCAATTGATATTGATATAAAAGTAAGGAAAATTTCATACTGGGCAAGACTTTTAAGTGGTAAGCAGGCTAAATTTTCAAATGTATTTTATAGGCTTTCTAGAAATTTGAATGAAAATGGTGATACTAATTTAAATTGGGTTTATTTTATCAGAACAATTCTAAATGAGTGTGGATTTACATATATATGGGAAACAGAAAATGTTAATAATAAAGAATGGTTAAAATGTGTTGTGAAACAGCGATTGATAGATCAGTTTGTACAGAATTGGCAAACATCTCTGTCAGATTCTTCAAAAGCATTAAATTATAGGATTTTTAAAACCAAATTCGAATTCGAGGAATATTTCAATATTTTAAATATAGGTGATGCAATCAGACTGTGTAGATTTAGGACAACAAATCACTATCTACCGATTGAAACCGGTAGATGGAGAAATATTGATAGAGAAAACAGGTACTGTAATTTATGTAATTGTCAGAAATTAGGCGATGAATACCACTATGTTTTAGAGTGTTCCTCTTTAAACGATAAACGCAAGCAGCTTCTTCCAAAATATTTTATGAAAAGACATAATGTTGTCAAATTCTTTGAACTTCTATCTACCAAAAAACAATCGCTGTTACGAAAATTATGTATATTTATCAAACATATCAATAAGATCTTTTGTACTCCTGGCTTACCCACTGTTGTTCCTTAACCTATGTATATTTTGTAAAAAGTCTGGTTATGTTATTATTATGTTGTTATTTTTCTCTGTACCATTGTATTTGGCTGTATGAGAATAAAGATATATATATATATAGATATATTGAACCTAATTTAAATAGTTATACATGGCATAGTAAAAATATCGCTTGTAGATTAGACAGAATTTACCTGTCTAATTGTTTAAAATCTTTTGTTAGAAATTGTAAACATATACCGTTCGCTTTTTCTGACCATGACGGTGTGTTTGTTTCATTTATAAATAATATCAATGTAAAGAAAGGTCAAGGCTATTGGAAATTAAATTCTTCTGTACTAAAAGATAAATGTTTTGTAGATAGTTTTAGAGAATGGTTCACGAACTTTAGTGATAGTTTAGATATTTGTAACGACATTTGGGATTATTTTAAAGAAAATATTAAAACTTTTTGTATTGATTATTGTAAAAGAAAAAATAGAGTTAAATATAGAGTAATTAAAGAATTAGAAAAGAAATATTTTATGTTATGTAAAGAAGAAAAAATGTCTCCAGGTAATTATTTTGAACAGATTTTTGAATTAAAAAAACAAATTAAACAATTTCATTTAAATAATTTTAAAGGTTCACAGATTAGAAGTAAAGTTAAAGTTTTAAATAATTCTGAAACACCTAATAAATATTCTTTTCAAACAGAAACTAAGAAAAGTAAAAAGAAATGTATTACTGAAATAAGAAAAGATGATGTTGTTTATAAAGATATTGATAATATAATGAAACAATTTATTAATTTCTATGATGATTTATTTAAAGCAGAAGATATTGATGAAAATGTTATGGATTTTTTTCTTAAAGATTTGCCTATGTTAGAAGATTTAGATAAAAATGTTTGTGATGAACCAATTGTATTAAGCGAAATAATAGACTCCATTAAAGATATGGATAATGATAAGTCGCCTGGTCCAGATGGTTTAAGTAAAGAATTTTATATGACATTTATTGATATATTTGCACCTATGTTATTAAAATTGTACGAAAATATTTGTAATGAGAAAACATTATCTAATTCTCAAAAAATTAGTTATATTACTCTTATATGTAAAGATCCTGAAAAACATTATGATGTAACAAATTATAGACCTATTAGTTTAATTAATATTGATGTAAACATTTTAAGTAAATTAATTTGTAAAAGAATGAGTTTAGTTTGTGATAATATTATTGGTATTGATCAAACCTGTGCTATTAGAGGGAGGAGTATTTTAGATAATGGTCATCTTCATAGAAATATTATAGATTATTGTAATCAGAAAAATTTAAAATGTGCCTTTATTTCTTTAGATCAGGAAAAAGCGTTTGATAGGATTAGTCATACATTTTTATTTAATGTATTAGAAAAATATAATTTTGGACCAAATTTGATTAATTGGATAAAAATATTGTATACTGATTTAAATTCTAGTATTATTATAAACAATTTTATCTCAGAACCTGTAAATATTTCACGATCTGTAAAGCAGGGCTGTAGTTTATCTCCTTTATTGTATATATTATGCTTAGAACCATTTATAAGAAAAGTTTGCTTAGACCGAGAAATTAAAGGCATACAATTACCTGGGTCAAATATTTCATGTAAAATTTCTGCTTTTGCAGATGATAGTACAGGTATTATGACAGATGATTATAGTATTAACAAGTTTTTGTATTGGATAAATTTATTCGGCAAAGCATCGGGTTCAAAGTTGAATAAAAATAAAACTAAAGGTATATGGTTAGGGGCTTGGAAAGATAGAAAAGACAATTATAAATTTGGTATTGATTTTGTTAATAGTTTAAAGATAGTTGGTTTTAAAATAGGTAATTATATTACTCAAGATGATATTTGGAATCCATTGTATATTAAATGTGAAAAAGTTGTAAACTTATGGAAGAATAGAAATTTAAGCTTATTAGAGAAATCTATTGTTATCAATGTATTGATTTGCTCTAAGATTGGTAGTGTTTTACGGATGTCAAAATATTATATCAATAAATTTCAACGTTTGATTTTTACATTTTTATGGAAATCAAGTACAGAACTTATTAGTAGAAATACATTATATTTAGACAAGTTATTTGGAGGTTTAAATATTGTGAATATTAAACTAAAATTGTATGCTTTACGTCTTCGTCATATACAGGATATTGTTAATAATAAAGATGTTAAATTTGTCAAATTTTCTATTTATTGGATTGGTTTTTCTTTAAGACATTTGAATGCTAGTTTTGCTTCAAATCTTATTCCACATAGTGATGTTATTACACCTTTTTATATTGAATGCTTAAAAAATTTTCATGATTATTCTGATAAAAATGATTTTGTATATGGTAATATTTCTACCAAAATATTATATAGTTCTTTGATAGATATGATTGATAATAATGAAAATGTACCACGTATTATTACAAAGTATCCTAATGTTGAATACTCTTTTGTATTTAAAAATGTATTTGATAAATTTATAGATAAAAATGCCAGAGATATAATGTATCGTATTATTCATGAAGTTTTACCTGTCAATTATTTAATGTATAACCGTAATATTTATAAATCTAATAAATGTACTTTTTGTAACTAAGACTAAGAATCTTTATTCTCAAATAAACCATACATTACAATGGTATAGAGAAGCTACATATAAGAATACAACACAACACATACATGACAAATAAATAACAGATATACAAATACATATACATACAATATTTACATTACAACAGTAGGAGTTAAGTATTAGCCAAGAGAATATCTGATCTGTTGATTTTTCTTATTAATCTACATAACTTTTCTAGTTTTATTTTTTCAGAAGTACACATTATTTGTTTAAATTTTAATATATTTGGCCTTTGAGTAAGATATCTACTTATTAGTTGGGATCGATTTTCAGTAAAAAAATGACATTCCATAATATAGTGGAATTCGTCACCAATAGATCTGCTATTACATTTTAAACACTGTCTATTTTCTCTGTCGATACCATTCCACCGTCCAGTTTCTATTGGTAATTTGTGGTTTGTGGTTCGAAATTTACATAGTGTATATATATCTTTGTCTTCCAAAATATTGAAATAATTTTCGAATTCAAAGTTGTCTTTAAATAATCTATAATTGATAGCTTTTGGTGAGTTTTGTATCAGAGAATGCCACTCCTGTGTAAACTGCTCATGGAGACGGTTCCTAATTAAAGCTAAAAGCAGGTCGGAATTTTGAAAGAATTGTTGAGACCAAATGTAGGAATAACCTGTATCATCAAAGATGTGTTTAACATGTTTAATCCACGAAAAATCCAGATTTTCATCAATAAAAAGGTTATACAAAATTTTATAAGATAAATATGAGAGTTTTGTTTCTTTACCGGTTAACAGTCTTGCCCAATATGATATCATTCTTAATTTTACATCAATTTCAATAGGAAACAATCCAAGTTCACCATATATCATATAACTAGGTGTCGATGTTTTTAATTTCAATAACAGCTTGCAAAATCTAAGTTGTACTTTTTCAAGACATTGAATATTTTTACTAAAACCCCATATTTCTGAACCATATAGTAATATTGGTTTTACCATTTTGTTAAAAAGTTCAAGCTGGCATTCAATTGATAAGTTATGTGTTCTACCTCTTTTCAAAACTTCAAACATTGCTTTTGTAGCTTTTTCAGTTTGCTTTTTAATAGCTTTGTTAAAGTTTCCTGTCCTGTTAAACAATATTCCAAGATAATTAAATTCATTAACAATTTCTAATTCAGACCCGTTCAATGTAAATTTTAAATTGGTTGATTGTCTCCCCCTGGAAAAAACTATAACTTTAGTTTTATCAGTGTTTGCTTTTAATCTCCAAGTATTGCAATATTCACCGAATTTATTCAAAATATTTTGTAAATCATCGTGGGTTTCAGCCAGTAGGACAGTATCGTCAGCATATAAAAGTGCAAAAAGCTTTAAATAAATATTCAACTTATCCTCTATGCAGTTTGAAACTGTTTCTAAACCATTAAGACTTGCATTTTCAAAAAACATTTGTAGATCGTTTAGGAACATAGCAAATAGAAAAGGGGATAAATTTTCCCCTTGCCTCACTCCCATATCACAGTTAAAATAATCAGATTTACAATAATTATAGGTTATACATGATTTAACATCTGTGTACATATTTAGAATAATAGTATACATTTTGCCATTTATGTGATTCAATAGTAATTTGTACCATAATGCATCTCTCCATACCGTGTCAAAAGCCTTTTCGAAGTCGACAAAGGCACAAAACAGTTTTTTCTTTTTTCTTTTTAAGATCTCAAAAAACGAAAATAATGTGAAAAAACTGTCCGTCGTCGAGTAAGATTTTCGGAAGCCAAATTGGTTTTCGTTCATCAAGAGAGCTTCTTCCGAGAAACGACATAGTCTTTCATTTAATATAGCTGTGAATAATTTACCAAGGCAGCTAAGGATAGTAATCGGGCGGAAGTTTTTTGGATCAAGTGGATTGCCTTTATTTTTGTATATTGGTTTTATATTACCTACAAGCCAAATGTCGGGCATTACACCAGAGTTAAAAATTGCATTAAATATCTTCTCATAAGTTGGGAGAAACAGTTCTGATGTAGATTTTATATATTCGTTTACAACATAATCTTCTCCACAAGCTTTATTATTTTTTAACTTCTTAATACAGCGAAGTATTTCCTCTTGCGTTATACTGAAATTAATTTCTTCATTTAGGGGACCAATATTAACATTATCAAGGAGATCTGTATCAAAATTCTCTTGTTGTACAAGAAGTTCATAGGGAGCTTTATTCAGGTTTTTGAAAAACTTGAATAAGTCTCCCAAAGGGATGTTGGGTTGTTTTCTATCCCTATCCTTATTCAACAGTTTCCAGTATTCTTTTGGGTCTGATGTTTTTAGTTTTTTTATCTTCTTACGCATATCTGCACGATAAATTTTACTATGTTTGTCAAGCGTCTTTTTGTATCGTTTCTCGGCTTCAGCGACATCTTGTTTCAACGCTTCTGTTCGTTTTATTTTTAATTTCCGTTTTAGTTTACGATAATTTTGTCGAGCAACTTTACACTCATAATTAAACCAGGGTTTATCTCCCTTAGGTTTTTTATTACATGTATCAGGTCTGGTTTTATATTTGTGAGTTCCAAAGGTTGTTTTCGCACTGTCAATTAAAAGATTACAAAGTTCACTGACAAACGAATTGACTTTATCTTTATCTATATCATCGATTAATGTGTTCACAATTTCATTATATAATCCATTTAACTTTTCTTTATCTATATTATTATTGAAAGCCGTATGTTTCGACGCGTCCCATTTCTTAGCTCTATTATCGGCGAGAATACCATTACTATTATTACTAGTCGATTGATCATTCCCCGCGGCAAGTTTAAATTTGAGATTTGTAATAGTTGGAGAGTGAACATCAGAATACAAACGACAAAAATCTAGTACTTTAAAATTGTAAACAAATTGTAAAAAACTACATGTACAAATACAATAATCAACAACACTTGAGTTTTTACATGTTAATTTTCCTGATTCGGTTTTATCATCACCAATGCGGCCATTTACAATAAATAAATTGTTTGCTTTACAAATGTCTAACAAATTGTTACCAGATCTGCTTTTAATTTTGTCCACATTTTTTCTATTTTTATCTATATTTAATTCATTAAGAGTAGCCAAATCATTTTGTAAAAATTCAGTAAAGTCTTCTTCATGTTCATTTATCTCAAAATCAATAAAGTCTGGTTCTTCTGCAGTTCTACTGTTAAAATCACCAAATAAAGAGATGTATTTATAATTTTGTGAAAAAGTTCGAATTTCATTTTCTATTTGATCAAAAGTATCTGGTTGAAAATAAGGTGAACCTTCTGGGGGAATATACACATTACCAAAAATGACGTCTTCGTTAAGGTTTACTAATTTTGATGAAACTTTGAACCATAAAACATACTTTGATTCTATATCTAACAATTCAATATAATTTTCTAACGATTCTTTATATGCTAATATCATTCCACCAGATTTTCTGCCAATTTTTTTTCTATTTTTCATTTTAAATATGTAACCTGGTTGTTCAATTGTATCCAAATCATCAGTTTTTGTTTCTTGTAAACATATAATATCCTGATTACATACAAGTTGACAAAATTCAGGATATTGCAGACGTAATTTAACACCACAACAGTTAAGACTTAAAATATTGAGATTACATGTATTTTCATAATGACAATTCCTACTAACATTACCTATATCTGTTACATCAGTATCTACAAGTAATGAAGAGTCATTGTTAACATTAGTGTCACTAATCTGATTAGTACTACTAGTATTTAATACATTAAACGATTTATTTACAACACAATCATTTTCAGACAATTCAAGGTCATCAATTTCAATATTATTAGGTATTTTATTAAAGTCAAAATAACTAGCATCACTATCATCAGTCCCAAAACAGTTTTCTCTTTGGCGTCCCTAATCCCGGTTTGGTGTTGATGAGCTAACACGTTGGCGCTTAGGTGGTCGTCGGCCTCCTGTGGTAGCTGGGGTCGCTAATACGTTTTCCGCGGGACGTGTCGGCTCAATGTCGTCCATTTGATCGTATTCATGCGGAGCAACATACAGTTCGTTGTCAATGTAGAGACGGTCCCGGACAAGTACAACATGTTTTCCCTGCCTTTTCGCTTCTTTCTGAATAGGATATAATTTCCTTCTGTTGTCTTCAATTTCTTTCGGAAATTGTTGTCTTATTCCATAAGGGGTGTTACGCAGTTGATACGCATTGTTCAATACATATTGCAAGTCACTGTGGTATAAAAACCGTGCTACTATAGGTCGCTTTCCCCTTGGTTTGTGGCTGAATCTGTGCACGTTCCCAAATTCGATACGATAATCGACTCCTATTTCTTTGTACAAAAAAGTTCTCAATAGTTCTTCTGTATTCCCGTCACGAACCTCATGTAAACCAGTAAAGATGAGGTTGTTCTTCATCGATCTACACTGTAAGTCGAGTATCGAACTTCTCAGATGATGAATGTTCTCCTGGCAGTCACATTGTGACCCTAAGCCATTATTACTATTATTTACGATATCAACTTTCTCAGAGAGCTTTTTAATGTCTGACTTATTCTTATTGCATTTTACGCTTAGTACTTCGTACTGGTCCTCAGTCTTTGCAACTGCGTTTTTGTTTTTCTCACAAACGGTTTTTAAATTATCAAACAAGTTTCCTACGCCCTGGATACCGCTTTCAACTTCCGTGATTTTACGTTGACTTTCCTTGATATCTTTCTCGGTCGACACTACCCGGCTAGTAAGTGAGGTTATAATATTTTTTATTTCGTCAAATTTTCCAACACATTTTTCAACACTTTGTAGTCTTTTGTCTATGCTAGAAACAAGATTTAATATCATGTTAAGAATAGAGGTTACGCTTGTATTTTCATCTGCTTCTTCAACAACTTTTCTACTTTGTTGTAGTAGCTTGCGGGTTTCACTGAGCGACATAACTATAACGGTACAACAATAGAGTAATGATGAATGATAATTGAATAAATCGAGTTCGAAGTTTAAAGTTCAAAGGTCAACTTCGCCAACGGCGTCAAGGATTCACTAAGTAATGGACATTTTCGGACTTAGTGAGTTGTGATCATAGGTGTTTGTGTATGTGTATATTTAGGTGCTGATATAAAAATATACTACAAAGTGCATATAATATAACATGTCTAAAACGACGAACCTATTACGTTTCCTTGCGAAATACGGTTCCTTGTGGAATATCAAAACTAATAGTCTCTCTCATTTTTTCCAAAAAACGGTTTGAATCGTCGAAAATTTAGAATTATTTCCTGAGCGAAAAGGACTCCGTCCATATTGGTCAAGGGCAGACAACCCTTTTAACCAAGTGGAAACATTAAGACATTTATTTATGGAATGTAAATTTGTGAATCAATTAATGATTTTAGTAAAAAACTGGTTATTTTCCATTTCTAATGGTATTATTGTATTTAAAATAGAACATGTATTTTTTCAAGATTTAGATATTAGTGATAAAAAGAAACTTAGTATTATATTGTTTATTATATCTATGTATTGTAAAACAATTTGGGTAAAACGTAATCTTAAAAAATTTGAAAGAAAAAAATTTACTTCTAATAGTTTATACTTGTACTTTTTAAGTCAATTGAAAATTCGTATCTTAGCAGATTTCGAACGTTTTCCTAGTTTAAAATTCATGCAGTATTGGTGTATCAATGATTTATTTTGTAAAATTGAAAATGAAAAATTAAATATAACATTCTATTGATTATGTAAGCTAAATCTGTGATATATTTGTTGTTGTATAGTATTTGTTATCGATTAATAAATGTTTGAAATATAAAAAAAAGTATCTGTTCTTATCAGCTTAATATCTGATACGTACCCCATGTGGGTACCTCGATATTAAACTGATTTTTGGAACCAGGTGAGATGTGAGGTGCTTGCACCGCTCTTGCCACGAGTTGGCCTGGTATTGCATTACTTCCAGGATCGGCTCACTCCCCACTATGGGGAGAAACAATACAAATATTAAATTTAGTTCCCATTTTATTTTTGAGTAAACAAATAGGGAAGGCAAATATTGCCTGGTAACAGGTCACCACTAAGGTAAATAATCGGTTAAACGGATTACTAGTATTCCACTTTCATATAGAGGGGGTTGCTAATATTCGCTGTTTAGAGATGCGGTGGTGATGTGAATTTTTTTTATTTCCCGCATTAATAATCTAAAAAGAAATAATACCGACAGGGCAATTACAATATTTTCGGAGTAATCAATGGGAATTAAAAAAGAACAAAAACGCAAAGTTGACAACGTCAATATTCAGGTGGAAAGGCTATGGGAAGATAAACCTTTCCCCCCCGAAAATTGCTTGACCGGATAATGTTCTCTGATATTCAGATAAGAAAAAAATAATAAATTTTATTCTATTTGAAATATGTGTGAGAAAATGTAACTATTGTCAGAAATGGAACAGCGTATTATTGTTTTGAATAGTTAAAACGTTCAACCTACGTATATCATTGGTGTATTTTTGTTTATTATTAGGCTAAATCGTCTTTCATTGGCAATTCCGATATTGAAATCTATCCGTAAATTATCCGTCTCTGACGATCAAATGTTGGAGGTGTCGATTTGCTTTCGTCCGTGAAATATTCCTTCGAAGTTTGCAAAACATCATAGTATTCCGCGTCGCGTGACACCCTGGATGAAAGACAAACTCGAAAATAAGGCATGTGAAATTCGGGAAAAAACAGGCATCGCTTCTCGGCCTTTTGGCTAAGACCAAAGTGTAGTATCTGTTCTTACTTAAATATACTAAAAGCGAATTAGAAGACATGACAGGCTATAAAAGAGACGTGATGGCAGCGACAGTGAAAGTGAAAATGAAGACAGAGAGACCACTGATGACAAGAGGCGCAGTGTTGGAAGAAGTAAAAGACCACCTGCCAGTTAGGAATATCCAGGCGCTATATAGATGTGGAGAGGCCAGAGATTGGTATTTTACTTTCGACAGTCCGTCAATAGTTGACGAGGTAGGCGACACTCACTTCATTGGAAAAAGCGGGGCAGAGGTGGAAGTGGAACGGATTGACAAACGACGTGTCCGGTTTCGAGTACACTGGTACCCCTTCTTTATGGACATATCCAGCATAGAGCAGCATATGGATAGGTTTGGGTCTCGTATTCCGTTAGAATATGAGACTCAGAACTACGATGGAGTCCGGATAAAGACGGGAACGATATCGGGGACAATGATTTCAACTGAAAACCAGTTCCAGAGCATCCCGTACAGGAGTACTGTGTGTGGCAGACCAGTACTCCTGACAGTTATGGGCAGAGCTTCTGTATGTCTGCGATGTGGACAGGTTGGACACCAACGAGCCACCTGTCCACAAAGAGATCAGCCACGTAGCTATGCTGCTGCTACCAGAGGAGACAACTCTGAATGGACCATTGTCTCCAGGAAACAGGACAAACCCAGAACTGTCACTGGACCAGTAAGAAGCGAAAACGACAAACAACAAGATGAGCCACTCTCAGGCGAGAGTGAGGTAGGAGAAAATATGGGCCCCCCGCAAGACAAGCGCGGAAGGGGGAAGGATAACGGAAACATGGTCCCCCCGCAAGACAAGCGCGGGAGTGGGGTTGTAGATGAGGAGGAGGATATGGTAGTGCTTGAGACAGAGAGAGACAGCCGAGAACAACAGAGATGTAAAGACCGGAAAAGACAGAGGGAACCAGAAGATACAAATGCCAAGAAAGCGAAAGACAAAGAAGAAGAAACCGATTTAGATAATTTAGACCTGGAGGAGGTAAAACCAATTTTATCTTTGGTTTTGCATCCTCCTGGTAGTGAAGAAACTATAGAGGTCGACCAATGAACTGTTTAATGGACACTGATAATTGTAATAACCCCCTTGATTTGATTACCCTTTTTTCTATGTACTATGAGATTTTGGATACCCCCCTTGATATGACCACGATTATGCCCACGGACTTCCATTTAGAACTACGGCTATTTTTTTTCGCTTACTTATGTAAGTGTATTTTGTTTATGATGATAATGTTATGTATATTTTATAACGTGTCCTTTAAAGACCCTCATATCATTTCGTTTTTGTCACTTTATAATGTACTTTTATTTTATCCGTTTCTTTCGTTAATAGTGTTGATTTCTTTTGTATGTTATTTAAATGCTTTGTTTGACAAGTCTGTCGAACGTGATTTATTTTGTATTGTATTTTGGGATAGACATTTAAACTCACAATGATTAGAATTTTACTCACCTTTTTTCTTATGGCTACAATTGCAAATAATATAATCAATACATGTACTTTAAATGTTAACGGATTGTTAGATAACTATTGTCAATATTCTTTAAAATGTTTTTGTCTACAGAATAATATAGATATTTTATTTCTACAAGAAACGCATGTGTCAAATTTAAAAAAAGTTAACGAATTAAATGATTATTTTGATATGTATAAATGTTTTTGGAATTTTGGTACAAATTTTAGTAGGGGTACAGCTATTTTTATTTCACATTCTTTAGATTTTAAAATTAATAAATTTCATAGAGATTTAGAAGGTCGTTTCCAGTATATTGATGTTGATATAGATTGTATACCTTATAGATTACTTAATATTTATGCACCTACAAATGAATGTGAAAGAAAAGAATTTTTTGAAGATGTATATCCTTTTATATTAACAAAAGATTGTAAAATTTTTGGGGGAGATTTTAATTGTATAATTAATAGTAAATTAGACAAGAAAGGTGGTAATTTCGATAGAGGTTTTGTTGGTACAAATCAACTTAAAGATATTATATATGATTTTGAATTATTTGATGTTTTTAGATATATTGAACCTAATTTAAATAGTTATACATGGCATAGTAAAAATATCGCTTGTAGATTAGACAGAATTTACCTATCTAACTGTTTAAAATCTTTTGTTAGAAATTGTAGACATATACCGTTCGCTTTTTCTGACCATGACGGTGTGTTTGTTTCATTTATAAATAATATCAATGTAAAGACAGGTCAAGGCTATTGGAAATTAAATTCATCTGTACTAAAAGATAAATGTTTTGTAGATAGTTTTAGAGAATGGTTCACGAACTTTAGTGATAATTTAGATATTTGTAACGACATTTGGGATTATTTTAAAGAAAATATTAAAACTTTTTGTATTGATTATTGTAAAAGAAAAAATAGAGTTAAATATAGAGTAATTAAAGAATTAGAAAAGAAATATTTTATGTTATGTAAAGAAGAAAAAATGTCTCCAGGTAATTATTTTGAACAGATTTTTGAATTAAAAAAACAAATTAAACAATTTCATTTAAATAATTTTAAAGGTTCACAGATTAGAAGTAAAGTTAAAGTTTTAAATAATTCTGAAACACCTAATAAATATTTTTTTCAAACAGAAACTAAGAAAAGTAAAAAGAAAAGTATTACTGAAATAAGAAAAGATGATGTTGTTTATAAAGATAATGATAATATAATGAAACAATTTATTAATTTCTATGATGATTTATTTAAAGCAGAAGATATTGATGAAAATGTTATGGATTTTTTTCTTAAAGATTTGCCTATGTTAGAAGATTTAGATAAAAATGTTTGTGATGAACCAATTGTATTAAACGAAATAATAGACTCCATTAAAGATATGGATAATGATAAGTCGCCTGGTCCAGATGGTTTAAGTAAAGAATTTTATATGACATTTATTGATATTTTTGCACCTATGTTATTAAAATTGTACGAAAATATTTGTAATGAGAAAACATTATCTAATTCTCAAAAAATTAGTTATATTACTCTTATATGTAAAGATCCTGAAAAACATTATGATGTAACAAATTATAGACCTATTAGTTTAATTAATATTGATGTAAAAATTTTAAGTAAATTAATTTGTAAAAGAATGAGTTTAGTTTGTGATAATATTATTGGTATTGATCAAACCTGTGCTATTAGAGGGAGGAGTATTTTAGATAATGGTCATCTTCATAGAAATATTATAGATTATTGTAATCAGAAAAATTTAAAATGTGCCTTTATTTCTTTAGATCAAGAAAAAGCGTTTGATAGGATTAGTCATACATTTTTATTTAATGTATTAGAAAAATATAATTTTGGACCAAATTTGATTAATTGGATAAAAATATTGTATACTGATTTAAATTCTAGTATTATTATAAACAATTTTATCTCAGAACCTGTAAATATTTCACGATCTGTAAAGCAGGGCTGTAGTTTATCTCCTTTATTGTATATATTATGCTTAGAACCATTTATAAGAAAAGTTTGTTTAGACCGAGAAATTAAAGGCATACAATTACCTGGGTCAAATATTTCATGTAAAATTTCTGCTTTTGCAGATGATAGTACAGGTATTATGACAGATGATTATAGTATTAACAAGTTTTTGTATTGGATAAATTTATTCGGCAAAGCATCGGGTTCAAAGTTGAATAAAAATAAAACTAAAGGTATATGGTTAGGGGCTTGGAAAGATAGAAAAGACAATTATAAATTTGGTATTGATTTTGTTAATAGTTTAAAGGGATATTGTCTACCAGCTGCGTAATTTTTTCATACCCAAAATTATTGTCGATTTCCGTACTGACCTTCATAAAATGAAGATTAACACCGAGTTATGTTGCAAAAGATACGATTTATTGACAAAAAAGACCCAAAAAAGAATTATTGTCCGGATGACAATATTCAAATCTATTCATATGGCCTTCTATGCGAACACGTCTTGAGCATGCGCACTGTTTAGAAACAATAAACAACATGTGGTTCTTGGGCAAAAGAGAAACTGTCAACGCGTGGAAGAAAGCGGACTTTGACGGATTCAGAGATAAAGAGGAATAGAAGTGAGGTATCTTCCAAATGGAACAAATGCAGGATATATGTAGGGGATCAGTTGGACCGTTGCCGTTGGATGGAGCGAACTCAAGGAAGTGCTTGATTATTGTTGATAGGTAAGCCGAGCATGTTGCCTTCTTTTCTCAATCGTTTTTCATATTTTATGAATTTATGATGATGCCTATGATCATTTTCGGTAGATATTAATCAATATATGTAATTTTGCACCTGGCAACAGCAAATTATTGTCAATGAGTAGCATAAAACGGCCGTATTTGCGAGGTAAACAAACACAAATTTTAAGAGGCCAGCAAAGGGGAAATGGGAGTGCAAAAATGATATCAATGACAATGCAGTTTATTATTATCAATTTAAAAAGAAATATCGAATCAATTCATTTTTAATGCAAGAATTAAAACTGTACATGGCTTAATGAAAACCCTATAAAGTTCTTTTTATTCAAGCAAATTTATTTCTTTGATATACAACATATAATTAGGCTTTTAATTTTATCAAATTTCAACAACTTGGACAAGAAACTTAGTGTTGGGAACCAAAAGTATATACCTTACTTTCTGCGAATTATCACTATAATGGAAAATCAGTATGTATTTTTCAAATAAAAGCTTTCTATTTAAAGAAGCTTCATTTCAATTGCACTTTTAGTTTGGATCCTGTAAGTATAATATATAATTATAAACAAGGTTTTGAAGAAATGATATGAATATCAATTGAAATTTTCAAGTTTCAGAACTTTTTTTATATATGACTACAAAATTTTACTGAAAATTTCAGAAATGTCCTAAAATGCATATTTTAGACCATGGCTAAATGAAAATCATTTTAATTCCTTTATGCAAACAAGTTCATATCTTGGGTACTGGAAATACATTACATAAATAAGGTTAAAAGTACTTTCAACAAGTTTGAACATAACACTTTGTTATGGGAGCCAAAATTATATCTTCCTGTCTGTGAATTATTACCATAGTGGAAAATCCGTATGTATCTTTTATATAAAAAGCTTTCCATTTAAATAAGTGTCATTTCAGTACCATTTTTAGTTTGGATCCTGTAAGTATGATACATAAACAAGGTTTTTAAAAAATAATATGAAGATCCATAGAAATTTGCAAGTTTCAGAAACTTTTCTATATATGTGACTATAAAATTTTACTGAAATGTCCTGAACTGCATATTTTAGACTATGACTAAATGAAAATCGTTTTCAATTTCCTTATGCAAACCAAGTTTATTTCTTGACTATTCTAAAAACATTACATTAACTAGTTTTTTACTACATTTCAAAAATTTTGGACATAATTTTTAGTTCAGGGAGCCAAAATTATACTTTACTATCTTAGAATTATCAACATAGACATGATAGAGGGAAATCAATATGTATTTTTCATATAAAGGCTTTCTATTTAAAGAATTGTCATTTGAACTGCTTTTTATCCCCTCGCCAACGAAGTTGCGAAGGGATATAGTAACGCTACCGTCCGTCCGTCACATCCCTGTGAACACTCTAGAATCAACATCCTTCAATGGATTTTGACCAAACGTGGTACATACTTAGTCCTTAAGAGAATTTGAAACCCTATTGATTTTCAAGGTCAAAGGTCAAGGTCACAGGGTCAAATTTTTACCGCGTAACATCCTTGTGAACACTAGAATCAACATCCTTCAATGGATTTTTGACAAAACTTGGTACATACTTAGTCCTTAAGATAGCCGAAACCCTATTGATTTTCAAGGTCATAGCCTTATAGGTCAAAGGTCAAGATAACCGGGTCAAAATTTTACCGCGTAACATCCTTGTGAACACTCTAGAATCAACATCCTTCAATGGATTTTGACCAAGCTTGATACATACTTAGTCCTTAAGAGAATCTGGAACCCTATTGATTTTCAAAGTCAAAGGTCAAGGTCACCAGGTCAAATTTTTAGGCGAGGGGATATGCCACACTTTGCCCTTGTTTAGTTTGGATCTTGTAAGTATGATTAATAAACAAGATTTTTAAGAAATAATGTGAAGATCCATAGCAATTTGCATGTTTCACAGTGTGTGAATTTAACAGTAGACCGATGGCCCATGTCTGTGTTAAAATCATGCAGGTTTTTGTAAAATTATCTAAATTTTTTAGGCAAATTACTACTAAAACTGGTAATTTCAGACAAATGTGATTTTGTAGTGATTGATATTTGTACTTTTGATTTAGATATTCTGACCAAGGTAATTCTAGAGTAGAAGAAATGAGCAGCCATCACATTTCAACGAAACGGATGAAACTGGAGAAATCGAGTTAATTTGTGAACCCATTTGAGTATGTTCATTTTGTTAAAGATTAGACATACATGTATTCTACATTATGTTTATAGGTAACATTGTCAATATTGTTCAACACAGTCACTTGTATAACAGTTTCCTATTAATTATTGTGGCTTGCATAGTGATACTACTAGTAGCTATATTATATAGGGATCATGTTGGCTTCTGCGTCATCGTTACATTTTCATCAATCCACAAGCTGAAATGGCCAGTCCCCCTTAGCTACTTACGGGAATGAAACCAAACTGGGACAGAATTGACGCACGTCTGGTGCACCAAATTTTTTCCTGTAACTTTGATGTAATTTTGTCTCTTTATATTGTGTTGTGTAGTTGTGTGCTGCATAGATGTATAAAGATTTAATATTATTTTGAAAAGCTTTTTCGTTATACAGCTGCACATCAGAACCATATAGCAAAATTTGTTTCGATATTATACACATACACTGTAATAAACAATTATTTTTTATTCTTACAGTCTCTCAATAGATATTACTGAAGAGGGCAGTGATGTTGGTGATGATTCTGACGATGGAGATTTTGAACCTAGCCTCAACTTCACTCTAAGGTTTGTCATGTTAATTTCATGTTTCAGTTGTAACTTACATACTTGAAATTTTGTCCTAATAACAGAACCATGAATGATCATATGTCATAGGAGCTTTATTATACCCCCGCTCCACTGGAAAGGGGGGGGGGGTATACTGTTTTACCTCTGTCCATCCGTTTGTCCCAAGATGTTCATAACATTTTTCTCAGTAATTATTTATGGCAGCAATCTGATATTTGATCATAGGCTTCAGAAGGGTCAATCGAAAGTCGCAAACCTGCTGCGTTGTCCATGGTCAAGTCTGGTAGAAGTCCCATCCGATGAAGGGAAAGACATCAACAACAAATGAAGATCAGTTCTGATTTGGGTAACAGACACCCTGTAACCATTGACCAGCTCGTGATGCCTGCCATATAATTTCTTGAGGGATGACCACAACCTAAAATCTGTCTACAAATCACTCAAATCCTTCATAAAGTGGACTTGTAATGATATGTTTAGTTGCTCATTCACTATACATTCGAGATATTCATCTTGAATTGAAAGTTAGGGCTCCATAGATCATAATCTCTATTGTTTTATTCTTGTGAATTACATTGTATGTATTTTTCTACTTCAGGTGGCAGAGAAGTTACAACAAAAAGACAGCTAGATGGTCTGTGCAGCCTGTTAAAGCTGACAAGTCATATTCCTATGTTCCAAGACTATTAAGGGTCATCATTTGTATGAGACTGCAAGATAATGAAGGAATGAATTAACGTGTGCAGTTGGAAGTAGATGATCCCAGAAGAATGTCGGTCCATCTTGCACCAATTCCACAACCTCCAACTCGGGATGATATTGTAGCATCTCAGAAATCCAGATTTGAAGACCAAGACAAAACAATTGACTATATTGTCGCATAAAATAAATTTAGATTGTCACTCTTTGTTTTACCTGGTCTGACAGAAGTTCTGCACATTTAGAGCAGAAAATTACCTAAGTCAGGATAATGGGCATTACAAATTGTCCAATGCACAATAATGATAGCACTCAGTGTGTTGGTCTAGTTAGTACAAATCAGGACAACTTTTTAGGACCTCACAAGAAACATTTCTGCCAAGTTTGGTTAAATTCTGTTCGGCTGTTCTCAAGAAGAAGATGAAAATGTTGTTTCCCATAGGGTTTCAATGTAAACTTTGACCTCCGCTGGTGGCTATTTTGAATTTTCAAATGGCGCAAACAGTAACAACACATGTTAAAGACATTCATAGGAACATATATACCAGATTTCAATTCAATGCCTTCAGCGGTTCTTGAGAAGAAGTTTCTTGAAAATCGACCAATCAGAATTTTCAAAGTCACATGGTGGCCATGTTTTTTGACGAATCTGCACAAAAGTAACAACTCTTGTGTAGGACCTCATAGAAAACATCTCTGCCAAGTTTGGTTTTGAATTATATAAAAGACTGTCAGTCCATTTTAGAAGAAGTTGTCAGTGCTGATAGAACAAAAAATAATAATAAGATGGCAAAACTTTCAAATTAAATTTACAATTCCAACTGACCAACTTGTGAAATTAACAACTCATTAGGGTTGATTTATTTTTTATTTTTGGTGTTTTAACGCCACTTTCAGCAATATTTCAGCTATATCATGGCGACCAGTTTTACTGGTGGAGGAAACCAGAGTACCCAGACAACCACCGACCATAGGGAAGCAAGTGGTAAACTTTATCATTAGGGTATATGGGATAAAATACAAAATATTTCATGAACAAGTTTTAATTAAATCGTCTAGGAATGAAACCCTTGTATTGTCCATATAGATCAGGATATTTGTCCCTAATTTTCCAAGTACAACAGCTTGGGATCACACGTCTGACCCCAGCTCCAAGTCGGCCATGTGCCCAAATGGTATACTGGCGGTAGGCTGCATACCTATTGGATCTGTTGTAATCCTCGTCATGGGGCATTACTACAAGTTCCTCTCGAAACATTCTAGCAACCCCCAACACTTCCTCATCAAGGACAATCCGATCAAAGTCCTGTAATAAAGACAAGAGATTTAATAAAAACAGAGTAAAGACAGATGGTTCTACATTCATCTAGAAAAATGAGCTTTATTTAAAAAAGAAATATAATTCATTATAAGTGAAATAGTTTGCACAAATTCAGTTTAGAGAAATAAAAAAGTCTTATTTTGGAAGGAAAGATTTTCTCGTGGGACTTTCTTATGACCACAGTTTTATTTCCTTTTTTTGTTGGTATATGGGAGAACCATTTTGGTCTTGCAAATTTTTTTTTATCAATTTACCCCTCAAGCTATTCAATTTTAATTTTATGGTTTTTTTCCTAAAAATTATTTTGATTCTGAATCTTGAAGAAAAAAATTTGGCTGGACAGGAGAAAAAAATATATTCCGACTTGACATTTTCACAGTATAATCATATACTTGCCATTTTCACAGTATAATCGTATACAAAATTTTGAAGAAAAAAAAATTATTCCAGCACTTCGCCAATCCAATTAAAATTAGATCTACGCCGAAGGGGGAGGGGGGTATACTGTTTTACCTCTGTCCGTCCGTCCTTCCAAAATATTTTTCGTCACATTTTTCTCAGCAACTATTGATGGCAGAAATCTGATATTTGGTCACAAGCTTCACATAGGTATGCCATATCGTGGGAAGCGTTTTTGGAACCATCAGATTCCTACTTCCTGTTTGCCGACTTAGTTGGTTTTTATCCACATTGAACATATATGCACATTTTTCTCAACAACTATTGATGGCAGAAATCTGGTATTTCGTCACAAGCTTCAAATAGGTACCCCATATCATGGGAAGTGGCAGGGGTATCATAAGTGAGAATTAGATCACAGTTTACCTTGTTTTAATTAGATTGGCACTTCGCGGAAAATAAGAAAATATGATTTCTGTGGCGTCTGAAAAAAACATTTCTACGTGACATAGCCCCCTTCAAGGTAAATGGTCAGTCCCATATTATTTTGCAGCAACTGTCTTGTGGAACTAGAAGTAAGGTCTCTTTTGTTTCTAATCCAGCCCAAATTTCTCTGAAACATTCCAGTCAATTAACAAATAAAACAACACTGGCTACGTCATTCGTTTTCATCAGACATGTATTTCACTGTGTTCTACATGTATGTCTCTGTTTTCATATTGTCGGTAAACTGGCTAAAATAAATTAATTTAACACGTGTATCAAAATCTCGGGGAACAACTTCATATCTTATAAGAAGAAAAAAACTAATTTAGTTATTTTTAACGCCGGCAAAAATTTCCGATCGAAAATACGTAGTTGAGCTTGTCCCCATAGGGTGCCTCCTGGCATGTTTTCAATGGTTATCGTGGAAATATCGGCTGAATCTGTTAAGGCATGTAGTTTTCATCAAAGAAAATCTATTCCTGATACAGAAATTATTTATTCTACGTCTTTTAGATACAATCGGTTCGCAAATAGCTTTTTTCCTTAACTTTTATAGAAACTTACCTCAATATCCATGCTGCAGCATCCGGGCTACTGACATAGAAATAGATAAATAAATAGAGTTGGCCTCGCCCAGGTGAGTTTATAATTAATTAGCTTCCGGTAACGATGGTCAGCTTTTTTAGTCGAAAAAACAACGTTTCGGAGCGTATTCATCAATAATTCGGTGTTTAATCTTCATTTTATGAAGGTCAGTACGGAAATCGACAATAATTTTGGGTATGAAAAAATTACGCAGCTGGTAGACAATATCCCTTTAAAGATAGTTGGTTTTAAAATAGGTAATTATATTACTCAAGATGATATTTGGAATCCATTGTATATTAAATGTGAAAAAGTTGTAAACTTATGGAAGAATAGAAATTTAAGCTTATTAGAGAAATCTATTGTTATCAATGTATTGATTTGCTCTAAGATTGGTAGTGTTTTACGGATGTCAAAATATTATATCAATAAATTTCAACGTTTGATTTTTACATTTTTATGGAAATCAAGTACAGAACTTATTAGTAGAAATACATTATATTTAGACAAGTTATTTGGAGGTTTAAATATTGTGAATATTAAACTAAAATTGTATGCTTTACGTCTTCGTCATATACAGGATATTGTTAATAATAAAGATGTTAAATTTGTCAAATTTTCTATTTATTGGATTGGTTTTTCTTTAAGACATTTGAATGCTAGTTTTGCTTCAAATCTTATTCCACATAGTGATGTTATTACACCTTTTCATATTGAATGCTTAAAAAATTTTCATGATTATTCTGATAAAAATGATTTTGTATTTGGTAATATTTCTACCAAAATATTATATAATTCTTTGATAGATATGATTGATAATAATGAAAATGTACCACGTATTATTACAAAGTATCCTAATGTTGAATACTCTTTTGTATTTAAAAATGTATTTGATAAATTTATAGATAAAAATGCCAGAGATATAATGTATCGTATTATTCATGAAGTTTTACCTGTCAATTATTTAATGTATAACCGTAATATTTATAAATCTAATAAATGTACTTTTTGTAACCAAGTGGAAACATTAAGACATTTATTTATGGAATGTAAATTTGTGAATCAATTAATGATTTTAGTAAAAAACTGGTTATTTTCCATTTCTAATGGTATTATTGTATTTAAAATAGAACATGTATTTTTTCAAGATTTAGATATTAGTGATAAAAAGAAACTTAGTATTATATTGTTTATTATATCTATGTATTGTAAAACAATTTGGGTGAAACGTAATCTTAAAAAATTTGAAAGAAAAAAAGTTACTTCTAATAGTTTATACTTGTACTTTTTAAGTCAATTGAAAATTCGTATCTTAGCAGATTTCGAACGTTTTCCTAGTTTAAAATTCATGCAGTATTGGTGTATCAATGATTTATTTTGTAAAATTGAAAATGAAAAATTAAATATAACATTCTATTGATTATGTAAGCTAAATCTGTGATATATTTGTTGTTGTATAGTATTTGTTATCGATTAATAAATGTTTGAAATATAAAAAAAAAAGTATCTGTTTTTATCAGCTTAATATCTGATACCTACCCCATGTGGGTACCTCGATATTAAACTGATTTTTGGAACTAGGTGAGATGTGAGGTGCTTGCACCACTCTTGCCACGAGTTGGCCTGGTATTGCATTACTTCCAGGATCGGCTCACTCCCCACTATGGGGAGAAACAATACAAATATTAAATTTAGTTCCCATTTTATTTTTGAGTAAAAAAATAAAAGACTAAAATAGGGAAGGCAAATATTGCCTGGTAACAGGTCACCACTAAGGTAAATAATCGGTTAAACGGATTACTAGTATTCCACTTTCATATAGAGGGGGTTGCTAATATTCGCTGTTTAGAGATGCGGTGGTGATGTGAATTTGTTTTATTTCCCGCATTAATAATCTAAAAAGAAATAATACCGACAGGGCAATTACAATATTTTCGGAGTAATCAATGGGAATTAAAAAAGAACAAAAACGCAAAGTTGACAACGTCAATATTCAGGTGGAAAGGCTATGGGAAGATAAACCTTTCCCCCCCGAAAATTGTTTGACCGGATAATGTTCTCTGATATTCAGATAAGAAAAAAATAATAAATTTTATTCTATTTGAAAGATGTCTGAGAAAATGTAACTATTGTCAGAAATGGAACAGCGTATTATTGTTTTGAATAGTTAAAACGTTCAACCTACGTATATCATTGGTGTATTTTTGTTTATTATTAGGCTAAATCGTCTTTCATTGGCAATTCCGATATTGAAATCTATCCGTAAAGTATCCATCTCTGACGATCAAATGTTGGAGGTGTCGATTTGCTTTCGTCCGTGAAATATTCCTTCGAAGTTTGCAAAACATCATAGTATTCCGCGTCGCGTGACACCCTGGATGAAAGACAAACTCGAAAATAAGGCATGTGAAATTCAGGAAAAAATCGGCATCGCTTCCCGGCCTTTTGGCTAAGATCAAAGTGTAGACACAGAAAATTTTAAAGACGAAGCGAGTAGACAGATAGACGAAAAGAAGAGCTGATTAAGAAGAATATCCCGGGGATCTAGGACGTGGTATATGGATGCTTACGACAAGAAGACCATGGCTTCTACTTTAAAGCTTCGCTTTAATGGTAGCAGGCCGATTCTGACCAGAAGTGCGGTAATCAGTGAGATCAAGGAAGTGCTTCCAGTCCAGGAGTTAACTGCAATATACAAGTGCCGTGATGGAAGAGAATGGTACCTGACCTTTTCTTCAGAGAGCTTGGTAGATGAGTATGGCGACAGGACAGTCACTGGGGCTAGCAGTGAAGATTACTGCGAGAGAATCGACAAGAGAAGAGTCCGTTTTAGGATACACTGGTATCCATTTCACATGAAATGTGAACCAGCGCAAGTCTACATGGAGGAACTGGGATCCCAAGTAGTAATGGAGTATGAAACAGACATACGAAGGAGGTATTACCCTGAAGACAGGATCAATAACCGGCAGTATGATATGTACACAGAGGGAGTACCAAGAGATCCCGTATAAGGGTAGAATAGCAGGCAGAACTGTCCTGATCACTGTTATGGGAAGGCAGTCTGTGTGCCTGCGATGTGGTGAAAAGGGGCACCAGAGGGCAACCTGTCCATTGAAAAGTATGAGTAACCAACCAGTAAGAAGCTACGCAGCTGCAGCTCGGAGTGATCAGAATGACGAAGGAGAATGGTAGTACAGAGACTAACAGCATGGGCCACTCTCCAGAGCGAGTGAGGTAGGCGTTAAGAGACACCATGGGCCACTCTCAGAGAGTGAGGTGAGTAGAAAAAGATTATTTTTTATTTGATGAAAAAGATGAAGCAAATACATTTTCAGATTTTATAGAAAATGGTGTCAGTTGTCTGGATTTACTTGAAATTCCAAGGGAAAGGAAAAATAAAGATTTAGGGAAAAACAGACATGGTGCTCTATTATTAGATTTTTGTAAGGGTAACAATATGTTTATTCTTAATGAGAGATTAAACGGTGACAAGGATGGAAACTTTACATGTAAAGGTACAAGTGTAGTTGACTACTGTATTAGTAATGTACATTTTTTAAACAAATTTCACTGTTTAAAGGTTTTAGAATTTTCTAGTTTGTTATCTGATGTACATTGTCCACTATCTATAACTTCCATGGCAATGCTTTGCTTGATGATTCTTGCCAAAACACATCCGAACACGTTCAAGAGAATGTTGAAAAGGTAAAAAATTGGGATAGTGAAAAATTATTAGATTTTCAAAAAAATATTAATCAAGAAAGAATTAACAACCTGATAATTGAATTATCACGCCCAGGAGACGACATGACCCCCGGCAGTGTTAACTCAATTGTTGAAAATATCGGTGAAATATTTGTAGAAAGTGCTAAAATTACTTTTGGTACTTTTTGTTCAACGAAAAGTCGACCACGTCAGAAAAAATCAGAAGATAAGCCCTGGTTTAACGTAGAATGCAAATTAGCCCGACAAAATTATAGAAAATTAAGGAGAAAATATAAGAAAAATCGAACTGAAAAAAACAAAGAAGAATTAAATAACTCCGAAAAATATTATAAAAGAACACTAGATAAGAATCAGAAATTATATAGAAACAAAATAACAAAACAGTTGAGAAATTTACGCACAAATAATCCGAAAGAATATTGGAAAATACTCAATAGTGGTAGACACAAAAAACAACCAAATATATCTATTGAAAATCTCTTACAATTTAAAAAAAAATTAAATGGTGCTCCATCGAATTTTGATGAAATAGATATACCTTCTCTGAATGATGATATGATGAACGGACAGAATTATAATCTGAATTTATACATCCAAAAAGACGAAATTATAAAATGTATTCAAAAATTGAAAAATAATAAGTTAGGGGGTGAAGATGCTATCATAAACGAATACATAAAAACAACTTCAAACCAGTTCATTGAAATTTACGAAAAACTATTTAACTTGATTTTCGACACTGGGTTTATACCTGAGAGTTGGGTGGTTGGAAACATAATCCCTATCTACAAAAATAAAGGAGACAGTAATGACCCCAAAAACTTTAGACCAATAACATTAGTTAGCTGTTTGGGTAAACTTTGTACGGCTATTTTGAGCGAGAGACTGAGTAAATATTCTGACGATTTCTTTGTTATGCATGAAAATCAGTGTGGTTTCAGGCAAGGCTATTGTACAGTTGATAATTTATTTACATTGTATTCATTCTTTGAACTTTTAAAAAGGAAAAAGAAAAAAATGTATTGTGCGTTTATAGATTTTGAGAAGGCCTTTGATAAAATCTGGCGGGAAGGATTGTGGTACAAATTGTTAATTAATAATATAAATGGGAAAATGTTAAATGTAATACAGAATATATATAAAGATATCAAATCAAACATTATTTTTAATAACAGTAAATCCGATTATTTTCCATGTGATAATGGCATCAGACATAGTGAAAACTTGTCCCTTTCTTATTTGCAATATTTTTGAATGATCTGGAAGATTTTTTAGAAAACCACAATGTTACAGGCCTTCTCACAATTTCACAAGATATTGAAAATATTATGAATGTATATATAAACATATTTCTATTGCTTTATGCAGATGACACCGTCCTAATGGCAGAAACCCCCGAAGACCTTCAAAAACAATTAAATATTTTCCATGATTATTGCTTGGCTTGGAAATTAAAAGTAAATATAGACAAAACTAAAATTGTATGCTTTACAAATGGAAGATTACCACAAAATTTACAATTTACACATAGCAACAGCGAAATTGAAATTGTGAAGGAATTTAATTATTTGGGTTTATTATTGACAAAAACGGGAAACTTTAAAAGGGCAATTAAAACCCTTGCTGATAAAGGGACCAAAGCAATGTACGAAATCCTGAAAAGAGGAAAATTCCACAATCTTTCTATTTCATGTCAACTTGATTTATTTGATAAAATGGTAAAACCTATATTACTTTATGGTTGTGAATTATGGGGATTAAGTAACTGTGATATAATTGAGAGAGTACATTTGAAATATTGTAAGCTTCTACTAAATCTCAAATCTTCAACTCCAAATTGTATGATTTATGGTGAATTGGGACGCTACCCCCTCTATATAGATATAAAACAGCGGATGGTGTCATACTGGATCAAACTTATAACAGGAAAACAGTCAAAAATTTGCTCTGTTGTGTATCGTTTAATGTACCATTTATGTAATACACAGAATGCAAATTTTTCTTGGCTAAACAGTGTAAAAACTATTTTAGATGAATGTGGTTTTTCGTATATTTGGGAAACACAAATTTTCATTAGTGAAGTCTGGTTAAAATCCAATATAAAAATGAGATTGCACGATCAATTCCAGCAGACATGGCGAGAAACATTACACAATTGTTCTAAAACCCTAAATTATTGTATTTTTAAAGAAACGTTTATTTTTTAACAATATTTTGATATTTTAGACGAAAAAGATTTCTTAACTCTATGTAAATTTCGAACAACAAACCATAAACTGCCAATAGAACATGGAAGATGGAATAACATACCGCGCGAAAATAGAAAATGTAATTTATGTAATTTAGAGGAAATTGGTGATGAATTCCATTATATTTTAAATTGTCCATATTTTAAGCAATATAGAGATATTTATATCAAGAAGAGATATACAAAAAGACCAAATATCATTAACTTCTTGGGGATTATGGCGTCAACAAATAGACTGAATCTGACTAATCTATGTAAATTTATACGGATCATAAATGAAAGGGTGTGTCCTCCTAGCTAACTGGTTTCCTGTGTTCTAATATTGTGTATATATTGTATATATTGTATATAATTGTGTCTATGTCTTCTCTGTACCTATGTCATTTGGTGATGAGAATAAAGATATATATATATAATAAACTGGTATAATTATTCCAGTTGTCCAAGTTTCTGGTATAATACCTGTATCAAGAACAACATTAAACAATTTGGTATAAATATATACTAAAAACGGCGGAGAATTTTTAAAAAAATCATTAATTAATTTGTCACTACGCGGCGCTTTATTATTTTTCCAACCTTTTATTGCATCTAAAACCTCCTTTTCTGTAATTATGCCATTGAACATTTCGTTATACATAGGGTCATTACAGACTTTGTCAATATTGATATCACTCTCTTCCTCTTCACAAAAATTTAAATAATGCAAATAATATAATCAATACATGTACTTTAAATGTTAACGGATTGTTAGATAACTATTGTCAATATTCTTTAAAAATTTTTTGTCTACAGAATAATACAGATATTTTATTTCTACAAGAAACGCATGTGTCAAATTTAAAAAAAGTTAACGAATTAAATGATTATTTTGATATGTATTAATGTTTTTGGAATTTTGGTACAAATTTTAGTAGGGGTACAGCTAATTTTATTTCACATTCTTTAGATTTTAAAATTAATAAATTTAGAAGGTCGTTTCCAGTATATTGATATAGATTGTATAGCTTATAGATTACTTAATATTTATGCACCTACAAATGAATGTGAAAGAAAAGAATTTTTTGAAGATGTATATCCTTTTATATTAACAAAAGATTGTAACATTTTTGGGGGAGATTTTAATTGTATAATTAATAGTAAATTAGACAAGAAAGGTGGTAATTTAGATAGAGGTTTTGTTGGTACAAATCAACTGAAAGATATTATATATGATTTTGAATTATTTGATGTTTTTTTCCTAATTTAAATAGTTATACATGGCATAGAAAAAATATTGCTTGTAGATTAGACAGAATAGACCTGTCTAATTGTTTAAAATCTTTTGTTAGAAATTGTAAACATATTCCGTTCGCTTTTTCTGACCATGACGGTGTGTTTGTTTCATTTATAAATAATATCAATGTAAAGAAAGGTCAAGGGTATTGGAAATTAAATTCTTCTCTATAAAAAGATAATGTTTTGTAGATAGTCTCTGGTTTTAGAGAATGATTCACGAACCTTAGTGATAGTTTCGATATTTGTAACGACATTTGGGATTATTTGAAAGAAAATATTAAAACTTTTTGTATTGTAAATGAAAAAATAAAGTTAAAAATAAAGTAATTAAAGAATTAGAAAAGAAATAGTTTATACTATGTAAAGAAAAAATGTCTCCAGGTAATTATTTTGAACACATTTTTGAATTAAAAAAAACAAATTAAGCAATTTCATTTAAATAATATTAAAGGTTCACAGATTAGAAGTAAAGTTAAAGTTTTAAAAAATTCTGAAACACCTAATAAATATTTTTTTCAACGAAACTAAGAAAAGTAAAAAGAAATGTATTACTGAAATAAGAAAAGATGATGTTGTTTATAAAGATAATGATAATATAATGAAACAATTTATTATTTTATGATGATTTATTTAAAGCAGAAGTATTGATGCACATGTTATGGATTTTTTTTTAAAGATTTACCTGTGTTAGAAGATTTAGATAAACATATTTGTGATGAACCAGTTGTATTAAAGGAAATTATAGATTCACTATGACATTTATTGATATTTTGCACCTATATTATTAAAATTGTATGAACATATTTTTTATGAGAAAACTTTGTCTAATTCTGAAAAGTTAGTTACATCACTCTTATATGCAAAGATCCTGAAAAACATTATGATGTAAAAAAAAGTTATAACTTACTTAAATTTTTTACATCAATATTAATTAAACTAAATTAATATTGATGTAAAAATTTTAAGTGAGTTAATTTTAAAAGAATGAGCTTAGTTTGTGATAATATTATTGGTATTGATTAAACCTGTGCTGTTAGAGGGAAGAGTATTTTAGATAACGGTCATCTTCATAGAAATATTATAGATTATTGCAGAGGAGGCGCGACACTTTGCACACGACACGCACATAGCAGGTGTATTATCGATAACCGAATGTTTAAGATTCAGTTTTAAAATGGACTTTGAAGTGAAAACATTTCACTATAAAAATTACTTAAATTAAGCGTGAATTTATCCAGCTGTCTAAATTCATTTTCAATATGGGATCTCTTGAACTTAATGATCGCAATACGTATTGTCAACAATACTTGTATACAAAAAGTGTACAAGTATTGTTATTTTCCCCCAAAAAGTTGAATTCTATGATTATGATTTTTTTCTGTTCTGTTATGGAGTTCTAACGAAATTGTGTTTTTATTTAAAGAATCATAATTAATTGTCCAAATACACTTTTTGTTTATCATTTATTTGACAGTTTTGTTAATAGAAAAACGATTATAGTTTAGTTATTGCACAATACACAAACATGTCTCTGTAATACACACATACAAATTTATCATAATTATTAAAGATCATTAAACTTAATTACATTTAGTTACGTAACATTACTAAAACATTCTTATAAAAATCGCATACACCGTATATGCACTAATTAGTTCTCAGGTAAAATACAGGTAACAATACTTTTTTTTATCAAATATTTTTTTTGGTTATATATATGTTACAGTGCAAATTGGAATCCAGTAGGATCCAGAATCCTACTAGCACAAATTGGAATTCCAATTTCTACTAGTAGAAATTGGAATTCTGATTTGTTCTGGATTTAAACCAGTATAAATCAGAATTCCAATATCTACTAGGACAAATCAGGATATCCAGATTTGTACTAGGAGGATCCAGGATCCTACTGAAATAAAAAATTGAAAAAAGGAGAAACATGAAAAAATAATTATGAACACTTTTTTAATACAAATCTTCTGTTTTATGTCCCTTAGGTAAAATCAGTAAAAGCTAAATAAATATACTTGTATGATCAATGATCACTGATCTTTAGTTAATACTTTATTTTATTAAAACTATATGCGAGAAGCTAACCGGAGACATGTTCGACATGAATCAGAACCATCATTTATCAGAAAAAACATTCTATTGTTGACACTGTCGGTATAAGAATTCACAAAGTAGACAGAACTAATACTGACTCAAACATATTGCCATGCAAAGTTCTTGAGGTAAAACAAGTAACCGATTCCAAATCCTTTTACAACATATTTTCAAAAGATGGAATACTGAAAACCTATTATTCAGATGAAGACCTAGTTGACTTAAGAACAGTTTGCTTCCCAGGATTAAATTCTATTGACCTTAATTTACTATTGGAAATTTCTCACATTCAAGCTTGCCAGAAAAACCAGACAGTAAATGAAATTGCTAATCTGGTACCCACATGTAACTGTGCTGGAAAATGAAATACAATGCGATGTTCATGCCGCAAATCTAAGATACCTTGCTCAAGCAAATGCCTCATACAAAATTTGACCAAATGTGTAATAAATAGGAAACTTAATCCAAAATTGTATTGAAATGTATTTTTCTCACTATTTGTAATTAAATTATCGCACAAGACTTATTTTATATTTCAGAAATTTTACATGTTTTTATGTTTTTCAATTCAGTAATATCCAGAATCGTACTAAGCTTTAAATTCAGTAATATTCTGAATCCTCTTGAAAACTTAGTAGGATCCAGGATCCTCCTAGTACACATCTGGATATCCTGATTTGTCCTAGTAGATATTGGAATTCTGATTTATACTGGTTTAAATCCAGAACAAATCAGAATTCCAATTTCTACTAGTAGAAATTGGAATTCCAATTTGTGCTAGTAGGATTCCGGATCCTACTGGATTCCAATTTGTACTGTAACATATATATTTGTATACAAGTATTGCGATCATAAAGTTCAAGTGATCCTCAATATGTTACTGTGAAATCGTATAATCACTATTAAAAAGGCTAAAATATGCTATTCTAAGGATTCAAATTGTCACAGGAGATGTTTGATACAACACAAATCACGAACAATTGGGGGATTTTTCAAGGTCAATGATGGCGTAATGGATGGAGACTTGAAGAAATATAGGAAGCACTATGATTGATCTATGTCATACTAAAAAGGCTAGGAAGTCTCCACCAGATAATACAAATTTTCTTTTTTAATGTTGATAGGTTGAGGACGCTATGAATGAAAAAAAAGATGGCGATAAAATGTCCCTCTCGAAAATTGCAGATGATCACATTTAACATTCAACCCAAACATTCTTATGTAAATTCCATTCATATATAGATATCTATCAACAATTTACCGAGAGGAACTCGCCATTAATCATCCATGAACGCTGTTATCGGCTTAACAAAACACTGACAATTCGATAATGTCACTCTCATCTGATAACGATATATTGATGCCGACTTTCGGTTGTGCAACATGCAAATATTTGCACACGACACCAATGTGTCGCGCCTCCTCTGCCTGTGTTAGAAGATTTAGATAAAATATTTGTGATGAACCAATTGTATTAAAAGAAATTATAGATTCAATTAAAGATATAGATAATAATAAGTCACCTGGTCCAGATGGCTTAAGTAAAGAATTGTTTATGACATTTATTGATATTTTTGCATCTATATATTAAAATTGTATGAAAATATTTTTGATGAGAAAACTTTGTCTAATTCTCAAAAAGTTAGTTACATGTATATCACACTTATATGTAAAGATCCTGAAAAACATTATGATGTAAAAAATTATAGACCTATTAGTTTAATTAATATTGAAGTAAAAATTTTAAGTAACTTGATTTGTTAAAGAATGAGCTTAGTTTGTGATAATATTATTTGTATTGATCAAACCTGTGCTATTAGAGGGAGGGGAATTTTAGATAATGGTCATCTTCATAGAAATATTATAGATTATTTTAATCCAAAAAATTTAAATGTGCCTTCATATCTTTAGATCAAGAAAAGGCGTTTGATAGAATAAGTCATTAGTTTTTATTTAATGTATTAGAAAAATATAATTTTGGACCAAATTTGATTAATTGGATTACAATATTGTATACTGATTTAACTTCTAGTGTTATTGTAAATACTTTTATATCAGAATCTGTCAATATGTCACGCTCTGTAAAACAAGGCTGTAGTCTATCACCTGTATAGTATGTTCTATGTTTAGAACCGTTTATAAGGAAAGTTTGTTTAGAAATGAAATTGAAAACGAATTCTTAAATTTAAACTCAAATTATGACAACATATGTCTGGTTGGAGATTTCAATTCTCGTACTGCAGAAATCAGCGACATACCCGATATTCGATATGATGCATTTTCAGGAATGTTAGATTTAGATTATAATGTCATTAGTTTATTACAGAAATTGAATATTGATATTGAAAGAAAGAGCAAAGATTGTAATCGTAACACTTTTGGAAATATATTGATCGAGTTTTGTAGAAATAACAATATGATTATTTGTAATGGGAGAGTAGGGAAAGACATGGGATTTGGTGAATTTACTTGTAAAAATTCTAGTGCGGTCGACTATTATATAGTATCACCAAACGGACTGAAAATTATCAATTCTTTTTCGATATTAGAACCAAGTAAGCTTTTCTCAGATGTACACTCTCCTCTGTCGCTTACTTTAAAATGTTACATTCAAATAATGGCAGGCATGATTCAATAGAAATACATGAAGAAAAAAAGTAAAATGTGGAATAATGAAAAGTCTTCATGTTTCATTGACAACATCGACGATGCTAAAGTTAATGGCATTTTAAACGAATTGAAGTCATTAGAGGAAAATGCTGATAATATCCATTCAGTTGATTCTAGTTGATATACTTTGTTGTATGTTAATTGAATCCGCAAAAACTACGTTTGGGACTTATAATTCAAATAAAAAGATAAATAATTGTAATGTAAAATTAAATAAACCATGGCTCGCTCGATGGTGAGTGTAAAAATATTAGGAAAAAATTCAAAAGTTCTAAAAGACGCTCCAAAAGATTTAAAACGACCACGTTAATTAATGAAACAAACCATTTAGAAAAAGAGTACACAAAAGTAATCAACAAAAGTATTAGAAAACAGGGAAAATATGAAAAAGAAAATAAATAATTTAAAGTCTACTAATCCAAAAGAATATTGGAAAATAATAAATACTGGAACAAAACAGAATAATCCTGATATTCCCATTGACGTTTTCTTGGATTTTGTCAAGACAGTGCTGAAAATCAAGATGATAATGTAATACATGAACTTGATCATATAAATGAAATTGATAATTTAAATATTATAATAAATTCTTCTATTACAAAAGAGGAAATTGAAAAAGCAATGAAAAAATAAAAGAATGAGAAATCTTCTGCAGAAGATCAAATAATTAATGAATACTTGAAACACTCCTTTAATACAATTTCTGACATCTATGTTAAGCTATTTAATGTTATATTTGACAGTGGTATTATACCAGAACAGTGGCTATTGGGAAATATCATTCCTGTTTACAAAAAAGTAAAATTGATTCAATTTTTTATTAGACCAACATTATTAACTGCTTTGGCAAATTATTTACATCGATTTTGAATACAAGGCTAAATGATTTCTCTGATGACTTGTCTGATTTGTGAAAATCAGGGAGGTTTTATATATCTTTATTCTCAATAAACCATCATAATTTGACAAGGTATAGAGAAATACATATGTACACTATATACAATAGCATGTTATACTAAGTACGTAAGTAATGAAGAAATGTACAGAGATGAACAATTCAGTAGGTTAAGCCGGAGTACATACAGTTTTATTTATGTGAATAATGAATTTGCTTAGTTTTATCAGTTCTGATTTCTTTTTGGAAGATAACAGTAATTTATATTTTAAAACATTTGGCCTACTGTAGTAATACTTTGGTATATAGATGTTTCGATCTTGTTCAAAGAATGGGCAATCTAAAATATAGTGAATTTCATCACCGATTTCATTTTTATTACAGTGCGTACAAATTCGGTTATTTCTATTAGTGTTATTCCATCTTCCAATTTCAATAGGTAATTTATGATTTGCTGTTCTAAATCTGCATAAAACTACAACATTTTTGATATCTAAAATATCAAAGTATACTTCCATGCCAAAATAATCTTTAGACAATCTGTAATTTATAGCTTTTGATGCATTATCTAATAAAGAATGCCAATATTGTTCAAATTGATCTTGTAGGTTTCTAATAATTGTAAGTCGAAGCCAGTTTGGGTCAATAAAGGTTTGTGTTCCAAATATATGCGAATCCACATTCATTTAGAATTTTTTTAACATTATCTAGCCACGTAAAATGTTCCACGTTTTTGATTGACATACAATAACATAAATTATAAATTATTTTTGACAATTTTAACTCTTTTCCAGATAGCAATTTAGCCCAGAATTATATAATTCTACCTTTTATGTCTGTTTCCAAAGGATATCTCCTAAGTTCACCATATATCATATATGATGGTGTAGATGATTTTAAATGAAGTAGTAATTTACAGAATTTTAAATGTACGTTTTCAATTTTATCGTTATTACTGAAACCCCATACCTCACATCCATAGAGTAAAATTGGCTTAACCATCTTATCAAATAGATCAAGTTGAATCTTTACTGAAAGACCATGTTTTCTGCCCATTTTTAATACTTCGTAAAACGCAACAGTAGCCTTGCCAGCTATAGATTGCTTTGCTCTTTTAAAGTTACCAGTCCTGGATAATTCTATTCCTAAATAATTAAGACTATTGACTATTTTAGAAAAGGTTATTCCACAACTGATAATTTTTTCATTTTATATTGAACTGATATGAATGTCAAAATTTAATTGATAATCTATTTCAATTCCTAAAAGTTTTACTGTCTCTTCACATGAAAGTGTAGAATTCTGTATACAAATCTTCATGTTTTTGTCAAAAGTCTTCTTCCCAACCGCAAGTACCTGAAATTTATCTGGATTAGCCTGCATTTTGTTTACCTTAAACCAATTAATAAGAACATTTGACTCTGATTATAAAACTGAAGCGAGTACATTAAAATCAGGATGACCATAAGACAAAGTATTGTCATCCGCATAATTATATAAAGTACCCTTTTTCACAAAATAAAAAATATCATTAACAAAGACATTAAAAAGTAGAGGCGCCAAGATTGACCCTTTGGGTACACCTTTTTTGATGTCAGCCCAACTGCTCAAGATACTATTAATTTTAATTTGTTGTTTCCTATTAGATAAGTAGGACTCAAGAAGGAATACAGAATCAGTGGACATACCATAGGCCGAAAGTTTATCCAATAAAATATCATGGGGTAGGCAATCAAATGCCTTGGAAAGATCCATTAGGACTGCGGCAACATACTGATTTTTGTCAAGGGCATTCCGCCAGTCCTCTAATAACATGAGCAGGGTTTTCTGATATCCATTACCTCTTCCAAAAGCACATAAATAAGGATTAAAAATATTTTCAAAGAAATCAGACAATTGCTGTTATAAAATTTTCTCAAAAATCTTTGAAAAAATACATAGTACACTTACGGGTCTGTAGTTAGTCTTCAAAAGTGGATCATTCTTTTTATATTAAGGTGTTACTTGTGCTTTTTATTTTATCCGGAGAAACACTCTGATCTATTGACATATTTAAAATACTTGTAATCTGAGGTGCAATAATAGATTTACTACCTTTTTTATTTTGGCAGGTATACCATCAGCACCTATTGCTTTTTTGATGTTGATATTATTCATAATCTTTTCAACTTCATCTGTTGTTACCTTTTCAAAAACAAATTTGTTTGTGCAGTCATTTTGTTTCTTTATTTCTATTAAGCTTGGATGATCAGAAGGGTCGTAAACAGTATCTTTTCCTATATTCTCAGCTACAGTGGAGAAGAAATTATTAAAGTGATTGGCTACTTCTTTTTGATCATTTACAAACTTGTCAGATTCATTAAGCACACATTTGTGTTCTCCACTGGACCCCTTTTCGATAAGAATGGCTTAATAGTTTTCCAAAAGTCGCCCGATTTTGTTTCCTCAGAGCAACGTTCTAAATAGTATGTTTTCATTGATTTTCTTTTCAATTTGGTTACAAAATTTCTTTGCTTTCTGAATTTGTCCAATTTTTGTTGCTCTTGACATTTTGTAAATTGAGCTCCTGATTCATACATGGGAATGGTTTTTTTCTTTGATATCTAGATTTAATTGGAGCATGCTTGTTTAACACATTAATAAAATCTTTTTCATATTCATTATAAACAGAATCTACTTCATGACATGTTTGATTGAACTTAATTTGTTCTATATCATCATTGACATTTTCAATATCTAAAGTCTTGTAACTTCTATAATACCTGAGATTTATTGGTTCGTGAAGAACTTCACCTTTGATAATAGAACTTATAATGTTATGGCAGTCACTGACACCTGTTGGAACATTTTGTGACATAACACATAATGATTTCTTGTTTGTCATTATTACATCTACTAGTGATGGGTTACAACCCTTTTTGAAACAGGTTGGACCATTAACAAGTTGTGTTAGATTGAAAATATCACAGAAATCATTCAAGGTAGCACTTTTATCTGAATTGAGCATGTCAAAATTCAGGTCACCAAATAATAACATATGTTCATAATGTATTACAGATCTATCAGCAAACTGGAGAAATGTTCAGTAAATTCATTGTTTGACATAGAAGGGGGTTTATATGCCCCAGCAATCAACCACTTTCTGTCACTTATATATGCTTCATGACACAGAGTTTCAATTTTTTCACTCTCTAAAGATTGTTTTCTGCTGGATGGAAAGTCAGATCTGATAAAGGTAAGTAGGCCCCCTCCGTACTGGTTCCGGTCCCTACGTTGCACCCATCTACACTGAACATATTGTCATTAAAAGATTTATAAAGTTTCGTTTCAGAAATAATTAATAAATCTACAATATGTTCAGTTAGTACCTCTTTTATTTCGTCAAATTTGTACCGAAGGCTGTTGATGTTCAGGTGTGCTGCCATGACATTTTTGGGATAAGATCTCCGGACATCTCTAAGGTCTTTAAACGTGTGTTGGTTACATTTACACCGGAAGTACCAGTGGGTGCGTTTGATTTATCCTCTACATCTTCAATATTAAAAAATAGGCAAAATACAGTTTGCACAGTCCCAACTTTCAGATGATGTTGATAAGCGTTGGTATTCGTCTATCGTTAGGTCAATACATTTAATGTGATACCAATATGTACAGTCTTCACAATAAATTCCACGTTGATTTCGTTTTACTGGGTTGGAACATTTCCCACAAGGATATTTTACTGGACCAGGATTAGTTGAAATGTCTCATGATAGCAAAATAATTTTAATTATTGATGTATATGTTGTTGCATTTTGCTGATGTATATGTTGTTGTATTTTGGTTTAATAAGTATTTGTAGTAACGTCTATTTGCATAATGGCGGATCTTTTCTGAGACGATCCTCAGGTATAATAAATCTAGTGAAAAGTCATAGCAAGATGGTTTTGGTTTCGTTCCCGAGTATAATCCGAGATCTTCTACCATGTATTCGTTGTCTGGGAGATCTATTTGCGTTGGAAATTGCAAGGATGCGAGCTACAATTAAAGTTGTTGCTAGAATAAACAAAAGACGGTCTAGTCCCGTCGCCATCTTATGTCATGTGTATTTATTATCCATATAAGTTAAATTGGCAAATTCTCTGTACCACTGTTTAATCTATGGTTTTATGAGAAATAAAGAATCTTGATCGTCAAATTAACGGTATACAATTAACTGGTTCAATATTCATTGTAAAATTTCTGCTTTTGCAGATGATAGTACAGGTATTATAACAGATGATTGTAGTATTAACAAGTTTTTGTATTGGATAAATCTATTCGGCAAAGCACCGCGGTAAAAGTTGAATAAAAATAAAACTAAAGGTATATGGTTAGGGGCTTGGAAAGATAGAAAAGACAATTATAAATTTGGCATTGATTTTGTTAATAGTTTAAAGATAATTGGTTTTAAAATAGGTAATTATTTTACTGAAGTTGATAATTGGAATCCATTGTATATTAAATATGAAAAAGTTGTAAACTTATGGAAGAATAGAAAATTAAGTTTATTAGAGAAATCTATTGTCATTAATGCATTGATTTGTTCTAAGATATGGTATAGTTGACGAGGTAGTGGACACAACTTTCATTGGAAAGAGCAGAGCAGAGGTGGAAGTAGAACGGATAGACAAACGAAGAGTCCAGTTTAGAGTCCACTGGTACCCATCCGTCATGGATGTCGCCTGTGTAGAGTAGCATATAGAAACGCTGGAGTCCAGATCAAGACAGGAACAATATCGAGAACCATGATTTCCACTGAGAACCTGTTCCAGAGCATCCCGTTCAGGAGCACTGTGTGTGGCAGACCAGTACTCTTGACAGCAATGGGCAGAGCCTCTGTATGTCTGCGATGTGTGCAGGTTGGACACCAACGAACAACTTATCCACAAAGAGACATGCTGCTGCTACCAGAGGAGAAGATAATGCAGAGTGGACTACTGTTTTGAGTAACAAAGAGACGACAAAAAACCACCCGCAAGGCAATGGACAGACAGAGAATAGATTAGCATGCGCCCCCCGCCTAGAGAAGTGTAGTATCTGTTCTTATCTATACAAAAAGCGAAATAGAAGAGATGACAGCCTATAAAAAAGACGTGATGGCAGCGACAGTGAAGGTGAAAATGAAGACAGAGAGACCACTAATGACCACACGAGCAGTGTTGGAAGAAGTGAAAGACCACCTGCCGGTTAGTAATATCCAAGCGTTATACAGATGTGGAGAGGCCAGAGATTGGTACTTCACTTTCGACAGTCCATCAATAGTTGACGAGGTACGCGACACGCACTTCATTGGGAAAAGTGGGGCAGAGGTGGAAGTGGAACGGATTGACAAACGACGTGTCCGGTTTCGAGTACACTGGTACCCCTTCGTTATGGACATAGGCAGTATAGAGCAACATATGTATAGGTTTGGGTCTCGTATTCAGTTAGAATACGAGACTCAAAACTACGATTGAGTCTAGATAAAGACGGGAACGATATCGAGGACAATGATTTCCACTGAGAACCAGTTTCTTATGATTTTGAATGAGGACCCCGGTTTGTCACGCTTGTTTTGGGGCGTTGTGGTATTTAGACATCACGTGATAATTGGTATCGAGATGCTATCAAAATGGCGACATCCATCTATCGTTGACCGAATTTTAAAATCGATTTCATTCCCTTATCCAACATAACAAAACGCTAATATACATATAAACATCCATATTTATACATTAGGAAAAACATATAAAAATATATTTTTTTTTGCGAAGTTTCCCTTTAGGATGTTTTTGCTTAGTTGAACTTGTAGAAGTAATTGAAGTTTGAACTGAAGGGTTGACTGTCTGAGAAGAACTTGATGCTCAGTGTGATCGTGTTACAATTTTTTTCTTTTGGTCAGCCGAGTTGGTTTTTCCGTGTTTTCAATCCAGGTAAACATTGCTTTAATTGAATTGAAAACACGTTTAGCGACACTGACATATGATTTTTGCACGCCTCAGGAAATGATATTTTTTTCTGATTTAGCTTTTTGGACCTCTTTTTCTTGCAGGAAATAATGACAATTTTTCGATGAAGCCATGTGAGGTTGGCCACAATTTGAGCACCTTGGATTGTTATTACAATCGCAGCCCTCGTGGTCTTCCCATGAGCACTTAAAACATTTAAGTTTCCCTTTACACTGGCATTTACCCATGTGCGAATTTTTGACATTGGATTCGGGACACATGTATTGACTTTAACATTGTAAAGGCCAATGCGCATTGATGAGATCGTGGAAAATTTAAATGCGATAAGAAAAGTGTTCAATTAACTGCCTATGCCTTTCTGTTCGATAAAAAATAGTTTGACATGAATAACACCCTGAGGTGCTAGTTCCTCGCAGATGTCTTCATCTGACAGATCGTCCCAATTTTCGTCTCTGTAGCGAATGATTCCTCGACTGCTGTTAAGAGTTCTATGAGGAGTGGAAGATATAGCTATTCTATGAATTTGTTTTAGTGAAAGCAGGTTTAACGATTGTCTTCGTTGGCACTCAATCGCCAGATTGCCATTTGGTGACATTATTCACATCTCCTGCACAGCTGTTTCTATATCAAAAGGTGATAATGTGGTCAGTGGTATACAACCTTCACTACTTTTTAAAACGATAAAATATGACCAATTGTCACCATCCACCACAGAGTGCCAACACGGGCGATACTTGAATTCTGAAGATCTCCCTCGGAAAGTATCAGGAATTCCAAGAATGATATACTCGAACAGAAGACTTTCTATAAGAACGCAAGCTTTGTATCAGGGCTGGTTCCCCAATGAAACAACCGTTCGAAATATTAACTACTCGATTGACCCATTAGTCACCGCCTTCTTTAACGATCCCTTCTCTTGATTATTTGGGAAAAACAGTATAATTTTTCTATTTTTTCCTGCTGCCTCTGCAAGATCCCTTAGGAATCCAAGGTGCCATGCATAATGGCCCACTATCCCTTCTTTGCCCACCACGGACACCTGAATTCCGCGAATCTCCTTCAGAAAGCAACAGGAACACACTCGAACAATGTTAACAGGATAAGTTAAAGGGCTTGACGTGACCAGCCGATTGATCGAATCGGGTCTATTCGACCTCCCGTCTAGGCGAGGTAAGGGTAAACGAGGTGTGTTTCAACCACCAGGATCCGTCGCAACACACGGCAAGCGTGTCGCCTCATTTAGTCTGCCTTCTACGACAAGCAAGAGGGTGCTGTGGGCCTATTCGTAGTTCCCGGGACCCACACGGGGCTGGACAATATATGCTAACCCCAACTGACGCTGTCCATAGATTAACCGGTGTTGTGATGCATCACGGAACAAGCCCATCATTAAGCGGGCATTCCACATTTATAAAAGAAGATTCTGGCATACCAATTCAAATAGATGATGACATCTTCAGAATATTTTATGGAACACATTTGCTGTTATTTGTTACAGTATGAACGAATTCCCGACGACAAAGATATCTGCCATCGCTACCTTCCAGATATTCTGATTTCGGTTCTTGAGTCTGAAGGCTGGGAAGAGTTACGAACTTGCATACAGTTAGCTGCCGGTCTAAGAGTTAGAAAATATAAGCTACTGGAACTAATGTAGCAAGTACAAATTTCAGACGAATCACTCAATCATTCCTGGAAAACCTATAAATTTCTACAAGAGGCTATTAGGCATATCGGGCTTATACTTGTTTCGAAGATCTTACGAAATCCATTTTGAATAACTTTTCCAAACATTGTCCCGCAATAGTAGAACGTAGCCTTGGACTTTCGGCAATAAAGCACTGTCATTGTACTTTATGTGAGATTGAAGACACATATCATGAACATGAGCTTCTAACTGATACAATTAAACCGGTCAACCGCTATGTAAAATCGAACACAAAATCAGAATGTAGAAGATGTAGAAAACAGTCAACAATTGTGGAAGAATCTGACATCAGCTGTGGCAAAACAATTATTGTTAAAAATTGCATAGACATCCTGCAGCAAGACACTTTTAATCAAACAATGTTATTGTACAAACCATAGGCACTTATATCTTCATCTAGTGCCATTATATTTAAATACAACGACGAGAACATATATGCATTGCTCCTGGAATTTTTTGAAGAAATCACAAAACTGAGAATGGATCAGGTGTTGGAAACTGTTGAGAATGGGCTTAATGAATTTATTTCTCAGATATGTATTTAAAATAACATAACCACATGCATTTTGTTTATTATAATGCATCAATTACAATCTGTGAAAAATAAAATTCATACTATGTTTATAGTGCTAACCTTATATTATGGTTGTCATCTGATTTAAATAAATTCCATTCTTGCTTTTGCTAAAAATATAATGTGCTTCATTTGTTTTAGTAAACTATTTATCATATCCTTATTGTTATACAATGTAGATATCATTTATTTCTTTTTATTTTATATATTTGCCTTAATATTTACTCAAGTGTACATGTGACGAGTGACCAAAAAACTGAAGCTTACCAGCTACGTGTCCGTGTGAGAAAACAGTCGGGGGATATTTCCAGAAAGCCTATAACAATTGTGCGATCTGAACTCCAGGATATGAATGAAGGAAGTTTATTGGCTAGTGATATTAAAAACGCTGCGCTATCTTTGAACAGAGAGCGTCGTAAAAACATGCCTGCTTTGCTTAAAAGTAGAAGTGAAGCTCAGGATGCGATACAAAGTGTAAGCTTGGAAACTAACAAATCTGAAAATGTTGTACTAGTTAACGACAAAGATTCCGAAATATTGGCTTTTTCTCCGCAAACCAATCTTCAAACACTATGTAATATTGTGACGGAGCTATTCATCGACGGAACATTTAAATCCTGTCCGAAACACTTTTTTCAACTTTACACCATCCATGGAAGTAAAAATGGTCATTATTTACCTTTAGTTGTTGCCTTGCTACCATCAAAATCAAAACAGTGTTACAACAAGATGTGGTCACTTCTGATAAACAGCTGCCGTGAAAGAAACCTCCAACTAAAACCTGCTGTAATTCCTATTGATTTTGAAAGAGCTATGCATAACGTCATCACATCGTGCTTTCCAGATACTCAGATAGACTGTTGCAGGTTTCACTTAGGACAGAATTGGTGGAGAAAAATTCAGTCTTTGGGTTTGAGTAAAGTGTACATGGACAAATCATCAGAAGAGGGCAAATGGTTGTCGAAATTTTACGGACTTTCCTTTCTCCCACCAGAAAATGTTGAAAACAGCTTCATTGAAGACATCATGAATGATACTCATAATAATGACAAGTGCTTACAGTTTGCTGACTATGTACAGCTGGATACATTACAGATTCATCAACCTTTCCATCTACAATGTGGGTAGCAGTTCCCGACTTGACCAGCAAACGCACGAACAACGGACCCGAATCATTCCATTCCAAGTTAAACGCTCATTTTTATGCCGGTCATCCAAACATTTTCCTTTTTGTTGACGTGATAAAGAAAATGCAAGCAACAATAAAAAGTCGTGCCATTGACTCTATTTTCGCTCCACGCAGATGTGAAATGGAAAAACTGCAGTTTCCTATTGCACAGTTTGAATGTTATTCGAAGGGTGAGAAGACAAGAAGTGACTTTATTAAATGCATAGGGTACAAGTTTGGAGCAGTTATATAGCTGAAAACTTTAATTTGGTGGATGTTTTACGTTTTGACATGATTTTTTTATAACTTTTCGTGATTTTTAATAAAAATATATATCCTGTTCAAAATCCTACTTCCACCTCCCCGTGGTGAGCAGGGGTTAACAGGTTTTACCTGGCTAACGGAAGAGGTACAACAAAATTGTCGGAAAAGTTATTGCCGGAAATGAATTTTTTTTTGTCGGAAATGAAGTGCATATTGCCGGAAATGAAATTCAGCGAATTAATTGTGTTTACACAACTTCCCATTTTGCCTTAGTGAGGTATGTCTGATCTTAAAAATTCTACTAAGACGAAATGGGAATATTTTTTTATATGTAAATACAAAATGTACTCGACTAAGGCGAAATGGAAACAAACCACCAATTGTATTAAAAGAATTTATAGATTCAATAACAGATATAGATAATGATAAGTCACCTTAAGTGGTTTAATGATATTTTTGCACCTATATTATTAAAATTGTATGAACATATTTTTGATGAGAAAACTTTAGTCTAATTCTCAAAAAGTAAGTTATATCACACTTGTATGTAACGATCCAGAAAAAAACATTAGGATGTAAAAATGTGCCTTTATTTCTTTAGACCAAGAAAAGGCGCTTGATAGAATAAGTCATAAGTTTTTATTTAATGTATTAGATAAATATAATTTTGAACCAAATTTGATTAATTGGATTAAAATATTGTACTTCTAGTGTTATTGTAAATAATTGTATATCAGAACCTGTCAATATTTCACGCTCTGTAAAACAAGGTTGTAATTTATCACCTTTATAGTATGTATTATGCTTAGAACCGTTTATTAGGAAAGTTTGTTTAGATAGTGAAATTAAAGGTATACAATTACCTGGTTCAAATATTCATTGTAAAATTTCTGCTTTTGCAGATGATAAGATCAGAATATGAAGAATATCCATTCGGGGATTTAGGACGTGGTACAACAGATGGATGCCTACTACAAGACCACTATGGCTGCTACATTAAAGCTGCGTTTTAAAGGTAGTAGGCTCATCCTGATCAGGGGAGCAGTGATTGAAGAGATCAAGAGAACCATACCAGTGAAGGAGCTGACCGTCATGTGAACTAGTGTACCAGTACATGGACCAGTTTGGATCCCAGATGGTCATGGAGTCTATGATGGAGGTATTTCCCTCAACCCAGGCTCTATCACTTGTACAATGATCTGTACTGAGAAAGAATACCAGGAGGTACCTTCTAAAGGGAGAATATTCGGAAGAACAGTTCTTCTCAGTCATGTCTAAGATGCGGCGAGATGGGACACCAGAGAGTCACCTGTCTGGTAAAAGTAACACCGGTGAAAATCTATTCAACCGCTGTTCGGAGCAACCAGGACGATGAAGGAGGTGCCTGGAATGTACCCGGTAGAAATAAATTTAAGTATATTTTCGTATGTGTCCATTAACGACCGTTATTTCATTTAATTTTTGTCTCTTTATTATTCACGTTTATTTTATTTTATTCCTTTGTTATTAATGTTGAATTCTTCTGCTATTTAAATGCTTTCTTTGACAGGTTTGTCGAACGTGATTTATTTTGTATTGAGGTAAATAATCGGTTAAACGGATTACTAGTATTCCACTTTCATATAGAGGGGGTTGCTAATATTCGCTGTTTAGAGATGCGGTGGTGATGTGATTTTTTATTTTATTTCCCGCATTAATAATCTAAAAAGAAATGATACCGACAGGGCAATTACATTATTTTCGGAGTAATCAATGGGAATTAAAAAAGAACAAAAACGCAATGTTTACAACGTCAATATTCAGGTGTAAAGGCTATGGGAAGATAGACCTTTTCTCCCCGAAAATTGTTTGACCGGATAATGTTCTCTGATATTCAGAATTTTTTTTTTATTCTATTTGAAAGATGTCTGAGAAAATGTAACTATTGTCAGCAATGGAACAGCGTATTATTGTTTTGAATAGTTAAAACGTTCAACCTACGTATATCATTGGTGTAGTTTTGTTTATTATTAGGCTAAATCGTCTTTCATTGGCAAATCCGATATTGAAATCTATCCGTAAATTATCCGTCTCTGACGATCAAATGTTAGAGGTGTCGATTTGCTTTCGTCCGTGAAATATTCCTTCGAAGTTTGCAAAACATCATAGTATTCCGCGTCGCGTGACAACCTGGATGAAAGACAAACTCGAAAATAAGGCATGTGAAATTCGGAAAAAAATCGGCATCGCTTCTCGGCCTTTTGGCTAAGATCAAAATGTAGTATCTGTTCTTATCTATACTAAAAGCGAATTAGAAGAGATGACAGGCTATAAAAGAGACGTCATGGCAGCGACAGTGAAAGTGAAAATGAAGACAGAGAGACCACTAATGACAAGAGGAGAGTGTTGGAAGAAGTGAAAGACCACCTGCCAGTTAGTAATATCCAGGCGCTATACAGATGTGGAGAGGCCAGAGATTGGTACTTCACTTTCGACAGTCCGTCAATAGTTGACGAGGTAGGCGACACGTACTTCAATGGAAAAATCGGGGCAGAGGTGGAAGTGGAACGGATTAACAAACGACGTGTCCGGTTCCAAGTACATTGGTACCCCTTCTTTATGGATATATCCAGCATAGAGCAGCATATGGATAGGTTTGGGTCTCGTATTCAGTTAGAATATGAGACTCAAAACTACGATGGAGTCCGGATAAAGACGGGAACGATATCGGGGACAATGATTTCCACTGAGAACCAGTCCCAGAGCATCCCGTACAGGAGTACTGTGTGTGGCAGACCAGTACTCCTGACAGTTATGGGCAGAGCTTCTGTATGTCTGCGATGTGGACAGGTTGGACACCAACGAGCCACCTGTCCACAAAGAGATCAGCCACGTAGCTATGCTTCTGCTACCAGAGGAGACAACTCTGAATGGACCACTGTCTTCAGGAAACAGGACAAACCCAGAACTGTCACTGGACCAGTAAGAAGTGAAAACGACAAACAACAAGATGAGCCACTCTCGGGCGAGAGTGGGGTAGGAGACAATATGGGTCTCCCGCAAGACAAGCGCGGAAGGGGGAAGGATAAAGGAATCATGATCCCCCGCCAGACAAGCGCGGGAGTGGGGTTGTAGATGATGAGGAGGATATGGTAGTGCTTGAGACGGAGAGAGACAGCCGAGAACAACAGAGATGTAAAGACCGGAAAAGACAGAGGGAACCAGAAGATACAAATGCCAAGAAAGGGAAAGACAAAGAAGAAGAAACCGATTTAGATAATTTAGACCTGGAGGAGGTAAAACCAATTTTATCTTTGGCTTTGCATCCTCCTGGTAGTGAAGAAACTACAGAGGTCGAACAATGAACTGTTTAATGGACACTGATAATTGTAATACCCCCCTTGTTTTGATTACCCTTTTGTCTATGGAATATGAGATTTTTGATACCCCCTTGATATGACCACGATTATGCCCACGGACTTCCATCTAGAACTACGGCTATTTTATTTCGCTTACTTTTGGCTAAGATCAAAGTGTAGACACAGAAAATTTTGAAGAGGAAGCGAGTAGACAGATAGACGAAAAGAAGAGCTGATTAAGAAGAATATCCCTTCGGGGATCTAGAATGTGGTATATGGATGCTTACGACAAGAAGACCATGGCTTCTACTTTAAAGCTTCGCTTTAATGGTAGCAGGCCGATCCTGACCAGAAGTGCGGTAATCAGTGAGATCAAGGAAGTGCTTCCAGTCCAGGAGTTAACTGCAATATACAAGTGCAGTGATGGAAGAGAATGGTACCTGACCTTTTCTTCAGAGAGCTTGGTAGATGTCTATGGCGACAGGACAGTCACTGGGGCTAGCAGTGAAATACACTGCGAGAGAATCGACAAGAGAAGAGTCCGTTTTAGGATACACTGGTTTCCATTTCACATGAAATGTGAACCAGTGCAAGACTACATGGAGGAACTGGGATCCCAAGTAGTAATGGAGTATGATACAGACATACGAAGGAGGTATTACCCTGAAGACAGGATCAATAACCGGCAGTATGATATGTACAGAGAGGGAGTACCAAGAGATCCCGTATAAGGGTAGAATAGCAGGCAGAACTGTCCTGATCACTGCTATGGGTAGGCAGTCTGTGTGCCTGCGATGTGGTGAAAAGGGGCACCAGAGGGCAACCTGTCCCTTGAAAAGTATGAGTAACCAACCAGTAAGAAGCTACGCAGCTGCAGCTCGGAGTGATCAGAATGACGAAGAAGAATGGAGTGTAGTTGGCAGCAGAAAGAAACCTGTCCAGGTAGTACAGAGACTAACAGCATGGGCCACTCTCCAGAGCGAGTGAGGTAAGCTTTAAGAGACACCATGGGCCACTCTCAGAGAGTGAGGTGAGAGAAAAGACGCAACATGGGCCACTCTCCGAGAGTGAGGTAGGCTAGAAGACTCATCCTGAGCCATTCTTATAGTGAGGTAGGAGCAAATATGGTCCCTACGCAAAACAGGCGCGGGAGTGGGGTTGTAGAGGAGGAGAAAATGAAAGAAGACAGAACCAAAAATGAGAAAAAGACCACGCGAACCAGAAGATACAAATGCAAAGAAAGTAAAAGATGACGATGACGCAGATAGTTTAGAACTGGAGGAGATAAAACCAGTTTTGTCTATTGGTTTGCTTCCTCCAGGTAGTGACAATGTTATAGAGGTTGACAACTGAACTATATAATGGACTTTAACAATTGTATTATCCCCCTTGATTTGACTGCCCTTTTGCCCACGGGTTTTGAGAATTTGTATACCCCCCTTGTTTGCGATTTTGTATTTTAACTTACTTATGCAAGTGTATTTTGTTTATGTTGATAAATTTGTGTATATTTTCTAATGTGTCCTTTAAAGACCCTCATATCATTTCGTTTTTGTTACTTTATAATGTACCTTTATTTTATCCGTTTCTTTCGTTAATAGTGTTGAATTCTTTTGTATGTTATTTAAATGCTTTGCTTGACAAGTCTGTCGAACGTGATTTATTTTGTATTGTATTTTGGGATAGACATTTAAACTCACAATGATTAGATTTTTACTCACCTTTTTTCTTATGGCTACAATTTCACAAGATTTTATTGATAACACTCAGACACATAAATGTGTTACATGAGGACATAACATATATACAGTATTACATGGCGAAATGATCATATATTATCAAAAACATTAAAACATACCAGCAATTTTCTTTATGAACAATGATAACCTTTTATAAACTTATACATTACAAAAAGATAGGAGACCGTTCATTTTAACAATACTAGGATAAGTAACATAATACCCAGGTAAATATATACGTCTCAGGTTTACTAAATATTCATTACAACAAACAAATAACAAGTGGAACTCATCACCAATTGATTGTCCACACAAAGTACAAACCCTCTCATCTTTAGGAATATTATACCACCGCCCAGTTTCTATTGGAATTCGTAAATTTGACGCCCTTAATTTTGTCATCCAAATTCTAGTTTTCTCGTTTAATTTCACTAAATAATTTTCTAATCCAAAGTCTTTTTTGAAAGAGCCATAAAATTGTCCTCGAGATGAATTTTCAATGTCATTATACCATAAACTGACAAACTGATCGGTTAAAATTTGGTTAAGATATGTATTATCACAATATCCAACCTGATAAAAATATAACCTAAGCCAGCTCTATTTAATATAGATTCTACATAATTAATCCACTTGAAATTATTCTGACCCTGATTTTTTAAACATAACATCAACCTGTATAAGGAACTACTCAATTGTGTTTCGTTATTCACAAGTTTACACCAATATGAAATCATACGAAGTTTTACTAGAATTTCCAAAGGAAATCTACCTAATTCCCCATAAACAATACAATTTGGAGTAGTATTTCTAACTTTTAGAATTCGTTTACAAAATTTAAGATGAATCTGTTCTAATATTTTTAAATTCTCATATCCCCAAACTTCAGAACCATATAAAAGTATTGGTTCAATCATAGAATCAAACAATGTTAACTGTAAGTCGACAGGTATGCTTTCATTCCTGATAGTCTTGTAAATAAAATGTAAGGACCTTTGAGCCTGATCTACAAGTTTCTTTTTTGTATCAAAAAAGGTACCATTATATTTTAAAATAATACCTAGATATGAAAATTTTTCTACAACTTCTAACTGTTTATCTTGTAATATAAATGAATAATTAAGATTCCTCTTTTTGCTAAAAACCATAACCTTTGTTTTGTTAATATTTACATCCAATTTCCACAAATCACAATACAACTGAAAAATATTTAGCGATTGTTGCATACCCTCCACTGTTTCAGACATTAAAACAGTGTCATCAGCATATAATATGACAAATAATTCGAACAATATATGCAATTCATTATAAAACCGTTCTTTTAGCTTTTCTAAAGGAACGCCATCTAGTCTTAAAGTAGTCTTCTAAATCATTTAGAAAAATTGAGAATAAAAAAGGAAATAAATTTTCACCTGGTCTTACACCTGTAAGACAAGGGAAAAAAATCAGACTGACATTCTTTATGCTTAACCACAATATTCAATACCCTGGTACATATTAAATACTTTAAAACACTTTCCTTTAATATTACTAAATTGAAGTTTTTTCCACAGGTCAGATCTACTGACCGTATCAAAAGCTTTCCGAAAGTCTATGAAGGTACAAAATAGTTTCTTTCCGAAAAAAAAATACAACTTTATGAGGACATGTAGTACACAAATATTGTCTATTGTAGAGTATCCTTTTCGGAAGCCCGCTTGATTTTCGTATATAAGTGTGACCTCATTTGCAAGAAAATTGAGTCTAGTGTTAACAATGGATGTAAGCAATTTACCTAAGCAACTAATTAACGTTATAGTTCTAAAATTGTCTGGATCTGTTGGACATCCTTTGTTTTTATAAACTGGTATAATTATTCCAGTTGTCCAAGTTTCTGGTATAATACCTGTATCAAGAACAACATTAAACAATTTGGTATAAATATATACTAAAAACGGCGGAGAATTTTTAAAAAAATCATTAATTAATTTGTCACTACGCGGCGCTTTATTATTTTTCCAACCTTTTATTGCATCTAAAACCTCCTTTTCTGTAATTATGCCATTCAACATTTCGTTATACATAGGGTCATTACAGACTTTGTCAATATTGATATCACTCTCTTCCTCTTCACAAAAATTTAAATAATGCAAATAATATAATCAATACATGTACTTTAAATGTTAACGGATTGTTAGATAACTATTGTCAATATTCTTTAAAAAAAATTTGTCTACAGAATAATATAGATATTTTATTTCTACAAGAAACGCATGTGTCAAATTTAAAAAAAGTTAACGAATTAAATGATTATTTTGATATGTATTAATGTTTTTGGAATTTTGGTGCAAATTTTAGTAGGGGTACAGCTAATTTTATTTCACATTCTTTAGATTTTAAAATTAATAAATTTCATAGAGATTTAGAAGGTCGTTTCCAGTATATTGATATAGATTGTATAGAATTTTTTGAAGATGTATATCCTTTTATATTAACAAAAGATTGTAACATTTTTGGGGGAGATTTTAATTGTATAATTAATAGTAAATTAGACAAGAAAGGTGGTAATTTAGATAGAGGTTTTGTTGGTACAAATCAACTGAAAGATATTATATATGATTTTGAATTATTTGATGTTTTTAGATATATTGAACCTAATTTAAATAGTTATACATGGCATAGTAAAAATATTGCTTGTAGATTAGACAGAAAATACCTATCTAATTGTTTAAAATCTTTTGTTAGAAATTGTAGACATATTCCGTTCGCTTTTTCTGACCATGACGGTGTGTTTGTTTCATTTATAAATAATATCAATGCAAAGAAAGGTCAAGGGTATTGGAAATTAAATTCTTCTGTATTAAAAGAACATTTGGGATTATTTTAAAGAAAATATTAAAACTTTTTGTATTGTAAAAGAAAAAAATAAAGTTAAAAATAAAGTACTTAAAGAATTAGAAAAGAAATATTTTATGCTATGTAAAGAAAAATGTCTCCAGGTAATTATTTTGAAAAAATTTGGAATTAAAAAAACAAATTAAGCAATTTCATTTAAATAATATTAAAGGTTCACAGATTAGAAGTAAAGTTAAAGTTTTTAATAATTCTGAAACACCTAATAAATATTTTTGCAAAGAAACTAAGAAAAGTAAAAAGAAATGTATTACTGAAATAAGAAAAGATGATGTTGTTTATAAAGATAATGATAATATAATGAAACAATTTATTAATTTTTATGATGATTTATTTAAAGCAGAAGATATTGATGAACATGTAATGGATTTTTTTCTTAAAGATTTAACTGTGTTAGAAGATTTAGATAACAATATTTGTGATGAACCAGTTGTATTAAACGAAATTATAGATTCAATTAAAGATATAGATAATGACAAGTTGGTAATTTTATATGGCATTTATTGATATTTTTGCACCTATATTATTAAAATTGTATGAACATATTTTTGATGAGAAAACTTTGTCTAATTCTCAAAAGGTTAGTTACATCACTCTTATATGTAAAGATCCTGAAAAACATTATGATGTAAAAAAAAGTTATAACTTACTTAAAGTTTTTACATCAATATTAATTAAACTAAATTAATATTGATGTAAAAATTTTAAGTAAGTTAATTTGTAAAAGAATGAGTTTAGTTTGTGATAATTTTATTGGTATTGATTAAACCTGTGCTGTTAAAGGGAGGAGTATTTTAGATAACGGTCATCTTCATAGAAATATTATAGATTATTGCAGAGGAGGCGCGACGCTTTGCACACGACACGCACATAGCAAGTATATTATCGATAAGCGGATGTTTAAGATTCAGTTTTAAAATGGACTTTGAAGTGAAAAGATCTCGCTAAAAAAAATTACTTAAATTAAGCGTGAATTTATCCAGCTGTCTAAATTTATTTTCAATATGAGATCTCTTGAACTTCATGATCGCAATACGTATTGTCAACAATACTTGTATACAAAAAGTGTACAAGTATTGTTATTTTTCCCCCAAAAAGTTGAATTCTATGATTATGATTTCTTTCTGTTCTATTATGGAGTTTTAACGAAATTGTGTTTTTATCTAAAGAATCTTAATTAATTGTCCAAATACATTTTTTTTTTTATCATTTATTTGAGTTTTTTTTAATAGAAAAACGATTATAGTTTAGTTATTGCACAATACACAAACATGTCTCTGTAATACACACATACAAATTTATCATAATTATTAAAGATCATTAAACTTAATTACATTTAGTTACGTAACAATACTAAAACATTCTTATAAAAATCGCATACACCGTATATGCACTAATTAGTTCTCAGGTAAAATACAGGTAACAATACTTGTACTTTTTTTTTTATCATATATCGGTATTTTTTTTTATTATATATATATGTTACAGTACAAATTGGAATCCAGTAGGATCCAGAATCCAAGTAGTAGAAATTGGAATTCTGATTTGTACTGGATTTAAACCAGTATAAATCAGAATTCCAATATCTACTAGGACAAATCAGGATATCCAGATCCAGGATCCTACTGAAATAAAAAATTGAAAAAAGGAAAAACATGAAAAAATAAATATGAACACTTTTTTAATACAAATCTTCTGTTTTATGTCCGTTAGGTAAAATCAGTAAAAGCTAAATAAATATACTTGTATGATCAATGATCACTGATCTTTAGTTAATGCGAGAAGCTAAACGGAGACATGTTCGACATGAATCAGAACCATCATTTATCAGAAAAACATTCTATTGGTGACACTGTCGGTATAAGAATTCACAAAGTAGACAGAACTAATACTGACTGAAACATATTGCCATGTAAAGTTCTTGAAGTAAAAAAAGTAACCGATTCCAAATCCTTTTACAACATATTTTCAAAAGATGGAATACTGAAAACCTATTATTCAGATGAAGACCTAGTTGACTTAAGAACAGTTTGCTTCCCAGGATTAAATTCTATTGACCTTAATTGGAAATTTCTCACATTCAAGCTTGCCAGAAAAACCAGACAGTAAATGAAACTGCTAATCTGGTACCCACATGTAACTGTGCTGGAAAATGTAATACAATGCGATGATCATGCCGCAAATCTAAGATACCTTGCTCAAGCAAATGCCTCAAACAAACTTTGACCAAATGTTGTAATAAATAGGAAACTTAATCCAAAATTGTATTAAAATGTATTTTTCTCACTATTTGTAATTAAATTATCGCACAAGACTTATTTTATATTTCACAAATTTTACACATTTTTATGTTTTTCAATTCAGTAATATCCAGAATGGTAGTAAGCTTTAAATTCAGTAATATTCTGAATCCTACTGAAAGTTTAGTAGGATTCAGGATCCTCCTAGTACAAATCAGGATATCCTGATTTGTGCTTTTATACTGGTTTAAATCCAGTACAAATCAGAATTCCAATTTCTACTAGTAGAAATTGGAATTCCAATTTGTACTAGTAGGATTCCAATTTGTACTGCAACATATATATTTGCATACAAGTATTGCGATCAAAAAGCTCAAGTGATCCTCAATATGTTACTGTGAAATCGTATAATCACTATTAAAAAGGCTAAAATATGCTATTCTAAGGATTCAAATTGTCACAGGAGATATTTGATACAACACAAATCACGAATAATTGGTGGATTTTTCAAGGTCAATTATGGGGAATGGATGGAGACTTCCAGAAATATAGGAAGCACTATGATTGATCTATGTCATACTAGAAAGGATAGGAAGTCTCCACCAGATTTTACAAATTTTCATCTTTAATGTTGATAGGCTGAGGACGCTATGAATGAAAAAAAGATGGCGACAACATGTCCCTCTCGAAAATTGCAGATGATCACATTTAACATTCAACCCAAACATTCTTATGTAAATTCCATTCATATATAGATATCTATCAACAATTTACAGAGAGGAACCCGCCATTAATCATCCATGAACGCTGTTATCGGCTTAGCAAAACACTGAAAATTGGATAATGTCACTCTCATCGGATAACGATATATTGATGCCGACTTTCGGTTGTGCAAAATGCAAATATTTGCACACGACACCAAGGTGTCGTGCCTCCTCTTCCTGTGTTAGAAGATTTAGATAAAAATATTTGTGATGAGCCAATTGTATTAAAAGAAATAATAGATTCAATTAAAGATATAGATAATAATAAGTCACCTGGTCCAGATGGCTTAAGTAAAGAATTGCTTATGACATTTATTGATATTTTTGCATCTATATTATTAAAATTGTATGAAAATATTTTGGATGAGAAAACTTTGTCTAATTCTCAAAAAGTTAGTTATATCACACTTATATGTAAAGATCCTGAAAAACATTATGATGTAAACAATTATAGACCTATTAGTTTAATTAATATTGAAGCAAACATTTTAAGTAAGTTGATTTGTAAAAGAATGAGTTTAGTTTGTGATAATATTATTTGTATTGATCAAACCTGTGCTATTAGAGGGAGGGGAATTTTAGATAATGGTCATCTTCATAGAAATATTATAGATTATTCTAACCCAAAAAATTTAAATGTGCCTTTATATCTTTAGATCAAGAAAAGGCGTTTGATAGAATAAGTCATAAGTTTTTATTTAATGTATTAGAAAAATATAATTTTGGACCAAAAAAAATTGGATTAAAATATTGTATACTGATTTAACTTCTAGTGTTATTGTAAATAATTCTATATCAGAATCTGTCAATATTTCACGCTCTGTAAAACAAGGCTGTAGTTTATCACCTTTATTGTATGTATTATGCTTAGAACCGTTCATAAGGAAAGTGTGCTTAGAAATGAAATTGAAAACGAATTCTTAAATTTAAACTCAAATTATGACAACATATGTCTGGTTGGAGATTTCAATTCTCGTACTGCAGAAATCAGCGACATACCCAATATTCGATATGATGCATTTTCAGGAATGTTAGATTTAAATTATAATGTCATTAGTTTATTACAGAAATTGAATATTGATATTGAAAGAAAGAGTAAAGATTGTAATCGTAACAATTTTGGAAATATATTGATTGAGTTTTGTAGAAATAACAATATGATTATTTGTAATGGGAGAGTAGGGAAAGACAAGGGAGTTGGCGAATTTACTTGTAAAAATTCTAGTGTGGTCGACCATTGTATAGTATCACCAAACTTACTGAAAATTATCAATTCTTTTTCGATATTAGAACCAAGTAAGCTTTTCTCAGATGTACACTCTCCTCTGTCGCTTACTTTAAAATGTTACATTCAAGTAATTTAGCCCAGAATGATATAATTCTACCTTTTATGTCTATTTCCAAAGGATATCTCCCAAGTTCACCACCATATATCATATATGATGGTGTAGATGATTTTAAATGAAGTAGTAATTTACAGAATTTTAAATGTACCTTTTCAATTTTATCGTTATTACTGAAACCGCATACCTCACATCCATAGAGTAAAATTGGCTTAACCATCTTAACAAATAGATCAAGTTGAATCTTTACTGAAAGACCATGTTTTCTGCCCATTGTTAATACTTCGTAAAACGCAACAGTAGCCTTGCCAACTATAGATTGCTTTGCTCTTTTAAAGTTACCAGTCCTGGATAATTTTATTCCTAAATAATTAAGACTATTAACTATTTTAGAAAAGGTTATTCCACAACTGATAATTTTTTCATTTTACATTGAACTGATATGAGTGTCAAAATTTAATTGATAATCTATTTCAATTCCTAAAAGTTTTTCTGTCTCTTCACATGAAAGTGTAGAATTCTGTATACAAATCTTCATGTTTTTGTCAAAAGTCTTCTTCCCAACCGCAAGTACCTGACATTTATCTGGATTAGCCCGCATTTTGTTTACCTTAAACCAATTAATAAGAACATTTGACTCTGATTCAAAAACTGAAGTAAGTACATTAAAATCAGGATGACCATAGGACAAAGTATTGTCATCCGCATAATTATATAAAGTACCCTTTTTCACAAAATAAATAATATTATTAATAAAGACATTAAAAAGTAGAGGCTCCAAGATTGACCCTTGGGGTACACCTTTTTGGATGTCAGCCCAACTGCTCAAGATACTATTAATTTTAATTTGTTGTTTCCTATTAGATAGTAGGACTCAAGAAGGAATACAGAATCAGTGGACATACCATAGGCCGAAAGTTTATCCAATAAAATATCATGGGGTAGGCAATCAAATGCATTGGAATGATCCATTAGGACTGCGGCAACATACTGATTTTTTGTCAAGGGCAGTCCTCTAATAAGATGAATAGGGCTGTCTGATATCCATGACCTCTTCCAAAAGCACATAAATAAGGATTAAAAATATTTTCAAAGAAATCAGACAATTGCCGTTCTAAAATTTTCTCAAAAATCTTTGAAAAAATACATAGTACACTTACGGGTCTGTAGTTAGTCTTCAAAAGTGGATCATTCTTTTTATATAAAGGTGTTACTTGTGCTTTCTTTAATTTATCCGGAAAACACTCTGATCTATTGACATATTTAAAATACTTGTAATCTGAGGTGCAATAATAGATTTACTACCTTTTTTTATTTTGGCAGGTATACCATCAGCACCTATTGCTTTTTTGATGTTGATATTATTCATAATCTTTTCAACTTTATCTGTTGTTACCTTTTCAAAAACAAATGTGTTTGTGCAGTTACATTTTCAAAAACAAATCTGTTTGTGCAGTCATTTTGTTTCTTTATTTCTATTAAGCTTGGATGATCAGAAGGGTCGTAAACAGTATCTTTTCCTATATTCTCAGCTACAGTGGAGAACAAATTATTAAAGTGATTGACTACTTCTTTTTGATCATTTACAATCTTGTCAGATTCATTAAGCACACATTTTTGTTCTCCACTGGACCCCTTTTTCGAAAAGAATGGCTTAATAGTTTTCCAAAAGTCGCCGATTTTGTTCCCCCAGAGCAACGTTCTAAAAAGTATGTTTTCATTGATTTTCTTTTCAATTTGGTTACAAAATTTCTTTGCTTTCTGAATTTGTCCAATTTTTGTTGCTCTTGACATTTTGTAAATTGAGCTCCTGATTCATACATGGTAATGTTTTTTTTCTTTGATATCTAGATTTAATTGGAGCATGCTTGTTTAACACATTCATAAAATCTTTTTGATATTCATTATAAACAGAATCTACTTCATGACATGTTTGATTGAACTTAATTTGTTCTATATCATCATTGACATTTTCAATATCTAAAGTCTTGTAACTTCTATAATACCCGAGCTTTTTTGGTTCGTAAAGAACTTCACCTTTGATAATAGTACTTATAATGTTATGGCAGTCACTGACACCTGTTGGAACATTTTGTGACTTAAAACATAATGATTTCTTGTTGGTTACAACCCTTTTTGAAACAGGTTGGACCATTAACAAGTTGTGTTAGATTGAAAATATCACAGAAATCATTCAAGGTAGCACTTTTATCTGAATTGAGCATGTCAAAATTCAGGTCACCAAATAATAACATATGTTCATAATGTATTACAGATCTATCAGCAAACTGGAGAAATGTTCCGTAAATTCATTGTTTGACATAGAAGGGGGTTTATATACCCCAGCAATCAACCACTTTCTGTCACTTATATATACTTCATGACACAGAGTTTCAATTTTTTCACTCTCTAAAGATTGTTTTCTGCTGGATGGAAAGTCAGATCTGATAAAGGTAAGTAGGCCCCCTCCGTACTGGTTCCGGTCCCTACGTTGCACCCATCTACACTGAACAGATTGTCATTAAAAGATTTATAAAGTTTCGTTTCAGAAATAATTAATAAATCTACAATATTTTCAGTTAGTACCTCTTTTATTTCGTCAAATTTGTACCGAAGGCTGTTGATGTTCAGGTGTGCTGCCATGACATTTTTGGGATAAGATCTCCGGACATCTCTAAGGTCTTTAAACGTGTATTTGTTTACATTTACACCGGAAGTACCAGTGGGTGCGTTTGATTTATCCTCTACATCTTCAATATTAAAAAAGGAGTTGCTAAAAATAGGCAAAATACAGTTTGCACAGTCCCAACTTTCAGATGATGTTGATAAGCGTTGGTATTCGTCTATCGTTAGGTCAATACATTTAATGTGATACCAATATGTAGTCTTCACAATAAATTCCACGTTGATTTCGTTTTACTGGGTTGGAACATTTCCCACAAGGATATTTTACTGGACCAGGATTAGTTGAAATGTCTCATGATAGCAAAATAATTTTAATTATTGATGTATATGTTGTTGTATTTTGGTTTGGTAAGTATTTGTAGTAACGTCTATTTGCATAATGGCGGATCTTTTCTGAGACGATCCTCGGGTATAATAAATCGTTCCCGAGTATAATCCGAGATCTTCTACCATGTATTCGTTGTCTGGGAGATCTATTTGCGTTGGAAATTGCAAGGATGCGAGCTACAATTAAAGTTGTTGTTAGAGTAAACAAAAGCCCGTCTAGTCCCGTCGCCATCTTATGTCATGTGTATTTATTATCTATATATATTAAATTGGCAAATTCTCTGTACCACTGTTTAATCTATGGTTTTATGAGAAATAAAGAATCTTGATCGTCAAATTAAAGGTATACAATTAACTGGTTCAAATATTCATTGTGAAATTTCTGCTTTTGCAGATGATAGTACAGGTATTATAACAGATGATTATAGTATTAACAAGTTTTTGTATTGGATAAATCTATTCGGCAAAGCATCGCGGTAAAAGTTGAATAAACATAAAAATAAAGGTATATGGTTAGGGGCTTGGAAAGATAGAAAAGACAATTATAAATTTGGCATTGATTTTGTTAATAGTTTAAAGATAATTGGTTTTAAAATAGGTAATTATATTACTGAAGTTGATAATTGGAATCCATTGTATATTAAATATGAAAAAGTTGTAAACTTATGGAAGAATAGAAATTTAAGTTTATTAGAGAAATCTATTGTCATTAATGCATTGATTTGTTTTAAGATATGGTATAGTTGACGAGGTAGGGGACACCACTTTCATTGGAAAGAGCGGAGCAGAGGTGGAAGTAGAACGGATAGACAAACGAAGAGTCCGGTTTAGAGTCCACTGGTACCCATTCGTCATGGATGTCGCCTGTGTAGAGTAGCATATGGAAAGGAATACGAGACTCAAAATTACGTAGGAGTCCGGATCAAGACAGGAACAATATCGAGAACCATGATTTCCACTGAGAACCTGTTCCAGAGCATCCCGTTCAGGAGCACTGTGTGTGGCAGACCAGTATTCTTGACAGCTATGGGCAGAGCCTCTGTATATCTGCGATGTGTGCAGGTGGGACACCAACGAACAACTTATCCACAAAGAGACATGCTGCTGCTACCAGGGGAGAAGTTAATGCAGAGTGGACTACTGTTTCGAGTAACAAAGAGACGACAAAAAACCACCCGCAAGGCAATGGACAGACAGAATAGATTAGTATGCGCCCCCCCCCCCCCCTCCCCGCTAGAGAAGTGTAGTATATGTTCTTATCAATACAAAATGCGAAATAGAAGAGATGACAGCCTATAAAAAAGACGTGATGGCAGCGACAGTGAAGGTGAAAATGAAGACAGAGAGACCACTAATGACCAGCGCAGCAGTGTTGGAAGAAGTGATAGACCACCTGCCGGTTAGTAATATCCAGGCGTTATGCAGACGTGGAGAGGCCAGAGATTGGTACTTCACTTTCGACAGTCCGTCAATAGTTGACGAGGTAGGCGACACGCACTTCATTGGAAAAAGTGGGGCAGAGGTGGAAGTGGAACGGATTGACAAACGACGTGTCCGGTTTCGAGTACACTGGTACCCCTTCTTTATGGACATAGGCAGTATAGAGCAACATATGCATAGGTTGTAAAAGTTGTAAAAGTCTCGTATTCAGTTAGAATACGACTCAAAACTACGATGGAGTCTAGATAAAGACGGGAACGATATCGAGGACAATGAGTTCCACTGAGAACCAGTTTCTTACGATTTTGAATGAGGACCCCGGTTTGTCACGCTTGTTTTGGGGCGTTGTGGTATTTAGACATCACGTGATAATGGTATCGAGATGCTATCAAAATGGCGACATCCATCTATCGTTGACCGAATTTTAAAATCGATTTCATTCCCTTATCCAACATAATAAAACGCTAATATACATATAAACATCCATATTTATACATTAGGAAAAACATATAAAAATATATTTTTTTTTGCGAAGTTTCCCTTTAGGATGTTTTTGCTTAGTTGAACTTGTAGAAGTAATTGAAGTTTGAACTGAAGGGTTGGCTATCTGAGAAGAACTTGATGCTTAGTGTGATGGTGTTACAATTTTTTTCTTTTGGTTTAACAGTCAGCCGAGTTGTTTTTCCGTGTTTTCAATCCAGGTAAACATTGCTTCAACTGAATTGAAAACACGTTTAGTGACACTGACATGATTTTTGCACGCCTCAGGGAATGATATTTTTTTCTGATTTAACTTTTTGGACCTCTTTTTCTTGCAGGAAATAATGACAATTTTTCGATGAAGCCATGTGAGGTTGGCCACAATTGGAGCACTTTGGAAATTGTTATTACAATCGCAGCCCTCGTGGTCTTCCCATGAGCACTTAAAACATTTAAGTTTCCCTTTACACTGGCCTTTACCATGTGCGCATTTTGACACTTAAAGTATCGTATTGGATTCGGGACACATGGATTGACTTTAACATTGTAAAGGCCAATGCGCATTGATGATGAGATCGTGGAAAATTTAAATGCGATAAGAAAAGTGTTCAATTAACTGCCTATGCCTTTCTTTTCGATAACAAATAGTTTGACATGAATAACACCCTGAGGTGCTAGTTCCTCGCAAATGTCTTCATCTGACAGATCGTCCCAATCTTCGTCTCTGTAGCGAATGATTCCTCGACTGCTGTTAAGAGTTCTATGAGGAGTGGAAGATATAGCTATTCTACGAATTTATTTTAGTGAAAGCAGGTTTAACGATTGTCTTCGTTAGCACTCAATCGCCAGATTTCCATTTGGTGACATTATTCATATCTCCTGCACAGCTCTTTCTATATCAAAAGGTGATAATGTGGTCAGTGGTATACAACCTTCACTACTTTTTAAAACGATAAAATATGACCAATTGTCCCCACCCACCACAGAGTGCCAACACGGGCGATACTTGAATTCTGAAGATCTCCGTCGGAAAGTATCAGGAATTCCAAGGATGGTATACTCGAACAGAAGACTTTCTATAAGAACGCATGCTTTGTATCAGGGCTGGTTCCCCAATGAAACAACCGTTCGAAATATTAACCATTCGATTGACCCATTAGTCACCGCCTTCTTTAACGATCCCTTCTCTTGATTATTTGGGAAAAACAGTATAAGTTTTCTATTTTTTCCTGCTGCCTCTGCCCACCAGGGACGACACCTGAATTCCGCGAACCTCCTTCAGAAAGCAACAGGAACACACTCGAACAATGTTAACAGGATAAGTTAAAGGGCTTGACGTGACCAGCCGATTGATCGAATCGGGTCTATTCGACCTCCCGTCCAGGCGAGGTAAGGGTAAAAGAAGTGTGTTTCAACCACCAGGATCCGTCGCAACACACGGCAAACGTGTCGCCTCATTTAGTCTGCCTTCTACGACAAGCAAGAGGGTGTTGTGGGCCTATTCGTAGTTCCCGGGACCCACACGGGGCTGGACAATATATGCTAACCCCAACTGACGCTGTCCATAGATTAACCGGTGTTGTGATGCATCACGGAACAAGCCCATCATTAAGCGGGCATTACACATTTATAAAAGAAGATTCTGGCATACCAATTCAAATAGATGATGACATCTTCAGAATATTTTATGGAACACATTTGCTGTTATTTGTTACAGTATGAACGAATTCCCGACGACAAAGATATCTGCCATCGCTACCTTCCAGATATTCTGATTTCGGTTCTTGAGTCTGAAGGCTGGGAAGAGTTACGAACTTGCATACAGTTAGCTGCCGGTCTAAGAGTTAGAAAATATAAGCTACTGGAACTAATGCAGCAAGTACAAATTTCAGACGAATCACTCAATCATTCCTGGAAAACTTATAAATTTCTACAAGAGGCTATTAGGCATATCGGGCTTATCACTGGCAATACTTGTTTCGAAGATCTTACGAAATCCATTTTGAATTACTTTTCCAAACATTGTCCCGCAATAGTAGAACGTAGCCTTGGACTTTCGGCAATAAAGCACTGTCATTGTACTTTATGTGACATTGAAGACACATATCATGAACATGAGCTTCTAACTGATACAATTAAACCGGTCAACCGCTATGTAAAATCGAACACAAAATCAGAATGTAGAAGATGTAGAAAACAGTCAACAATTGTGGAAGAATCTGACATCAGCTGTGGCAAAACAATTATTGTTAAAAATTGCATAGACATCCTGCAGCAAGACACTTTTAATCAAACAATGTTATTGTACAAACCATAGGCACTTATATCTTCATCTAGTGCCATTATATTTAAATACAACGACGAGAACATATATGCATTGCTCCTGGAATTTTTTGAAGAAATCACAAAACTGAGAATGGATCAGGTGTTGGAAACTGTTGAGAATGGGCTTAATGAATTTATTTCTCAGATATGTATTTAAAATAACATAACCACATGCATTTTGTTTATTATAATGCATCAATTACAATCTGTGAAAAATAAAATTCATACTATGTTTATAGTGCTAACCTTATATTATGGTTGTCATCTGATTTAAATAAATTCCATTCTTGCTTTTGCTAAAAATATAATGTGCTTCATTTGTTTTAGTAAACTATTTATCATATCCTTATTGTTATACAATGTAGATATCATTTATTTCTTTTTATTTTATATATTTGCCTTAATATTTACTCAAGTGTACATGTGACGAGTGACCAAAAAACTGAAGCTTACCAGCTACGTGTCCGTGTGAGAAAACAGTCGGGGGATATTTCCAGAAAGCCTATAACAATTGTGCGATCTGAACTCCAGGATATGAATGAAGGAAGTTTATTGGCTAGTGATATTAAAAACGCTGCGCTATCTTTGAACAGAGAGCGTCGTAAAAACATGCCTGCTTTGCTTAAAAGTAGAAGTGAAGCTCAGGATGCGATACAAAGTGTAAGCTTGGAAACTAACAAATCTGAAAATGTTGTACTAGTTAACGACAAAGATTCCGAAATATTGGCTTTTTCTCCGCAAACCAATCTTCAAACACTATGTAATATTGTGACGGAGCTATTCATCGACGGAACATTTAAATCCTGTCCGAAACACTTTTTTCAACTTTACACCATCCATGGAAGTAAAAATGGTCATTATTTACCTTTAGTTGTTGCCTTGCTACCATCAAAATCAAAACAGTGTTACAACAAGATGTGGTCACTTCTGATAAACAGCTGCCGTGAAAGAAACCTCCAACTAAAACTTGCTGTAATTCCTATTGATTTTGAAAGAGCTATGCATAACGTCATCACATCGTGCTTTCCAGATACTCAGATAGACTGTTGCAGGTTTCACTTAGGACAGAATTGGTGGAGAAAAATTCAGTCTTTGGGTTTGAGTAAAGTGTACATGGACAAATCATCAGAAGAGGGCAAATGGTTGTCGAAATTTTACGGACTTTCCTTTCTCCCACCAGAAAATGTTGAAAACAGCTTCATTGAAGACATCATGAATGATACTCATAATAATGACAAGTGCTTACAGTTTGCTGACTATGTACAGCTGGATACATTACAGATTCATCAACCTTTCCATCTACAATGTGGGTAGCAGTTCCCGACTTGACCAGCAAACGCACGAACAACGGACCCGAATCATTCCATTCCAAGTTAAACGCTCATTTTTATGCCGGTCATCCAAACATTTTCCTTTTTGTTGACGTGATAAAGAAAATGCAAGCAACAATAAAAAGTCGTGCCATTGACTCTATTTTCGCTCCACGCAGATGTGAAATGGAAAAACTGCAGTTTCCTATTGCACAGTTTGAATGTTATTCGAAGGGTGAGAAGACAAGAAGTGACTTTATTAAATGCATAGGGTACAAGTTTGGAGCAGTTATATAGCTGAAAACTTTAATTTGGTGGATGTTTTACGTTTTGACATGATTTTTTTATAACTTTTCGTGATTTTTAATAAAAATATATATCCTGTTCAAAATCCTACTTCCACCTCCCCGTGGTGAGCAGGGGTTAACAGGTTTTACCTGGCTAACGGAAGAGGTACAACAAAATTGTCGGAAAAGTTATTGCCGGAAATGAATTTTTTTTTGTCGGAAATGAAGTGCATATTGCCGGAAATGAAATTCAGCGAATTAATTGTGTTTACACAACTTCCCATTTTGCCTTAGTGAGGTATGTCTGATCTTAAAAATTCTACTAAGACGAAATGGGAATATTTTTTTATATGTAAATACAAAATGTACTCGACTAAGGCGAAATGGAAACAAACCACCAATTGTATTAAAAGAATTTATAGATTCAATAACAGATATAGATAGAAAACTTTAGTCTAATTCTCAAAAAGTAAGTTATATCACACTTGTATGTAACGATCCAGAAAAAAACATTAGGATGTAAAAATGTGCCTTTATTTCTTTAGACCAAGAAAAGGCGTTTGATAGAATAAGTCATAAGTTTTTATTTAATGTATTAGATAAATATAATTTTGAACCAAATTTGATTAATTGGATTAAAATATTGTACTTCTAGTGTTATTGTAAATAATTGTATATCAGAACCTGTCAATATTTCACGCTCTGTAAAACAAGGTTGTAATTTATCACCTTTATAGTATGTATTATGCTTAGAACCGTTTATTAGGAAAGTTTGTTTAGATAGTGAAATTAAAGGTATACAATTACCTGGTTCAAATATTCATTATGACATTTCTGCTTTTGCAGATGATAAGATCAGAATATGAAGAATATCCATTCGGGGATTTAGGACGTGGTACAACAGATGGATGCCTACTACAAGACCACTATAGCTGCTACATTAAAGCTGCGTTTTAAAGGTAGTAGGCTCATCCTGATCAGGGGAGCAGTGATTGAAGAGATCAAGACAACCATACCAGTGAAGGAGCTGACCGTCATGTGAACTAGTGTACCAGTACATGGACCAGTTTGGATCCCAGATGGTCATGGAGTCTATGATGGAGGTATTTCCCTCAACCCAGGCTCCATCACTTGTACAATGATCTGTACTGAGAAAGAATACCAGGAGGTACCTTCTAAAGGGAGAATATTCGGAAGAACAGTTCTTCTCAGTCATGTCTAAGATGCGGCGAGATGGGACACCAGAGAGTCACCTGTCTGGTAAAAGTAACACCGGTGAAAATCTATTCAACCGCTGTTCGGAGCAACCAGGACGACGAAGGAGGTGCCTGGAATGTACCCGGTAGAAATAAATTTAAGTATATTTTCGTATGTGTCCATTAACGACCGTTATTTCATTTAATTTTTGTCTCTTTATTATGCACGTTTATTTTATTTTATTCCTTTGTTATTAATGTTGAATTCTTCTGCTATTTAAATGCTTTCTTTGACAGGTTTGTCGAACGTGATTTATTTTGTATTGAGGTAAATAATCGGTTAAACGGATTACTAGTATTCCACTTTCATATAGAGGGGGTTGCTAATATTCGCTGTTTAGAGATGCGGTGGTGATGTGATTTTTTATTTTATTTCCCGCATTAATAATCTAAAAAGAAATGATACCGACAGGGCAATTACATTATTTTCGGAGTAATCAATGGGAATTAAAAAAGAACAAAAACGCAATGTTTACAACGTCAATATTCAGGTGTAAAGGCTATGGGAAGATAGACCTTTTCTCCCCGAAAATTGTTTGACAGGATAATGTTCTCTGATATTCAGAATTTTTTTTTATTCTATTTGAAAGATGTCTGAGAAAATGTAACTATTGTCAGCAATGGAACAGCGTATTATTGTTTTGAATAGTTAAAACGTTCAACCTACGTATATCATTGGTGTAGTTTTGTTTATTATTAGGCTAAATCGTCTTTCATTGGCAATTCCGATATTGAAATCTATCCGTAAATTATCCGTCTCTGACGATCAAATGATGGAGGTGTCGATTTGCTTTCGTCCGTGAAATATTCCTTCGAAGTTTGCAAAACATCATAGTATTCCGCGTCGCGTGACAACCTGGATGAAAGACAAACTCGAAAATAAGGCATGTGAAATTCGGAAAAAAATCGGCATCGCTTCTCGGCCTTTTGGCTAAGATCAAAGTGTAGTATCTGTTCTTATCTATACTAAAAGCGAATTAGAAGAGATGACAGGCTATAAAAGAGACGTCATGGCAGCGACAGTGAAAGTGAAAATGAAGACAGAGAGACCACTAATGACAAGAGGAGAGTGTTGGAAGAAGTGAAAGACCACCTGCCAGTTAGTAATATCCAGGCGCTATACAGATGTAGAGAGGCCAGAGATTGGTACTTCACTTTCGACAGTCCGTCAATAGTTGACGAGGTAGGCGACACGCACTTCAATGGAAAAATCGGGGCAGAGGTGGAAGTGGAACGGATTAACAAACGACGTGTCCGGTTCCAAGTACATTGGTACCCCTTCTTTATGGATATATCCAGCATAGAGCAGCATATGGATAGGTTTGGGTCTCGTATTCAGTTAGAATATGAGACTCAAAACTACGATGGAGTCCGGATAAAGACGGGAACGATATCGGGGACAATGATTTCCACTGAGAACCAGTCCCAGAGCATCCCGTACAGGAGTACTGTGTGTGGCAGACCAGTACTCCTGACAGTTATGGGCAGAGCTTCTGTATGTCTGCGATGTGGACAGGTTGGACACCAACGAGCCACCTGTCCACAAAGAGATCAGCCACGTAGCTATGCTTCTGCTACCAGAGGAGACAACTCTGAATGGACCACTGTCTCCAGGAAAAAGGACAAACCCAGAACTGTCACTGGACCAGTAAGAAGTGAAAACGACAAACAACAAGATGAGCCACTCTCGGGCGAGAGTGAGGTAGGAGACAATATGGGCCCCCCGCAAGACAAGCGCGGAAGGGGGAAGGATAAAGGAATCATGATCCCCCGCCAGACAAGCGCGGGAGTGGGGTTGTAGATGATGAGGAGGATATGGTAGTGCTTGAGACGGAGAGAGACAGCCGAGAACAACAGAGATGTAAAGACCGGAAAAGACAGAGGGAACCAGAAGATACAAATGCCAAGAAAGCGAAAGACAAAGAAGAAGAAACCGATTTAGATAATTTAGACCTGGAGGAGGTAAAACCAATTTTATCTTTGGCTTTGCATCCTCCTGGTAGTGAAGAAACTACAGAGGTCGAACAATGAACTGTTTAATGGACACTGATAATTGTAATACCCCCCTTGATTTGATTACCCTTTTGTCTATGGAATATGAGATTTTTGATACCCCCCTTGATATGACCACGATTATGCCCACGGACTTCTATCTAGAACTACGGCTATTTTATTTCGCTTACTTTTGGCTAAGATCAAAGTGTAGACACAGAAAATTTTGAAGAGGAAGCGAGTAGACAGATAGACGAAAAGAAGAGCTGATTAAGAAGAATATCCCTTCGGGGATCTAGAATGTGGTATATGGATGCTTACGACAAGAAGACCATGGCTTCTACTTTAAAGCTTCGCTTTAATGGTAGCAGGCCGATCCTGACTAGAAGTGCGGTAATCAGTGAGATCAAGGAAGTGCTTCCAGTCCAGGAGTTAACTGCAATATACAAGTGCAGTGATGGAAGAGAATGGTACCTGACCTTTTCTTCAGAGAGCTTGGTAGATGAGTATGGCGACAGGACAGTCACTGGGGCTAGCAGTGAAATACACTGCGAGAGAATCGACAAGAGAAGAGTCCGTTTTAGGATACACTGGTTTCCATTTCACATGAAATGTGAACCAGTGCAAGACTACATGGAGGAACTGGGATCCCAAGTAGTAATGGAGTATGATACAGACATACGAAGGAGGTATTACCCTGAAGACAGGATCAATAACCGGCAGTATGATATGTACAGAGAGGGAGTACCAAGAGATCCCGTATAAGGGTAGAATAGCAGGCAGAACTGTCCTGATCACTGTTATGGGTAGGCAGTCTGTGTGCCTGCGATGTGGTGAAAAGGGGCACCAGAGGGCAACCTGTCCCTTGAAAAGTATGAGTAACCAACCAGTAAGAAGCTACGCAGCTGCAGCTCGGAGTAATCAGAATGACGAAGGAGAATGGAGTGTAGTTGGCAGCAGAAAGAAACCTGTCCAGGTAGTACAGAGACTAACAGCATGGGCCACTCTCCAGAGCGAGTGCGTAAGCTTTAAGAGACACCATGGGCCACTCTCAGAGAGTGAGGTGAGAGAAAAGACGCAACATGGGCCACTCTCCGAGAGTGAGGTAGGCTAGAAGACTCATCCTGAGCCATTCTTATAGTGAGGTAGGAGCAAATATGGTCCCTACGCAAAACAGGCGCGGGAGTGGGGTTGTAGAGGAGGAGAAAATGAAAGAAGACAGAACCAAAAATGAGAAAAAGACCACGCGAACCAGAAGATACAAATGCAAAGAAAGTAAAAGATGACGATGACGCAGATAGTTTAGAACAGGAGGAGATAAAACCAGTTTTGTCTATTGGTTTGCTTCCTCCAGGTAATGACAATGTTATAGAGGTTGACAACTAAACTATATAATGGACTTTAACAATTGTATTATCCCCCTTGATTTGACTGCCCTTTTGCCCACGGATTTTGAGAATTTGTATACCACCTTGATATGACCACGATTATGTCCACCGACTACGATTTAGATTTGCGATTTTGTATTTTAACTTACTTATGCAAGTGTATTTTGTTTATGTTGATAAATTTGTGTATATTTTCTAATGTGTCCTTTAAAGACCCTCATATCATTTCGTTTTTGTTACTTTATAATGTACTTTTATTTTATCCGTTTCTTTCGTTAATAGTGTTGAATTCTTTTGTATGTTATTTAAATGCTTTGCTTGACAAGTCTGTCGAACGTGATTTATTTTGTATTGTATTTTGGGATAGACATTTAAACTCACAATGATTAGATTTTTACTCACCTTTTTTCTTATGGCTACAATTTCACAAGATTTTATTGATAACACTCAGACACATAAATGTGTTACATGAGGACATAACATATATACAGTATTACATGGCGAAATGATCATATATTATCAAAAACATTAAAACATACCAGCAATTTTCTTTATGAACAATGATAACCTTCTATAAACTTATACATTACAAAAAGATAGGAGACCGTTCATTTTAACAATACTAGGATAAGTAACATAATACCCAGGTAAATATATACGTCTCAGGTTTACTAAATATTCATTACAACAAACAAATAACAAGTGGAACTCATCACCAATTGATTGTCCACACAAAGTACAAACCCTCTCATCTTTAGGAATATTATACCACCGCCCAGTTTCTATTGGAATTCGTAAATTTGACGCCCTTAATTTTGTCATCCAAATTCTAGTTATCTCGTTTAATTTCACTAAATAATTTTCTAATCCAAAGTCTTTTTTGAAAGAGCCATAAAATTGTCCTCGAGATGAATTTTCAATGTCATTATACCATGAACTGACAAACTGATCGGTTAAAATTTGGTTAAGATATGTTTTATCACAATATCCAACCTGATAAAAATATAACCTAAGCCAGCTCTATTTAATATAGATTCTACATAATTAATCCACTTGAAATTATTCTGACCCTGATTTTTTAAACATAACATCAACCTGTATAAGGAACTACTCAATTGTGTTTCGTTATTCACAAGTTTACACCAATATGAAATCATACGAAGTTTTACTAGAATTTCCAAAGGAAATCTACCTAATTCTCCATAAACAATACAATTTGGAGTAGTATTTCTAACTTTTAGAATTCGTTTACAAAATTTAAGATGAATCTGTTCTAATATTTTTAAATTCTCATATCCCCAAACTTCAGAACCATATAAAAGTATTGGTTCAATCATAGAATCAAACAATGTTAACTGTAAGTCGACAGGTATGCTTTCATTCCTGATAGTCTTGTAAATAAAATGTAAGGACCTTTGAGCCTGATCTACAAGTTTCTTTTTTGTATCAAAAAAGGTACCATTATATTTTAAAATAATACCTAGATATGAAAATTTTTCTACAACTTCTAACTGTTTATCTTGTAATATAAATGAATAATTAAGATTCCTCTTTTTGCTAAAAACCATAACCTTTGTTTTGTTAATATTTACATCCAATTTCCACAAATCACAATACAACTGAAAAATATTTAGCGATTGTTGCATACCCTCCTTTGTTTCAGACATTAAAACAGTGTAATCAGCATATAATATGACGAATAATTCGAACAATATATGAAATTCATTATAAAACCGTTCTTTTAGCTTTTCTAAAGGAACGCCATCTAGTCTTAAAGTAGTCTTCTAAATCATTTAGAAAAATTGAGAATAAAAAAGGAAATAAATTTTCACCTGGTCTTACACCTGTAAGACAAGGGAAAAAATCAGACTGACATTCTTTATGCTTAACCACAATATTTAATACCCTGGTACATATTAAATACTTTAAAACACTTTCCTTTAATATTACTAAATTGAAGTTTTTTCCACAGGTCAGATCTACTGACCGTATCAAAAGCTTTCCGAAAGTCTATGAAGGTACAAAATAGTTTCTTTCCGAAAAAAAAATACAACTTTATGAGGACATGTAGTACACAAATATTGTCTATTGTAGAGTATCCTTTTCGGAAGCCCGCTTGATTTTCGTATATAAGTGTGACCTCATTTGCAAGAACATTGAGTCTAGTGTTAACAATGGATGTAAGCAATTTACCTAAGCAACTAATTAACGTTATAGCTCTAAAATTGTCTGGATCTGTTGGACATCCTTTGTTTTTATAAACTGGTATAATTATTCCAGTTGTCCAAGTTTCTGGTATAATACCTGTATCAAGAACAACATTAAACAATTTGGTATAAATATATACTAAAAACGGCGGAGAATTTTAAAAAAATTCATTAATTAATTTGTCACTACCCGGCGCTTTATTATTTTTCCAACCTTTTATTGCATCTAAAACCTCCTTTTCTGTAATTATGCCATTCAACATTTCGTTATACATAGGGTCATTACAGACTTTGTCAATATTGATATCACTCTCTTCCTCTTCACAAAAATTTAAATAATGCAAATAATATAATCAATACATGTACTTTAAATGTTAACGGATTGTTAGATAACTATTGTCAATATTCTTTAAAATGTTTTTGTCTACAGAATAATATAGATATTTTATTTTTACAAGAAACGCATGTGTCAAATTTAAAAAAAGTTAACGAATTAAATGATTATTTTGATATGTATAAATGTTTTTGGAATTTTGGTACAAATTTTAGTAGGGGTACAGCTATTTTTATTTCACATTCTTTAGATTTTAAAATTAATAAATTTCATAGAGATTTAGAAGGTCGTTTCCAGTATATTGATATAGATTGTATAGAATTTTTTGAAGATGTATATCCTTTTATATTAACAAAAGATTGTAAAATTTTTGGGGGAGATTTTAATTGTATAATTAATAGTAAATTAGACAAGAAAGGTGGTAATTTAGATAGAGGTTTTGTTGGTACAAATCAACTGAAAGATATTATATATGATTTTGAATTATTTGATGTTTTTAGATATATTGAACCTAATTTAAATAGTTATACATGGCATAGTAAAAATATTGCTTGTAGATTAGACAGAAAATACCTATCTAATTGTTTAAAATCTTTTGTTAGAAATTGTAGACATATTCCGTTCGCTTTTTCTGACCATGACGGTGTGTTTGTTTCATTTATAAATAATATCAATGTAAAGAAAGGTCAAGGGTATTGGAAATTAAATTCTTCTGTATTAAAAGAACATTTGGGATTATTTTAAAGAAAATATAAAAACTTTTTGTATTGTAAAAGAAAAAATAAAGTTAAAAATAAAGTAATTAAAGAATTAGAAAAGAAATATTTTATGCTATGTAAAGAAAAATGTCTCCAGGTAATTATTTTGAAAAAATTTGGAATTAAAAAAACAAATTAAGCAATTTCATTTAAATAATATTAAAGGTTCACAGATTAGAAGTAAAGTTAAAGTTTTTAATAATTCTGAAACACCTAATAAATATTTTTGCAAAGAAACTAAGAAAAGTAAAAAGAAATGTATTACTGAAATAAGAAAAGATGATGTTGTTTATAAAGATAATGATAATATAATGAAACAATTTATTAATTTTTATGATGATTTATTTAAAGCAGAAGATATTGATGAACATGTAATGGATTTTTTTCTTAAAGATTTACCTGTGTTGGAAGATTTAGATAACAATATTTGTGATGAACCAGTTGTATTAAACGAAATTATAGATTCAATTAAAGATATAGATAATGACAAGTTGGTAATTTTATATGGCATTTATTGATATTTTTGCACCTATATTATTAAAATTGTATGTACATATTTTTGATGAGAAAACTTTGTCTAATTCTCAAAAAGTTAGTTACATCACTCTTATATGTAAAGATCCTGAAAAACATTATGATGTAAAAAAAAGTTATAACTTACTTAAAGTTTTTAAATCAATATTAATTAAACTAAATTAATATTGATGTAAAAATTTTAAGTAAGTTAATTTGTAAAAGAATGAGTTTAGTTTGTGATAATTTTATTGGTATTGATTAAACCTGTGCTGTTAAAGGGAGGAGTATTTTAGATAACGGTCATCTTCATAGAAATATTATAGATTATTGCAGAGGAGGCGCGACGCTTTGCACACGACACGCACATAGCAAGTATATTATCGATAAGCGGATGTTTAAGATTCAGTTTTAAAATGGACTTTGAAGTGAAAAGATCTCGCTAAAAAAAATTACTTAAATTAAGCGTGAATTTATCCAGCTGTCTAAATTTATTTTCAATATGAGATCTCTTGAACTTCATGATCGCAATACGTATTGTCAACAATACTTGTATACAAAAAGTGTACAAGTATTGTTATTTTTTCCCCAAAAAGTTGAATTCTATGATTATGATTTCTTTCTGTTCTATTATGGAGTTTTAACGAAATTGTGTTTTTATCTAAAGAATCTTAATTAATTGTCCAAATACATTTTTTTTTTATCATTTATTTGACATTTTTTTTTAATAGAAAAACGATTATAGTTTAGTTATTGCACAATACACAAACATGTCTCTGTAATACACATATACAAATTTATCATAATTATTAAAGATCATTAAACTTAATTACATTTAGTTACGTAACAATACTAAAACATTCTTATAAAAATCGCATACACCGTATATGCACTAAATAGTTCTCAGGTAAAATACAGGTAACAATACTTGTACTTTTTTTTTTTATCATATATCGGTATTTTTTTTTATTATATATATGTTACAGTACAAATTGGAATCCAGTAGGATCCAGAATCCTACTAGTAGAAATTGGAATTCAATTCCAATTTCTACTAGTAGAAATTGGAATTCTGATATGTACTGGATTTAAACCAGTATAAATCAGAATTCCAATATCTACTAGGACAAATCAGGATATCCAGATCCAGGATCCTACTGAAATAAAAAATTGAAAAAAAGGAAAAACATGAAAAAATAAATATGAACACTTTTTTAATACAAATCTTCTGTTTTATGTCCGTTAGGTAAAATCAGTAAAAGCTAAATAAATATACTTGTATGATCAATGATCACTGATCTTTAGTTAATGCGAGAAGCTAAACGGAGACATGTTCGACATGAATCAGAACCATCATTTATCAGAAAAACATTCTATTGGTGACACTGTCGGTATAAGAATTCACAAAGTAGACAGAACTAATACTGACTGAAACATATTGCCATGTAAAGTTCTTGAAGTAAAAAAAGTAACCGATTCCAAATCCTTTTACAACATATTTTCAAAAGATGGAATACTGAAAACCTATTATTCAGATGAAGACCTAGTTGACTTAAGAACAGTTTGCTTCCCAGGATTAAATTCTATTGACCTTAATTGGAAATTTCTCACATTCAAGCTTGCCAGAAAAACCAGACAGTAAATGAAACTGCTAATCTGGTACCCACATGTAACTGTGCTGGAAAATGTAATACAATGCGATGATCATGTCGCAAATCTAAGATACCTTGCTCAAGCAAATGCCTCAAACAAACTTTGACCAAATGTTGTAATAAATAGGAAACGTAATCCAAAATTGTATTAAAATGTATTTTTCTCACTATTTGTAATTAAATTATCGCACAAGACTTATTTTATATTTCACAAATTTTACACATTTTTATGTTTTTCAATTCAGTAATATCCAGAATGGTAGTAAGCTTTAAATTCAGTAATATTCTGAATCCTACTGAAAGTTTAGTAGGATTCAGGATCCTCCTAGTACAAATCTGGATATCCTGATTTGTGCTAGTAGATATTGGAATTCTGATTTATACTGGTTTAAATCCAGTACAAATCAGAATTCCAATTTCTACTAGTAGAAATTGGAATTCCAATTTGTACTAGTAGGATTCCAATTTGTACTGCAACATATATATTTGCATACAAGTATTGCGATCGTAAAGCTCAAGTGATCCTCAATATGTTACTGTGAAATCGTATAATCACTATTAAAAAGGCTAAAATATGCTATTCTAAGGATTCAAATTGTCACAGGAGATGTTTGATACAACACAAATCACGAATAATTGGGGGATTTTTCAAGGTCAATTATGGGGAATGGATGGAGACTTACAGAAATATAGGAAGCACTATGATTGATCTATGTCATACTAGAAAGGATAGGAAGTCTCCACCAGATTTTACAAATTTTCATCTTTAATGTTGATAGGCTGAGGACGCTATGAATGAAAAAAAGATGGCGACAACATGTCCCTCTCGAAAATTGCAGATGATCACATTTAACATTCAACCCAAACATTCTTATGTAAATTCCATTCATATATAGATATCTATCAACAATTTACAGAGAGGAACCCGCCATTAATCATCCATGAACGCTGTTATCGGCTTAGCAAAACACTGAAAATTGGATAATGTCACTCTCATCGGATAACTATATATTGATGCCGACTTTCGGTTGTGCAAAATGCAAATATTTGCACACGACACCAAGGTGTCGGGCCTCCTCTTCCTGTGTTAGAAGATTTAGATAAAAATATTTGTGATGAGCCAATTGTATTGAAAGAAATTATAGATTCAATTAAAGATATAGATAATAATAAGTCACCTGGTCCAGATGGCTTAAGTAAAGAATTGCTTATGACATTTATTGATATTTTTGCATCTATATTATTAAAATTGTATGAACATATTTTGGATGAGAAAACTTTGTCTAATTCTCAAAAAGTTAGTTATATCACACTTATATGTAAAGATCCTGAAAAACATTATGATGTAAACAATTATAGACCTATTAGTTTAATTAATATTGAAGCAAACATTTTAAGTAAGTTGATTTGTAAAAGAATGAGTTTAGTTTGTGATAATATTATTTGTATTGATCAAACCTGTGCTATTAGAGGGAGGGGAATTTTAGATAATGGTCATCTTCATAGAAATATTATAGATTATTCTAATCCAAAAAATTTAAATGTGCCTTTATATCTTTAGATCAAGAAAAGGCGTTTGATAGAATAAGTCATAAGTTTTTATTTAATGTATTAGAAAAATATAATTTTGGACCAAATTTGATTAATTGGATTAAAATATTGTATACTGATTTAACTTCTAGTGTTATTGTAAATAATTTTATATCAGAATCGGTCAATATTTCACGCTCTGTAAAACAAGGCTGTAGTTTATCACCTTTATTGTATGTATTATGCTTAGAACCGTTCATAAGGAAAGTGTGCTTAGAAATGAAATTGAAAACGAATTCTTAAATTTAAACTCAAATTATGACAACATATGTCTGGTTGGAGATTTCAATTCTCGTACTGCAGAAATCAGCGACATACCCGATATTCGGTATGATGCATTTTCAGGAATGTTAGATTTAAATTATAATGTCATTAGTTTATTACAGAAATTGAATATTGATATTGAAAGAAAGAGTAAAGATTGTAATCGTAACAATTTTGGAAATATATTGATTGAGTTTTGTAGAAATAACAATATGATTATTTGTAATGGGAGAGTAGGGAAAGACAAGGGAGTTGGCGAATTTACTTGTAAAAATTCTAGTGTGGTCGACCATTGTATAGTATCACCAAACTTACTGAAAATTATCAATTCTTTTTCGATATTAGAACCAAGTAAGCTTTTCTCAGATGTACACTCTCCTCTGTCGCTTACTTTAAAATGTTACATTCAAGTAATTTAGCCCAGAATGATATAATTCTACCTTTTATGTCTATTTCCAAAGGATATCTCCCAAGTTCACCACCATATATCATATATGATGGTGTAGATGATTTTAAATGAAGTAGTAATTTACAGAATTTTAAATGTACCTTTTCAATTTTATCGTTATTACTGAAACCCCATACCTCACATCCATAGAGTAAAATTGGCTTAACCATCTTAACAAATAGATCAAGTTGAATCTTTACTGAAAGACCATGTTTTCTGCCCATTGTTAATACTTCGTAAAACGCAACAGTAGCCTTGCCAACTATAGATTGCTTTGCTCTTTTAAAGTTACCAGTCCTGGATAATTTTATTCCTAAATAATTAAGACTTAACTATTTTAGAAAAGGTTATTCCACAACTGATAATTTTTTCATCTTACATTGAACTGATTTGAGTGTCAAAATTTAATTGATAATCTATTTCAATTCCTAAAAGTTTTTCTGTCTCTTCACATGAAAGTGTAGAATTCTGTATACAAATCTTCATGTTTTTGTCAAAAGTCTTCTTCCCAACCGCAAGTACCTGAAATTTATCTGGATTAGCCCGCATTTTGTTTACCTTAAACCAATTAATAAGAACATTTGACTCTGATTCTAAAACTGAAGTAAGTACATTAAAATCAGGATGACCATAGGACAAAGTATTGTCATCCGCATAATTATATAAAGTACCCTTTTTCACAAAATAAATAATATCATTAATAAAGACATTAAAAAGTAGAGGCTCCAAGATTGACCCTTGGGGTACACCTTTTTGGATGTCAGCCCAACTGCTCAAGATACTATTAATTTTAATTTGTTGTTTCCTATTAGATAGTAGGACTCAAGAAGGAATACAGAATCAGTGGACATACTATAGGCCGAAAGTTTATCCAATAAAATATCATAGGGTAGGCAATCAAATGCATTGGAATGATCCATTAGGACTGCGGCAACATACTGATTTTTGTCAAGGGCAGTCCTCTAATAAGATGAACAGGGCTGTCTGATATCCATGACCTCTTCCAAAAGCACATAAATAAGGATTAAAAATATTTTCAAAGAAATCAGACAATTGCCGTTCTAAAATTTTCTCAAAAATCTTTGAAAAAATACATAGTACACTTACGGGTCTGTAGTTAGTCTTCAAAAGTGGATCATTCTTTTTATATAAAGGTGTTACTTGTGCTTTCTTTAATTTATCCGGAAAAACACTCTGATCTATTGACATATTTAAAATACTTGTAATCTGAGGTGCAATAATAGATTTACTACCTTTTTTTAACTTTGGCAGGTATACCATCAGCACCTATTGCTTTTTTGATGTTGATATTATTCATAATCTTTTCAACTTTATCTGTTGTTACCTTTTCAAAAACAAATGTGTTTGTGCAGTTACCTTTTCAAAAACAAATCTGTTTGTGCAGTCATTTTGTTTCTTTATTTCTATTAAGCTTGGATGATCAGAAGGATCGTAAACAGTATCTTTTCCTATATTCTCAGCTACAGTGGAGAAAAAATTATTAAAGTGATTGACTACTTCTTTTTGATCATTTACAATCTTGTCAGATTCATTAAGCACACATTTTTTTTCTCCACTGGACCCCTTTTTCGAAAAGAATGGCTTAATAGTTTTCCAAAAGTCGCCCGATTTTGTTCCCCCAGAGCAACGTTCTAAAAAGTATGTTTTCATTGATTTTCTTTTCAATTTGGTTACAAATTTTCTTTGCTTTCTGAATTTTTCCAATTTTTGTTGCTCTTGACATTTTGTAAATTGAGCTCCTGATTCATACATGGTAATGTTTTTTTTCTTTGATATCTAGATTTAATTGGAGCATGCTTGTTTAACACATTGATAAAATCTTTTTGATATTCATTATAAACAGAATCTACTTCATGACATGTTTGATTGAACTTAATTTGTTCTATATCATCATTGACATTTTCAATATCTAAAGTCTTGTAACTTCTATAATACCCGAGCTTTTTTGGTTCGTAAAGAACTTCACCTTTGATAATAGTACTTATAATGTTATGGCAGTCACTGACACCTGTTGGAACATTTTGTGACTTAAAACATAATGATTTCTTGTTGGTTACAACCCTTTTTGAAACAGGTTGGACCATTAACAAGTTGTGTTAGATTGAAAATATCACAGAAATCATTCAAGGTAGCACTTTTATCTGAATTGAGCATGTCAAAATTCAGGTCACCAAATAATAACATATGTTCATAATGTATTACAGATCTATCAGCAAACTGGAGAAATGTTCCGTAAATTCATTGTTTGACATAGAAGGGGGTTTATATACCCCAGCAATCAACCACTTTCTGTCACTTATATATACTTCATGACACAGAGTTTCAATTTTTTCACTCTCTAAAGATTGTTTTCTGCTGGATGGAAAGTCAGATCTGATAACGGTAAGTAGGCCCCCTCCGTACTGGTTCCGGTCCCTACGTTGCACCCATCTACACTGAACAGATTGTCATTAAAAGATTTATAAAGTTTCGTTTCAGAAATAATTAATAAATCTACAATATTTTCAGTTAGTACCTCTTTTATTTCGTCAAATTTGTACCGAAGGCTGTTGATGTTCAGGTGTGCTGCCATGACATTTTTGGGATAAGATCTCCGGACATCTCTAAGGTCTTTAAACGTGTATTTGTTTACATTTACACCGGAAGTACCAGTGGGTGCGTTTGATTTATCCTCTACATCTTCAATATTAAAAAAGGAGTTGCTAAAAATAGGCAAAATACAGTTTGCACAGTCCCAACTTTCAGATGATGTTGATAAGCGTTGGTATTCGTCTATCGTTAGGTCAATACATTTAATGTGATACCAATATGTAGTCTTCACAATAAATTCCACGTTGATTTCGTTTTACTGGGTTGGAACATTTCCCACAAGGATATTTTACTGGACCAGGATTAGTTGAAATGTCTCCTGATAGCAAAATAATTTTAATTATTGATGTATATGTTGTTGTATTTTGGTTTGGTAAGTATTTGTAGTAACGTCTATTTGCATAATGGCGAATCTTTTCTGAGACGATCCTCGGGTATAATAAATCGTTCCCGAGTATAATCCGAGATCTTCTACCATGTATTCGTTGTCTGGGAGATCTATTTGCGTTGGAAATTGCAAGGATGCGAGCTACAATTAAAGTTGTTGTTAGAGTAAACAAAAGCCCGTCTAGTCCCGTCGCCATCTTATGTCATGTGTATTTATTATCTATATATATTAAATTGGCAAATTCTCTGTACCACTGTTTAATCTATGGTTTTATGAGAAATAAAGAATCTTGATCGTCAAATTAAAGGTATACAATTAACTGGTTCAAATATTCATTGTGAAATTTCTGCTTTTGCAGATGATAGTACAGGTATTATAACAGATGATTATAATATTAACAAGTTTTTGTATTGGATAAATCTATTCGGCAAAGCATCGCGGTAAAAGTTGAATAAACATAAAAATAAAGGTATATGGTTAGGGGCTTGGAAAGATAGAAAAGACAATTATAAATTTGGCATTGATTTTGTTAATAGTTTAAAGATAATTGGTTTTAAAATAGGTAATTATATTACTGAAGTTGATAATTGGAATCCATTGTATATTAAATATGAAAAAGTTGTAAACTTATGGAAGAATAGAAATTTAAGTTTATTAGAGAAATCTATTGTCATTAATGCATTGATTTGTTTTAAGATATGGTATAGTTGACGAGGTAGGGGACACCACTTTCATTGGAAAGAGCGGAGCAGAGGTGGAAGTAGAACGGATAGACAAACGAAGAGTCCGGTTTAGAGTCCACTGGTACCCATTCGTCATGGATGTCGCCTGTGTAGAGTAGCATATGGAAAAGAATACGAGACTCAAAATTACGTAGGAGTCCGGATCAAGACAGGAACAATATCGAGAACCATGATTTCCACTGAGAACCTGTTCCAGAGCATCCCGTTCAGGAGCACTGTGTGTGGCAGACCAGTATTCTTGACAGCTATGTTGCAGAGCCTCTGTATATCTGCGATGTGTGCAGGTGGGACACCAACGAACAACTTATCCACAAAGAGACATGCTGCTGCTACCAGGGGAGAAGTTAATGCAGAGTGGACTACTGTTTCGGGTAACAAAGAGACGACAAAAAACCACCCGCAAGGCAATGGACAGACAGAATAGATTAGTATGCGCCCCTCCCCTCCCCGCTAGAGAAGTGTAGTATATGTTCTTATCTATACAAAAAGCGAAATAGAAGAGATGACAGCCTATAAAAAAGACGTGATGGCAGCGACAGTGAAGGTGAAAATGAAGACAGAGAGACCACTAATGACCAGCGCAGCAGTGTTGGAAGAAGTGATAGACCACCTGCCGGTTAGTAATATCCAGGCGTTATACAGACGTGGAGAGGCCAGAGATTGGTACTTCACTTTCGACAGTCCGTCAATAGTTGACGAGGTAGGCGACACGCACTTCATTGGAAAAAGTGGGGCAGAGGTGGAAGTGGAACGGATTGACAAACGACGTGTCCGGTTTCGAGTACACTGGTACCCCTTCTTTATGGACATAGGCAGTATAGAGCAACATATGTATAGGTATGGGTCTCGTATTCAGTTAGAATACGACTCAAAACTACGATGGAGTCTAGATAAAGACGGGAACGATATCGAGGACAATGAGTTCCACTGAGAACCAGTTTCTTACGATTTTGAATGAGGACCCCGGTTTGTCACGCTTGTTTTGGGGCGTTGTGGTATTTAGACATCACGTGATAATTGGTATCGAGATGCTATCAAAATGGCGACATCCATCTATCGTTGACCGAATTTTAAAATCGATTTCATTCCCTTATCCAACATAATAAAACGCTAATATACATATAAACATCCATATTTATACATTAGGAAAAACATATAAAAATATTTTTTTTTTTGCGAAGTTTCCCTTTAGGATGTTTTTGCTTAGTTGAACTTGTAGAAGTAATTGAAGTTTGAACTGAAGGGTTGGCTATCTGAGAAGAACTTGATGCTTAGTGTGATGGTGTTACAATTTTTTTCTTTTGGTTTAACAGTCAGCCGAGTTGGTTTTTCCGTGTTTTCAATCCAGGTAAACATTGCTTCAACTGAATTGAAAACACGTTTAGCGACACTGACATGATTTTTGCACGCCTCAGGGAATGATATTTTTTTCTGATTTAACTTTTTGGACCTCTTTTTCTTGCAGGAAATAATGACAATTTTTCGATGAAGCCATGTGAGGTTGGCCACAATTGGAGCACTTTGGAAATTGTTATTACAATCGCAGCCCTCGTGGTGTTCCCATGAGCACTTAAAACATTTAAGTTTCCCTTTACACTGGCCTTTACCATGTGTGCATTTTTGACACTTAAAGTATCGTATTGGATTCGGGACACATGGATTGACTTTAACATTGTAAAGGCCAATGCGCATTGATGATGAGATCGTGGAAAATTTAAATGCGATAAGAAAAGTGTTCAATTAACTGCCTATGCCTTTCTTTTCGATAACAAATAGTTTGACATGAATAACACCCTGAGGTGCTAGTTCCTCGCAAATGTCTTCATCTGACAGATCGTCCCAATCTTCGTCTCTGTAGCGAATGATTCCTCGACTGCTGTTAAGAGTTCTATGAGGAGTGGAAGATATAGCTATTCTACGAATTTGTTTTAGTGAAAGCAGGTTTAACGATTGTCTTCGTTAGCACTCAATCGCCAGATTTCCATTTGGTGACATTATTCATATCTCCTGCACAGCTCTTTCTATATCAAAAGGTGATAATGTGGTCAGTGGTATACAGCCTTCACTACTTTTTAAAACGATAAAATATGACCAATTGTCCCCACCCACCACAGAGTGCCAACACGGGCGATACTTGAATTCTGAAGATCTCCGTCGGAAAGTATCAGAAATTCCAAGGATGGTATACTCGAACAGAAGACTTTCTATAAGAACGCATGCTTTGTATCAGGGCTGGTTCCCCAATGAAACAACCGTTCGAAATATTAACCATTCGATTGACCCATTAGTCACCGCCTTCTTTAACGATCCCTTCTCTTGATTATTTGGGAAAAACAGTATAAGTTTTCTATTTTTTCCTGCTGCCTCTGCCCACCATCCCTTCTTTGCCCACCAGGGACGACACCTGAATTCCGCGAACCTCCTTCAGAAAGCAACAGGAACACACTCGAACAATGTTAACAGGATAAGTTAAAGGGCTTGACGTGACCAGCCGATTGATCGAATCGGGTCTATTCGACCTCCCGTCCAGGCGAGGTAAGGGTAAAAGAGGTGTGTTTCAACTACCAGGATCCGTCGCAACACACGGCAAACGGTGTCGCTTCATTTAGTCTGCCTTCTACGACAAGCAAGAGGGTGTTGTGGGCCTATTCGTAGTTCCCGGGACCCACACGGGGCTGGACAATATATGCTAACCCCAACTGACGCTGTCCATAGATTAACCGGTGTTGTGATGCATCACGGAACAAGCCCATCATTAAGCGGGCATTACACATTTATAAAAGAAGATTCTGGCATACCAATTCAAATAGATGATGACATCTTCAGAATATTTTATGGAACACATTTGCTGTTATTTGTTACAGTATGAACGAATTCCCGACGACAAAGATATCTGCCATCGCTACCTTCCAGATATTCTGATTTCGGTTCTTGAGTCTGAAGGCTGGGAAGAGTTACGAACTTGCATACAGTTAGCTGCCGGTCTAAGAGTTAGAAAATATAAGCTACTGGAACTAATGCAGCAAGTACAAATTTCAGACGAATCACTCAATCATTCCTGGAAAACTTATAAATTTCTACAAGAGGCTATTAGGCATATCGGGCTTATCACTGGCAATACTTGTTTCGAAGATCTTACGAAATCCATTTTGAATTACTTTTCCAAACATTGTCCCGCAATAGTAGAACGTAGCCTTGGACTTTCGGCAATAAAGCACTGTCATTGTACTTTATGTGACATTGAAGACACATATCATGAACATGAGCTTCTAACTGATACAATTAAACCGGTCAACCGCTATGTAAAATCGAACACAAAATCAGAATGTAGAAGATGTAGAAAACAGTCAACAATTGTGGAAGAATCTGACATCAGCTGTGGCAAAACAATTATTGTTAAAAATTGCATAGACATCCTGCAGCAAGACACTTTTAATCAAACAATGTTATTGTACAAACCATAGGCACTTATATCTTCATCTAGTGCCATTATATTTAAATACAACGACGAGAACATGTATGCATTGCTCCTGGAATTTTTTGAAGAAATCACAAAACTGAGAATGGATCAGGTGTTGGAAACTGTTGAGAATGGGCTTAATGAATTTATTTCTCAGATATGTATTTAAAATAACATAACCACATGCATTTTGTCTATTATAATGCATCAATTACAATCTGTGAAAAATAAAATTCATACTATGTTTATAGTGCTAACCTTATATTATGGTTGTCATCTGATTTAAATAAATTCCATTCTTGCTTTTGCTAAAAATATAATGTACTTCATTTGTTTTAGTAAACTATTTATCATATCCTTATTGTTATACAATGTAGATATCATTTATTTCTTTTTATTTTATATATTTGCCTTAATATTTACTCAAGTGTACATGTGACGAGTGACCAAAAAACTGAAGCTCACCAGCTACGTGTCCGTGTGAGAAAACAGTCGGGGGATATTTCCAGAAAGCCTATAACAATTGTGCGATCTGAACTCCAGGATATGAATGAAGGAAGTTTATTGTCTAGTGATATTAAAAACGCTGCGCTATCTTTGAACAGAGAGCGTCGTAAAGACATGCCTGCTTTGCCTAAAAGTAGAAGTGAAGCTCAGGATGCGATACAAAGTGTAAGCTTGGAAACTAACAAATCTGAAAATGTTGTACTAGTTAACGACAAAGATTCCGAAATATTGGCTTTTTCTCCGCAAACCAATCTTCAAACACTATGTAATATTGTGACGGAGTTATTCATCGACGGAACATTTAAATTCTGTCCGAAACACTTTTTTCAACTTTACACCATCCATGGAAGTAAAAATGGTCATTATTTACCTTTAGTTGTTGCCTTGCTACCATCAAAATCAGAACAGTGTTACAACAAGATGTGGTCACTTCTGATAAACAGCTGCCGTGAAAGAAACCTCCAACTAAAACCTGCTGTAATTCATATTGATTTTGAAAGAGCTATGCATAACGTCATCACATCGTGCTTTCCAGATACTCAGATAGACTTGCAGGTTTCACTTAGGACAGCATTGGTGGAGAACAATTCAGTCTTTGGGTTTGCGTAAAGTGTACATGGAAAAATCATCAGAAGAGGGCAAATGGTTGTCGAAATTTTACGGACTTTCCTTTCTCCCACCAGAAGATGTTGAAAACAGCTTCATTGAAGACATCATGAATGATGCTCCTAATAATGACAAGTGCTTACAGTTTGCTGACTGTACTAGCTGCATACATTACAGATTCATCAACCTTTCCATCTACAATGTGGGTAGCAGTTCCCGACTTGACCAGCAAACGCACGAACAACGACCCGAATCATTCCATTCCAAGTTAAACGCTCACTTGTATGCCAGTCATCCAAACATTTTCCTTTTTGTTGACGTGAAAAAGAAAATACAAGCAACAATAAAAAGTCGTGCCATTGACTCTATTTTCGCTCCACGCAGATGTGAAATGGAAAAACTGCAGTTTCCTGTTGCACAGTTTGAATGTTATTCGAAGGGTGAGAAGACAGGAAGTGACTTTATTAAATGCATAGGGTACAAGTTTGGAGCAGTTATATAGCTGAAAACTTTTAATTTGGTGGACGTTTTACGTTTTGACATGATTTTTTTTTAAGTTTTCGTGATTTTTAATAAAAATATATATCCTGCTCAAAATCCTACTTCCACCTCCCCGTGGTGAGCAGGGGTTAACAGGTTTTACCTGGCTAACGGAAGATGTACAACAAAATTGTCGGAAAAGTAATTGCCGGAAATGAATTTGTTTTTGTCGGAAAAGAAATGCAGCGAATTAATTGTGTTTACACAACTTCCCATTTTGCCTTAGTGAGGTATGTCTGATCTTAAAAATTCTACTAAGACGAAATGGGAATATTTTTTAATATGTAAATACAAAATGTACTCGACTAAGGCGAAATGGAAACAAACCACCAATTGTATTAAAACAATTTATAGATTCAATTAAAGATATAGATAATGATAAGTCACCTTAAGTGGTTTAATGATATTTTTGCACCTATATTATTAAAATTGTATGAACATATTTTTGATGAGAAAACTTTGTCTAATTCTCAAAAAGTCAGTTATATCACACTTGTATGTAACGATCCGAAAAAAACATTATGATGTAAAAATGTGTCTTTATTTCTTTAGACCAAGAAAAGCCGTTTGATAGAACAAGTCATAAGTTTTTATTTAATGTATTAAATAAATATAATTTTGGACCAAATTTGATTAATTGGATTAAAATATTGTATACTGATTTAACTTCTAGTATTATTGTAAATAATTTTATATCAGAACCTGTCAATATTTCACGCTCTGTAAAACAAGTTTGTAATTTATCACCTTTATAGTATGTATTATGCTTAGAACCGTTTATAAGGAAAGTTTGTTCAGATAGTGAAATTAAAGGTATGGTTCAAATATTCATTGTAAAATTTCTGCTTTTGCAGATGATAGATCAATATAAGAAGAATATACCTTCGGGGATTTAGGACGTGGTACAACAGATGGATACCTACGACAAGACCAAGCAAACATGAACGCCACCGCCGTCGCAAGAACTTTGGGTTGTAAACGCTTGGTCATTCATCGTCTTCGTAGACGTTTTTAAATGACAGGTTCAACAAAAGATCGACCTCGATCCGGACGCCCAAAAGTAACGTCTCCTGCAGATGACAGATTCATCCGTCTCCGTCACTTACGTGATCGGTTCCTGCCAGCAACGTCATCGACCAATGTTGTTCAGGGTCGACGTGTCAGTGTGCAAACCATCCGAAGGAGACTGAATGCCAATGGTTTGCGCCCACGGCGCCCATACAAAGGCTTGATATGGACTAATCGACATAGGCAGGAACGTCTAAGATTGTGTCGAGCACGATTACGTTGGAGACTCAACAACGAATGGAGTCATGTATTGTTTTCGGATGAATCCCGATTCAATTTATCTCATTCGGATGGTCGTGCAAGGGTTTATCGCAGAGAAAATGAAAGATACACGGACTGTTGTGTTCAAGAAATGGACGGCGGAAGTGTGATGGTATGGGCAGGAATAACCTCGCGTAGGACTAATCTGGTTTTTGTTGACGGTACCTTGACCGCTGCAAGGCATAGACAATATTCTTGCCGTGGAGGTTGTGAATTGTCATAACCACAATGGACCAGGCATTACCTCTCAGCAGGATAATGCAAGACCGCACACGGAACATCGATGTCTTGCTTTGGCCTTCAAAATCACCAGACCTCAATCCTATCGAACACATCTGGGATGAACTTGAACGTCGTGTTAGACAAAGGCCTCATAAACCCATCACATTACCAGAACTTCGTCAGGCCCTTCAAGAGGAATGGGACAATCTTCTACAGGCTGTAATTTCTAGTTATTGCTTCAATGAGACGCCGTTGTCAAGCTGTTGTTGATGCAGACGGAGGACACACACGATATTGAACTTTAGTTGCTTTTTTGGACTGTTATTAAAATGTGAAAATTTAATTTCTTGAATATTTGTTTGAATTTATACTTGTATGACGAAATTTGCATTCACTTAAATGAAGAAATAGTAAACTGCTTTAATTCAATGATAATCTCAAAGTGACGATTTTCTAGGGAGGATTAATTTTGGATCAAATTAAATCTTTTCGCCATCTTCGCCGTCAAGTTATTTTTCCTCCTTACAGAGCCGTAGCAGGAAATTTGTTCCGGACTGAAAAGACTGTCTTGGCTAGAAAAGCCGACCAGAACAATAGGCAAAGGACTACGTATTCCGGGTCTAGGCAATATATTAGGACCCTTTTCCTTTGAATTCTCTAAAATGTCTTGAAAATTAATTTGACGAAAATATTTTTAATATAATGCTTCAGTTAATTACCACATAAGAATCTTTCAACGCCAGTTTTTAATATATGCATCAGTAAACCACATAATAAATCTTGCAACGCCAGTTTGACGACGGATCTTGCTTTCACAGTGCACACAACTTGACTAAACTAATATTTTATTTTCATAGAATAGCTATTAAATGTACTTAGTCTGTCGGACTACCAGGGTGTCGAATTATAGATCTGACCCCGCAAAACTTTATGCCATTGGACTTTTCAAAAATTGAAATTGAAAATATTATTTATATCATATTATATATCATATGCAGTTGGATCACGCCCATCATATATATGTGCATGGGCTATATCTATTAAAATAATTTGACTACACGTCTCTGGTATTATAGCAGAGTAGGTGAACGTGAGAAATATTTTGGAACATTTAAGCCAGGATTGTTAGTAGTACTAAAGTATATTGAATGTTGTTAATTATCACTTTTTATAGAGTATAAAATGATACCATCTTTATCATAATAATACTTTTTAAAACTGTAAATTAATGCTTCAGAAATAAAAAAAAAATATTGATATATAAATCGACCAATTAATACACCACATGTTATGCTGGGTGTACTCGATACGTTAGGATCCAAAGTTTAACATGGAGAACACAAACTAATACCCAGTAATATGATTTTCATTTAAGAATGTTTGGTTTGTCTCCCCATGTTTCTACATGTATTCCATGTTTTATAACACTATACAAAGTTTTACCCCTTTTAAATAGGTACGTTCAACCTCCGACATTATCTTCTACTTATTAAAGACGGTCAGTATTTGGTAGAAGTAAAGCACAACTCCATTAATTAAATAAAATAAAAATAGCCCACTTTCGTATGATACGTTGTGCCACGCTTTCGCGTGTTCGTTCATCGCTTATCCGAACTTCTCAAATCAATGAGAAAACCAGACGGACAACTTTCTAAACAAGATGGTATTGTTACTAGAGACACTGATCGTTAAAAATTTGTTTTGGAAATTCAATGGAAAAAATAATATTGACATTTAAGCGGAAAGTGTTAAAGTACTATAATGAATGTTTTGAAATAATCACTTTTTGAGGTTCACAATGATCGTCTTGAAATTAGAATAATATATTTTTAAACTGTAAATGTGCACCAGTAATGCAAACATTGCTAAAGTTGTTGATATAACCAGCCAACCAAACGTAAAGTATCAGTGCCAACTAAAACACTACGTGATATGAGTGTACTCGAATGTGAAGACCCAAAGCTTAACATGGAGAAAATAGTAATAAAAATAAAAGTTATTTTCAAAATTTTGGGCTAGTAGTTTAAATACATGGGTTAGTGACTTGCATCAATTAAGCAAGGGAACCTACTGGAAATATTTGGAGAAGAGAATGCGTTGTAGTTTGAAATAAAGTTGATATTTAATGATATCGAAACTATGCAATGCCTGCTTTTTACGGAAACGTAGGTTTTGCAATGAAGTTGAGAGGGTTTGTTTTTGCTAAATTTAGCATTTGGTGTTAGGGTTATGGTGCTTAACGCCACTTTTAGCAATATTTGTGGTTTGTTTATTTTATTTTATTTTATTGTAATATGGGAGAAATAAAATATGTGCATTTTATTGCTCCGGTGTAGCGGAATGAAATGTAAAATACAAACCAAGAAGAAAATATGTGTCCAAAATTTTATAAGAGAGTGCGTTATGAATGAGGAAAGGACCGTGAAGTATTTACGACAAGTGGACCATATCCGTGGTCATTTGTGACACAGATATTCCATAAAGGTCAACCAAGTCATGGTGGCGACCGTAAAACTTTTGAAGTGATGACTTCAACTTAACTAAGAGGAACCCTTGGTTCAGTAGCTTCCTTGTTAGCAGCAACCCTCTATCAAGGACATCTTGATAGGAACCACAAGCTTTAGAATATCGTATCAACTGAGAGAGATATACTGCATCTGCATGTGCTGCTGGAATATTGCTACATATGAAGGGAAAGTTCACGATGGGCAGATTGAAATCATCTCTTTTCTCGTAAAGTTTCGTTCTTAACTGTCAATTTCGAGGTGTAGGTGAAGGTATAGGTTCTGTCAAAATAGAGACAAAACATGGTAAATTCATATATACTGTTACATCCATATACCTCATTATACAGGAACATATTATGAGTTTAAGTTGTTAAAACGGTCTCTATTCAACTTGCTTCCGAGGTCAAATGCTAACATTGTTAAATTGTGTCATATGTGCCTATTTTCGTATAAAAGTATTTCACATCTCTACCATGCACAAAATTGCTCAATGCTAAGCACTCGAACGCACAAACAACTATATTATTGAATGCACGGGTGTATCATTTCATTGATCTCAACAGATTACATAAGACTTAAGTCATTTAGCAGTGGATGTCGACATTAGACGATTTATATAGGGTTTGTCTTTACAGTTAAACGACTGACAGTTGAATGTTTCTACCATTTCATTCCAGGAATTTACGATTAATCTAAACAATAAATTACGAAAGACTGCATACATGCCTGCAGTTGTTTTGCCATGGAAGTCAACTGTTAGTCAAAGACGTCCAATCGGTGGTGTAATGGTTAGCGTGCTCGCCTCTAGTGCGGCAGATCGTGGGTTCGAGCCCCGATCGCGTCAAGCCAAAGACTATGCAAATGGTATTTGTTACTTCTCGCTAAGCACGCGGCATGCAGGAGACACACTAAACTAACCATTCCGTTCCATAATGTACCCCTAATCCTTTCTGATGCGTCCTTAACGAAGAAGTAGCAAAAACTAATGTTATAGTTTGGTTTGTCCCAAACTCACGATCTATATATCACTATCTTCACTGGGAATTGTAAAAGTTCCTTCGTTAAAAATATCACACATACCTTTGGGTAAATTGATAAATATTCAGGATATAAGGGTAGGAACAGGTAACATGTAATCGTTTTGTGGCGTCCTCTGGCGGAACTACACTTCATTCCTCAATAAATATCAGGGACCTAGCTGTTTGTGACAAACTTTATCACATAGTGTATCGAGTACACTTCGCCAGAGCGGGATTCGCACGCACAACATTATTGGTGATAGGCGCTGATTGCATTGGTAGTTTTGAATCCAACTACCATATGATCACGACCACGACGGCCCCCCTAAGCGAATATCATTATTTTTCTTTGGCACGAGAAATCAGTAAATTATCTTCAAATCTTGTATAAAACTACAGATTCAGATTATTTATTTTCTTGTATCTTTCAAGTCCACATACTTTTCCCTATATGACATTTATCGATTGATTTTTTGTTCAATAATCACAGCACCCCCTTAAAAGTTAAATGGCACGTCTTTGTCAAAATGAATCCGCATGACAATACACACCGGTATCTAAAACATGGAGACAACAGAAATAATCGTTTCACCCGCTTTCTTCTAGTTGTCTCAAAGAAAATATTAAAATGAAAAAGGCTTAAATAATTGGGTGATTGGCGCTGGTCTGTTGGCAGCAGTTTGACAAGATGTGTGTTGTTCCTCCCTTGCAGTGTTTTGGGGGTCGTATGACGTATTGGCGACCGCGTTGGCGATGCTATTTTCAGTACATTAGTCAGTTGTTTTTCTGACTTGTTTACACGTTTTGTAAGCTTACTTCCAGAAGGCAGTACTCTTGATGAGGAAGGTTATTTCTTCTGTGTCAACGGCTGTCTATTTTTTTTCATTTGTAGGTGGCAGTGTATGACTTCTAGGAGATGGAGTTGGATCGATAGGTAGTGGTGGAGTGCCTCCAGGACACTAATTCGGAAGAGCCTGGTCGGGGTCAACTTTTTCCATTCTGGTCCTTGCTGACATACCAATGTAATCACCGCTGGCAATTACCACTTCGTCAATATCTGCAACTATCGATCCCCCCCCCCCCACACACACACACACTTTACTGTGTATATCTCGCCCACTTTTGCTCTACCATCAGTATAAATGTGTTGCTTCTGGCGGACCATGACGCTACAATCTGTAACAAAACGGATTGCAAAGTCTGGCGGTTCACGATTGATGTTTCTGAGAGACATTCTGCAATTTGTGTGTATTTAACCCAGAATATGAGAAAAATGATGCCCAATATTTTTTTTTTACACACTGCTGAAATAATAACTTTCTATTGGACGATGAAACATTATTTTTTCCACGAAGCCACATCTTGAATTATAATAAGGCCGTGATTGTTCGGCCTTTTTAATTTGAAAATTAAGAATTAAATATTAGCTGATTTAGAAAAAGAAATGCATTCAAATTATTTAAATTTAAAAATAAAGTTGGGTAAATTGGTGTTTTATTAATTTTGTTTTTGGGGGTTATTTTCGTATCCACATTACTGTTGTGTGTAAATGTAGTCCCAGTAAAAAGTTATTGTAGTAACATTGTATTGAGCCGTCATTTATATTGTCTGTCCTTCCATTTACCTATTCAAATTATCACTTGGGTAGCCCTATGATAATAGGCTTCGTACGATTCCAATCCTATTTTGTTCGCTTTCCAACTGAAATTAATGGGTCGACAGATCCATGTTTTTCAGCTAAAGTGAAAATAAATTCGTAGTGGAAAAATGTCACAATTTGACTGTATTATTCAGTGTAATATAAAGTGTGTGTTCTTTTTTTTATTTCCTTGCAAGTTGTCCCAGTGATGTACATAAGATAAGATTAATATAATTTTTATAGCATGCAAGTATGAACACTTGACTATCTGAATTTGTCTCATTTTTTGCAGATGTCAAAGGGACTGACCAATAAACCACATAACCATTTAAAACGATTTAGTTTAATTTATTTAACGCCACTTTCAGCAATATTTCAGCTATATCATGGCTACCAGTTTTAGTGGTGGAAGAAGCCAGATGGAACCATTGATCATGGGCAACCAACTGGTAAACTTTATCACTTGCGGTTGCGAGTCGAGTGCACCTTTTTTGTAATTTACACAGCCGGGCGCGAACCCACGCCGTATTGGTGATAGACGTGTATGAGATGTTATGTAATCCAACTACCTATCTCATTGAGCCACCCCCCCCCCCCATTTAAAACGACATGGAAGTACAGGGCTGTGACGATAACACCAACCAAACATGCAGGTTAAATCATCAAAGATAGGCTGATTAACCGTAGATATATTTCCGTAGCTGTAGAGCATCTGCTATGTTAGAGAACCTGGCAGTTAATAAAAGTAAGATTGCACTCCTGGCGTAATTATACCTGGGTTCGCTCGATTAGTTTCTTGTCAAGCATGCGATTTGCAGTGTTTCTATATTGACGTTTACAAGAAAAGGCGGCAGTCACACGTCATGATGAATATGATGTAACATTGAATGAACGAAATACCATTTATATGTTTTCATATAATAACCATTACTGTAACAAACAGGTTTCGGAAGAAGAAAAAAATTAAGCCAAAGTTACCGACATGCATCGTATGTAGGATATATTGTATGTACATATAAATCATTACTCCACCAATAACACTGACCGCCACGATATAACTGCAATATTGTTGAAAGTGGCTTTAAACACCATAACCCCCAACCTCATTCGAGGGAGACAGTTTATCATGGCATATAAACCCCACACACATTATCTTTACCTACTATTTTTATGCTAAATTTCAGATCAACATCACTATCACCAATTTTATGCAAGATCATAATTCTTATTCCATATATTACATTTATCCAATCGGTAAAGTGGTTTCCACCAATACATTTTCATAATTTTCTCATAGAGTTCTATGTTAAACCTTTTTAGTCGTGGCAGCCATGTTGCTTGGTCAGCAGTAAAGGAAACTTTAAAGTCAGGGTGGGATTCACTATGGAACCATTTATGGTGCCTCATTTTGTGAATGAAATTGTGTAAGGTTGATTGTGGTCTTGGGTGTCTTATAAGAGGCAGCTACTGCTTACCCTTCCTGAGCACCTGGGTTCACCTGTGGTGTTGGTGGGGTCCGTGTTGCTCAGCTCATCGTTTTAGGTTTCTGTGTTGTGTTTCTGTTTTGTTTGTCTTCGTCCTGTGTCTTCGTGTTCCCAATGTTGTCAGTGTCTCTCTGGATTGACCATTCTTGATTGCTCTTTCGCTTTTCTCTTATGTTTATTTGAAAATATTTAATGATGGACGGACACCGAGTAATGAGATAATCTAGACATACATAGCTTTAGCAAATATACATTTGTAAATGATTTGATTTGATTGTTGGTATTCTAGCGCCGCTTTCAGCAATATTTCAGCTATAACATGGTTAACAGTTTTAGTGCTGGAAGAAGCCGGAGAACCACTGACCATGGGCAAGCTACTGGTAAGCTTTATCACTTGCGGCTGTGAGTCGAGTGCACCCTTTTTGTAATTTACAAAGCCGGGCGCGAAACCACGCCGTATTGATGATAGGCTTGTATGAGTTGTTTGGTAACCTAACTCATTGAGCCACCCGGGTCCTCATTTGTACATGTGTCATACACATTTTGACCTAGTTATCAAGATTTTGCTTTAGATAATATTAATACACTGATAGAAAATAGCAATTCGCATAGGATTTCTTGAAACAACCAGTTAAGCAATAATAAATGCAATATCTATTACTGATTTGGACGAACCGCATCAGCGGTGAAATGGTTCGCGTGCACGCCTCGAGTGCGTTAGATCTGGGTTCGAGCCAAGGACTAGAAACTTGGTATTTAATGCTTTTCGGCTAAGCACGCAGCACTAGTGAGTAAGATAAAAGACTGGTTGGCTCAGAATCAGAATAATTTGTCAGAATCGATCATCGTCATCTCATTAATATGTAACTTGTCTTCATCATGATGTATCTAAAAAGTTCCTCATTTGACGTTAAACAATAATCTCTCACAGATACTCCTTCCCGTATAGTATTCATCAATACAACTTGCTACTAGCCGTTGTATAACAGTCAGATACAGTCGATACCTTCAGAGAACAATTTACACCTGTTGTTCTCTAAACTGGCATCAACTAGACAAAAGGCCTACATGTACATATTGTTAATCACAATAACTAACTGCACATGATAAGTAAATCATGATCCAAGATAAATAATAGAAGTTTACTACGATTGTTTATATATTAAGCATATTTATTTCGACAATAATTGTTAATCTTTGGGTTTCACTTTCATTGCAAATTTGGTACAATAGGTCACACAATCAAGAGAAATGATAAATCCTATAACTACAGCTATCATCACAGATCCCAGAACTCCCATACTTTGTGCTGATGGCCTTTCTTCGTAGATGCTAATCAGTGTCCGTTTGTATTCTTAAAAGAAAAAGAAATTAACCATGAAATTACATTTATTTGTTATATTTTATTCCATAAAGCAGGTAAAATGCATTTTAACAAGAAATATATATTAAAATAATGAGATATTTCTGAAATAGACCATAAAAACTGAACAGTAATATCATATTTAAATCATGAGATATTTCTGAAATAGACTATAAATAGTGAACATTATTATTCGTCTGACTTCCATAAATATTAAATCTCCAGAAATAAATTTTTTAAAACCCCTTTTTCAAGTCAAAATATTTTTCTAAATGTATGTTAATATGATTTTGTCTGTTTATATACTTATGAGTTTTGACTTTCCCTTTGTAAGATTGTTGGGAGTTCGGTAATTTTGTTATTACCCTTATATATGATATATACGCACTCTGACATTTAATTTCAACATTTGTGGTCATTTATTAAGTAAAGTTACCCATTAGGTATCGATGTTAATTCTATTTTATCAAGTGTTGAAGAAATGAATGGAGTGAGTACAAATAGTGTAAGGGCTTTCTCATCATTTTTTTGCCTTGAATATCTATTTCATTGTACCATGTAACTTTGGACACAGTATCAGGTGATACCAATTCTGTAATATTTTAGTACACAGTGGCACATTAACATGTGAAATATAAATTGCTTTGTTTTGATGGGGTGGCTCTTACACTATTTGTACTCACTCCATGCAGTTTTTTATACATCAGAAAATTCAATTAAGATATAGAACTAACGGGCAAATTTTTCAAATTGACCAAAATATTTGAAATTTCTTGTCAGGAGTTCGTTAATCTCATATTTTTACATACATCTAGAAAACCAAATGTTGATTTAAAAATGGACTTTTATGTATTTTTGTTCATGATATTTATAGAAGTAAAACGGACTATAATCTCATTTTTATGTCATGAGATATATCTAAAATATGTAATGAACAGTAAATGTCGACAAAATAAATATCACCGACAATATGTAACGGAGTTAGTTAACTAATACATTTGACAGTAAACCATAATCTGACATCAGTATAGTTTAAAATACACAAGTATCTGAGTTATAATGCAATACCAAATTAGGTTTTCACTACATTATTGTTTTCAAAGGGAATAAAATCCCATTTAATTAAACTAATTCTTGAGATAAACGATGTATTAACATTCTGTTATGTTGTATTTATCAACATTCAAAATAAAATTCTCCGTTATGACATGTTGATTGCTAATTTTATACAAGTGCTTTAGCCAATCAAATTCTATAGCACACAAAAGTTGTATTAGAACCGCTTCTATTGTAAATCTAAAGATCCTAAGTATAGAAAATTGATTGATCTATTAGGTAATTTCCACCAATTTTAGCAGATGTATCGTGAGCAAATTATATTAATTTCAGTAATAGATATGTCTAATAAACCATAACTACTGAGCGGATGATTTTTTCGGGGACTAATATATTTCCATAAATATAACACTCTTAGAAATATGACAATAAAACATATAAAACAAGCAGGATATATTTTTATACAAATAAAAGAAGGATTAAAAGAATAAAATTGGATATCTAGAAATGGATTTTTTTGTTTGTTTTTTATTTTCAGTTCCAAAATCCAAAGACATGGTATTCCAAATATGTCAAGAATTTTTTTTGTCAATGTGTGACGTAAAAATATTTTTGACATTTACGTCACCGAATATGGTACTGCTTTGACAACTATTTTACCTATTTTGTTCCTGTATTTAAATACTGTTACAGTGACGGCCGGAACCTTTGAACCGTAATGAGAGCGGGAGGTTTGGTGCCTTAAAATCTGATTCAACCCACCATTTCTTTAGAAATGCCTGTACCAAGTCAGGGTCATTACGGTTTTCACAGTTTTCCGGTTGTTGACTGATTTTGTCTGTTTATATAATTATGAGTTTTGACTTTCCCTTTGTAAGATTGTTCGGAGTTCGGTAATTTTGTTATTACCTTTATTCCGGTTTCCACCACCAATAAAAAGGACCGCCATGGTATAGCTGTAATATTGTTGAAAGTGGCGTGAAACACCATGATCCTAACCATATAAGATGACATGTAAACATAACGTAGACATATTTCTATTAATGTTACGATGAAGGAACTTTAAACAAGTGATGCGATATAGCATTCTTACTATTTGTTTGTCTTCTATCAACTGTCAGCTGTGTCTTAACTAAGTCCATTTTGTCCTGTAGCTGTTGCTTAGATAACTGACGTGTTGTTGTAGACTCCTCTGTTGTAGTCCACTGTGTGGTGTCTGTAATCGTTGGACAACGTTCAGTTGTACCGACTACATAATAGAAAATTAACAAAAGATTTCAACAGTGTTTAGGTTGTTATAAACCACTTTATTTTACAGTGATGACAGGGGTCATTGTATTCCTGATCTTATGGTTGGGTATACAGCTACATGTGCATTCAGTGGCTATCACCACTAAAGTTGTGAGTTCGAATCCCACTCATGGCGAGGTGTATTCTATACAACATTATGTGATAAAGTTTGTCAGTGACTAGGGACGGGTCGTTGGTTTTCTCCTGGTACTCTGGTTTCCTACTGCAATATTGAAGATACCAAAGGGGTAATAAGAATCCGTAAATTGAAGAAATACAGACAACACAATGGCCAAAAGACAAAAGGGCAAACAGTGATCTACAAAACACACACTTAAAACTAAAGATCGAGTAACACAAGCCACTAGAAAACACCATCAGCATTGAGTAGGTAATATTATGCCGTTCTAGGTGTAGTTAAGTTACTAAATGTCGATATAATACAATACAGATATGCTTATTTTGTTTATTGCTTGTATGTGTGTGTGTGTGTGTGTATTTTACCTCCAGTTGTTTGTGGGAGAGCTCATGTCTTATTTATGTTATTTGTGTTTGTTTGTTTGCGTAGAGTGGTTCTAACACATATTGTGTTGTGTTGTTCTTCGTCTTGTGTACCATGTGTTGCCAGTTTCTCTAGATTGTACATTTCTGTGTTCTCTAGCGTTTTTTTTATACATTGTTCAAATTAATGTTTCGCCTGGTAAGCACTAAGTATGGAAATATGATACTAATAGTTTCTCCGCTGTGTGGTACATGTTGATTACACGTGAAAGAATACTTTGAACTGCTCCAACTATCGACAGTTTGTAAACATGTTCGTATCGTCAATATGACTATCCAATTTTTCATATTTGATTGGTACAGACACTTCATTGAAGAATTGCAGGGTTAAGCTAGTTTTAGGGACCCAAAAATTCCTCCTTAAATGTTAAAACTTACATTTTACATAAATTGCCATACTGTCTGCCAACATGTTTCCTATATCTGAAAAATTAAGCAACCAATAAAGTCGATATCAGAGAACACTGTTTCCGTATTTCTAAGGATGAAATACCAATATTGATACCGCCACGATATAGCTGAAATATTGTTGAAAGTGGCATTACACACCATAACCCCCAACATTGATTATTCTATCGAATCTCCAAAGAAGTCTGTACAAGACGGACAGAGAATACCACAAAGAGTAAGAATAGTGCCCTAATACGGCGAGCAGAGAGTACCTACGAAATCAGAAGAGGTATCGAGCCAGATGAACACAAAGTACTTTGGAAGTCAGAAGAGCTTTTCAGCATGATGGGAAGTACCTAAGAAATCAGCTGACATTTACAGGAAGACGAACACATAACATACCCAGGAAATTAGAAGAATTATCGAGCAAGACGAATACCTACTACAGAAAGGCAGACAAGTGTTTGAAGCAGATGAACACAAAGTACCCAAGAAATCAGAAGTTTTCCTGCTAGACGAGTGCAATGATACTTAGTTCTCCTAAATGGCTGATATCCTTTCTGAATAGTATGTTACACTAGTGTTTATTTGACTGCCTTGTGTGTTCTCGTCCTTTGTTAGCATACTACATTTAGTGTTGATTTTCTATCTGGATTGTACGTTTTGTTCTCTTCTCTTAGTTAGTATGTTGCACTGTAGTGATGATTTGCTTAGTATCTGGATTGTTCTTCTTGTTCTCTCCCCTAGTTTGTATGTTGCACTGTAGTGATGATTTACTTAGTATCTGGATTGTTCTTCTTGTTCTCTCCCCTAGTTTCTATGTTGCACTGTAGTGATGATTTGCTTAGTATCTGGATTGTTCTTCTTGTTCTCTCCCCTAGTTTGTATGTTGCACTGTAGTGATGATTTGCTTAGTATCTGGATTGTTCTTCTTGTTCTCTCCCCTAGTTAGTATGTTGCACTGTAGTGATGATTTACTTAGTATCTGGATTGTTCTTGTTCTCTCCCCTAGTTAGTATGTTGCACTGTAGTGATGATTTGCTTAGTATCTGGATTGTTCTTCTTGTTCTCTCCCCTAGTTAGTATGTTGCACTGTAGTGATGATTTACTTAGTATCTGGATTGTTCTTCTTGTTCTCTCCCCTAGTTTGTATGGTGCACTGTAGTGATGATTTACTTAGTATCTGGATTGTTCTTCTTGTTCTCTCCCCTAGTTTGTATGGTGCACTGTAGTGATGATTTACTTAGTATCTGGATTGTTCTTCTTGTTCTCTCCCCTAGTTAGTATGTTGCACTGTAATGATGATTTCCTTAGTATCTGGATTGTTCTTCTTGTTCTCTCCCCTAGTTAGTATGTTGCACTGTAGTGATGATTTACTTAGTATCTGGATTGTTCTTCTTGTTCTCTCCCCTAGTTAGTATGTTGCACTGTAGTGATGATTTACTTAGTATCTGGATTGTTCTTCTTGTTCTCTCCCCTAGTTAGTATGTTGCACTGTAGTGATGATTTACTTAGTATCTGGATTGTTCTTCTTGTTCTCTTCCCTAGTTTGTATGTTGCACTGTAGTGATGATTTACTTAGTATCTGGATTGTTCTTCTTGTTCTCTCCCCTAGTTTGTATGTTGCACTGTAGTGATGATTTACTTAGTATCTGGATTGTTCATCTTGTTCTCTCCCCTAGTTAGTATGTTGCACTGTAGTGATGATTTACTTAGTATCTGGATTGTTCTTCTTGTTCTCTCCCCTAGTTAGTATGTTGCACTGTAGTGATGATTTGCTTAGTATCTGGATTGTTCTTCTTGTTCTCTCCCCTAGTTTGTATGTTGCACTGTAGTGATGATTTGCTTAGTATCTGGATTGTTCTTCTTGTTCTCTCCCCTAGTTAGTATGTTGCACTGTAGTGATGATTTACTTAGTATCTGGATTGTTCTTGTTCTCTCCCCTAGTTAGTATGTTGCACTGTAGTGATGATTTGCTTAGTATCTGGATTGTTCTTCTTGTTCTCTCCCCTAGTTAGTATGTTGCACTGTAGTGATGATTTACTTAGTATCTGGATTGTTCTTCTTGTTCTCTCCCCTAGTTTGTATGGTGCACTGTAGTGATGATTTACTTAGTATCTGGATTGTTCTTCTTGTTCTCTCCCCTAGTTTGTATGGTGCACTGTAGTGATGATTTACTTAGTATCTGGATTGTTCTTCTTGTTCTCTCCCCTAGTTAGTATGTTGCACTGTAATGATGATTTCCTTAGTATCTGGATTGTTCTTCTTGTTCTCTCCCCTAGTTAGTATGTTGCACTGTAGTGATGATTTACTTAGTATCTGGATTGTTCTTCTTGTTCTCTCCCCTAGTTAGTATGTTGCACTGTAGTGATGATTTACTTAGTATCTGGATTGTTCTTCTTGTTCTCTCCCCTAGTTAGTATGTTGCACTGTAGTGATGATTTACTTAGTATCTGGATTGTTCTTCTTGTTCTCTTCCCTAGTTTGTATGTTGCACTGTAGTGATGATTTACTTAGTATCTGGATTGTTCTTCTTGTTCTCTCCCCTAGTTTGTATGTTGCACTGTAGTGATGATTTACTTAGTATCTGGATTGTTCATCTTGTTCTCTCCCCTAGTTAGTATGTTGCACTGTAGTGATGATTTACTTAGTATCTGTATTGTTCTTCTTGTTCTCTCCCCTAGTTAGTATGTTGCACTGTAGTGATGATTTACTTAGTATCTGGATTGTTCTTCTTGTTCTCTCCCCTAGTTAGTATGTTGCACTGTAGTGATGATTTGCTTAGTATATGGATTGTTCTTGTTCTCTCCCCTAGTTTGTATGTTGCACTGTAGTGATGATTTACTTAGTATCTGGATTGTTCTTCTTGTTCTCTCCCCTAGTTAGTATGTTGCACTGTAGTGATGATTTGCTTAGTATATGGATTGTTCTTGTTCTCTCCCCTAGTTAGTATGTTGCACTGTAGTGATGATTTACTTAGTATCTGGATTGTTCTTCTTGTTCTCTCCCCTAGTTAGTATGTTGCACTGTAGTGATGATTTGCTTAGTATCTGTATTGTTCTTCTTGTTCTCTACCCTAGTTTGTATGTTGCACTGTAGTGATGATTTACTTAGTATCTGGATTGTACTTCTTGTTCTCTCCCCTAGTTAGTATGTTGCACTGTAGTGATGATTTACTTAGTATCTGGATTGTTCTTCTTGTTCTCTCCCCTAGTTAGTATGTTGCACTGTAGTGATGATTTGCTTAGTATCTGTATTGTTCTTCTTGTTCTCTCCCCTAGTTAGTATGTTGCACTGTAGTGATGATTTACTTAGTATCTGGATTGTTCTTCTTGTTCTCTCCCCTAGTTAGTATGTTGCACTGTAGTGATGATTTGCTTAGTATCTGTATTGTTCTTCTTGTTCTCTCCCCTAGTTAGTATGTTGCACTGTAGTGATGATTTGCTTAGTATCTGTATTGTTCTTCTTGTTCTCTCCCCTAGTTAGTATGTTGCACTGTAGTGATGATTTACTTAGTATCTGGATTGTTCTTCTTGTTCTCTCCCCTAGTTAGTATGTTGCACTGTAGTGATGATTTACTTAGTATCTGGATTGTTCTTCTTGTTCTCTCCCCTAGTTAGTATGTTGCACTGTAGTGATGATTTGCTTAGTATCTGTATTGTTCTTCTTGTTCTCTCCCCTAGTTAGTATGTTGCACTGTAGTGATGATTTACTTAGTATCTGGATTGTTCTTCTTGTTCTCTCCCCTAGTTAGTATGTTGCACTGTAGTGATGATTTACTTAGTATCTGGATTGTTCTTCTTGTTCTCTCCCCTAGTTAGTATGTTGCACTGTAGTGATGATTTGCTTAGTATCTGGATTGTTCTTCTTGTTCTCTCCCCTAGTTAGTATGTTGCACTGTAGTGATGATTTACTTAGTATCTGGATTGTTCTTCTTGTTCTCTCCCCTAGTTAGTATGTTGCACTGTAGTGATGATTTACTTAGTATCTGGATTGTTCTTCTTGTTCTCTCCCCTAGTTTGTATGTTGCACTGTAGTGATGATTTACTTAGTATCTGGATTGTTCTTCTTGTTCTCTCCCCTAGTTAGTATGTTGCACTGTAGTGATGATTTGCTTAGTATCTGGATTGTTCTTCTTGTTCTCTCCCCTAGTTTGTATGTTGCACTGTAGTGATGATTTACTTAGTATCTGGATTGTTCTTCTTGTTCTCTCCCCTAGTTTGTATGTTGCACTGTAGTGATGATTTACTTAGTATCTGGATTGTTCTTCTTGTTCTCTCCCCTAGTTAGTATGTTGCACTGTAGTGATGATTTACTTAGTATCTGGATTGTTCTTCTTGTTCTCTCCCCTAGTTTGTATGTTGCACTGTAGTGATGATTTACTTAGTATCTGTATTGTTCTTCTTGTTCTCTCCCCTAGTTAGTATGTTGCACTGTAGTGATGATTTACTTAGTATCTGGATTGTTCTTCTTGTTCTCTCCCCTAGTTAGTATGTTGCACTGTAGTGATGATTTGCTTAGTATCTGGATTGTTCTTCTTGTTCTCTCCCCTAGTTAGTATGTTGCACTGTAGTGATGATTTACTTAGTATCTGGATTGTTCTTCTTGTTCTCTCCCCTAATTTGTATGTTGCACTGTAGTGATGATTTACTTAGTATCTGGATTGTTCTTCTTGTTCTCTCCCCTAGTTAGTATGTTGCACTGTAGTGATGATTTGCTTAGTATCTGGATTGTTCTTCTTGTTCTCTCCCCTAGTTAGTATGTTGCACTGTAGTGATGATTTACTTAGTATCTGGAATGTTCTTCTTGTTCTCTCCCCTAGATAGTATGTTGCACTGTAGTGATGATTTGCTTAGTATCTGGATTGTTCTTCTTGTTCTCTCCCCTAGTTTGTATGTTGCACTGTAGTGATGATTTACTTAGTATCTGGATTGTTCTTCTTGTTCTCTCCCCTAGTTTGTATGTTGCACTGTAGTGATGATTTACTTAGTATCTGGATTGTTCTTCTTGTTCTCTCCCCTAGTTAGTATGTTGCACTGTAGTGATGATTTACTTAGTATCTGGATTGTTCTTCTTGTTCTCTTCCCTAGTTAGTATGTTGCACTGTAGTGATGATTTACTTAGTATCTGGATTGTTCTTCTTGTTCTCTCCCCTAGTTTGTATGTTGCACTGTAGTGATGATTTACTTAGTATCTGGATTGTACTTCTTGTTCTCTCCCCTAGTTAGTATGTTGCACTGTAGTGATGATTTACTTAGTATCTGGATTGTTCTTCTTGTTCTCTCCCCTAGTTAGTATGTTGCACTGTAGTGATGATTTACTTAGTATCTGGATTGTTCTTCTTGTTCTCTCCCCTAGTTTGTATGTTGCACTGTAGTGATGATTTACTTAGTATCTGGATTGTTCTTCTTGTTCTCTCCCCTAGTTAGTATGTTGCACTGTAGTGATGATTTACTTAGTATCTGGATTGTTCTTCTTGTTCTCTCCCCTAGTTTGTATGTTGCACTGTAGTGATGATTTACTTAGTATCTGGATTGTTCTTCTTGTTCTCTCCCCTAGTTAGTATGTTGCACTGTAGTGATGATTTACTTAGTATCTGGATTGTTCTTCTTGTTCTCTCCCCTAGTTTGTATGTTGCACTGTAGTGATGATTTACTTAGTATCTGGATTGTTCTTCTTGTTCTCTCCCCTAGTTAGTATGTTGCACTGTAGTGATGATTTACTTAGTATCTGGATTGTTCTTCTTGTTCTCTCCCCTAGTTTGTATGTTGCACTGTAGTGATGATTTGCTTAGTATCTGGATTGTTCTTCTTGTTCTCTCCCCTAGTTTGCATGTTGCACTGTAGTGATGATTTACTTAGTATCTGGATTGTTCTTCTTGTTCTCTGCCCTAGTTTGTATGTTGCACTGTAGTGATGATTTGCTTAGTATCTGGATTGTTCTTCTTGTTCTCTCCCCTAGTTTGTATGTTGCACTGTAGTGATGATTTACTTAGTATCTGGATTGTTCATCTTGTTCTCTCCCCTAGTTAGTATGTTGCACTGTAGTGATGATTTGCTTAGTATCTGGATTGTTCTTCTTGTTCTCTCCCCTAGTTAGTATGTTGCACTGTAGTGATGATTTACTTAGTATCTGGATTGTTCTTCTTGTTCTCTCCCCTAGTTAGTATGTTGCACTGTAGTGATGATTTGCTTAGTATCTGGATTGTTCCTCTTGTTCTCTCCCCTAGTTAGTATGTTGCACTGTAGTGATGATTTACTTAGTATCTGGATTGTTCTTGTTCTCTCCCCTAGTTTGTATGTTGCACTGTAGTGATGATTTACTTAGTATCTGGATTGTTCTTCTTGTTCTCTCCCCTAGTTTGTATGTTGCACTGTAGTGATGATTTACTTAGTATCTGGATTGTTCTTCTTGTTCTCTCCCCTAGTTTGTATGTTGCACTGTAGTGATGATTTACTTAGTATCTGGAATGTTCCTTTTGTTCTCTCCCCTAGTTTGTATGTTGCACTGTAGTGATGATTTACTTAGTATCTGGATTGTTCTTGTTCTCTCCCCTAGTTAGTATGTTGCACTGTAGTGATGATTTGCTTAGTATCTGGATTGTTCTTCTTGTTCTCTCCCCTAGTTAGTATGTTGCACTGTAGTGATGATTTACTTAGTATCTGGATTGTTCTTCTTGTTCTCTCCCCTAGTTTGTATGTTGCACTGTAGTGATGATTTGCTTAGTATCTGGATTGTTCTTCTTGTTCTCTCCCCTAGTTTGTATGTTGCACTGTATTGATGATTTGCTTAGTATCTGGATTGTTCTTCTTGTTCTCTCCCCTAGTTTGTATGTTGCACTGTAGTGATGATTTACTTAGTATCTGGATTGTTCTTCTTGTTCTCTGCCCTAGTTTGTATGTTGCACTGTAGTGATGATTTACTTAGTATCTGGATTGTTCTTCTTGTTCTCTCCCCTAGTTAGTATGTTGCACTGTAGTGATGATTTACTTAGTATCTGGATTGTTCTTCTTGTTCTCTCCCCTAGTTTGTATGTTGCACTGTAGTGATGATTTACTTAGTATCTGGATTTTTCTTCTTGTTCTCTCCCCTAGTTAGTATGTTGCACTGTAGTGATGATTTACTTAGTATCTGGATTGTTCTTCTTGTTCTCTCCCCTAGTTTGTATGTTGCACTGTAGTGATGATTTACTTAGTATCTGGATTGTTCTTCTTGTTCTCTCCCCTAGTTTGTATATTGCACTGTAGTGATGATTTACTTAGTATCTGGATTGTTCTTCTTGTTCTCTCCCCTAGTTTGTATATTGCACTGTAGTGATGATTTACTTAGTATCTGGATTGTTCTTCTTGTTCTCTCCCCTAGTTAGTATGTTGCACTGTAGTGATGATTTACTTAGTATCTGGATTGTTCTTGTTCTCTCCACTAGTTTGTATGTTGCACTGTAGTGATGATTTACTTAGTATCTGGATTTTTCTTCTTGTTCTCTCCCCTAGTTTGTATATTGCACTGTAGTGATGATTTACTTAGTATCTGGATTGTTCTTCTTGTTCTCTCCCCTAGTTAGTATGTTGCACTGTAGTGATGATTTGCTTAGTATCTGGATTGTTCTTCTTGTTCTCACCCCTAGTTTGTATGTTGCACTGTAGTGATGATTTACTTAGTATCTGGATTGTTCTTGTTCTCTCCCCTAGTTTGTATGTTGCACTGTAGTGATGATTTACTTAGTATCTGGATTGTTCTTCTTGTTCTCTCCCCTAGTTTGTATGTTGCACTGTAGTGATGATTTACTTAGTATCTGGATTGTTCTTGTTCTCTCCCCTAGTTAGTATGTTGCACTGTAGTGATGATTTACTTAGTATCTGGATTGTTCCTCTTGTTCTCTCCCCTAGTTTGTATGTTGCACTGTAGTGATGATTTACTTAGTATCTGTATTGTTCTTCTTGTTCTCTCCCCTAGTTAGTATGTTGCACTGTAGTGATGATTTACTTAGTATCTGGATTGTTCCTCTTGTTCTCTCCCCTAGTTAGTATGTTGCACTGTAGTGATGATTTACTTAGTATCTGGATTGTTCTTCTTGTTCTCTCCCCTAGTTAGTATGTTGCACTGTAGTGATGATTTACTTAGTATCTGTATTGTTCTTCTTGTTCTCTCCCCTAGTTTGTATGTTGCACTGTAGTGATGATTTACTTAGTATCTGTATTGTTCTTCTTGTTCTCTCCCCTAGTTAGTATGTTGCACTGTAGTGATGATTTACTTAGTATCTGTATTGTTCTTCTTGTTCTCTCCCCTAGTTAGTATGTTGCACTGTAGTGATGATTTACTTAGTATCTGGATTGTTCTTCTTGTTCTCTCCCCTAGTTTGTATGTTGCACTGTAGTGATGATTTACTTAGTATCTGGATTGTTCTTCTTGTTCTCTCCCCTAGTTTGTATGTTGCACTGTAGTGATGATGTACTTAGTATCTGGATTGTTCTTCTTGTTCTCTCCCCTAGTTAGTATGTTGCACTGTAGTGATGATTTACTTAGTATCTGGATTGTTCTTCTTGTTCTCTCCCCTAGTTAGTATGTTGCACTGTAGTGATGATTTTCTTAGTATCTGGATTGTTCTTCTTGTTCTCTCCCCTAGTTTGTATGTTGCACTGTAGTGATGATTTACTTAGTATCTGGATTGTTCTTCTTGTTCTCTCCCCTAGTTTGTATGTTGCACTGTAGTGATGATTTACTTAGTATCTGGATTGTTCTTCTTGTTCTCTCCCCTAGTTAGTATGTTGCACTGTAGTGATGATTTGCTTAGTATCTGGATTGTTCTTCTTGTTCTCTCCCCTAGTTAGTATGTTGCACTGTAGTGATGATTTACTTAGTATCTGGATTGTTCCTCTTGTTCTCTCCCCTAGTTTGTATGTTGCACTGTAGTGATGATTTACTTAGTATCTGGATTGTTCTTCTTGTTCTCTCCCCTAGTTTGTATGTTGCACTGTAGTGATGATTTGCTTAGTATCTGGATTGTTCTTCTTGTTCTCTTCCCTAGTTAGTATGTTGCACTGTAGTGATGATTTTCTTAGTATCTGGATTGTTCTTCTTGTTCTCTCCCCTAGTTTGTATGTTGCACTGTAGTGATGATTTACTTATTATCTGGATTGTTCATCTTGTTCTCTCCCCTAGATAGTATGTTGCACTGTAGTGATGATTTACTTAGTATCTGGATTGTTCTTCTTGTTCTCTCCCCTAGTTTGTATGTTGCACTGTAGTGATGATTTACTTAGTATCTGGATTGTTCTTCTTGTTCTCTCCCCTAGTTTCTATGTTGCACTGTAGTGATGATTTACTTAGTATCTGGAATGTTCTTCTTGTTCTCTCCCCTAGTTTGTATGTTGCACTGTAGTGATGATTTACTTAGTATCTGGATTGTTCTTCTTGTTCTCTCCCCTAGTTTGTATGTTGCACTGTAGTGATGATTTACTTAGTATCTGGATTGTTCCTCTTGTTCTCTTCCCTAGTTAGTATGTTGCACTGTAGTGATGATTTGCTTAGTATCTGGATTGTTCTTCTTGTTCTCTCCCCTAGTTTCTATGTTGCACTGTAGTGATGATTTGCTTAGTATCTGGATTGTTCTTCTTGTTCTCTCCCCTAGTTTGTATGTTGCACTGTAGTGATGATTTACTTAGTATCTGTATTGTTTTTCTTGTTCTCTCCCCTAGTTAGTATGTTGCACTGTAGTGATGATTTGCTTAGTATCTGTATTGTTCTTCTTCTTCTCTCCCCTAGTTTGTATGTTGCACTGTAGTGATGATTTACTTAGTATCTGTATTGTTCTTCTTGTTCTCTCCCCTAGTTTGTATGTTGCACTGTAGTGATGATTTACTTAGTATCTGGATTGTTCTTCTTGTTCTCTCCCCTAGTTTGTATGTTGCACTGTAGTGATGATGTACTTAGTATCTGGATTGTTCTTCTTGTTCTCTCCCCTAGTTAGTATGTTGCACTGTAGTGATGATTTACTTAGTATCTGGATTGTTCTTCTTGTTCTCTCCCCTAGTTAGTATGTTGCACTATAGTGATGATTTTCTTAGTATCTGGATTGTTCTTCTTGTTCTCTCCCCTAGTTTGTATGTTGCACTGTAGTGATGATTTACTTAGTATCTGGATTGTTCTTCTTGTTCTCTCCCCTAGTTTGTATGTTGCACTGTAGTGATGATTTACTTAGTATCTGGATTGTTCTTCTTGTTCTCTCCCCTAGTTAGTATGTTGCACTGTAGTGATGATTTACTTAGTATCTGGATTGTTCTTCTTGTTCTCTCCCCTAGTTAGTATGTTGCACTGTAGTGATGATTTACTTAGTATCTGGATTGTTCTTCTTGTTCTCTCCCCTAGTTTGTATGTTGCACTGTAGTGATGATTTGCTTTGTATCTGGATTGTTCTTCTTGTTCTCTCCCCTAGTTAGTATGTTGCACTGTAGTGATGATTTACTTAGTATCTGGATTGTTCCTCTTGTTCTCTACCCTAGTTTGTATGTTGCACTGTAGTGATGATTTACTTAGTATCTGGATTGTTCTTCTTGTTCTCTCCTCTAGTTAGTATGTTGCACTGTAGTGATGATTTACTTAGTATCTGGATTGTTCTTCTTGTTCTCTTCCCTAGTTAGTATGTTGCACTGTAGTGATGATTTTCTTAGTATCTGGATTGTTCTTCTTGTTCTCTCCCCTAGTTTGTATGTTGCACTGTAGTGATGATTTACTTAGTATCTGGATTGTTCCTCTTGTTCTCTCCCCTAGTTTGTATGTTGCACTGTAGTGATGATTTACTTAGTATCTGGATTGTTCTTCTTGTTCTCTCCCCTAGTTAGTATGTTGCACTGTAGTGATGATTTACTTAGTATCTGGATTTTTCTTCTTGTTCTCTCCCCTAGTTTGTATGTTGCACTGTAGTGATGATTTACTTAGTATCTGGATTGTTCATCTTGTTCTCTCCCCTAGTTAGTATGTTGCACTGTAGTGATGATTTACTTAGTATCTGGATTGTTCTTCTTGTTCTCTCCCCTAGTTTGTATGTTGCACTGTAGTGATGATTTACTTAGTATCTGGATTGTTCATCTTGTTCTCTCCCCTAGTTAGTATGTTGCACTGTAGTGATGATTTACCTAGTATCTGGATTGTTCTTCTTGTTCTCTCCCCTAGTTAGTATGTTGCACTGTAGTGATGATTTACTTAGTATCTGGATTGTTCTTCTTGTTCTCTCCCCTAGTTAGTATGTTGCACTGTAGTGATGATTTACTTAGTATCTGGATTGTTCTTCTTGTTCTCTCCCCTAGTTTGTATGTTGCACTGTAGTAATGATTTACTTAGTATCTGGATTGTTCTTCTTGTTCTCTCCCCTAGTTTGTATGTTGCACTGTAGTGATGATTTACTTAGTATCTGGATTGTTCTTCTTGTTCTCTCCCCTAGTTAGTATGTTGCACTGTAATGATGATTTGCTTAGTGTCTGGATTGTTGTTCTTGTTCTCTCCCCTAGTTAGTATGTTGCACTGTAGTGATGATTTGCTTAGTATCTGGATTGTTCTTCTTGTTCTCTCCCCTAGTTTGTATGTTGCACTGTAGTGCTGATTTACTTAGTATCTGGATTGTTCTTCTTGTTCTCTTCCCTAGTTAGTATGTTGCACTGTAGTGATGATTTGCTTAGCATCTGGATTGTTCTTCTTGTTCTCTCCCCTAGTTTGTATGTTGCACTGTAGTGATGATTTACTTAGTATCTGGATTGTTCCTCTTGTTCTCTTCCCTAGTTAGTATGTTGCACTGTAGTGATGATTTGCTTAGTATCTGGATTGTTCTTCTTGTTCTCTCCCCTAGTTTCTATGTTGCACTGTAGTGATGATTTGCTTAGTATCTGGATTGTTCTTCTTGTTCTCTCCCCTAGTTTGTATGTTGCACTGTAGTGATGGATTTGCTTAGTATCTGGATTGTTTTTCTTGTTCTCTCCCCTAGTTAGTATGTTGCACTGTAGTGATGATTTGCTTAGTATCTGTATTGTTCTTCTTGTTCTCTCCCCTAGTTTGTATGTTGCACTGTAGTGATGATTTACTTAGTATCTGTATTGTTCTTCTTGTTCTCTCCCCTAGTTTGCATGTTGCACTGTAGTGATGATTTACTTAGTATCTGTATTGTTCTTCTTGTTCTCTCCCCTAGTTTTTATGTTGCACTGTAATGATGATTTACTTAGTATCTGGATTGTTCTTGTTCTCTCTCCTAGTTTGTATGTTGCACTGTAGTGATGATTTACTTAGTATCTGGATTGTTCTTCTTGTTCTCTCCCCTAGTTTGTATGTTGCACTGTAATGATGATTTGCTTTGTGTCTGGATTGTTTTTCTTGTTCTGTCCCCTAGTTAGTATGTTGCACTGTAGTGATGATTTGCTTAGTATCTGTATTGTTCTTCTTGTTCTCTCCCCTAGTTTGTATGTTGCACTGTAGTGATGATTTGCTTAGTATCTGGATTGTTCTTCTTGTTCTCTCCCCTAGTTAGTATGTTGCACTGTAGTGATGATTTACTTAGTATCTGGATTGTTCTTCTTGTTCTCTCCCCTAGTTAGTATGTTGCACTGTAGTGATGATTTGCTTAGTATCTGGATTGTTCTTCTTGTTCTCTCCCCTAGTTTGTATGTTGCACTGTAGTGATGATGTACTTAGTATCTGGATTGTTCTTCTTGTTCTCTCCCCTAGTTTGTATGTTGCACTGTAGTGATGATTTGCTTAGTATCTGGATTGTTCTTCTTGTTCTCTCCCCTAGTTTGTATGTTGCACTGTAGTGATGATTTACTTAGTATCTGGATCGTTCTTCTTGTTCTCTCCCCTAGTGTGTATGTTGCACTGTAGTGATGATTTGCTTAGTATCTGCATTGTTCTTCTTGTTCTCTCTTCTAGTTAGTATGTTGCACTGTAGTGATGATTTGCTTAGTATCTGGATTGTTCTTCTTGTTCTCTCCCCTAGTTTGTATGTTGCACTGTAGTAATGATTAGCTTAGTATCTGGATTGTTCTTCTTGTTCTCTCCCCTAGTTTGTATGTTGCACTGTAGTGATGATTTGCTTAGTATCTGGATTGTTCTTCTTGTTCTCTCCCCTAGTTTGTATGTTGCACTGTAGTGATGATTTTCTTAGTATCTGGATTGTTCTTCTTGTTCTCTCCCCTAGTTTGTATGGTGCACTGTAGTGATGATTTACTTAGTATCTGGATTGTTCTTCTTGTTCTCTCCCCTAGTTTGTATGTTGCACTGTAGTGATGATTTACTTAGTATCTGGATTGTTCTTCTTGTTCTCTCCTCTAGTTTGTATGTTGCACTGTAGTGATGATTTACTTAGTATCTGGATTGTTCTTCTTGTTCTCTCCCCTAGTTTGTATGTTGCACTGTAGTGATGATTTTCTTAGTATCTGGATTGTTCTTCTTGTTCTCTCCCCTAGTTTGTATGGTGCACTGTAGTGATGATTTACTTAGTATCTGGATTGTTCTTCTTGTTCTCTCCCCTAGTTTGTATGTTGCACTGTAGTGATGATTTGCTTAGTATCTGGATTGTTCTTCTTGTTCTCTCCCCTAGTTTGTATGTTGCACTGTAGTGATGATTTTCGTAGTATCTGGATTGTTCTTCTTGTTCTCTCCCCTAGTTTGTATGGTGCACTGTAGTGATGATTTACTTAGTATCTGGATTGTTCTTCTTGTTCTCTCCCCTAGTTTGTATGTTGCACTGTAGTGATGATTTGCTTAGTATCTGGATTGTTCTTCTTGTTCTCTCCCCTAGTTTGTATGTTGCACTGTAGTGATGATTTGCTTAGTATCTGGATTGTTCTTCTTGTTCTCTCCCCTAGTTTGTATGGTGCACTGTAGTGATGATTTACTTCGTTTCTGGATTGTTCTTCTTGTTCTCTCCCCTAGTTTGTATGTTGCACTGTAGTGATGCTTTGCTTAGTATCTGGATTGTTCTTCTTGTTCTCTCCCCTAGTTTGTATGGTGCACTGTAGTGATGATTTACTTAGTATCTGGATTGTTCTTCTTGTTCTCTCCCCTAGTTAGTATGTTGCACTGTAGTGATGATTTACTTAGTATCTGGATTGTTCTTCTTGTTCTCTCCCCTAGTTTGTATGGTGCACTGTAGTGATGATTTACTTAGTATCTGGATTGTTCTTCTTGTTCTCTCCCCTAGTTTGTATGTTGCACTGTAGTGATGATTTACTTAGTATCTGGATTGTTCTTCTTGTTCTCTCCCCTAGTTAATATGTTGCACTGTAGTGATGATTTGCTTAGTATCTGGATTGTTCTTCTTGTTCTCTCCCCTAGTTTGTATGGTGCACTGTAGTGATGATTTGCTTAGTATCTGGATTGTTCTTCTTGTTCTCTCCCCTAGTTTGTATGTTGCACTGTAGTGATGATTTACTTAGTATCTGGATTGTTCTTCTTGTTCTCTCCCCTAGTTTGTATGTTGCACTGTAGTAATGATTAGCTTAGTATCTGGATTGTTCTTCTTGTTCTCTCCCCTAGTTTGTATGTTGCACTGTAGTGATGATTTGCTTAGTATATGGATTGTTCTTCTTGTTCTCTCTCCTAGTTTGTATGTTGCACTGTAGTGATGATTTTCTTAGTATCTGGATTGTTCTTCTTGTTCTCTCCCCTAGTTTGTATGGTGCACTGTAGTGATGATTTACTTAGTATCTGGATTGTTCTTCTTGTTCTCTCCCCTAGTTTGTATGTTGCACTGTAGTGATGATTTACTTAGTATCTGGATTGTTCTTCTTGTTCTCTCCCCTAGTTTGTATGTTGCACTGTAGTGATGATTTACTTAGTATCTGGATTGTTCTTCTTGTTCTCTCCCCTAGTTTGTATGTTGCACTGTAGTGATGATTTTCTTAGTATCTGGATTGTTCTTCTTGTTCTCTCCCCTAGTTTGTATGGTGCACTGTAGTGATGATTTACTTAGTATCTGGATTGTTCTTCTTGTTCTCTCCCCTAGTTTGTATGTTGCACTGTAGTGATGATTTGCTTAGTATCTGGATTGTTCTTCTTGTTCTCTCCCCTAGTTTGTATGTTGCACTGTAGTGATGATTTGCTTAGTATCTGGATTGTTCTTCTTGTTCTCTCCCCTAGTTTGTATGTTGCACTGTAGTGATGATTTTCGTAGTATCTGGATTGTTCTTCTTGTTCTCTCCCCTAGTTTGTATGGTGCACTGTAGTGATGATTTACTTAGTATCTGGATTGTTCTTCTTGTTCTCTCCCCTAGTTTGTATGTTGCACTGTAGTGATGATTTGCTTAGTATCTGGATTGTTCTTCTTGTTCTCTCCCCTAGTTTGTATGTTGCACTGTAGTGATGATTTGCTTAGTATCTGGATTGTTCTTCTTGTTCTCTCCCCTAGTTTGTATGGTGCACTGTAGTGATGATTTACTTCGTTTCTGGATTGTTCTTCTTGTTCTCTCCCCTAGTTTGTATGTTGCACTGTAGTGATGCTTTGCTTAGTATCTGGATTGTTCTTCTTGTTCTCTCCCCTAGTTTGTATGGTGCACTGTAGTGATGATTTACTTAGTATCTGGATTGTTCTTCTTGTTCTCTCCCCTAGTTAGTATGTTGCACTGTAGTGATGATTTACTTAGTATCTGGATTGTTCTTCTTGTTCTCTCCCCTAGTTTGTATGGTGCACTGTAGTGATGATTTACTTAGTATCTGGATTGTTCTTCTTGTTCTCTCCCCTAGTTTGTATGTTGCACTGTAGTGATGATTTACTTAGTATCTGGATTGTTCTTCTTGTTCTCTCCCCTAGTTAATATGTTGCACTGTAGTGATGATTTGCTTAGTATCTGGATTGTTCTTCTTGTTCTCTCCCCTAGTTTGTATGGTGCACTGTAGTGATGATTTGCTTAGTATCTGGATTGTTCTTCTTGTTCTCTCCCCTAGTTTGTATGTTGCACTGTAGTGATGATTTACTTAGTATCTGGATTGTTCTTCTTGTTCTCTCCCCTAGTTAGTATGTTGCACTGTAGTGATGATTTACTTAGTATCTGGATTGTTCTTCTTGTTCTCTCCCCTAGTTTGTATGTTGCACTGTAGTGATGATTTACTTAGTATCTGGATTGTTCTTCTTGTTCTCTCCCCTAGTTAGTATGTTGCACTGTAGTGATGATTTGATTAGTATCTGGATTGTTTTTCTTGTTCTCTCCCCTAGTTTGTATGTTGCACTGTAGTGATGATTTACTTAGTATCTGGATTGTTCTTCTTGTTCTCTCCCCTAGTTAGTGTGTTGCACTGTAGTGATGATTTGCTTAGTATCTGGATTGTTCTTCTTGTTCTCTCCCCTAGTTTGTATGGTGCACTGTAGTGATGATTTACTTAGTATCTGGATTGTTCTTCTTGTTCTCTCCCCTAGTTAGTATGTTGCACTGTAGTGATGATTTGCTTAGTATCTGGATTGTTCTTCTTGTTCTCTCCCCTAGTTTGTATGTTGCACTGTAGTGATGATTTACTTAGTATCTGGATTGTTCTTCTTGTTCTCTCCCCTAGTTTGTATGTTGCACTGTAGTAATGATTTGCTTAGTATCTGGATTGTTCTTCTTGTTCTCTCCCCTAGTTTGTAAGTTGCACTGTAGTGATGATTTACTTAGTATCTGGATTGTTCTTTTTGTTCTCTCCCCTAGTTTGTATGTTGCACTGTAGTAATGATTTGCTTAGTATCTGGATTGTTCTTCTTGTTCTCTCCCCTAGTTAGTATGTTGCACTGTAGTGATGATTTACTTAGTATCTGGATTGTTCTTGTTCTCTCTCCTAGTTTGTATGTTGCACTGTAGTGATGATTTGCTTAGTATCTGGATTGTTCTTCTTGTTCTCTCCCCTAGTTTGTATGTTGCACTGTAGTGATGATTTGCTTAGTATCTGGATTGTTCTTCTTGTTCTCTCCCCTAGTTTGTATGTTGCACTGTAGTGATGATTTGCTTAGTATCTGGATTGTTCTTCTTGTTCTCTCCCCTAGTTTGTAAGTTGCACTGTAGTGATGATTTGCTTAGTATCTGGATTGTTCTTCTTGTTCTCTCCCCTAGTTTGTAAGTTGCACTGTAGTGATGATTTGCTTAGTATCTGGATTGTTTTTCTTGTTCTCTCCCCTAGTTTGTATGTTGCACTGTAGTGATGATTTTCTTAGTATCTGGATTGTTCTTCTTGTTCTCTCCCCTAGTTTGTATGGTGCACTGTAGTGATGATTTTCTTAGTATCTGGATTGTTCTTCATGTTCTCTCCCCTAGTTTGTATGTTGCACTGTAGTGATGATTTACTTAGTATCTGGATTGTTCTTCTTGTTCTCTCCCCTAGTTTGTATGTTGCACTGTAGTGATGATTTACTTAGTATCTGGATTGTTCTTGTTCTCTCTCCTAGTTTGTATGTTGCACTGTAGTGATGATTTGCTTAGTATCTGGATTGTTCTTCTTGTTCTCTCCCCTAGTTAGTATGTTGCACTGTAGTAATGATTTGCTTAGTATCTGGATTGTTCTTCTTGTTCTCTCCCCTAGTTTGTATGTTGCACTGTAGTGATGATTTACTTAGTATCTGGATTGTTCTTCTTGTTCTCTCCCCTAGTTTGTATGTTGCACTGTAGTGATGATTTACTTAGTATCTGGATTGTTCTTGTTCTCTCTCCTAGTTTGTATGTTGCACTGTAGTGATGATTTGCTTAGTATCTGGATTGTTCTTCTTGTTCTCTCCCCTAGTTTGTATGTTGCACTGTAGTGATGATTTGCTTAGTATCTGGATTGTTCTTCTTGTTCTCTCCCCTAGTTTGTATGTTGCACTGTAGTGATGATTTACTTAGTATCTGGATTGTTCTTCTTGTTCTCTCCCCTAGTTTGTATGTTGCACTGTAGTGATGATTTGCTTAGTATCTGGATTGTTCTTCTTGTTCTCTCCCCTAGTTTGTAAGTTGCACTGTAGTGATGATTTGCTTAGTATCTGGATTGTTCTTCTTGTTCTCTCCCCTAGTTTGTATGTTGCACTGTAGTGATGATGTACTTAGTATCTGGATTGTTCTTCTTGTTCTCTCCCCTAGTTAGTATGTTGCACTGTAGTGATGATTTGCTTAGTATCTGGATTGTTCTTCTTGTTCTCTCCCCTAGTTAGTATGTTGCACTGTAGTGATGATTTACTTAGTATCTGGATTGTTCTTCTTGTTCTCTCCCCTAGTTTGTAAGTTGCACTGTAGTGATGATTTGCTTAGTATCTGGATTGTTCTTCTTGTTCTCTTCCCTAGTTTGTATGTTGCACTGGAGTGATGATGTACTTAGTATCTGGATTGTTCTTCTTGTTCTCTCCCCTAGTTAGTATGTTGCACTGTAGTGATGATTTGCTTAGTATCTGGATTGTTCTTCTTGTTCTCTCCCCTAGTTTGTATGTTGCACTGTAATGATGATTTGCTTAGTATCTGGATTGTTCTTCTTGTTCTCTCCCCTAGTTAGTATGTTGCACTGTAGTGATGATTTACTTAGTATCTGGATTGTTCTTCTTGTTCTCTCCCCTAGTTAGTATGTTGCACTGTAGTGATGATTTACTTAGTATCTGGATTGTTCTTCTTGTTCTCTCCCCTAGTTTGTATGTTGCACTGTAGTAATGATTTACTTAGTATCTGGATTGTTCTTCTTGTTCTCTCCCCTAGTTTGTATGTTGCACTGTAGTGATGATTTACTTAGTATCTGGATTGTTCTTCTTGTTCTCTCCCCTAGTTAGTATGTTGCACTGTAATGATGATTTGCTTAGTGTCTGGATTGTTGTTCTTGTTCTCTCCCCTAGTTAGTATGTTGCACTGTAGTGATGATTTGCTTAGTATCTGGATTGTTCTTCTTGTTCTCTCCCCTAGTTTGTATGTTGCACTGTAGTGCTGATTTACTTAGTATCTGGATTGTTCTTCTTGTTCTCTTCCCTAGTTAGTATGTTGCACTGTAGTGATGATTTGCTTAGCATCTGGATTGTTCTTCTTGTTCTCTCCCCTAGTTTGTATGTTGCACTGTAGTGATGATTTACTTAGTATCTGGATTGTTCCTCTTGTTCTCTTCCCTAGTTAGTATGTTGCACTGTAGTGATGATTTGCTTAGTATCTGGATTGTTCTTCTTGTTCTCTCCCCTAGTTTCTATGTTGCACTGTAGTGATGATTTGCTTAGTATCTGGATTGTTCTTCTTGTTCTCTCCCCTAGTTTGTATGTTGCACTGTAGTGATGGATTTGCTTAGTATCTGGATTGTTTTTCTTGTTCTCTCCCCTAGTTAGTATGTTGCACTGTAGTGATGATTTGCTTAGTATCTGTATTGTTCTTCTTGTTCTCTCCCCTAGTTTGTATGTTGCACTGTAGTGATGATTTACTTAGTATCTGTATTGTTCTTCTTGTTCTCTCCCCTAGTTTGCATGTTGCACTGTAGTGATGATTTACTTAGTATCTGTATTGTTCTTCTTGTTCTCTCCCCTAGTTTTTATGTTGCACTGTAATGATGATTTACTTAGTATCTGGATTGTTCTTGTTCTCTCTCCTAGTTTGTATGTTGCACTGTAGTGATGATTTACTTAGTATCTGGATTGTTCTTCTTGTTCTCTCCCCTAGTTTGTATGTTGCACTGTAATGATGATTTGCTTTGTGTCTGGATTGTTTTTCTTGTTCTCTCCCCTAGTTAGTATGTTGCACTGTAGTGATGATTTGCTTAGTATCTGTATTGTTCTTCTTGTTCTCTCCCCTAGTTTGTATGTTGCACTGTAGTGATGATTTGCTTAGTATCTGGATTGTTCTTCTTGTTCTCTCCCCTAGTTAGTATGTTGCACTGTAGTGATGATTTACTTAGTATCTGGATTGTTCTTCTTGTTCTCTCCCCTAGTTAGTATGTTGCACTGTAGTGATGATTTGCTTAGTATCTGGATTGTTCTTCTTGTTCTCTCCCCTAGTTTGTATGTTGCACTGTAGTGATGATGTACTTAGTATCTGGATTGTTCTTCTTGTTCTCTCCCCTAGTTTGTATGTTGCACTGTAGTGATGATTTGCTTAGTATCTGGATTGTTCTTCTTGTTCTCTCCCCTAGTTTGTATGGTGCACTGTAGTGATGATTTACTTAGTATCTGGATCGTTCTTCTTGTTCTCTCCCCTAGTGTGTATGTTGCACTGTAGTGATGATTTGCTTAGTATCTGCATTGTTCTTCTTGTTCTCTCTTCTAGTTAGTATGTTGCACTGTAGTGATGATTTGCTTAGTATCTGGATTGTTCTTCTTGTTCTCTCCCCTAGTTTGTATGTTGCACTGTAGTAATGATTAGCTTAGTATCTGGATTGTTCTTCTTGTTCTCTCCCCTAGTTTGTATGTTGCACTGTAGTGATGATTTGCTTAGTATCTGGATTGTTCTTCTTGTTCTCTCCCCTAGTTTGTATGTTGCACTGTAGTGATGATTTTCTTAGTATCTGGATTGTTCTTCTTGTTCTCTCCCCTAGTTTGTATGGTGCACTGTAGTGATGATTTACTTAGTATCTGGATTGTTCTTCTTGTTCTCTCCCCTAGTTTGTATGTTGCACTGTAGTGATGATTTACTTAGTATCTGGATTGTTCTTCTTGTTCTCTCCTCTAGTTTGTATGTTGCACTGTAGTGATGATTTACTTAGTATCTGGATTGTTCTTCTTGTTCTCTCCCCTAGTTTGTATGTTGCACTGTAGTGATGATTTTCTTAGTATCTGGATTGTTCTTCTTGTTCTCTCCCCTAGTTTGTATGGTGCACTGTAGTGATGATTTACTTAGTATCTGGATTGTTCTTCTTGTTCTCTCCCCTAGTTTGTATGTTGCACTGTAGTGATGATTTGCTTAGTATCTGGATTGTTCTTCTTGTTCTCTCCCCTAGTTTGTATGTTGCACTGTAGTGATGATTTTCGTAGTATCTGGATTGTTCTTCTTGTTCTCTCCCCTAGTTTGTATGGTGCACTGTAGTGATGATTTACTTAGTATCTGGATTGTTCTTCTTGTTCTCTCCCCTAGTTTGTATGTTGCACTGTAGTGATGATTTGCTTAGTATCTGGATTGTTCTTCTTGTTCTCTCCCCTAGTTTGTATGTTGCACTGTAGTGATGATTTGCTTAGTATCTGGATTGTTCTTCTTGTTCTCTCCCCTAGTTTGTATGGTGCACTGTAGTGATGATTTACTTCGTTTCTGGATTGTTCTTCTTGTTCTCTCCCCTAGTTTGTATGTTGCACTGTAGTGATGCTTTGCTTAGTATCTGGATTGTTCTTCTTGTTCTCTCCCCTAGTTTGTATGGTGCACTGTAGTGATGATTTACTTAGTATCTGGATTGTTCTTCTTGTTCTCTCCCCTAGTTAGTATGTTGCACTGTAGTGATGATTTACTTAGTATCTGGATTGTTCTTCTTGTTCTCTCCCCTAGTTTGTATGGTGCACTGTAGTGATGATTTACTTAGTATCTGGATTGTTCTTCTTGTTCTCTCCCCTAGTTTGTATGTTGCACTGTAGTGATGATTTACTTAGTATCTGGATTGTTCTTCTTGTTCTCTCCCCTAGTTAATATGTTGCACTGTAGTGATGATTTGCTTAGTATCTGGATTGTTCTTCTTGTTCTCTCCCCTAGTTTGTATGGTGCACTGTAGTGATGATTTGCTTAGTATCTGGATTGTTCTTCTTGTTCTCTCCCCTAGTTTGTATGTTGCACTGTAGTGATGATTTACTTAGTATCTGGATTGTTCTTCTTGTTCTCTCCCCTAGTTTGTATGTTGCACTGTAGTAATGATTAGCTTAGTATCTGGATTGTTCTTCTTGTTCTCTCCCCTAGTTTGTATGTTGCACTGTAGTGATGATTTGCTTAGTATATGGATTGTTCTTCTTGTTCTCTCTCCTAGTTTGTATGTTGCACTGTAGTGATGATTTTCTTAGTATCTGGATTGTTCTTCTTGTTCTCTCCCCTAGTTTGTATGGTGCACTGTAGTGATGATTTACTTAGTATCTGGATTGTTCTTCTTGTTCTCTCCCCTAGTTTGTATGTTGCACTGTAGTGATGATTTACTTAGTATCTGGATTGTTCTTCTTGTTCTCTCCCCTATTTTGTATGTTGCACTGTAGTGATGATTTACTTAGTATCTGGATTGTTCTTCTTGTTCTCTCCCCTAGTTTGTATGTTGCACTGTAGTGATGATTTTCTTAGTATCTGGATTGTTCTTCTTGTTCTCTCCCCTAGTTTGTATGGTGCACTGTAGTGATGATTTACTTAGTATCTGGATTGTTCTTCTTGTTCTCTCCCCTAGTTTGTATGTTGCACTGTAGTGATGATTTGCTTAGTATCTGGATTGTTCTTCTTGTTCTCTCCCCTAGTTTGTATGTTGCACTGTAGTGATGATTTGCTTAGTATCTGGATTGTTCTTCTTGTTCTCTCCCCTAGTTTGTATGTTGCACTGTAGTGATGATTTTCGTAGTATCTGGATTGTTCTTCTTGTTCTCTCCCCTAGTTTGTATGGTGCACTGTAGTGATGATTTACTTAGTATCTGGATTGTTCTTCTTGTTCTCTCCCCTAGTTTGTATGTTGCACTGTAGTGATGATTTGCTTAGTATCTGGATTGTTCTTCTTGTTCTCTCCCCTAGTTTGTATGTTGCACTGTAGTGATGATTTGCTTAGTATCTGGATTGTTCTTCTTGTTCTCTCCCTTAGTTTGTATGGTGCACTGTAGTGATGATTTACTTCGTTTCTGGATTGTTCTTCTTGTTCTCTCCCCTAGTTTGTATGTTGCACTGTAGTGATGCTTTGCTTAGTATCTGGATTGTTCTTCTTGTTCTCTCCCCTAGTTTGTATGGTGCACTGTAGTGATGATTTACTTAGTATCTGGATTGTTCTTCTTGTTCTCTCCCCTAGTTAATATGTTGCACTGTAGTGATGATTTGCTTAGTATCTGGATTGTTCTTCTTGTTCTCTCCCCTAGTTTGTATGGTGCACTGTAGTGATGATTTGCTTAGTATCTGGATTGTTCTTCTTGTTCTCTCCCCTAGTTTGTATGTTGCACTGTAGTGATGATTTACTTAGTATCTGGATTGTTCTTCTTGTTCTCTCCCCTAGTTAGTATGTTGCACTGTAGTGATGATTTACTTAGTATCTGGATTGTTCTTCTTGTTCTCTCCCCTAGTTTGTATGTTGCACTGTAGTGATGATTTACTTAGTATCTGGATTGTTCTTCTTGTTCTCTCCCCTAGTTAGTATGTTGCACTGTAGTGATGATTTGATTAGTATCTGGATTGTTCTTCTTGTTCTCTCCCCTAGTTTGTATGTTGCACTGTAGTGATGATTTACTTAGTATCTGGATTGTTCTTCTTGTTCTCTCCCCTAGTTAGTGTGTTGCACTGTAGTGATGATTTGCTTAGTATCTGGATTGTTCTTCTTGTTCTCTCCCCTAGTTTGTATGGTGCACTGTAGTGATGATTTACTTAGTATCTGGATTGTTCTTCTTGTTCTCTCCCCTAGTTAGTATGTTGCACTGTAGTGATGATTTGCTTAGTATCTGGATTGTTCTTCTTGTTCTCTCCCCTAGTTTGTATGTTGCACTGTAGTGATGATTTACTTAGTATCTGGATTGTTCTTCTTGTTCTCTCCCCTAGTTTGTATGTTGCACTGTAGTAATGATTTGCTTAGTATCTGGATTGTTCTTCTTGTTCTCTCCCCTAGTTTGTAAGTTGCACTGTAGTGATGATTTACTTAGTATCTGGATTGTTCTTTTTGTTCTCTCCCCTAGTTTGTATGTTGCACTGTAGTAATGATTTGCTTAGTATCTGGATTGTTCTTCTTGTTCTCTCCCCTAGTTAGTATGTTGCACTGTAGTGATGATTTACTTAGTATCTGGATTGTTCTTGTTCTCTCTCCTAGTTTGTATGTTGCACTGTAGTGATGATTTGCTTAGTATCTGGATTGTTCTTCTTGTTCTCTCCCCTAGTTTGTATGTTGCACTGTAGTGATGATTTGCTTAGTATCTGGATTGTTCTTCTTGTTCTCTCCCCTAGTTTGTATGTTGCACTGTAGTGATGATTTGCTTAGTATCTGGATTGTTCTTCTTGTTCTCTCCCCTAGTTTGTAAGTTGCACTGTAGTGATGATTTGCTTAGTATCTGGATTGTTCTTCTTGTTCTCTCCCCTAGTTTGTAAGTTGCACTGTAGTGATGATTTGCTTAGTATCTGGATTGTTTTTCTTGTTCTCTCCCCTAGTTTGTATGTTGCACTGTAGTGATGATTTTCTTAGTATCTGGATTGTTCTTCTTGTTCTCTCCCCTAGTTTGTATGGTGCACTGTAGTGATGATTTTCTTAGTATCTGGATTGTTCTTCATGTTCTCTCCCCTAGTTTGTATGTTGCACTGTAGTGATGATTTACTTAGTATCTGGATTGTTCTTCTTGTTCTCTCCCCTAGTTTGTATGTTGCACTGTAGTGATGATTTACTTAGTATCTGGATTGTTCTTGTTCTCTCTCCTAGTTTGTATGTTGCACTGTAGTGATGATTTGCTTAGTATCTGGATTGTTCTTCTTGTTCTCTCCCCTAGTTAGTATGTTGCACTGTAGTAATGATTTGCTTAGTATCTGGATTGTTCTTCTTGTTCTCTCCCCTAGTTTGTATGTTGCACTGTAGTGATGATTTACTTAGTATCTGGATTGTTCTTCTTGTTCTCTCCCCTAGTTTGTATGTTGCACTGTAGTGATGATTTACTTAGTATCTGGATTGTTCTTGTTCTCTCTCCTAGTTTGTATGTTGCACTGTAGTGATGATTTGCTTAGTATCTGGATTGTTCTTCTTGTTCTCTCCCCTAGTTTGTATGTTGCACTGTAGTGATGATTTGCTTAGTATCTGGATTGTTCTTCTTGTTCTCTCCCCTAGTTTGTATGTTGCACTGTAGTGATGATTTACTTAGTATCTGGATTGTTCTTCTTGTTCTCTCCCCTAGTTTGTATGTTGCACTGTAGTGATGATTTGCTTAGTATCTGGATTGTTCTTCTTGTTCTCTCCCCTAGTTTGTAAGTTGCACTGTAGTGATGATTTGCTTAGTATCTGGATTGTTCTTCTTGTTCTCTCCCCTAGTTTGTATGTTGCACTGTAGTGATGATGTACTTAGTATCTGGATTGTTCTTCTTGTTCTCTCCCCTAGTTAGTATGTTGCACTGTAGTGATGATTTACTTAGTATCTGGATTGTTCTTCTTGTTCTCTCCCCTAGTTTGTAAGTTGCACTGTAGTGATGATTTGCTTAGTATCTGGATTGTTCTTCTTGTTCTCTTCCCTAGTTTGTATGTTGCACTGGAGTGATGATGTACTTAGTATCTGGATTGTTCTTCTTGTTCTCTCCCCTAGTTAGTATGTTGCACTGTAGTGATGATTTGCTTAGTATCTGGATTGTTCTTCTTGTTCTCTCCCCTAGTTTGTATGTTGCACTGTAATGATGATTTGCTTAGTATCTGGATTGTTCTTCTTGTTCTCTCCCCTAGTTTGTATGTTGCACTGTAGTGATGATTTGCTTAGTATCTGGATTGTTCTTCTTGTTCTCTCCCCTAGTTTGTATGTTGCACTGTAGTGATGATTTACTTAGTATCTGGATTGTTCTTCTTGTTCTCTCCCCTAGTTAGTATGTTGCACTGTAGTGATGATTTACTTAGTATCTGGATTGTTCTTCTTGTTCTCTCCCCTAGTTTGTATGTTGCACTGTAGTGATGATTTGCTTAGTATCTGGATTGTTCTTCTTGTTCTCTTCCCTAGTTAGTATGTTGCACTGTAGTGATGATTTGCTTAGTATCTGGATTGTTCTTCTTGTTCTCTCCCCTAGTTAGTATGTTGCACTGTAGTGATGATTTACTTAGTATCTGGATTGTTCTTCTTGTTCTCTCCCCTAGTTTGTATGTTGCACTGTAGTGATGATTTGCTTAGTATCTGGATTGTTCTTCTTGTTCTCTTCCCTAGTTAGTATGTTGCACTGTAGTGATGATTTGCTTAGTATCTGGATTGTTCTTCTTGTTCTCTCCCCTAGTTAGTATGTTGCACTGTAGTGATGATTTACTTAGTATCTGGATTGTTCTTCTTGTTCTCTCCCCTAGTTAGTATGTTGCACTGTAGTGATGATTTACTTAGTATCTGGATTGTTCTTCTTGTTCTCTCCCCTAGTTAGTATGTTGCACTGTAGTGATGATTTGCTTAGTATCTGGATTGTTCTTCTTGTTCTCTCCCCTAGTTTGTATGTTGCACTCTAGTGATGATTTACTTAGTATCTGGATTGTTCTTCTTGTTCTCTCCCCTAGTTTGTATGTTGCACTGTAGTGATGATTTACTTAGTATCTGGATTGTTCTTCTTGTTCTCTCCCCTAGTTTGTATGTTGCACTGTAGTGATGATTTACTTAGTATCTGGATTGTTCTTGTTCTCTCCCCTAGTTTGTATGTTGCACTGTAGTGATGATTTACTTAGTATCTGGATTGTTCTTCTTGTTCTCTCCCCTAGTTTGTATGTTGCACTGTAGTGATGATTTACTTAGTATCTGGATTGTTCTTCTTGTTCTCTCCCCTAGTTTGTATGTTGCACTGTAGTGATGATTTACTTAGTATCTGGATTGTTCTTGTTCTCTCCCCTAGTTTGTATGTTGCACTGTAGTGATGATTTACTTAGTATCTGGATTGTTCTTCTTGTTCTCTCCCCTAGTTTGTATGTTGCACTGTAGTGATGATTTACTTAGTATCTGGATTGTTCTTCTTGTTCTCTCCCCTAGTTTGTATGTTGCACTGTAGTGATGATTTACTTAGTATCTGGATTGTTCTTGTTCTCTCCCCTAGTTTGTATGTTGCACTGTAGTGATGATTTACTTAGTATCTGGATTGTTCTTCTTGTTCTCTCCCCTAGTTTGTATGTTGCACTGTAGTGATGATTTACTTAGTATCTGGATTGTTCTTCTTGTTCTCTCCCCTAGTTAGTATGTTGCACTGTAGTGATGATTTACCTAGTATCTGGATTGTTCTTCTTGTTCTCTCCCCTAGTTAGTATGTTGCACTGTAGTGATGATTTGCTTAGTATCTGGATTGTACGTTTTGTTCTCTCCCCTAGTTTGTATGGTGCACTGTAATGATGATTTACTTAGTATCTGGATTGTTCTTCTTGTTCTCTCCCCTAGTTAGTATGTTGCACTGTAGTGATGATTTGCTTAGTATCTGGATTGTTTTTCTTGTTCTCTCCCCTAGTTTGTATGTTGCACTGTAGTGTTGAATTGTCTATCTGGGTTGTAAGTTTTGTTCTGTCCTTTCCCTTTTCATGTCTAGTGTTGTAAGTAGTTATAGGTTTTTTTTTAATTATCATGTAATTTGCTTTGTCTACATCGTCAGGTATAACTTACCATTATGAAATATACTTTTTTGTTTGAGCGGACTAAACAAAACATTGACTTTCCCTTTTGGATGATTTTCTTTTTCATATCCGCAATACTGTATGCTTTGAATATCGTGGACTAACAACCAGCCAGCATCAAAATCACAACCACCATAAAAGGCGTTGATGTAGAAACGTCTGTCAAGGATGACATTCCTATATCTTTCGTGTCTGAAATAAAATCTAAATCCTATTAATATATGTGATTTATGCTTTTGTCCAAATATGCAAATGATGCCGAAATTATTAAATGGTAGATAATAGATAAATATATAAATAACAAACTGTATTATACCTTACAATTTTCTTTACTACATACAAATTTGCTTCGGTATAATAAAACCTGTATTGCATTCATATGAGGTGAACATCAAGTTGTCAACCATCGAGATGTTGTTTTCCCAATGACTTTGCACTCGGATTGAAAACTTTAAATGTTTACCTCATATGAAGAAAATAATTGTATATCGTAATTGGGTACTATTGCCTTCATATGAGGTGAACATAGTAATTGTATATTATTGCCTTCATATGAGAAAAACATCGTAATTGTATAGTATTGCCTGCATATGAGGTTAACATCGTAATTGCATATTATTGCCTTCATATGGGGTGAACATCGCAATTGTGTATTATTGCCTGCATATGAGGTGAACATCGTAAATGTATATTATTGCCTTCATATGAGGTGAACAGCGTAACTGTATATTTTTGCTTTTATATGAGGTGAACACCGTAATTGTATATTATTGCCTTCATATGAGGTGAACATCGTTATTTATATAATAATGTTGTCTTAGCAATGACTATGTTTTCAACCCTGACCACTATATAGCATAGTAATTGCTAAAACAACATTATTATTATTGTTATTAAGCTGACTGTTATATGTAGACAAAATATATTGAGAACCATTACAATAAAGGAGATCTTGATACTGGTGCCTAATATATTGGATCAGATAGTCTTGAGAATGTGAGAATATTCTTTGTTTCATTTAAGGCTTTAAAAATATAAAGATTTTTGAAGTTTGAAATTTAATTAACAACAATAACAAGTATTAAAAAACAGTAACATGACTAATGGACGACTATGATAGATTGACAGATTGAATCCGACCCCTTGCACGTGGACTAGCTATATATAGCTTGACAGACAGCTCAAAACGCAACCTTCCCCGCGTGAAACTGGCATAGTATATGTACTATTTTCACATACCGTGTAGTATATCAACGCTATATAATTCTTTGTGATATATGCCAAAATATCGTATGAACTTATAATACAGAAGAAATTTACAGAAAGCATAATATTTATATAATAATGTTGTGTTAGCAATGACTAGTTGAAGACATAGTGCACGACCCGAAGTGGAGTCCACTATGTCTTCAACCCTGACCACTATATGGCATAGTTAATGCTAACACAACATTATTATTATTATTATGCTGACTGCTATATGTAGAGAAAATATATTGATAAATATTACAATAAAGGAGGTCCTGATATTGATGACTAATATATTGGATCAGATAGTCTTGAGAGTGTGATAATATTCTTTGTTTCATTTAAGGCTTTAAAAATATAAAGATTTTTGAAGTTTGAAATTTAATTAACAACATTAACAAGTATTTAAAAACGTTTAAACGACTATGATATATTGACAGATTGAATTCGCCCCCTTGCACGTGGACTAGCTATATATAGCTGACAGACAGCTGAAAACACAACCTTCCCTGCGTTAAACTGGCATAGTAGATGTACTATTTTCGCATAGTATATCAACGCTATATAATTCTTTGTTATATATGCCAAAATATCGTATGAACTTATAATACAGAAAAAATTTACAGAAAGCATGAACATTATTATTATTATTATGCTGACTGTTATATGTAGACAAAACATATTGAGAACTATTACAATAAAGGAGGTCCTGATATTGGTGACTAATATATTGGATCAGATAGTCGTGAAAGTGTGAGAATATTCTTTGTTTCATTTTAAAGCTTTAAAAATATAAAGATTTTTGAAGTTTGAAATTTAATTAACAACAATAACAAGTATTAAAAAACGTTTAGACGACTGTGATATATTGACGGATTGGATTAGCCCCCTTGCACGTGGACTAGCTATGCATAGCTTGATAGACAACTGAACACCCAACCTTCCCCGCGTGAAACTGGCATAGTAGATGTACTATTTTCGCATAGTATATCAACGCTATATAATTCTTTGTGATATATGCCAACATATCGTATGAACTTATATTACAGAAGAAATTTACAGAGAGCATACTAATGTATATTATTGCCTTCTTACGAGGTAAACATCGTAATTGCATATTATTGGCTTCTTATGAGGTGAACATAGTAATCGTATATTATTGCATGCATATGAGGTAAACATCGTAATTATATAGTATTACCTTCATGTTAGGTGAACATCGTAATTGTATATTATTACTTTCATATGGGATGAACATCGTAATTGTATTTTATTGCCTTCATATCATGTGAACACCGTAATTTTATATTATTGCCTTCATATGAGGTGGACATCGTTATTGTATATTATTGTCTTCTTACGAGGTAAACATCGTCATTGCATATTATTGCCCTCTTAGATAGTGAAGCTAGTAATTGTATAGTTTTGCCTTTTATATAAGGTGAACATAGTAATTGTATATGATCGCCTTTATATGAGGTAATCATCGTAATTGTATGTTATTGCCTTCATATGAGGTGAACATCGTAATTGTATATTGTTGCCTTCATATGAGGTGAACACCGTAATTGTATTATATTGCCTTCATATGAGGTGATCATCGTAATTGTATAGTATTGCCTTCATATCAGGTGAATATCGTAATTGTATATTATTGCTCTCATATGAAGTGAACATCGTAATCGTATGTTATTGCCTTCATCTGAAGTAAACATCGTAATTGTATATTATTGCCTTCATATGAGGTGGACATAGTAATTGTATATTATTGCTTTCAAATGTAGTAAACATAGTAATTGTATATAATTGCCGTCATATGAGGTGAGGTGAATATCGTAAGTGTATGGTATTGCCTTCATATGGGGTAAACGTCGTATTTGTATATTATTGCCTTTATATGAGGTGAATATCGTAATTGTATACAATTGCCTTCATATGAGGTGAATATCGCAGTTGTATTTTATTGCCTTCATATGAAGTGAACATCGTAATTGTATATTATTGCCTTCATATGAGGTAAACATCGTAATTGTATAGTATTGCCTTCATATGAGGTGAACATCGTTATTGTAAATTATTGCTTTCTTACGAGGTAAGCATCGTAATTGCATACTATTGCCTTCTTATGAGATGAACATATTAATTATATATTATTGCCTTTTATATGAGGTGAACACAGTAATTGTATATTATCGCATTTATATGAGGTAAACATCATAATTGTATGTTATTGCCTTCATATAAGGTGAATATCATTTCGTAATTGTATAGTAGTGGCTTTTTATGAGGTGAACATCGTGATTGTATATTATTGCCTGCATATGAGAAATACATCGTAATTGTATATCATTGCCTTCATATGAGGTGAACATAGTAATTGTATATTAATGTCTTCATATGAAGTAAACATCGTAATTGTATATTATTGCCTTCATATGAGGTGAGGTGAACATCGTAGTTGTATATTTTTTCCTTCATATGAGGTGAATTTAGTAACTGTATATTATTGACTTCATATGAGCTAACTATCGTAATTTTATATTATTGCCTTCATGTGAGTTAAATATCGTAATTTGATATTATTGCCTGCATATGAGGTAAACATCGTAATTGTATTTTATTGCCTTCATATGAGGTGAATATCGTAATTTGATATTATTGCCTTGATATGATGTGAACATAGTAATTGTATACTATTGCCTTCATATGAGGCCAACACCGTAATTGTATTTTATTGCCTTCATATGAAGTGAACATCGTAATTGTATATTATTGCCATCATATGAGGTAAACATCTTAATTGTATAGTATTGCATTGATATGAGGTGAACATCGTTATTGTAAATTATTGCTTTCTTACGAGGTAATTGCATACTATTGCCTTCTTATGAGATGAACATATTAATTATATATTATTGCCTTTTACATGAGGTGAACACAGTAATTTTATATTATCGCATTTATATGAGGTAAACATCATAATTGTATGTTATTGCCTTCATATAAGGTGAATATCATTTCGTAATTGTATAGTAGTGGCTTTTTATGAGGTGAACATCGTGATTGTATATTAATGTCTTCATATGAAGTAAGCATCGTAATTGTATATTATTGCCTTCATATGAGGTGAGGTGAACATCGTAGTTGTATATTGTTGCCTTCATATGAGGTGAACTTAGTAATTGTATAGTATTGCCATCATATGAGGTAACTGTCGTAATTTTATATTATTGCCTTCATGTGAGTTAAATATCGTAATTTGATATTATTGCCTTCATATGAGGTAAACATCGTAATTTTATATTATTGCCTTGATATGATGTGAACATAGTAATTGTATACTATTGCCTTCATATGAGGTCAACACCGTAATTGTATATTAATGCCTTCATATGAGGTGAACATCGTAATTGTATAGTATTGCCTTCATATCAGGTGAACATGGTAATTGTATATTATTGCCTTCATATGCGGTAAATATCGTAATTGTATATTATTGCCTTTATATGAGGTAAACATTGTAATTGTATATTATTGCCTTCATATGATGTCAACATAGTAAATGTATATTTTAGCCTTCATATGAGGTGAGGTGAATATCGTAAGTGTATGGTATTGCCTTCATATGAGGTGAACATCGAAATTGTATAGTATTGCCTTCATATGAGGTGAACTTCGTAATTGTATATTATTGCCTTCATATCAGGTGAACATGGTAATTGTATATTATTGCCTTCATATGCGGTAAATATCGAAATTGTATAGTATTGCCTTCATATGAGGTGAACTTCGTAATTGTATATTATTGCCTTCATATCAGGTGAACATGGTAATTGTATATTATTGCCTTCATATGCGGTAAATATCGTAATTGTATATCATTGCCTTTATATGAGGTAAGCATTGTAATTGTATATTATTGCCTTCATATGATGTGAACATAGTAAAAGTATATTATTGCCTTCATATGAGGTCAACACCGTAATTGTATATCATTGCTTTCATATGAAGTGAATGAACCTCGTAATTGTATATTATTGCCTTCATATGAGGGGAACATAGTAATTGTATATTATTGCCTTCATATGAGGTGAGGTGAATATCGTAATTGCATAGTAATACCTTCATATGAGGTGAACATCGGAATTGTATATTATTGCCTTCATATGAGGTAAACATCGTAATTGTATATTATTGCCTTCATATGAGATAAACATCGTAATTGTATATTATTACCTTCATATGAGGTGAGGTGAATATCATAATTGTATATTATTGTCTTCATATGAGGGAAGCATCGTAATTGTATATTATTCCCTTCGTGTGAGGTGAACATCGTAATTGAATATTATTGCCTTCATATGAGATGAATATCGTAATTGTATATTATTGCCTTCATATGAGGTGAGATGAATATCGTAATTGTATAGTATTGCCTTCATATGAGATGAACATCGGAATTGTCTATTATTGCCCTTTTATGAGGTAAATATTGCAATTGTATATTATTGCCTTCATATGAGGTAAATATCGTAATTTTATGTTATTACCTTCATATGAGGTGAGGTGAATATCGTAATTGTATATTATTGCCTTTATATGTTGGATCTAACAGCTCATACAAGCCTATCACCAATACGGCGTGGGTTCGCGCCCAGCTTTGTGAATTACAAAAAAGGGTGCACTCGACTTGCAATCGCAAGTGATAAAGCTTACCAGTTGCTTGCCCACGGTCGATGGTTGTCTCCGGACACTCCGGCTTCTTCCACCACTCATATGAGGTGAGTTGAATATCGTAATTGTATATTATTGCCTTCATATGAGGAAAGCATCGTAATTGTATATTATTGCCTTCATATGAGGTGAACATCGTAATTTTATATTATTGCCTTCATATGAGGTGAGCATCGTAATTGTATCTTATTTCCTTCATATGAGGTGAACATCGTAAATGTATATTATTGCCTTCATGTGAGGTGAACATCGTCATTGTATAGTATTGCCTTCAAATGATGTGAACACCGTAATTGTATATTATTGCCTTCAAATGATGTAAACACCGCAGTTGTATATTATTGCCTTCATATGAGGTGAATATCAATAATTGGTAACCAAAGGGAAACAACATCTGAGAATTAAGCAAAACGTACCCATCAATAGAGAAATAATACCCTAATCGACTATCATCCACATTCATAAGATCTGTGTAGCTGGTATCTAATAGCCTATCTCTCGAAAACCAGTTTGTTTTATTACTTTCAGTTCCGTGAAAAAGGAAATATGCCTCTTCTGTATTGTCTTTGTAAACAGAAACTTTCACCTTAACGTAATATAGAAAAAAAAACAATAATTGGCAAAACATCCCATGTATATATCAACAAATGATTCCATACTTAGAATTACTTGAAAGAAAACGAAAAACAAAAATAATACATCCTGCGGAACAATTCCAAAATCATATATCAAAATCGTAGAAAGAGGCAAAATCGATATCTCTATTGCAAGAACATGCATTACACTGCTCATTTATTGGCTTGGTACAGGAAAGTGGCGGGGTTAATATAGATCTATGGGTCTAGCAAAAGAACTTATTGCATTAAATGGGAATTAAGATTTACATATATATATATATATGATATGTATGTAATGTTTGGAGTTCAAACATTCACTGTCCACTGAGTATTGAAATGTTTAATAACTAAAACATGTTTATTTTCTCTTTAATCGTCAATAATTTCAGTAAATATCGATAGTAGATATATCTAATAGACCATGTCAGTGCCCGACTTTCTCTTTCGGTATTGATTTTTTACTATATTCCGATTTGATTTTTAAACTTTTCCGAAAGTAAGGAATTTTGATTTTCATTTAATCTATATTGTCAAAAATGTCCAAATAAAAAATTCACTTTACTTTTACTTAGAATGGGGGGTGGGGGCGTCTTGGATTTACAATTACGTTTACAATCAGTGCCTATCACCACTGAAGTTTTAAGTTCGAATTCCGCTCAAGCGAGGCGTACACGATGCAACATTATGTGATAAAGTTTGTTAGTGACCTGCGTCAGGTCAATGGTTTTCTTCAGGCAAGTCGGTTTCCTCCACCATTAACACTGACCGCCACGATATAGCTGAAATATTGTTGAAAGTGGCGTTAAACTCCATAACCCTACCCACTTTACTTGGAAAGATTGCTGTGATTGGTGAGATTATCTCTTTTTTTGCTGTTGAACATTTCTTGTTTTGCCAATCGTTCTTAATGTGAGTAGAATGTTGTATAATGACCGAAAGGTCGACAAGACACACTGGCATCCGTGGTGTATTGGTTATTAGTCTGTTACCCGTGAGTGTGAATATCATGAGTTTGATCCCCGGTGGAGTCAACCTAAAGACTAAAATAACTGTTGCTTCTCGGCTGCACATGACAACAGTAGGTGTTACGAGCAAAAACTGGTTGGCATGAAATCACGATAATATATCCGAATTTAGCGATGTCTATCAGAGGACTGTTATTTCAGTGAGTTCTTACTATGAAACGTGATCTCAATGTGTTGGTTTAGTACAGCACAGATATCGATTAGGGTTATGGTGTTTAACGTCACTTTCAACAAATTTGCAGTTATCATGACGGTCATTTTTATTTGTGGAGGAAATCGGAGTACCCGGGGAAAACCACCGACCTGTCGTAAGTCGCACACAAACTTTATTATATAATGTTGTATCGGCTACACCTCTTCATGAGTGGTATTCGAAATCGCAACTTTAGTGGTGATAGACACTGATTTTACAGGTAGTTGTAATAAAACTGAAATCGATATACTCTCAGTTCGTAACTTGTTCTCATCATAATGTGGTGGAAACATTAATTATTTGTTGAACGTTTGCAATGTGTTCTGAATATACAGTTTTATATTTTTAGATTTTCTTTTATTTGTACATATAACCTGGTTGTCTTAAACAGAAATACTTATGTTTTGTTTCCAAGGGTCTTCTAGATGAAGAAATTACTTTATAGATATGGCCCCGTCACGATATCGCTAAAATACTGCTAACGTTGGTGTTAATCTCTGCATCTTATTATATGATAACATTGAATATATACATATTGAATTTTAGTTAAATGTTACTGGGTGATTGGTGAAAGTTCACAGGGGTCAATCCCACAGACACGCGTCACGAGGGTGACGATATGTTTAGCCCTCTGGATTGGAGAAGTGGCAGGTTATCTTAAGCATATTGTATTTAAAATAAAGCATACAGGTATTCTACAATTCATACAAGATATTATATATATACATAACAGGATTCGGAAACAAGCTGCAATTATCTAAAAATAAGATTATAATATTGAAAGCCTCATCGTGGACTTTCCTTGCATGTTAAGGACCTCTTATACAGATTTCGATGAATACTACATGATAACTCTCATATAAATAAACGTTAGAGAATACCGAAGGGGCAATAAGAAATGGACAGTCCAGAGAAATTGGCATCATAGGGTACACAAGACAAACACCACTATATGCAAACAAACACAAATAACGTAAATAAGACATGAGGTAAAGACGAACCGAACATCGTTTTTATGCAGAAATCGTAACGGACGTCAACAAGCACTTGTATGCTAGTACAGTCTTTTGTATATGTGACTCACATCCCTTTACCTCAATTGATTTCCAACAAAACACCTCCACGATATAGTTGAATACTGTTCAAGTTGGCGTTAAGCATCAATCAAGCTCACCCAACAAAACACAATTAATGTTATTAAATTACCTGATATCGTATTGGTGTGACGTTAAGCATCAATCAATCAATCAATCAATCAAACAACAAAGCACAATTAATTACCTGGTATTGTGTTGGTGTATACATACCTGGGTTATGTTGACAGAATCCCAATAATTGATTATGTCCGATTTGAAATGTTCCTTTCTTCTATTTGCTGAGAAAGCAAGATTTAAGGCATCTTCTTTCGTCTCAGTAGATGTGTCTTCTCCCATGTAAAGGTCATAAAAACTTGAATCCGCTGCATAGAAAATATAAGAAAAAAATATGCAGTACAATTTTGTATTGATAAATAGAATAACGTCAGTTGTGAATGTCGAGACATACATTATTGATAATCTCATATCGAGTTCGAGAGGATGAGCTGTGATACTAGTGTTATTTTATGTCGAGACAAAAAGGGAGATTTGGGCCCATGTAAATAGTCTAACCCGACTCTTATTCTACTGAAGTGCTTGTACCAAGCCAGGAGAGCGAGAGGTCATGTATGTGTGTTCTGCGTATCGAATTTGTCTCTTTTTTCTACGTTTTTCTAATTATATTTTGGAACTGTTCTGACGGTATGATATGCTTTGTTTTCAATTTATTTATCTAAATAGAAATCAGAGATAAAATTAATATCATTTGATTATCAACCCGGGATCCTATGTTTGTTATTGTTAATAACCGCATTGGTGGTATATTTTTTAGCCTGCTTGCATCCAGTGCGGTAGACCGTGGGTTCGAGCCCCGTTAGGGTCATACTAAAGATTTATACAATTGGCATGTGTTGCTACTCCTCTAAGCACACAGCATTAAGGATTAAATGCAACGACTAGTTGGCTCGAAATATGGATAATGGATCCAAGTGGAGTGACATGTATACCAGCGGATTGTTGTTTCAGTGAGCAAGCACTATAAACATATAACTAAGCTTGTTGGTCTAGTACACAATGGATACCATTATCATTTCATGGAATGTAACTTGTTCTCGCAATGATATGGTTGGAAAATTGCTCATTTGGCGTTAAACATCAATCACTGTTATTGCTAAATTATTAAACCGGGATCGTATTCGTGTTTTTGTTCAAGTAGTAGATAGGGATCAAATCTGTGACATTGTCTAATTATCAAAGAGGTTACCAGTTTGTGTGTCTTATTACCAAACAGGGATTCTATATCCTGAATACTTCCACCAAATTTCTTCTATTTGCTAGTTATTTTGGCATACATATTTTTGTGTTATTGTTTTAGGATTAAATCGTGATTGTATTTGTATTATTGCCTGAAGTAAGAAACAATGGTCTTAACGTTTCTATTTGAGGTCGAGATATTATCTATTTCATAGGTCTGTCTCTTTTACTTCATTTCTACGACACCAGATACTACTTGGAATATGAGATTCCTTTTAATATTCATTTCTTTGTTTTTTTTCTTTTTCTATATTGTTTTCTTTTATGTTTATTTCTAATCGTTGCAACCTACCTCCAGATACTACTTTGAATACAAGGTTCCATTGATCATTGCTTCCATAATTCACGACGATCACAGATACAAATAATATACCTACAATTGAAAGATGGCGTGTGAAAGTCATTTAACACGGTGTAAGGGCAATATATTATGAGAGTTAACACATGGTATTGTACTTAAATAAAAACACAAATTCGCAGATAGCATTGAAAACGTATGTACTTCAGGAATATAATAAGGATTATCCTATATTACCTACTTAATAATAGGAATGCAACGATTTAAACTTTCCGCTGAATCTGATCAGAGATTAAGCATCTACAATGCAAGTTGTAAGTCAATCATTAAAATGACTACAACTGATCCAACTTTCCCGAACAAGGGTCAATGTAAACGCATTGACGTAAAACTTTAAGAGCCTATTGATGCTTTTCAAGGGGAAAACTTTTTTTTCATCCCAAGGTTGATCTTGTCGACGTCCGATTCTGAAGTTGCATTATCAATTTTGAATCAGACAATTGAAACAGGCTTCATCAACATGCTTCTGTTTTTGATCGACAATATATTTTTTGCCTTTGTTCGGGTTATTCAACAGACATTCGTGAACCAACCTCTGCCCACCTACTTATTTGTATGAGACATGTTTCATACTGGTTTTTTCAAGAAAACTACTAAAGTTTCATTCACTAATTATTCGTTTTGTTTTTGTTTTTGTTATATTTTTCTGTGAACTTTCTATCTATAAGGACGTTTCTTGATTCCTTCCTCTAATGTTCGTGTTTATTCAACATCTTAATCACTATTTTGTTGACCATGTTTTAATTCACAAACAATTACACACTGAATATATTACCATACCATAAAAGTCAATCATGAACCTAAAAACTCATACTGTCTTTCTAAGGTTATAAAAGTCCCCCCTCCCCAATAATGGGTTGAAGATAAATACACCTATGAAAAAAAACATCTGTTCAACCTTCGTGTAAAACGCCAAATTGTATGATTTTATAAGATGGATTTTTAATTTTTGCGCTCTATTAGGCAACCCTTAGATTTTATATTGGTTTTCTAAAGAGGCCCCGCGTTTAATTATTCATACGCGTGCCAGTGAATTGGGTATTCAATACGTGAAGTAATCAAAAAGAGATTAAACTCCCAATGATCAGACAAGTTGAAACATGAATGAAATGTATTTATTGCACATGCCCTCCGATGAACCCTGTAGATGATTTAAATATAAACATAATACCCGTTACACAAAAGCATTCTTTATTGCTAAATTGATTTCAACCGTACCAGACTCCAATGTTAAAAAATGCAGATTATGTGAAAAACGAAATACAGATATTTTTGTACACGTGTGCTGTAACTATCAATATTCTTTCGAAATATTTGGTGGGACTTAATTATAGAACATTTCTGTTTAGAACTTTATGTTGAAGTAGATACTCGACATGGGCGTATGTAAAAACAAACAAATCATATATTTCTAACTTTTATTTATAAGTCTGTTCTGTATAGCAGAACCAGTTGTCTGCGTTCTGGCTTTTTTGTTCAATCGCTGGGAAGATCTATTTCCATATGTCGGCCATTACAGGAGAAACGACCCTCTTAAAATCCGTACGGTCTCGTGCTGTAGTCTTGCATGATGACTCTTTTGTCGAAGACTATCCTGTAGTCTTTGTCTTGATGTACGGTAAGTAGTCTCTTGTGGTCTCTCGTGATCTTGTCGTCCCTCACGGTCTTGACGTCATCTCTGTTATTAATGACCATGTCCTTGATCGTATCAAAGTTGATGGTCAAGGAGTTCTTGTAGTTGAGAGTGAGGCCTCTCACTTTACATATGGTCGTATTTCCATCCTTGTCGGGTCTGGCAATCTTGTAGGCATAATTCGTCGGTCCACCGGTGACAAGCTCTATTATTCTGTTGTTGGGCACTTCATCGGTGAGATCTCCTAGGTAGTCACCGAGTTCTGGTTTCCACTCGCCTGGCCTATAGATATACACGACTGAGTCTGTATCGGCGTATAAGGCACGGGGTCCTAATTGTTCCAAATAACTGTACAACTTCAAACGGGCTTGAGCTCTAGTATAGGCTTCTATAACTACGTTGGTTCTCCCGGATTCTTCGACGAACTCTTCTTTGTATTGATATCTCATTTCCACCATCTCGTCGCTGACAAAATTTATACCCATCACAAGAATCTGGTCGCTGGTCAACATGTCGAAATATTCGGCAGATTCGGATATGTATTTTATTGGAGGCATGTTGGATCTCTGTCCGAATTTTCCCCAAACGCTATTCAGCATCAGTTTGGCTAATGCTCTCAATCCAGGATTATTCTTTATGTTGTTGTAATCCAGGAGTATTCCCTCCTTTTCGTGGTAGTCTCTGATGTACCTCCATTTATCGGTTTGGCTCTGACACCACTCTAGCCAACCGCTGGCTTCCTGCTTCATTTTGAGGAAGGTATTCACATAATCGGCAAAGAGTCCTCCAGTTTTCGTTTTCGAATCGTACTGTTCCGTTTCATCGAAATGCCACATTTCGTAGATGCGCTGAACTACATATCCTTTCTCCAATGCTTTCTTCAATTCGTCGTGACCCATGTTGCTGTCAATGATCTTTCTTCGTCGTTATATTGACACGGTGTCTGTTGATGGTTTTCACTACATGTTCTACACAGAGTAAACAACAATTTGTTGTTAATTTTTACTGGTAATACGGGTATGCACAATCCTCTTGGTGGACGGATTTTGCATTTGATGAGTCCTTCGTACTGTTGTATATCTGTAAAACCCTCTGTGACGATCTCATGGTGTCCGATGGGTATCTTTCCGGTCTTATTGATATATGGATACAGGGAGGTTGCATCGACGTATGATATATCCTGGTCTTTTTGAAACAGTGTAAACGCTTCGGTGCGTCCTCCATAAAAAGCATCTCGGGGTTCTAAAGGGTTGATCATCTCGGATTGTTGGACACAGTTTCGTAAAGTGTCGTTTTCTCGAACTTCTCTGTCGAACTCGCATTCCCACTTTCCAACGTAGGCATACCCTTGACCTTCCAGGTATCGTTTCTTGTCTATGGTTGGTTGGTATAGATAGATCACCCATGGTCATACCATTGACCGGGTTGACCGTGCTGGCATTGCAACAGTGTAAACATCCGTGCCAGAACTTTCGTTAAATTCCAAGACGTATTTCTGTCCGTTCTCGTTTTCGTAATATCCATCCACTTTATAAGGTCCAATTTCCTTTCCCCACCGTTTCTAGCATGTTGTATTTGGACTCCTTCCGTTTTTGATAAGTATTTGATCCATTGCATAGCTTTGATGGAATGTTTTTCTTCTTGACGGTATCCTTGAGCTGAAATGATACCGATGGTATCGGGTCGTAGACATTTCGTTCTAAAGACCAAATTGCAAGCCGAGGCTATCATTGATACACTTCTGAAAAGGATCAATGCCAGACGTCATCTCCCAAAACAGTTGTCTAAACGTTAGGCAGGCTCTTCTTAATATGTCCACGTCGGAGCGACAGTAACTCAATAGGTCTCTTTGAAAATCGAATCGTTGTCTGTAGTTGGTCTCATACCACATGAAGAAGGCTTTTCTGTCTTTCAGTTTCATGGCATCCGGGTTGTAGTAGTGTACGTCTGGTAGATGATCGAGTACGACTGATTGGTTCTCTTTCCTATTGAACAAATGTGGGAAATATCCTTTCTTGAGCTCCTCCAATCCAAACATCTTAGGTAGTTCCGATAATGCGCTAGGTAAAAAGTTGATGGAGTCTATCATTCTAACACGACATCCGGGTACTTCAATATATATGTTCTTGGCACCATTGGCTTTAATAGTTGGTTTCACACCGTTTTGGTACAGATACTCTGGTATGGGCAATGAATCGTAGTCTTTGAAATTGTGTGCAATAACCGTGGCCCCTTCGTTTTCTCCTGAAAACAACCATTGACTAAAGTGTTCAGTTATGTTCGGTCCGACAAACACCAATTCGTTCTTCCCACATGTTTGGCAGATACTGTCTTTATCGACGCCTTGATCCATGCATTTTAAAAACACTCTATGTACTACACATATATTAGGTTTATGTTCGAAAGCTCCACGCCTCGGTGATTTGCAATGAATACATTTTTCGTTGTCATCCGATTGGTATCCTTGTTGACACTGCTTCCTGTCATCTTGTGTGTACATTCAAAATCGAAAAGGACGTAAGTCTGTTTCTTCTGTCTATCGTTGTAATCCACAGGTAGCATGTAACACTGGTGTCCAGATGGATAATAATCTTTACAAGTCTTGCAATAGACGTTTCCACAGTTATGATATCCCACTCGTTTGTTCACGGTTTGTCCGCAGTTCTTACATTTGTAACAGGAGGTGCACGTTGAGTTTCCCAATGGTGTCGTCTTGTTGTGGAGATTAAAGCATGTTGATCCTTTGAAGTATCGTCCACAATCCTGACAATTTATCCAATCCTCTTCAGTTTGATCGTGAATCCTCCGGCAATTATGACATACGTTGTTGCAAGCGTGTTCTTCTTTGGTGTTATAACCTTTGTAACAGTTTGTACAGAAGTAGATGCGACTCAGGAACGCAGTCAGGCTGGTAATCACATCGTAGTGGTTGCTATGATAGTACAAGTAGATCTTCTTCTCGACTGTGGGTCAATGGTAAACAATTTCGTTGAAATGCTCTCTCGATATCACATGTATCTGATATCCTACCAGTAATCGTTGAAACGTTTTTACATCTTCGATTCGCATTGATGTAGGGGTACTCCCGCCTTGACGTGTAATTCCAACGCCAACTCTTCTTGGATACGACGACTTTGTCGAATAGAATTCCATTGTTCGTGTCCGTTGATCTTAGCTTTCGCCGTTACGATGGCCCTGGCACAACACATGTCATCTTTGTTTTGTATCTGGATGATGCAACGTTTATCTTTCAGGAACCTCTCCGTGTCCACGTAATCACACCTCTTTCCAGTTCCACCCTTAGGAAAGCTGACGTGTGTTATATTCCGTTGTACACAATGGTCCAGGACGAACTGATCGTTGGACCGTAGCACTCTTTCTATTTCGGTTAGTAGTAGTTCACTGGTCAGTTGGTTCATCATATGAAAGATAAACGTTGCATCATCCGGATACAAAACATAGATAACATGTGTTGTGCCAGGGCCATCGTAACGGCGAAAGCTAAGATCGACGGACACGAACAATGGAATTCTATTCGACGTCAAGGCGGGAGTATCCCTACATCAATGCGGAATCGAAGATGCAAAAACGTTTCAACGATTCTTGGTAGGATATCAGATACATGTGATATCGAGAGAGCATTTCAACGGAATCGTTTACCATTGACCCACAGCCGAGAAGATCTACTTGTACTATCACGATAACCACTACGATGTGATTACCAGCATGACTGCGTTCCTGAGTCACATCTACTTCTGTGCAAACTGTTACAAAGGTTATAACACCAAAGAAGAACACGCTTGCAACAACGTATGTCATAATTGCCGGAAGATTCACGATTAAACTGAAGATGATTGGATAAATTGTCAGGATTGTGGACGATACTTCAAAGAACCAACATGCTTTAATCTCCACAACAAGACGACACCATTGGGAAGCTCAACGTGCACCTCCTATTACAAATGTAAGACCTGCGGACAAACCGTGAACAAACGAGTGGGATATCATACCTGTGGAAACGTCTATTGCAAGACTTGTAAAGATTATTATCCATCTGGACACCAGTGTTGCATGCTACCTGTGGATTACAACGATAGACAGAAGAAACAGACTTACATCTTTTTCGATTTTGAATGTACACAAGATGACAGGATCCAGTGTCAACAAGGATACCAATCTGATGAAAACGAAAAATGTAATCATTGCAAATCACCGAGGCGTAGAGCTTTCGAACATAAATCTAATCTATGTGTAGTACATATAGTGTGTTTAAAATGCATGGATCAAGGCGTCGATAAAGACAGTATCTGCCAAACATGTGGGAAGAACGAATTGGTGTTTGTCGGACCAAACACAACTGAACACTTTAGTCAATGGTTGTTTTCAGGAGAAAACCAAAGGGGCCATGGTTATTGCACACAATTTCAAAAGCTACGATTCATTGCCCATACCAGAGTATCTGTACCAAAACGGTGTGAAACCAACTATAATAGCCAATGGTGCCAAGAACATGCATATCGAAGTACCCGGATGTCGTGTTAGAATGATAGACTCCATCAACTTTTTACCTAGCGCATTATCGGAACTACCTAAGATGTTTGGATTGGAGGAGCTCAAGAAAGGATATTTCCCACATTTGTTCAATAGGAAAGAGAACCAATCAGTCGTACTCAATCATCTACCAGACGTACACTACTACAACCCGGATGCCATGAAACTGAAAGACATAAAAACCTTCTTCATGTGGTATGAGACAAACTACAGACAACGATTCGATTTTCAAAGAGAACTATTGAGTTACTGTCGCTCCGACGTGGACATATTAAGAAGAGCCTGCCTAACGTTTAGACATATGTTTTGGGAGATGACGTCTGGCGACGGACACCGAGACATTGATCCTTTTCAGGAATGCATCACGATAGCCTCGGTTTGCAATTTGGTCTTTAGAACGAAATTTCTACGACCCGATACCATCGGTATTATTCCAGCTCAAGGATACCGTCAAGAAGAAAAACATTCCATCAAAGCTATGCAATGGATCAAATACTTGTCAACAACGGAAGGAGTCCACATACAACATGCTAGAAACGGTGGAGAAAGGAAATTGGACCTTAATCTCTGTTTGATTACTTCACGTATTGAATACTCACTTCACTGGCACGCGTATGAATAATTAAACGCGGGGCCTCTTTAGAAAACCAATATAAAATCTAAGGGTTGCCTAATAGACTGTAAAATTTAAAAATCCATCTTATAAAATCATACAATTTGGCGTTTTACACGAAGGTTGAACAGATGTTTTTTTTCATAGGTGTATTTATCTTCAACCCATTATTGGGGAGGGGGTACTTCTATAATCTTAGAAAGACAGTATGAGTTTTAAAGTTCATGATTGATTTTTATGGCATGGTAATATATTCAGTGTGTAATTGTTTGTGAATTAAACACGGTCAACAAAATAGTGATTAAGATGTTGAATAAACACGAAAATTAGAGGAAGGAATCAAGAAACGTCCTTATAGATAGAAAGTTCACGAAAAAATATAACAAAAACAAAAACAAAACGAATAATTAGTGAATGAAAATTTAGTAGTATAGATGCACAGCTCAATTTAATTCTATTGTTCGTATCTAGAATTTAGAGGAGTTACGGGAAAAAAAGCGGGAAATACGGGGGGGAAACGGGTAAAAAGCGCGGGAAATTATCCCCCTTTCATTTCCGATGACGTCATTTCCGGTAACGTCACTTCGGGTCACTTCCGGTGATGCAACTTCCGGTGACGTAATTTCCGGTGACGTCATATCCAGTCAAGCATGCGCACGGTATCAATTCCAGTAGCACCTCCACAAATAATAAATGGATGGTACATCTATACTACTTATGCCTTAGTTTACTAATACATTATATATGTATCACAGATGGCTACGGATAAGTTCATAAATTGTCCTGTTACTTTTTAATATTAAAAAAGAAAATATCTTATTAAATTCATCATGTGACATACTTAAGTATGGCTTAACGGTTGAACGAAAATACAAGGTTATGCTATGGCAATATTCATATCACACCACATATCAACACGAGACATCCATATTAGCCGAGGACTGTTGATATGCGGGTAAGGGCTATGGTGTTTAACTCCACTTTCAACAATATTTCAGCTATATTGTGTTGGTAAGTTTTACTGGTGGAGGAAACCGGAGTACCCGTAGAAAACCACCGACCTGCCGCAAGTCACGATCATGATCACGACGCCCCAACCCCGACTCGAGGAGTAATATGCGTGTTTATGGTCGATATGGGTGTGATATGAAAATTGACCTATCATAACCTATTTATCATATACTTCCAATTCCATTAAATTGCATTTAAAGGCTTAATGTTATTTTGAGGACATTTTCTCGTATTACGTAAAAATAAATAGCAGAAATATTGATTTTCATATTGAACAAATAAATAAATTTTTTCCCCCCAATTCAATTAACGTATTTCATAGTGGATCAATCATCACCTTGTAACACGTTTCTGAAATTTAAATGCGGTTTTATAAAATATATGAAGAACAAAGGAAAAATATATAACATCGAAAGTTGTTCCCCGAAATGTGGGAGAGACTTGAAAAATATGTCTTAATGAGAATCAATAACAGGCGTTCGTTTGCAGACCATCGGTATTTTTGTTTAGCATCAAACATTTCCTTATATGGGGGTTCGCGGACGCTGTGAATATTTTTGAAACAAAAATAAAAACAGTTATTGCTATTGCCTACAACTCCTTTTTTAAAAGACATAAAGCTTTAATACTTCCTCTGTTTTCCCTATATGTCCTTGTTGACCCGAATAAAAGTATAAAAGACGTTTGCGTCCCTTCAAAAACGAAGAACATTTTCTCCCCAAACATAAAATCTCATTATTTGTATGAAGGCAGACTATTTGCGCTATTCGCACTTTAATTCAGTTATAAAATATTCTTTTCTTAAATTATTTATATTTTATTATTATGAACATGTATTTCAAATGTTTTTTTTAAATAAGAGGTGCTATACGATAATTTAGAAGCAATTTTGTTTTAGTCATATCACACCCCCATGTAATAACAGTGCAATATTACACCCGTGTGATACCGATGTCGTATTATAGCTCTTCAAGATATGGACTTATCTTAGCCATCTGTATTACATATTCAAAGTCGTAGATATATTAAAAAAATATGAACTGGAATATGGTTTGGTTTGGTTATGTTGTTTAGTGCCACTTTCAGCAATATTTCAGTGATATCATGGCGGGCCAGTTTTATTGGTGGAGGAAACCGGAGTACCCGGAGGAAACCACCGACCTGCTGCAAGTCACTGACAAACTTTATCACATAATGTTGTACACCTCGCATTGAGCGGGATTCGAACCAACAACCTTAGTGGTGATAGGCATAGGTAGTTGTACATCCAATGACCATATGATCACGACCACGATGGTCCCTACATTCGTTTTGTTATTTAATATTAGCTTAGTAGTCTCTTTAACATCCGTACTCCCTTTGATGATATATGCCCTACGCATATTGGACTGGATTGAAGAGATTCCAGATTGTGTTCGTTTAAGTTCAAACTAACTCTGGCAAGACAGTTCGGGCCAGCAAATTCATAGCAAATTGCACGAAATACATTCCTTAGTTGGCAATACTCCTTGTGCTTACGCTCAAAATCGAAAGGAACAAGTAGTCTTATATATATATATAATGTGCCCGAGTGGTCTAGGGTGCGGGACGAGACATAAGGCTAAGCGATTGGTGCTGCAGTGTATCAATGGTGAGTTCAAATCCCGTCAAGGGAAGAACACAAATTTGTCAGCTCAAGGATCTAATTCTAACACTGCTGGGTTAAATGTTCAGACGTATATATATTGATAGGTCATATTATATTTACTCATATGTATTTATTAAATAATGGGGATCGACCGGAATGTATTTCAGGTAACTCCAATTCCACTGAAGCATATTTTAATCGATTGCGTAGATCTTGCGGAAGTTCATCAGACATTCTACAATGCTAATAATTTATATGATTTATTTGCAAATGTCGCAGGCGAAATAATTTTGAAAATTATAAAAGAAATTTATTTATATGCTAAAATATGAATAAGCTCTAAATATATCCTTTTATCGGTTTAATATTTCTTTTATTTGTACATATCACACAATTTATTTTTTTTAAGCAAATGTGTTTTGAGTCTGGAAGAAGTGGAAATGAATTTGTAAGATTTCATTGTACCACGATATAGTTGAAATACTACTACAGATGGCGTCAAACACAAATCAATCACTAGTTCAAACTCTTGATCGATTTCAAATTTTATAAGGATTGTTGCTACATCCCTAAGGCATTTGTTCTCCTCCAAGTCTACCAATCCAGTAACACATTGTGTTTCCGGGACATATACACCGTATTCCACTACACTGTTGTAAAATATTATTATGTCGTAATTCCTGTGAGTACAGGTGTTTGGAAAATTGCACTACGTGCAGTTAACTTTTTCAAAATGGTTTCCAAAATAATGCTACAATTCAATTATTGGCTTCCCATCAAGATTTTAATTACAGATATTTTAAAATTCATAGAAATTACTTAAAAATATAAAGGATAAGTGATTGCTGTAATAAATATAGAATTCATATAAGTTATACAGTGTAAAATTCATACTTATAATATGTTGAATATTAACATTATTTACTAAATAATGATGAACGACCGGAATGTATTCCGTGTAATTCCAATTATTCATTGAAAAATGTTTTAAATTGACTGTGTAGATGCTGCCGATGTTCGGCAGACATTCTACATTGTAATGTACTCACGGGTCAAAAGTATTTCCGCACTAAGATATTTCCCTATATATTTCATATACAACCACTTATCTTCATAACATTCTCATGAAGTCATTCCTTGGCCGATTTTCATGTCATTTTCACCTTTAATAGTAGAATTAGTAGAGTTTATTTTAATATATTCATGTAATTTTGTCGAACTTTTATTTACAAGCATTGATGATTTAAACACAAATGTAAATTCTTGACGTCACAATTTTATATGATTATATACATGTAGTAAGATTTGGTGAAAAAATTAAACTTTGTATTTAAATCAATTCTTAAGGGAAAGTAGAAATAAAATTATTAGAAAATAATACGAGGAAGAAACTATATTTATTTCTGCATTTAATGCTGAAAAATTAATGAAAATCAGATAAGGAATGACTTCAGGAAAATGTTTTGAAAATAAATGGTTTTATATGAAAGATATAGGGAAATATCTTAGTGCGGAAATATTTTTGACACGTGAGTGTAGTTGTTTAATATTCCTGGTTTGTGATTGGACAATGCTGTCATTTTCACGGTATCAATTCCACGGTTGAACTATCATGAGATATTTTTAAAATTTTAGCGAATTACCGTTAATCAATGTCAATGATATGGCAATACACATGATACATTAGAATGGAGATATTTGAAAAAAATTACGGCATCAATTGTCGATTTAATGGTGTAATTTTCACGATATCAATTCCACGGTTGAAATAACATGATATATTTTTATGATTTTAGCTGATTACCGCTTACGTCATCTTGTCAATAATGTGGCAATACACATCTATACCCATGATTACATTAAAATGGAGATAACTGTATTATATTTGAAAATTTCACGGCTTCAATTATCGATTTAATGATCGCAAATATCCGTTTACTGGCTTCGCTATCGCGTCGCCAGTAAGCTCAATTTACGACCATCAAATCTCAAATTGATGCCGTGAAATTTTCAAATACAATGCAGTTATCTGCTAAATGTTAACAATTTAGATGATTTATTTAGAAGAAATTGATCTATATACAAAAATGTAGTCATACGTTCTAAATATATAGTTTTATCTGTTTAATTTTTCTTTGATATGTACATATAACGCAATTGTTTTATATACAAGTTTGCTTTATTTCCAAGGATATTGTAGGTGTCTAAGCTATAAAATAAAATTTGTTCCCGCCACCATATAGCTGAAATACTATTAAAGTTGGCGTTAAGCATCAATAAATCACTTAACATGATTAACTGCATATGATATGCAGGATATTCAATGACTAGACATCATACATATATCTGACGTCACACTAATGTTGGAACAGTGGGTTGTTTTTAAGAATCTACAGTTTATTATTTTGTTCTTGTGTATATGAACTTTAACCGTTTGACTATTTTAGGCTTAAAAACGTGTTGTAATTATTTGGGACATGCTGGTATCGAAACCCTGCTGGGCTTTTTAATGTCTATTTTGAGTTTCAAAACTTCCGTCTAGTCACCCGGCAACAGTGATGACACTATTATACTCTAAAGTTAATATATATATATTACTCTTGATAGTAAACTTTGATTAAAAAATAACAACAACTTGCTTAAATTAGCAATTAATCAACATATTCAAGGCACGATACAAGTAATTCAAATCTGGCATAATTTATGTTCAGAACTGATGAGAGTATGTGAACTTTTAAAATATGTTCACTTAATACCAAAAACAACTAGCGAACCGACCGCAATTAATTACAAATTAGACCACATGTTAACGTTTAAGACACTTGAAAGACATTGAAATATCTAAATATAATGATAATCGAAAGTACGTATGCTGATAACAATTTATCGTTTTATTTTTGTTAATTGTGTTTTGTCTGGCTTTATAAACAACAAAAAGGTAAGAATAACAAATAAAAATATAAAACAAAAGCACTGTTGCAGATGGAAATGTATTATGTAAGAGAATGCACTCCAAATTTGTAGATTTTTAAAACTAATCAACTAGACACTAACGGGTCTCGTTGCTTATTTTGAAGAATCTACAGTTGGAGTGTATTCTCCATTACATATTGAATGAATTTACAATTCAATATTTTATAAACGTCTCACCTTATGCATGCAAAAAATAAAATTAAACATGTTATACTTAGATACACACAAGCCAATCAATACAGATTTATGAGAGACGATAAGACATCATATATCAACAAGAACATACGGGTATTACAAAATTAATACACAAATAAAAATTATTTACAATATAAATCTTCATTGCGTTTTTTTTATGATAAAATTACAGGTTTTGGCAACTATCCTAAACACATCTTGATTCGAAAATGAAAATACCATTTTCTGACAATCTGACAAACTCATAAAAATTCTATTAACTTTTAAAACTTCAGTAAAAAGATTGTTTCTAAAACCAGGGTAAACAGGACAATGCAAAATAACATGGATTTCATCTCCATTAAATATTGAATTAATTTACATGTCATATACCACTTATTCGATAAAAATGAGCCGCATCAATATACAGAGAGGAAACGGTTCATTCAACCTATGCCAACATTTTGAAAAATAGGTATAGAAAGGTAAGAAAAAATGTTGGTATAGGCTGAATAGGTTAATTGTTATATCAACAGGACTAGTCAATGTTGGTATAGGCTGAATAGGTTAATTGTTATATCAACAGGACTAGTCAATGTTGGTATAGGCTGAATAGGATAATTGTTATATCAACAGGACTAGTCAATGTTGGTATAGGCTGAATAGGTTAATTGTTATATCAACAGGACTAGTCAATGTTGGTATAGGCTGAATAGGTTAATTGTTATATCAACAGGACTAGTCAATGTTGGTATAGGCTGAATAGGATAATTGTTATATCAACAGGACTAGTCAATGTTGGTATGGGCTGAATAGGTTAATTGTTATATCAACAGGACTAGTCAATGTTGGTATAGGCTGAATAGGTTAATTGTTATATCAACAGGACTAGTCAATGTTGGTATAGGCTGAATAGGATAATTGTTATATCAACAGGACTAGTCAATGTTGGTATAGGCTGAATAGGTTAATTGTTATATCAACAGGACTAGTCAATGTTGGTATAGGCTGAATAGGTTAATTGTTATATCAACAGGACTAGTCAATGTTGGTATAGGCTGAATAGGTTAATTGTTATATCAACAGGACTAGTCAATGTTGGTATAGGCTGAATAGGATAATTGTTATATCAACAGGACTAGTCAATGTTGGTATGGGCTGAATAGGTTAATTGTTATATCAACAGGACTAGTCAATGTTGGTATAGGCTGAATAGGATAATTGTTATATCAACAGGACTAGTCAATGTTGGTATAGGCTGAATAGGTTAATTGTTATATCAACAGGACTAGTCAATGTTGGTATAGGCTGAATAGGTTAATTGTTATATCAACAGGACTAGTCAATGTTGGTATAGGCTGAATAGGATAATTGTTATATCAACAGGACTAGTCAATGTTGGTATGGGCTGAATAGGTTAATTGTTATATCAACAGGACTAGTCAATGTTGGTATAGGCTGAATAGGATAATTGTTATATCAACAGGACTAGTCAATGTTGGTATAGGCTGAATAGGTTAATTGTTATATCAACAGGACTAGTCAATGTTGGTATAGGCTGAATAGGTTAATTGTTATATCAACAGGACTAGTCAATGTTGGTATGGGCTGAATAGGTTAATTGTTATATCAACAGGACTAGTCAATGTTGGTATAGGCTGAATAGGTTAATTGTTATATCAACAGGACTAGTCAATGTTGGTATAGGCTGAATAGGATAATTGTTATATCAACAGGACTAGTCAATGTTGGTATAGGCTGAATAGGTTAATTGTTATATCAATATGACTAGTCAATGTTGGTATAGGCTGAATAGGTTAATTGTTATATCAACAGGACTAGTCAATGTTGGTATAGGCTGAATAGGATAATTGTTATATCAACAGGACTAGTCAATGTTGGTATAGGCTGAATAGGTTAATTGTTATATCAATATGACTAGTCAATGTTGGTATAGGCTGAATAGGTTAATTGTTATATCAACAGGACTAGTCAATGTTGGCATAGGCTGAATAGGATAATTGTTATATCAACAGAACTAGTCAATGTTGGTATAGGCTGAATAGGTTAATTGTTATATCAACAGAACTGGTCAATGTTGGTATAGGCTGAATAGGTTAATTGTTATATCAACAGGACTAGTCAATGTTGGTATAGGCTGAATAGGTTAATTGTTATATCAACAGAACTAGTCAATGTTGGTATAGGCTGAATAGGTTAATTGTTATATCAACAGGACTAGTCAATGTTGGTATAGGCTGAATAGGTTAATTGTTATATCAACAGGACTAGTCAATGTTGGTATAGGCTGAATAGGATAATTGTTATATCAACAGGACTAGTCAATGTTGGTATAGGCTGAATAGGTTAATTGTTATATCAATATGACTAGTCAATGTTGGTATAGGCTGAATAGGTTAATTGTTATATCAACATGACTAGTCAATGTTGGTATAGGCTGAATAGGATAATTGTTATATCAACAGGACTAGTCAATGTTGGTATAGGCTGAATAGGTTAATTGTTATATCAACAGAACTAGTCAATGTTGGTATAGGCTGAATAGGTTAATTGTTATATCAACAGGACTAGTCAATGTTGGTATAGGCTGAATAGGTTAATTGTTATATCAACAGAACTAGTCAATGTTGGTATAGGCTGAATAGGTTAATTGTTATATCAACAGGACTAGTCAATGTTGGTATAGGCTGAATAGGTTAATTGTTATATCAATATGACTAGTCAATGTTGGTATAGGCTGAATAGGTTAATTGTTATATCAACAGGACTAGTCAATGTTGGTATAGGCTGAATAGGTTAATTGTTATATCAACAGGACTAGTCAATGTTGGTATAGGCTGAATAGGTTAATTGTTATATCAATATGACTAGTCAATGTTGGTATAGGCTGAATAGGTTAATTGTTATATCAACATGACTAGTCAATGTTGGTATAGGCTGAATAGGATAATTGTTATATCAACAGGACTAGTCAATGTTGGTATAGGCTGAATAGGATAATTGTTATATCAACAGGACTAGTCAATGTTGGTATAGGCTGAATAGGTTAATTGTTATATCAACAGGACTAGTCAATGTTGGTATAGGCTGAATAGGATAATTGTTATATCAACAGGACTAGTCAATGTTGGTATAGGCTGAATAGGTTAATTATTATATCAACAGGACTAGTCAATGTTGGTATAGGCTGAATAGGATAATTGTTATATCAACAGGCCTAGTCAATGTTGGCATAGGCTGAATAGGATAATTGTTTTATCAAGATGACTAGTCAATGTTGGCATAGGCTGAATAGGTTAATTGTTATATCAACAGGACTAGTCAATGTTGGTATAGGCTGAATAGGTTAATTGTTATATCAACAGGACTAGTCAATGTTGGCATAGGCTGAATAGGATAATTGTTATATCAACAGGACTAGTCAATGTTGGCATAGACTGAATAGGTTAATTGTTATATCAACAGGACTAGTCAATGTTGGTATAGGCTGAATAGGTTAATTGTTATATCAACAGGACTAGTCAATGTTGGTATAGGCTGAATAGGATAATTGTTATATCAACAGGACTAGTCAATGTTGGTATAGGCTGAATAGGTTAATTGTTATATCAATATGACTAGTCAATGTTGGTATAGGCTGAATAGGTTAATTGTTATATCAACAGGACTAGTCAATGTTGGTATAGGCTGAATAGGATAATTGTTATATCAACAGGACTAGTCAATGTTGGTATAGGCTGAATAGGTTAATTGTTATATCAATATGACTAGTCAATGTTGGTATAGGCTGAATAGGTTAATTGTTATATCAACAGGACTAGTCAATGTTGGCATAGGCTGAATAGGATAATTGTTATATCAACAGAACTAGTCAATGTTGGTATAGGCTGAATAGGTTAATTGTTATATCAACAGAACTGGTCAATGTTGGTATAGGCTGAATAGGTTAATTGTTATATCAACAGGACTAGTCAATGTTGGTATAGGCTGAATAGGTTAATTGTTATATCAACAGAACTAGTCAATGTTGGTATAGGCTGAATAGGTTAATTGTTATATCAACAGGACTAGTCAATGTTGGTATAGGCTGAATAGGTTAATTGTTATATCAACAGGACTAGTCAATGTTGGTATAGGCTGAATAGGATAATTGTTATATCAACAGGACTAGTCAATGTTGGTATAGGCTGAATAGGTTAATTGTTATATCAATATGACTAGTCAATGTTGGTATAGGCTGAATAGGTTAATTGTTATATCAACATGACTAGTCAATGTTGGTATAGGCTGAATAGGATAATTGTTATATCAACAGGACTAGTCAATGTTGGTATAGGCTGAATAGGTTAATTGTTATATCAACAGAACTAGTCAATGTTGGTATAGGCTGAATAGGTTAATTGTTATATCAACAGGACTAGTCAATGTTGGTATAGGCTGAATAGGTTAATTGTTATATCAACAGAACTAGTCAATGTTGGTATAGGCTGAATAGGTTAATTGTTATATCAACAGGACTAGTCAATGTTGGTATAGGCTGAATAGGTTAATTGTTATATCAATATGACTAGTCAATGTTGGTATAGGCTGAATAGGTTAATTGTTATATCAACAGGACTAGTCAATGTTGGTATAGGCTGAATAGGTTAATTGTTATATCAACAGGACTAGTCAATGTTGGTATAGGCTGAATAGGTTAATTGTTATATCAATATGACTAGTCAATGTTGGTATAGGCTGAATAGGTTAATTGTTATATCAACATGACTAGTCAATGTTGGTATAGGCTGAATAGGATAATTGTTATATCAACAGGACTAGTCAATGTTGGTATAGGCTGAATAGGATAATTGTTATATCAACAGGACTAGTCAATGTTGGTATAGGCTGAATAGGTTAATTGTTATATCAACAGGACTAGTCAATGTTGGTATAGGCTGAATAGGATAATTGTTATATCAACAGGACTAGTCAATGTTGGTATAGGCTGAATAGGTTAATTATTATATCAACAGGACTAGTCAATGTTGGTATAGGCTGAATAGGATAATTGTTATATCAACAGGCCTAGTCAATGTTGGCATAGGCTGAATAGGATAATTGTTTTATCAAGATGACTAGTCAATGTTGGCATAGGCTGAATAGGTTAATTGTTATATCAACAGGACTAGTCAATGTTGGTATAGGCTGAATAGGTTAATTGTTATATCAACAGGACTAGTCAATGTTGGCATAGGCTGAATAGGATAATTGTTATATCAACAGGACTAGTCAATGTTGGCATAGACTGAATAGGTTAATTGTTATATCAACAGGACTAGTCAATGTTGGTATAGGCTGAATAGGTTAATTGTTATATCAACAGGACTAGTCAATGTTGGCATAGGCTGAATAGGATAATTGTTTTATCAAGATGACTAGTCAATGTTGGCATAGGCTGAATAGGTTAATTGTTATATCAACAGGACTAGTCAATGTTGGTATAGGCTGAATAGGTTAATTGTTATATCAACAGGACTAGTCAATGTTGGTATAGGCTAAATAGGTTAATTGTTATATCAACATGACTAGTCAATGTTGGCATAGGCTGAATAGGATAATTGTTATATCAACAGGACTAGTCAATGTTGGTATAGGCTGAATAGGATAATTGTTATATCAACAGGACTAGTCAATGTTGGTATAGGCTGAATAGGATAATTGTTATATCAACAGGACTAGTCAATGTTGGTATAGGCTGAATAGGTTAATTGTTATATCAACATGACTAGTCAATGTTGGTATAGGCTGAATAGGATAATTGTTATATCAACAGGACTAGTCAATGTTGGAATAGGCTGAATAGGTTAATTGTTATATCAACAGGACTAGTCAATGTTGGTATAGGCTGAATAGGATAATTGTTATATCAACAGGACTAGTCAATGTTGGTATAGGCTGAATAGGTTAATTGTTATATCAACAGGACTAGTCAATGTTGGCATAGGCTGAATAGGTTAATTGTTATATCAACAGGACTAGTCAATGTTGGTATAGGCTGAATAGGTTAATTGTTATATCAACAGGACTAGTCAATGTTGGTATAGGCTGAATAGGATAATTGTTATATCAACAGGACTAGTCAATGTTGGTATAGGCTGAATAGGATAATTGTTATATCAACAGGACTAGTCAATGTTGGTATAGGCTGAATAGGTTAATTGTTATATCAACATGACTCGTCGTCAATGTTGGCATAGGCTGAATAGGATAATTGTTATATCAACAGGACTAGTCAATGTTGGTATAGGCTGAATAGGTTAATTGTTATATCAACAGGACTAGTCAATGTTGGAATAGGCTGAATAGGTTAATTGTTATATCAACATGACTAGTCAATGTTGGTATAGGCTGAATAGGATAATTGTTATATCAACATGACTAGTCAATGTTGGTATAGGCTGAATATGATAATTGTTATATCAACATGACTAGTCAATGTTGGTATAGGCTGAATAGGTTAATTGTTATATCAACAGGACTAGTCAATGTTGGTATAGGCTGAATAGGTTAATTGTTATATCAACATGACTAGTCAATGTTGGTATAGGCTGAATAGGTTAATTGTTATATCAACATGACTAGTCAATGTTGGTATAGGCTGAATAGGATAATTGTTATATCAACAGGACTAGTCAATGTTGGTATAGGCTGAATAGGTTAATTGTTATATCAACATGACTAGTCAATGTTGGTATAGGCTGAATAGGATAATTGTTATATCAACAGGACTAGTCAATGTTGGTATAGGCTGAATAGGTTAATTGTTATATCAACAGGACTAGTCAATGTTGGTATAGGCTGAATAGGTTAATTGTTATATCAACATGACTAGTCAATGTTGGTATAGGCTGAATAGGTTAATTGTTATATCAACATGACTTGTCAATGTTGGTATAGGCTGAATAGGATAATTGTTATATCAACAGGACTAGTCAATGTTGGTATAGGCTGAATAGGTTAATTGTTATATCAACATGACTAGTCAATGTTGGTATAGGCTGAATAGGTTAATTGTTATATCAACAGGACTAGTCAATGTTGGTATAGGCTGAATAGGTTAATTGTTATATCAACATGACTAGTCAATGTTGGTATAGGCTGAATAGGATAATTGTTATATCAACAGGACTAGTCAATGTTGGTATAGGCTGAATAGGTTAATTGTTATATCAACATGACTAGTCAATGTTGGTATAGGCTGAATAGGTTAATTGTTATATCAACAGGACTAGTCAATGTTGGTATAGGCTGAATAGGTTAATTGTTATATCAACATGACTAGTCAATGTTGGTATAGGCTGAATAGGTTAATTGTTATATCAACAGAACTGGTCAATGTTGGTATAGGCTGAATAGGATAATTGTTATATCAACATGACTAGTCAATGTTGGTATAGGCTGAATAGGATAATTGTTATATCAACAGAACTGGTCAATGTTGGTATAGGCTGAATAGGATAATTGTTATATCAACATGACTAGTCAATGTTGGTATAGGCTGAATAGGTTAATTGTTATATCAACATGACTAGTCAATGTTGGTATAGGCTGAATAGGTTAATTGTTATATCAACAGGACTAGTCAATGTTGGTATAGGCTGAATAGGTTAATTGTTATATCAACATGACTAGTCAATGTTGGTATAGGCTGAATAGGTTAATTGTTATATCAACAGGACTAGTCAATGTTGGTATAGGCTGAATAGGTTAATTGTTATATCAACATGACTAGTCAATGTTGGTATAGGCTGAATAGGTTAATTGTTATATCAACAGGACTAGTCAATGTTGGTATAGGCTGAATAGGTTAATTGTTATATCAACATGACTAGTCAATGTTGGTATAGGCTGAATAGGTTAATTGTTATATCAACATGACTAGTCAATGTTGGTATAGGCTGAATAGGATAATTGTTATATCAACAGGACTAGTCAATGTTGGTATAGGCTGAATAGGTTAATTGTTATATCAACAGGACTAGTCAATGTTGGTATAGGCTGAATAGGTTAATTGTTATATCAACATGACTAATCAATGTTGGTATAGGCTGAATAGGATAATTGTTATATCAACAGGACTAGTCAATGTTGGTATAGGCTGAATAGGTTAATTGTTATATCAACATGACTAGTCAATGTTGGTATAGGCTGAATAGGATAATTGTTATATCAACAGGACTAGTCAATGTTGGTATAGGCTGAATAGGTTAATTGTTATATCAACATGACTAGTCAATGTTGGTATAGGCTGAATAGGTTAATTGTTATATCAACAGGACTAGTCAATGTTGGTATAGGCTGAATAGGTTAATTGTTATATCAACATGACTAGTCAATGTTGGTATAGGCTGAATAGGTTAATTGTTATATCAACAGGACTAGTCAATGTTGGTATAGGCTGAATAGGTTAATTGTTATATCAACATGACTAGTCAATGTTGGTATAGGCTGAATAGGTTAATTGTTATATGAACAGGACTAGTCAATGTTGGTATAGGCTGAATAGGTTAATTGTTATATCAACAGGACTAGTCAATGTTGGTATAGGCTGAATAGGTTAATTGTTATATCAACATGACTAGTCAATGTTGGTATAGGCTGAATAGGTTAATTGTTATATCAACAGGACTAGTCAATGTTGGTATAGGCTGAATAGGTTAATTGTTATATCAACATGACTAGTCAATGTTGGTATAGGCTGAATAGGTTAATTGTTATATCAACAGGACTAGTCAATGTTGGTATAGGCTGAATAGGTTAATTGTTATATCAACATGACTAGTCAATGTTGGTATAGGCTGAATAGGTTAATTGTTATATGAACAGGACTAGTCAATGTTGGTATAGGCTGAATAGGTTAATTGTTATATCAACAGGACTAGTCAATGTTGGTATAGGCTGAATAGGTTAATTGTTATATCAACATGACTAGTCAATGTTGGTATAGGCTGAATAGGTTAATTGTTATATCAACAGGACTAGTCAATGTTGGCATAGGCTGAATAGGTTAATTGTTATATCAACAGGACTAGTCAATGTTGGTATAGGCTGAATAGGTTAATTGTTATATCAACAGGACTAGTCAATGTTGGCATAGGCTGAATAGGTTAATTGTTATATCAACAGGACTAGTCAATGTTGGTATAGGCTGAATAGGATAATTGTTATATCAACAGAACTGGTCAATGTTGGTATAGGCTGAATAGGTTAATTGTTATATCAACAGGACTAGTCAATGTTGGTATAGGCTGAATAGGTTAATTGTTATATCAACAGGACTAGTCAATGTTGGTATAGGCTGAATAGGTTAATTGTTATATCAACAGGACTAGTCAATGTTGGTATAGGCTGAATAGGTTAATTGTTATATCAACAGGACTAGTCAATGTTGGTATAGGCTGAATAGGATAATTGTTATATCAACAGGACTAGTCAATGTTGGTATAGGCTGAATAGGTTAATTGTTATATCAACAGGACTGGTCAATGTTGGTATAGGCTGAATAGGATAATTGTTATATCAACAGAACTGGTCAATGTTGGTATAGGCTGAATAGGTTAATTGTTATATCAACAGGACTAGTCAATGTTGGTATAGGCTGAATAGGATAATTGTTATATCAACATGACTAGTCAATGTTGGTATAGGCTGAATAGGTTAATTGTTATATCAACATGACTAGTCAATGTTGGCATAGGCTGAATAGGATAATTGTTATATCAACAGGACTAGTCAATGTTGGCATAGGCTGAATAGGATAATTGTTATATCAACAGGACTAGTCAATGTTGGTATAGGCTGAATAGGTTAATTGTTATATCAACAGGACTAGTCAATGTTGGCATAGGCTGAATAGGTTAATTGTTATATCAACAGGACTAGTCAATGTTGGTATAGGCTGAATAGGTTAATTGTTATATCAACAGGACTAGTCAATGTTGGTATAGGCTGAATAGGTTAATTGTTATATCAACAGGACTAGTCAATGTTGGTATAGGCTGAATAGGATAATTGTTATATCAACAGGACTAGTCAATGTTGGTATAGGCTGAATAGGATAATTGTTATATCAACAGAACTGGTCAATGTTGGTATAGGCTGAATAGGTTAATTGTTATATCAACATGACTAGTCAATGTTGGTATAGGCTGAATAGGTTAATTGTTATATCAACAGGACTAGTCAATGTTGGTATAGGCTGAATAGGTTAATTGTTATATCAACATGACTAGTCAATGTTGGTATAGGCTGAATAGGTTAATTGTTATATCAACAGGACTAGTCAATGTTGGTATAGGCTGAATAGGTTAATTGTTATATCAACATTACTAGTCAATGTTGGTATAGGCTGAATAGGTTAATTGTTATATGAACAGGACTAGTCAATGTTGGTATAGGCTGAATAGGTTAATTGTTATATCAACAGGACTAGTCAATGTTGGTATAGGCTGAATAGGTTAATTGTTATATCAACATGACTAGTCAATGTTGGTATAGGCTGAATAGGTTAATTGTTATATCAACAGGACTAGTCAATGTTGGTATAGGCTGAATAGGTTAATTGTTATATCAACATGACTAGTCAATGTTGGTATAGGCTGAATAGGTTAATTGTTATATCAACAGGACTAGTCAATGTTGGTATAGGCTGAATAGGTTAATTGTTATATCAACAGGACTAGTCAATGTTGGTATAGGCTTAATAGGTTAATTGTTATATCAACAGGACTAGTCAATGTTGGTATAGGCTGAATAGGTTAATTGTTATATCAACATGACTAGTCAATGTTGGTATAGGCTGAATAGGTTAATTGTTATATCAACAGGACTAGTCAATGTTGGCATAGGCTGAATAGGTTAATTGTTATATGAACAGGACTAGTCAATGTTGGTATAGGCTGAATAGGTTAATTGTTATATCAACAGGACTAGTCAATGTTGGCATAGGCTGAATAGGTTAATTGTTATATCAACAGGACTAGTCAATGTTGGTATAGGCTGAATAGGATAATTGTTATATCAACAGAACTGGTCAATGTTGGTATAGGCTGAATAGGTTAATTGTTATATCAACAGGACTAGTCAATGTTGGTATAGGCTGAATAGGTTAATTGTTATATCAACAGGACTAGTCAATGTTGGTATAGGCTGAATAGGTTAATTGTTATATCAACAGGACTAGTCAATGTTGGTATAGGCTGAATAGGTTAATTGTTATATCAACAGGACTAGTCAATGTTGGTATAGGCTGAATAGGATAATTGTTATATCAACAGGACTAGTCAATGTTGGTATAGGCTGAATAGGTTAATTGTTATATCAACAGGACTAGTCAATGTTGGTATAGGCTGAATAGGATAATTGTTATATCAACAGAACTGGTCAATGTTGGTATAGGCTGAATAGGTTAATTGTTATATCAACAGGACTAGTCAATGTTGGTATAGGCTGAATAGGATAATTGTTATATCAACATGACTAGTCAATGTTGGTATAGGCTGAATAGGTTAATTGTTATATCAACATGACTAGTCAATGTTGGCATAGGCTGAATAGGATAATTGTTATATCAACAGGACTAGTCAATGTTGGCATAGGCTGAATAGGATAATTGTTATATCAACAGGACTAGTCAATGTTGGTATAGGCTGAATAGGTTAATTGTTATATCAACAGGACTAGTCAATGTTGGTATAGGCTGAATAGGTTAATTGTTATATCAACAGGACTAGTCAATGTTGGTATAGGCTGAATAGGTTAATTGTTATATCAACAGGACTAGTCAATGTTGGTATAGGCTGAATAGGTTAATTGTTATATCAACAGGACTAGTCAATGTTGGTATAGGCTGAATAGGATAATTGTTATATCAACAGGACTAGTCAATGTTGGAATAGGCTGAATAGGATAATTGTTATATCAACAGAACTGGTCAATGTTGGTATAGGCTGAATAGGATAATTGTTATATCAACAGGACTAGTCAATGTTGGTATAGGCTGAATAGGTTAATTGTTATATCAACAGGACTAGTCAATGTTGGTATAGGCTGAATAGGTTAATTGTTATATCAACAGGACTAGTCAATGTTGGCATAGGCTGAATAGGTTAATTGTTATATCAACAGGACTAGTCAATGTTGGTATAGGCTGAATATGTTAATTGTTATATCAACAGGACTAGTCAATGTTGGCATAGGCTGAATAGGTTAATTGTTATATCAACAGGACTAGTCAATGTTGGTATAGGCTGAATAGGATAATTGTTATATGAACAGGACTAGTCAATGTTGGTATAGGCTGAATAGGTTAATTATTATATCAACAGGACTAGTCAATGTTGGTATAGGCTGAATAGGTTAATTGTTATATCAACAGGACTAGTCAATGTTGGCATAGGCTGAATAGGTTAATTGTTATATCAACAGGACTAGTCAATGTTGGCATAGGCTGAATAGGATAATTGTTATATCAACAGGACTAGTCAATGTTGGTATAGGCTGAATAGGTTAATTGTTATATCAACAGGACTAGTCAATGTTGGCATAGGCTGAATAGGTTAATTGTTATATCAACAGGACTAGTCAATGTTGGTATAGGCTGAATAGGTTAATTGTTATATCAACAGGACTAGTCAATGTTGGTATAGGCTGAATAGGTTAATTGTTATATCAACAGGACTAGTCAATGTTGGTATAGGCTGAATAGGATAATTGTTATATCAACAGGACTAGTCAATGTTGGTATAGGCTGAAAAGGTTAATTGTTATATCAACAGGACTAGTCAATGTTGGCATAGGCTGAATAGGTTAATTGTTATATCAACAGGACTAGTCAATGTTGGTATAGGCTGAAAAGGTTAATTGTTATATCAACAGGACTAGTCAATGTTGGTATAGGCTGAATAGGTTAATTGTTATATCAACAGGACTAGTCAATGTTGGCATAGGCTGAATAGGATAATTGTTATATCAACATGACTAGTCAATGTTGGTATAGGCAGAATATGATAATTGTTATATCAACAGGACTAGTCAATGTTGGTATAGGCTGAATAGGTTAATTGTTATATCAACAGGACTAGTCAATGTTGGCATAGGCTGAATAGGATAATTGTTATATCAACAGGACTAGTCAATGTTGGTATAGGCTGAATAGGATAATTGTTATATCAACAGGACTAGTCAATGTTGGTATAGGCTGAATAGGATAATTGTTATATCAACAGGACTAGTCAATGTTGGTATAGGCTGAATAGGTTAATTGTTATATCAACAGGACTAGTCAATGTTGGTATAGGCTGAATAGGATAATTGTTTTATCAAGATGACTAGTCAATGTTGGTATAGGCTGAATAGGATAATTGTTATATCAACAGGACTAGTCAATGTTGGCATAGGCTGAATAGGATAATTGTTTTATCAAGATGACTAGTCAATGTTGGTATAGGCTGAATAGGATAATTGTTATATCAACATGACTAGTCGATGTTGGTATAGGCTGAATAGGATAATTGTTATATCAACAGGACTAGTCAATGTTGGTATAGGCTGAATAGGATAATTGTTATATCAACAGGACTAGTCAATGTTGGCATAGGCTGAATAGGATAATTGTTATATCAACATGACTAGTCAATGTTGGTATAGGCTGAATAGGATAATTGTTATATCAACAGGACTAGTCAATGTTGGTATAGGCTGAATAGGATAATTGTTATATCAACATGACTAGTCAATGTTGGTATAGGCTGAATAGGATAATTGTTATATCAACATGACTAGTCAATGTTGGTATAGGCTGAATAGGATAATTGTTATATCAACATGACTAGTCAATGTTGATATAGGCTGAATAGGATAATTGTTATATCAACATGACTAGTCAATGTTGGTATAGGCTGAATAGGATAATTGTTATATCAACATGACTAGTCAATGTTGATATAGGCTGAATAGGATAATTGTTATATCAACATGACTAGTCAATGTTGGTATAGGCTGAATAGGATAATTGTTATATCAACAGGACTAGTCAATGTTGGCATAGGCTGAATAGGATAATTGTTATATCAACAGGACTAGTCAATGTTGGTATAGGCTGAATAGGATAATTGTTATATCAACAGAACTGGTCAATGTTGGTATAGGCTGAATAGGATAATTGTTATATCAACAGGACTAGTCAATGTTGGCATAGGCTGAATAGGTTAATTGTTATATCAACATGACTAGTCAATGTTGGTATAGGCTGAATAGGTTAATTGTTATATCAACAGGACTAGTCAATGTTGGCATAGGCTGAATAGGTTAATTGTTATATCAACAGGACTAGTCAATGTTGGTATAGGCTGAAAAGGTTAATTGTTATATCAACAGAACTGGTCAATGTTGGTATAGGCTGAATAGGATAATTGTTATATCAAAAGGACTAGTCAATGTTGGTATAGGCTGAATAGGTTAATTGTTATATCAACAGGACTAGTCAATGTTGGCATAGGCTGAATAGGATAATTGTTATATCAACAGGACTAGTCAATGTTGGTATAGGCTGAAAAGGTTAATTGTTATATCAACAGAACTGGTCAATGTTGGTATAGGCTGAATAGGATAATTGTTATATCAACAGAACTGGTCAATGTTGGTATAGGCTGAATAGGTTAATTGTTATATCAACAGGACTAGTCAATGTTGGTATAGGCTGAAAAGGTTAATTGTTATATCAACAGAACTGGTCAATGTTGGTATAGGCTGAATAGGTTAATTGTTATATCAACAGGACTAGTCAATGTTGGTATAGGCTGAATAGGTTAATTGTTATATCAACAGGACTAGTCAATGTTGGTATAGGCTGAATAGGTTAATTGTTATATCAACAGGACTAGTCAATGTTGGTATAGACTGAATAGGATAATTGTTATATCAACAGGACTAGTCAATGTTGGAATAGGCTGAATAGGATAATTGTTATATCAACAGGACTAGTCAATGTTGGCATAGGCTGAATGGGATAATTGTTATATCAACAGGACTAATCAATGTTGGTATAGGCTGAATAGGATAATTGTTATATGAACAGGACTAGTCAATGTTGGTATAGGCTGAATAGGTTAATTGTTATATCAACAGGACTAGTCAATGTTGGGATAGGCTGAATAGGATAATTGTTATATCAACAGGACTAGTCAATGTTGGCATAGGCTGAATAGGTTAATTGTTATATCAACAGGACTAGTCAATGTTGGCATAGGCTGAATAGGTTAATTGTTATATCAACAGGACTAGTCAATGTTGGTATAGGCTGAATAGGATAATTGTTATATCAACAGGACTAGTCAATGTTGGTATAGGCTGAAAAGGTTAATTGTTATATCAACAGAACTGGTCAATGTTGGTATAGGCTGAATAGGATAATTGTTATATCAAAAGGACTAGTCAATGTTGGTATAGGCTGAATAGGTTAATTGTTATATCAACAGAACTGGTCAATGTTGGTATAGGCTGAATAGGTTAATTGTTATATCAACAGAACTGGTCAATGTTGGTATAGGCTGAATAGGTTAATTGTTATATCAACAGAACTGGTCAATGTTGGTATAGGCTGAATAGGATAATTGTTATATCAACAGAACTGGTCAATGTTGGTATAGGCTGAATAGGTTAATTGTTATATCAACAGGACTAGTCAATGTTGGCATAGGCTGAATAGGTTAATTGTTATATCAACAGGACTAGTCAATGTTGGTATAGGCTGAAAAGGTTAATTGTTATATCAACAGAACTGGTCAATGTTGGTATAGGCTGAATAGGATAATTGTTATATCAAAAGGACTAGTCAATGTTGGTATAGGCTGAATAGGTTAATTGTTATATCAACAGGACTAGTCAATGTTGGTATAGGCTGAATAGGTTAATTGTTATATCAACAGGACTAGTCAATGTTGGTATAGGCTGAATAGGTTAATTGTTATATCAACAGGACTAGTCAATGTTGGTATAGGCTGAATAGGATAATTGTTATATCAACAGGACTAGTCAATGTTGGTATAGGCTGAAAAGGTTAATTGTTATATCAACAGAACTGGTCAATGTTGGTATAGGCTGAATAGGATAATTGTTATATCAACAGGACTAGTCAATGTTGGTATAGGCTGAAAAGGTTAATTGTTATATCAACAGAACTGGTCAATGTTGGTATAGGCTGAATAGGATAATTGTTATATCAAAAGGACTAGTCAATGTTGGTATAGGCTGAATAGGTTAATTGTTATATCAACATGACTAGTCAATGTTGGTATAGGCTGAATAGGTTAATTGTTATATCAACAGGACTAGTCAATGTTGGTATAGGCTGAATAGGTTAATTGTTATATCAACAGGACTAGTCAATGTTGGCATAGGCTGAATAGGTTAATTGTTATATCAACAGGACTAGTCAATGTTGGTATAGGCTGAATAGGTTAATTGTTATATCAACAGGACTAGTCAATGTTGGTATAGGCTGAATAGGTTAATTGTTATATCAACAGAACTGGTCAATGTTGGTATAGGCTGAATAGGATAATTGTTATATCAAAAGGACTAGTCAATGTTGGTATAGGCTGAATAGGTTAATTGTTATATCAACATGACTAGTCAATGTTGGTATAGGCTGAATAGGTTAATTGTTATATCAACAGGACTAGTCAATGTTGGTATAGGCTGAATAGGTTAATTGTTATATCAACAGGACTAGTCAATGTTGGTATAGGCTGAATAGGTTAATTGTTATATCAACAGGACTAGTCATGTTTAATTAGTGTAAAACTGGGGGAGATATCAATGTACTGCAAGACCACAATTAACTTTTATTAAATGTAGAAGTTGTCTTGTTTTTGTGTGAGTATTGAGTGAATAAACTAAGTTAGAAGTAAATATTTAAAAGTATATCTTTTTTGGACCCATCAGATTCCTACTTCCTGTTTGCCGACTTTGTTGATTTTTATGCACATTTAACATCCATTTGACCCGTCAGATTCCTACTTCCTGTTTGCCGAAGAGCAGGGGTATCATAAATGAGCGTTAGCTCACAGTTCATCTTGTTGCATAAGTATCATATAATATTTTAAATTAAGACTTTTTAAAAAGATTGTTTATTTAGATTATTCTAAAATTTTAGATTTTCATCTTTTCTATTTACAGATTTTTGTTTCATTTTAACAGAATTATTTTTCTATATAAAAATTGTTACATGTACGAAAACTGTCTTTAAGGGCATATAATAAATCGTTGTCTATGAACCACAGCCTCCGTTCCTTTGAGTGCCTTTATATATAGACTGTACTGTTCTCTTGAGTGCTTTCGCATATAGACTGTACTGTTCTCTTGAGTGCTTTCGTATATAGACTGTACTGTTCTCTTGAGTGCTTTCGTATATGGATTGTACTGTTCTCTTGAGTGCTTTCGTATATAGACTGTACTATTCTCTTGAGTGCTTTCGTATATAGACTACTGTTCTCTTGAGTGCTTTCGTATATAGACTGTACTGTTCTCTTGGGTGCTTTCGTATATAGACTGTACTGTTCTCTTGAGTGCTTTCGTATATAGACTGTCCTGTTCTCTTGAGTGCTTTCGTATATAGATTGTACTGTTCTCTTGAGTGTTTTCGTATATAGACTGTACTGTTCTCTTGTGTGCTTTCGTATATAGACTGTACTGTTCTCTTGAGTGCCTTTATATATAGACTGTACTATTCTCTTGAGTGCTTTCGTATATAGACTGTACTGTTTTCTTGAGTGCTTTCGTATATAGACTGTATTGATCTCTTGAGTGCTTTCGTATATGGACTACTGTTCTCTTGAGTGCTTTCGTATATAGATTGTACTGTTCTCTTGAGTGCTTTCGTATATAGACTGTACTTTTCTCTTGAGTGCTTTCGTATATAGACTGTACTGTTCTCTTGAGTGCTTTCGTATATAGATTGTACTGTTCTCTTGAGTGCTTTCGTATATAGACTGTACTGTTCTCTTGAGTGCATTCGTATATAGACTGTACTGTTCTCTTGAGTGCATTCGTATATAGACTGTACTGTTATCTTGAGTGCTTTCGTATATAGACTGTACTGTTCTCTTGAGTGCTTTCGTATATAGACTGTACTGTTTTCTTGAGTGCTTTCGTATATAGACTGTATTGATCTCTTGAGTGCTTTCGTATATAGACTGTACTGTTCTCTTGAGTGCTTTCGTATATAAATTGTACTGTTCTCTTAGTGCTTTCGTATATAGACTGTACTGTTCTCTTGAGTGCTTTCGTATATAGACTGTACTTTTCTCTTGAGTGCTTTCATATATAGACTGTACTGTTCTCTTGAGTGCTTTCGTATATAGATTGTACTGTTCTCTTGTGTGCTTTCGTATATAGATTGTACTGTTCTCTTGAGTGCTTTCGTATATAGACTGTATTGATCTCTTGAGTGCTTTCGTATATAAACTGTACTGTTCTCTTGAGTGCTTTCGTATATAGATTGTACTGTTCACTTGAGTGCTTTCGTATATAGACTGTACTGTTCTCTTGAGTGTGTCACGGTTATCTTACTATTTTTTTCTATTTCACGGCTATCTTCCTATTATTTTTCTATTTCACGGTTATCTTACTATTATTTTTCTATTTCACGGCTATCTTCCTATTATTTTTCTATTTCGCGTTATCGTACTATTATTTTTCTATTTCACGGCTATCTTCCTATTATTTTTCTATTTCACGGTTACCTTCCTATTATTTTTCTATTTTACGGTTATCTTACTATTATTTTCCTATTTCTCGGTTATCTTACTATTATTTTTCTATTTCACGGTTATCTTCCTATTATTTTTCTATTTCACGGCTATCTTCCTATTATTTTTCTATTTCGCGGTTATCTTACTATTATTTTTCTATTTCACGGCTATCTTCCTATTATTTTTCTATTTCGCGGTTATCTTACTATTATTTTTCTATTTCACGGCTATCTTACTATTATTTTTATATTTCACGGTTATCTTACTAATATTTTTCTATTTCATGGTTTTCTTCCTATTATTTTTCCATTTCTCGATTATCTTACTATTATTTTTCTCTATTTCGGTTATCTTACAATTATTTTCTATTTCATGGTTTTTTTCCTATTATTTTTCTATTTCACGGTTATCTTACTATTATTTTTCTATTTCACGGTTATCTTCCTATCATTTTTTTATTTCACGGTTATCTTCCTATTGGTTTTCTATTTAACGGTTATCATCCTATTATTTTTCTATTTCCAGGTTATCTTCCTATTAGTTTTCTATTTCACGGTTATCTTCCTACTATTTTTCTTTTTCATGGTTGTCTTACTATTAGTTTTCTATTTCACGATTATCTTGCTATTATTTTTCTATTTCACCGTTATCTTACTATTATTTTTCTATTTCACGGTTATCTTCCTATTATTTTCTATTTCATGGTTATCTTACTATTAGTTTTCTATTTCACGATTATCTTCCTATTATTTTTCTATTTCAGGGTTATCTTACTATTATTTTTCTATTTCACGGTTATCTTACTATTATTTTTCTATTTCACGGTTATCTTCCTATTATTTTTCTATTTCATGGTTTTCTTCCTATTATTTTTCTATTTCACCGTTATCTTACTATTATTTTTCTATTTCACGGTTATCTTCCTATTATTTTCTATTTCATGGTTATCTTACTATTATTTTTCTATTTCACGGTTATCTTCCTATTATTTTTCTATTTCATGGTTTTCTTGCTATTATTTTTCTATTTCACGGTTATCTTACTATTATTTTTCTATTTCACGGCTATCTTCCTATTATTTTTCTATTTCGCGGTTATCTTACTATTATTTTTCTATTTCACGACTATCTTCCTATTATTTTTCTATTTCACGGTTATCTTACTATTATTTTTCTATTTCTCGGTTATCTTCCTATTATTTTTCTATTTCGCGATTATCTTACTATTATTTTTCTATTTCACGGCTATCTTCCTATTATTTTTCTATTTCGCGGTTATCTTACTATTATTTTTCTATTTCACGGCTATCTTCCTATTATTTTTCTATTTCACGGTTATCTTACTATTATTTTTCTATTTCACGGTTATCTTATTATTATTTTCTATTTCATGGTTTTCTTCCTATTATTTTTCTATTTCACAGCTATTTTCCTATTATTTTTCTATTTCACGGTTATCTTACTATTATTTTTCGATTTCACGGTTATCTAATTATTATTTTTCTATTTCTTGGTTATCTTCCTATTATTTTGCTATTTCATGGTTATCTTACTATTATTTTTCTATTTCATGGTTATCTTCCTATCATTTTTCTATTTCAAGGTTATCTTCCTATTATTTTTCTATTTCATGGTTTTCTTACTATTATTTTTTTATTTCATAGTTTTCTTCCTATTATTTTCCTATTTCGCGTTATCTTACTATTATTTTTCTATTTCACTGCTATCTTCCTATTATTTTTCTATTTCACTGCTATCTTTCTATTAGTTTTCTATTTCTCGGCTATGTTACTATTATTTTTCTATTTCACGGTTATCTTCCTATTATTTTTCTATTTCACGGTTATCTTACTATTATTTTTCTATTTCACGGTTATCTTACTATTATTTTTCTATTTCACGGTTATCTTACTATTATTTTTCTATTTCACGGTTATCTTCCTATTATTTTTTATTTCATGGTTTTCTTCCTATTATTTTTCTATTTCTCAGTTATCTTACTATTATTTTTCTATTTTACGTTATCTTACTATTATTTTTCTATTTCTCGGTTATCTTCCTATTATTTTTCTATTTCATGGTTATCTTCCTATTATTTTTCTATTTCATGGTTATCTTCCTATCATTTTTCTATTTCAAGGTTATCTTACTATTATTTTTCTATTTCACGGTTATCTTACTATTATTTTCCTATTTCTCGGTTGTCTTACTATTATTTTTCTATTTCATGGTTATCTTTCTATTATTTTTCTATTTCTCGGCTATGTTACTATTATTTTTCTATTTCACTGCTATCTTCCTATTATTTTTTTATTTTACGGTTATCTTACTATTATTTTTCTATTTCTCGGTTATCTTCCTATTATTTTTCTATTTCATGGTTATCTTACTATTATTTTTCTATTTCATGGTTATCTTCCTATCATTTTTCTATTTCAAGGTTATCTTACTATTATTTTTCTATTTCACGGTTATCTTCCTTTTATTTTTCTATTTCACGGCTATCTTCCTATTATTTTTCTATTTCACGGTTATCTTACTATTATTTTCCTATTTCTCGGTTGTCTTACTATTATTTTTCTATTTCATGGTTATCTTTCTATTATTTTTCTATTTCTCGGCTATGTTACTATTATTTTTCTATTTCACGGTTATCTTCCTATTATTTTTCTATTTCACGGTTATCTTACTATTATTTTCTATTTCACGGTTATCTTCCTATCATTTTTCCATTTCTCAGTTATCTTACTATTATTTTCCTATTTCTCGGTTGTCTTACTATTATTTTCTATTTCTCGGTTATCTTACTATTATTTTTCTATTTCACGTTATCTTCCTATTATTTTTCCATTTCTCAGTTATCTTACTATTATTTTCCTATTTCTCGGTTGTCTTACTATTATTTTTCTATTTCATGGTTATCTTTCCATTATTTTTCTATTTCTCGGCTATGTTACTATTATTTTTCTATTTCACGGTTATCTTCCTATTATTTTTCTATTTCACGGTTATCTTACTATTATTTTCTATTTCTCGGTTTTCTTACTATTATTTTCTATTTCTCGGTTATCTTCCTATTATTTTCCTATTTCTCGGTTGTCTTACTATTATTTTTCTATTTCACGGTTATCTTACTATTATTTTCTATTTCTCGGTTTTCTTACTATTATTTTCTATTTCTCGGTTTTCTTCCTATTATTTTTCTATTTCACGGTTATCTTACTATTATTTTCTATTTCACGGTTATCTTACTATTATTTTTCTATTTCTCGGTTATCTTCCTATTATTTTTCTATTTCATGGTTTTCTTCCTATTATTTTTCTATTTCGCGGTTATCTTACTATTATTTTTCTATTTCACTGCTATCTTCCTATTATTTTTCGATTTTACGGTTATCTTATTAATATTTTTCTATTTCTCGGTTTTCTTCCTATTATTTTTCTATTTCATGGTTATCTTACTATTATTTTTCGATTTCACGGTTATCTTATTATTATTTTTCTATTTCTCGGTTATCTTCCTATTATTTTGCTATTTCATGGTTTTCTTGCTATTATTTTTCTATTTCGCGGTTATCTTACTATTATTTTTCTATTTCTCGTTTTCTTCCTATTATTTTTCTATTTCACGGCTATCTTCCTATTATTTTTCTATTTCACGGTTATCTTACTATTATTTTCCTATTTCTCGGTTGTCTTACTATTATTTTTCTATTTCATGGTTATCTTTCTATTATTTTTCTATTTCTCGGCTATGTTACTATTATTTTTCTATTTCACGGTTATCTTCCTATCATTTTTCCATTTCTCAGTTATCTTACTATTATTTTCCTATTTCTCGGTTGTCTTACTATTATTTTCTATTTCTCGGTTATCTTACTATTATTTTTCTATTTCACGTTATCTTCCTATTATTTTTCCATTTCTCAGTTATCTTACTATTATTTTCCTATTTCTCGTTTGTCTTACTATTATTTTTCTATTTCATGGTTATCTTTCTATTATTTTTCTATTTCTCGGCTATGTTACTATTATTTTTCTATTTCACGGTTATCTTCCTATTATTTTTCTATTTCACGGTTATCTTCCTATTATTTTTCTATTTCATGGTTTTCTTACTATTATTTTCTATTTCTCGGTTATCTTACTATTATTTTTCTATTTCTCGGTTATCTTCCTATTATTTTTCTATTTCACGGTTATCTTACTATTATTTTCTATTTCATGGTTTTCTTCCTATTATTTTTCTATTTCGCGGTTATCTTACTATTATTTTTCTATTTCACTGCTATCTTCCTATTATTTTTCGATTTCACGGTTATCTTATTATTATTTTTCTATTTCTCGGTTATCTTCCTATTATTTTGCTATTTCATGGTTTTCTTGCTATTATTTTTCTATTTCGCGGTTATCTTACTATTATTTTTCTATTTCTCGTTTTCTTCCTATTATTTTTCTATTTCATGGTTATCTTCCTATTAGTTTTCTTTTTCTCAGTTATGTTGCTATTATTTTTCTATTTCACGGTTATCTTACTATTATTTTTTTCTATTTCACAGTTATCTTACTATTATTTTTCTTTTTCACGGTTATCTTCCTATTATTTTCTATTTCATGGTTATCTTACTATTATTTTCTATTTCATAGTTTTCTTCCTATTATTTTTCTATTTCTCGGTTATCTTACTATTATTTTCTATTTCATAGTTTTCTTGCTATTATTTTTCTATTTCGCGGTTATCTTACTATTATTTTTCTATTTCTCGTTTTCTTCCTATTATTTTTCTATTTCATGGTTATCTTCCTATTAGTTTTCTTTTTCTCAGTTATGTTGCTATTATTTTTCTATTTCACGGTTATCTTACTATTATTTTTTTCTATTTCACAGTTATCTTACTATTTTTTTTCTATTTCACGGTTATCTTACTGTTAGTTTTCTATTTCATGATTATCTTCCTATTATTTTTCCATTTCTCGGTTATCTTACTATTATTTTTCTTTTTCACGGTTATCTTCCTATTATTTTCTATTTCATGGTTTTCTTCCTATTATTTTTCTATTTCACGGCTATCTTCCTATTATTTTTCTATTTCACGGTTATCTTACTATTATTTTTCTATTTCACGGTTATCTTACTATTATTTTTCTATTTCTCGGTTATCTTACTATTATTTTCTATTTCATAGTTTTCTTCCTATTATTTTTCCATTTCGCGGTTATCTTACTATTATTTTCTATTTCACTGCTATCTTCCTATTATTTTTCGATTTCACGGTTATCTTATTATTATTTTTCTATTTCTCGGTTATCTTCCTATTATTTTTCTATTTCATGGTTATCTTCCTATTAGTTTTCTTTTTCTCAGTTATGTTGCTATTATTTTTCTATTTCACGGTTATCTTACTATTATTTTTTTCTATTTCACAGTTATCTTACTATTATTTTTCTATTTCACGGCTATGTTACTATTATTTTTCTATTTCACTGCTATCTTCCTATTATTTTTTTATTTTACGGTTATCTTACTATTATTTTTCTATTTCTCGGTTATCTTCCTATTATTTTTCTATTTCATGGTTATCTTACTATTATTTTTCTATTTCATGGTTATCTTCCTATCATTTTTCTATTTCAAGGTTATCTTACTATTATTTTTCTATTTCACGGTTATCTTCCTTTTATTTTTCTATTTCACGGCTATCTTCCTATTATTTTTCTATTTCACGGTTATCTTACTATTATTTTCCTATTTCTCGGTTGTCTTACTATTATTTTTCTATTTCATGGTTATCTTTCTATTATTTTTCTATTTCTCGGCTATGTTACTATTATTTTTCTATTTCACGGTTATCTTCCTATTATTTTTCTATTTCACGGTTATCTTACTATTATTTTCTATTTCACGGTTATCTTCCTATCATTTTTCCATTTCTCAGTTATCTTACTATTATTTTCCTATTTCTCGGTTGTCTTACTATTATTTTCTATTTCTCGGTTATCTTACTATTATTTTTCTATTTCACGTTATCTTCCTATTATTTTTCCATTTCTCAGTTATCTTACTATTATTTTCCTATTTCTCGGTTGTCTTACTATTATTTTTCTATTTCATGGTTATCTTTCCATTATTTTTCTATTTCTCGGCTATGTTACTATTATTTTTCTATTTCACGGTTATCTTCCTATTATTTTTCTATTTCACGGTTATCTTACTATTATTTTCTATTTCTCGGTTTTCTTACTATTATTTTCTATTTCTCGGTTATCTTCCTATTATTTTCCTATTTCTCGGTTGTCTTACTATTATTTTTCTATTTCACGGTTATCTTACTATTATTTTCTATTTCTCGGTTTTCTTACTATTATTTTCTATTTCTCGGTTTTCTTCCTATTATTTTTCTATTTCACGGTTATCTTACTATTATTTTCTATTTCACGGTTATCTTACTATTATTTTTCTATTTCATGGTTTTCTTCCTATTATTTTTCTATTTCGCGGTTATCTTACTATTATTTTTCTATTTCACTGCTATCTTCCTATTATTTTTCGATTTTACGGTTATCTTATTATTATTTTTCTATTTCTCGGTTATCTTCCTATTATTTTGCTATTTCATGGTTTTCTTGCTATTATTTTTCTATTTCGCGGTTATCTCACTATTATTTTTCTATTTCTCGTTTTCTTCCTATTATTTTTCTATTTCACGGCTATCTTCCTATTATTTTTCTATTTCACGGTTATCTTACTATTATTTTCCTATTTCTCGGTTGTCTTACTATTATTTTTCTATTTCATGGTTATCTTTCTATTATTTTTCTATTTCTCGGCTATGTAACTATTATTTTTCTATTTCACGGTTATCTTCCTATCATTTTTCCATTTCTCAGTTATCTTACTATTATTTTCCTATTTCTCGGTTGTCTTACTATTATTTTCTATTTCTCGGTTATCTTACTATTATTTTTCTATTTCACGTTATCTTCCTATTATTTTTCCATTTCTCAGTTATCTTACTATTATTTTCCTATTTCTCGTTTGTCTTACTATTATTTTTCTATTTCATGGTTATCTTTCTATTATTTTTCTATTTCTCGGCTATGTTACTATTATTTTTCTATTTCACGGTTATCTTCCTATTATTTTTCTATTTCACGGTTATCTTCCTGTTATTTTTCTATTTCATGGTTTTCTTACTATTATTTTCTATTTCTCGGTTATCTTACTATTATTTTTCTATTTCTCGGTTATCTTCCTATTATTTTTCTATTTCACGGTTATCTTACTATTATTTTCTATTTCATGGTTTTCTTCCTATTATTTTTCTATTTCGCGGTTATCTTACTATTATTTTTCTATTTCACTGCTATCTTCCTATTATTTTTCGATTTCACGGTTATCTTATTATTATTTTTCTATTTCTCGGTTATCTTCCTATTATTTTGCTATTTCATGGTTTTCTTGCTATTATTTTTCTATTTCGCGGTTATCTTACTATTATTTTTCTATTTCTCGTTTTCTTCCTATTATTTTTCTATTTCATGGTTATCTTCCTATTAGTTTTCTTTTTCTCAGTTATGTTGCTATTATTTTTCTATTTCACGGTTATCTTACTATTATTTTTTTCTATTTCACAGTTATCTTACTATTATTTTTCTTTTTCACGGTTATCTTCCTATTATTTTCTATTTCATGGTTATCTTACTATTATTTTCTATTTCATAGTTTTCTTCCTATTATTTTTCTATTTCTCGGTTATCTTACTATTATTTTCTATTTCATAGTTTTCTTGCTATTATTTTTCTATTTCGCGGTTATCTTACTATTATTTTTCTATTTCTCGTTTTCTTCCTATTATTTTTCTATTTCATGGTTATCTTCCTATTAGTTTTCTTTTTCTCAGTTATGTTGCTATTATTTTTCTATTTCACGGTTATCTTACTATTATTTTTTTCTATTTCACAGTTATCTTACTATTTTTTTTCTATTTCACGGTTATCTTACTGTTAGTTTTCTATTTCATGATTATCTTCCTATTATTTTTCCATTTCTCGGTTATCTTACTATTATTTTTCTTTTTCACGGTTATCTTCCTATTATTTTCTATTTCATGGTTTTCTTCCTATTATTTTTCTATTTCACGGCTATCTTCCTATTATTTTTCTATTTCACGGTTATCTTACTATTATTTTTCTATTTCACGGTTATCTTACTATTATTTTTCTATTTCTCGGTTATCTTACTATTATTTTCTATTTCATAGTTTTCTTCTTATTATTTTTCCATTTCGCGGTTATCTTACTATTATTTTCTATTTCACTGCTATCTTCCTATTATTTTTCGATTTCACGGTTATCTTATTATTATTTTTCTATTTCTCGGTTATCTTCCTATTATTTTTCTATTTCATGGTTATCTTCCTATTAGTTTTCTTTTTCTCAGTTATGTTGCTATTATTTTTCTATTTCACGGTTATCTTACTATTATTTTTTTCTATTTCACAGTTATCTTACTATTATTTTTCTATTTCACGGCTATCTTACTATTATTTTTCTATTTCACGATTATCTTACTATTATTTTCCTATTTCTCGGTTATCTTACTATTATTTTTCTATTTCACGGCTATCTTACTATTATTTTTCTATTTCACGATTATCTTACTATTATTTTCCTATTTCTCGGTTATCTTACTATTATTTTTCTATTTCACGGCTATCTTACTATTATTTTTCTATTTCACGGCTATCTTACTATTATTTTTCTATTTCACGGCTATCTTACTATTATTTTCCTATTTCACGGTTATCTTCCTATTATTTTCTATTTCATGGTTTTCTTCCTATTATTTTCCTATTTCTCGGTTGTCTTACTATTATTTTTCTATTTCACGGCTATCTTACTATTATTTTTTTCTACTTCACGGCTATCTTACTATTATTTTTCTATTTCTCGGCTATGTTACTATTATTTTTCTATTTCACGGTTATCTTCCTATTATTTTCTATTTCATGGTTTTCTTCCTATTATTTTCCTATTTCACGGTTATCTTACTATTATTTTTTTCTATTTCACGGCTATCTTACTATTATTTTTCTATTTCACGGTTATCTAACTATTATTTTTCTATTTCATGGTTATCTTCCTATTATTTTCCTATTTCACGGTTATCTTGCTATTATTTTCTATTTCATGCTTTTCTTCCTATTATTTTTCTATTTCACAGTTATCTTACTATTATTTTTTGCTATTTCACGGCTATCTTACTATTATTTTTCTATTTCTCGGCTATGTTACCATTATTTTTCTATTTCTCGGTTATCTTCCTATTATTTTCTATTTCATGGTTTTCTTCCTATTATTTTTCTATTTCACGGTTATCTTACTATTATTTTTTTCTATTTCACGGCTATCTTACTATTATTTTTTTATTTCACGGCTATCTTACTATTATTTTTCTATTTCACGGTTATCTTCCTATTATTTTCTATTTCAGGGTTATCTTACTATTATTTTTCTATTTCACGGTTATCTTACTATTATTTTTCTATTTCACGGTTATCTTCCTATTATTTTCTATTTCATAGTTTTCTTCCTATTATATTTCTATTTCACGGTTATCTTACTATTATTTTTCTATTTCACGGTTATCTTCCTATTATTTTTCTATTTCTCAGTTATCTTCCTATTATTTTCTATTTCATGGTTTTCTTCTTATTATTTTTCTATTTCATGGTTATCTTACTATTATTTTTCTATTTTACGGTTATCTTCCTATTATTTTCTATTTCAGGGTTATCTTACTATTATTTTTCTATTTCACGGTTATCTTACTATTATTTTTCTATTTCACGGTTATCTTCCTATTATTTTCTATTTCATAGTTTTCTTCCTATTATATTTCTATTTCACGGTTATCTTACTATTATTTTTCTATTTCACGGTTATCTTCCTATTATTTTTCTATTTCTCAGTTATCTTCCTATTATTTTCTATTTCATGGTTTTCTTCCTATTATTTTTCTATTTCATGGTTTTCTTCCTATTATTTTTCTATTTCACGGTTATCTTACTATTATTTTTTTCTATTTCACGGCTATCTTACTATTATTTTTTTATTTCACGGCTATCTTACTATTATTTTTCTATTTCACGGTTATCTTCCTATTATTTTCTATTTCAGGGTTATCTTACTATTATTTTTCTATTTCACGGTTATCTTACTATTATTTTTCTATTTCACGGTTATCTTCCTATTATTTTCTATTTCATAGTTTTCTTCCTATTATATTTCTATTTCACGGTTATCTTACTATTATTTTTCTATTTCACGGTTATCTTCCTATTATTTTTCTATTTCTCAGTTATCTTCCTATTATTTTCTATTTCACGATTATCTTCCTATTATTTTTCTATTTCACGGTTATCTTATTATTATTTTTCTATTTCTCGGTTATCTTCCTATTATTTTTCTATTTCATGGTTATCTTCCTATTAGTTTTCTTTTTCTCAGTTATGTTGCTATTATTTTTCTATTTCTCAGTTATCTTACTATTATTTTTCTATTTCTCAGTTATCTTACTATTATTTTCCTATTTCTCGGTTATCTTACTATTATTTTCTATTTCATGGTTTTCTTCCTATTATTTTTCTATTTCACGGTTATCTTCCTATTATTTTCTATTTCATGGTTTTCTTCCTATTATTTTTCTATTTCTCGGTTATCTTACTATTATTTTTCTATTTCTCAGTTATCTTCCTATTATTTTCTATTTCATGGTTTTCTTCCTATTATTTTTCTATTTCAGGGTTATCTTACTATTATTTTTCTATTTCTCAGTTATCTTACTATTATTTTTCTATTTCACGGTTATCTTCCTATTATTTTCTATTTCATGGTTTTCTTCCTATTATTTTTCTATTTCACGGTTATCTTACTATTATTTTCTATTTCATGGTTTTCTTCCTATTATTTTTCTATTTCACGGTTATCTTACTATTATTTTTTTATTTCACTGTTATCTTACTATTATTTTTCTATTTCTCAGTTATCTTCCTATTATTTTCTATTTCATGGTTTTCTTCCTATTATTTTTCTATTTTACGGTTATCTTATTATTATTTTTCTATTTCTCGTTTTCTTCCTATTATTTTTCTATTTCATGGTTATCTTCCTATTAGTTTTCTTTTTCTCAGTTATCTTCCTATTATTTTCTATTTCATGGTTTTCTTCCTATTATTTTTCTATTTCAGGGTTATCTTACTATTATTTTTCTATTTCTCAGTTATCTTACTATTATTTTTCTATTTCACGGTTATCTTCCTATTATTTTCTATTTCATGGTTTTCTTCCTATTATTTTTCTATTTCACGGTTATCTTACTATTATTTTCTATTTCATGGTTTTCTTCCTATTATTTTTCTATTTCACGGTTATCTTACTATTATTTTTTTATTTCACTGTTATCTTACTATTATTTTTCTATTTCTCAGTTATCTTCCTATTATTTTCTATTTCATGGTTTTCTTCCTATTATTTTTCTATTTTACGGTTATCTTATTATTATTTTTCTATTTCTCGTTTTCTTCCTATTATTTTTCTATTTCATGGTTATCTTCCTATTAGTTTCTATTTCATGGTTTTCTTCCTATTATTTTCCTATTTCTCGGTTGTCTTACTATTATTTTTCTATTTCACGGCTATCTTACTATTATTTTTTTCTATTTCTCGGTTATCTTACTATTATTTTTCTATTTCATGGTTATCTTCCTATTATTTTCTATTTCATGGTTTTCTTCCTATTATTTTTCTATTTCACAGTTATCTTACTATTATTTTTTTCTATTTCAAGGTTATCTTACTATTATTTTTCTATTTCACGGTTATCTTACTATTATTTTTTTCTATTTCAAGGTTATCTTACTATTATTTTTCTATTTCACAGTTATCTTACTATTATTTTTCTATTTCACGGCTATCTTACTATTATTTTTTTCTATTTCTCGGTTATCTTACTATTATTTTTCTATTTCATGGTTATCTTCCTATTATTTTCTATTTCATGGTTTTCTTCCTATTATTTTTCTATTTCACAGTTATCTTACTATTATTTTTTTCTATTTCAAGGTTATCTTACTATTATTTTTCTATTTCACGGTTATCTTACTATTATTTTTTTCTATTTCAAGGTTATCTTACTATTATTTTTCTATTTCACAGTTATCTTACTATTATTTTTTTCTATTTCAAGGTTATCTTACTATTATTTTTCTATTTCAAGGTTATCTTACTATTATTTTTCTATTTCACGGTTATCTTACTATTATTTTTTTCTATTTCACAGTTATTTTACTATTATTTTTCTATTTCACGGTTTTCTTACTATTATTTTTCAATTTCACGGCTATCTTCCTATTATTTTTCTATTTCAATGGCCAAAAGAAAAAGTACAAAAGTACAAACAACGAGCAACAAAAACATACATATAAAACTAAAGATTGAGTAACACGAACCACACTAAAAACCGGGGTGAACTCAGATGCTCCGGAAAGGTAGGCAATTCCTGCTCCACTAGTGACACCCGTCGTGTTAATCTAGCTACAAACCCGGTGTGAGTGGTCGTGTATTTGTGTGTTAAGGGTATCGATTTTGCCTTTGTTTCTACGATGTTAATATTTGATTATGGACTTGTTCCGACAGTGGTATTGTTTGTTTTTCATTTAATTATCTTGTTTATAGCTTCTCGTTCATTGAGTTAAATAAATATAGATTGCTGATCAAAAAAGTCATCAAATTCATGATGAGACCGAGTAAATAATTAACAGGAAGTTATCATTATATATTCACACATCATTGAATTTTATTACAAAAACGCTAGAGAAAATGAAGCAAAATGTTGAATTATTAATAAATTGCATATTAAAAACCCAAATTAAACCAGAAAATTGAATTAGATAATAATTTACATACATAATTCTATATACATATGGTTAAAAAGTTAGAACTAATAATTTCAGAAGCTTACTGCGTGTAAAACAAGTGTAATCTAGTGAAGCGATATAAATATGTATTATATACAGTGGAACTTGTCGAAACCGAACCTTCTTGGGACCAGCTTTTGTGTTCCGAATAGACAGGTGTTTGGTTTATGCAGATTAAATTAACAAATATTTCCTACTTTGGGACTTTTATTTAAGGCTGAGTTTATACACGATTTCGTTTTATTCAGGGTTCGATTTATACAGGTTTCACTGTAGTTAACAAGTTAGAACTAATATAATCTAGTAAAGCAACGAATAATGGCTTGTCTGTAAATATGTGTTATTATTAATATGTTATGTTGGAGTCTAGCTCTCTAGATTTACAATCAATCTTAGAGAAAACTGAAAGAGCGATGAAGAATGGACAATTCAGAGATACAGGCAACATTGGGCACAAGACACAGAAGACAAAACGGCAAACAAACAAAATAAACACAAAACACACAGAACACTAAAGAATGAGGAACACGAAGCCAACCAAATAACAGGGAGTAACCCCGTGGTTCGTGAATGGTAAGAAGTTTCTGTTTCTGATTAGATTTATAAACATGAGGAACACGAAGCCAACCAAATAACAGGGAGTAACCCCGGTGTTCGTGAATGGTAAGAAGTTTCTGTTTCTGATTAGATTTATAAACATGACGAACACGAAGCCAACCAAATAACAGGGAGTAACCCCGAGGTTCGTGAATGGTAAGAAGTTTCTGTTTCTGATTAGATTTATAAACATGAGGAACACGAAGCCAACCAAATAACAGGGAGTAACCCCGGTGTTCGTGAATGGTAAGAAGTTTCTGTTTCTGATTAGATTTATAAACATGACGAACACGAAGCCAACCAAATAACAGGGAGTAACCCCGACGTTCGTGAATGGTAAGAAGTTTCTGTTTCTGATTAGATTTATAAACATGAGGAACACGAAGCCAACCAAATAACAGGGAGTAACCCCGTGGTTCGTGAATGGTAAGAAGTTTCTGTTTCTGATTAGATTTATAAACATGAGGAACACGAAGCCAACCAAATAACAGGGAGTAACCCCGGTGTTCGTGAATGGTAAGAAGTTTCTGTTTCTGATTAGATTTATAAACATGAGGAACACGAAGCCAACCAAATAACAGGGAGTAACCCCGGGGTTCGTGAATGGTAAGAAGTTTCTGTTTCTGATTAGATTTATAAACATGAGGAACACGAAGCCAACCAATTAACAGGGAGTAACCCCGGTGTTCGTGAATGGTAAGAAGTTTCTGTTTCTGATTAGATTTATAAACATGACGAACACGAAGCCAACCAAATAACAGGGAGTAACCCCGACGTTCGTGAATGGTAAGAAGTTTCTGTTTCTGATTAGATTTATAAACATGAGGAACACGAAGCCAACCAAATAACAGGGAGTAACCCCGAGGTTCGTGAATGGTAAGAAGTTTCTATTTCTGATTAGATTTATAAACATGAGGAACACGAAGCCAACCAAATAACAGTGAGTAACCCCGGGGTTCGTGAATGGTAAGAAGTTTCTGTTTCTGATTAGATTTATAAACATGAGGAACACGAAGCCAACCAAATAACAGGGAGTAACCCCGGGGTTCGTGAATGGTAAGAAGTTTCTGTTTCTGATTAGATTTATAAACATGAGGAACACGAAGCCAACCAAATAACAGGGAGTAACCCCGGGGTTCGTGAATGGTAAGAAGTTTCTGTTTCTGATTAGATTTATAAACATGAGGAACACGAAGCCAACCAAATAACAGGGAGTAACCCCGGGGTTCGTGAATGGTAAGAAGTTTCTGTTTCTGATTAGATTTATAAACATGAGGAACACGAAGCCAACCAAATAACAGGGAGTAACCCCGGTGTTCGTGAATGGTAAGAAGTTTCTGTTTCTGATTAGATTTATAAACATGAGGAACACGAAGCCAACCAAATAACAGGGAGTAACCCCGTGGTTCGTGAATGGCAAGAAGTTTCTGTTTCTGATTAGATTTATAAATATGAGGAACACAAAGCCAACCAAATAACAGGGAGTAACCCCGGAGTTCGTGAATGGTATGAGGTTTCTGTTTCTGATTAGATTTATAAACATGACGAACACGAAGCCAACCAAATAACAGGGAGTAACCCCGGGGTTCGTGAATGGTAAGAAGTTTCTGTTTCTGATTAGATTTATAAACATGAGGAACACGAAGCCAACCAAATAACAGGGAGTAACCCCGGTGTTCGTGAATGGTAAGAAGTTTCTGTTTCTGATTAGATTTATAAACATGAGGAACACGAAGCCAACCAAATAACAGGGAGTAACCCCGGGGTTCGTGAATGGTAAGAAGTTTCTGTTTCTGATTAGATTTATAAACATGAGGAACACGAAGCCAACCAAATAACAGGGAGTAACCCCGTGGTTCGTGAATGGTAAGAAGTTTCTGTTTCTGATTAGATTTATAAACATGAGGAACACGAAGCCAACCAAATAACAGGGAGTAACCCCGGGGTTCGTGAAAGGTAAGAAGTTTCTGTTTCTGATTAGATTTATAAACATGAGGAACACGAAGCCAACCAAATAACAGGGAGTAACCCCGGTGTTCGTGAATGGTAAGAAGTTTCTGTTTCTGATTAGATTTATAAACACGAGGAACACGAAGCCAACCAAATAACAGGGAGTAACCCCGGTGTTCGTGAATGGTAAGAAGTTTCTGTTTCTGATTAGATTTATAAACATGACGAAGACGAAGCCAACCAAATAACAGGGAGTTACCCCGGGGTTCGTGAATGGTAAGAAGTTTCTGTTTCTGATTAGATTTATAAACATGAGGAACACGAAGCCAACCAAATAACAGGGAGTAACCCCGGTGTTCGTGAATGGTAAGAAGTTTCTGTTTCTGATTAGATTTATAAACATGAGGAACACGAAGCCAACCAAATAACAGGGAGTAACCCCGGGGTTCGTGAATGGTAAGAAGTTTCTGTTTCTGATTAGATTTATAAATATGACGAACACGAAGCCAACCAAATAACAGGGAGTAACCCCGGGGTTCGTGAATGGTAAGAAGTTTCTGTTTCTGATCAGATTTATAAACATGACGAACACGAAGCCAACCAAATAACAGGGAGTAACCCCGGGGTTCGTGAATGGTAAGAAGTTTCTGTTTCTGATTAGATTTATAAACATGAGGAACACGAAGCCAACCAAATAACAGGGAATAACCCCGGTGTTCGTGAATGGTAAGAAGTTTCTGTTTCTGATCAGATTTATAAACATGACGAACACGAAGCCAACCAAATAACAGGGAGTAACCCCGGGGTTCGTGAATGGTAAGAAGTTTCTGTTTCTGATTAGATTTATAAACATGACGAACACGAAGCCAACCAGATAACAGGGAGTAACCCCGGTGGTCGTGAATGGTAAGAAGTTTCTGTTTCTGATTAGATTTATAAACATGAGGAACACGAAGCCAACCAGATAACAGGGAGTAACCCCGGTGGTCGTGAATGGTAAGAAGTTTCTGTTTCTGATTAGATTTATAAACATGACGAACACGAAGCCAACCAAATAACAGGGAGTAACCCCGGGGTTCGTGAATGGTAAGAAGTTTCTGTTTCTGATTAGATTTATAAACACGAGGAACACGAAGCCAACCAAATAACAGGGAGTAACCCCGGTGTTCGTGAATGGTAAAAAGTTTCTGTTTCTGATTAGATTTATAAACATGAGGAACACGAAGCCAACCAAATAACAGGGAGTAACCCCGGGGTTCGTGAATGGTAAGAAGTTTCTGTTTCTGATTAGATTTATAAACATGAGGAACACGAAGCCAACCAAATAACAGGGAGTAAACCCGGGGTTCGTGAATGGTAAGAAGTTTCTGTTTCTGAATAGATTTATAAACATGAGGAACACGAAGCCAACCAAATAACAGGGAGTAACCCCGGTGGTCGTGAATGGTAAGAAGTTTCTGTTTCTGATTAGATTTATAAACATGAGGAACACGAAGCCAACCAAATAACAGGGAGTAACCCCGGTGTTCGTGAATGGTAAGAAGTTTCTGTTTCTGATTAGATTTATAAACATGAGGAACACGAAGCCAACCAAATAACAGGGAGTAACCCCGGTGTTCGTGAATGGTAAGAAGTTTCTGTTTCTGATTAGATTTATAAACACGAGGAACACGAAGCCAACCAAATAACAGGGAGTAACCCCGGTGTTCGTGAATGGTAAGAAGTTTCTGTTTCTGATTAGATTTATAAACATGAGGAACACGAAGCCAACCAAATAACAGGGAGTTACCCCGGGGTTCGTGAATGGTAAGAAGTTTCTGTTTCTGATTAGATTTATAAACATGAGGAACACGAAGCCAACCAAATAACAGGGAGTAACCCCGGTGTTCGTGAATGGTAAGAAGTTTATGTTTCTGATTAGATTTATAAACATGAGGAACACGAAGCCAACCAAATAACAGGGAGTAACCCCGGGGTTCGTGAATGGTAAGAAGTTTCTGTTTCTGATTAGATTTATAAACATGAGGAACACGAAGCCAACCAAATAACAGGGAGTAACCCCGGTGTTCGTGAATGGTAAGAAGTTTCTGTTTCTGATTAGATTTATAAACATGAGGAACACGAAGCCAACCAAATAACAGGGAGTAACCCCGTGGTTCGTGAATGGCAAGAAGTTTCTGTTTCTGATTAGATTTATAAACATGAGGAACACGAAGCCAACCAAATAACAGGGAGTAACCCCGGGGTTCGTGAATGGTAAGAAGTTTCTGTTTCTGATTAGATTTATAAACATGAGGAACACGAAGCCAACCAAATAACAGGGAGTAAACCCGGGGTTCGTGAATGGTAAGAAGTTTCTGTTTCTGAATAGATTTATAAACATGAGGAACACGAAGCCAACCAAATAACAGGGAGTAACCCCGGTGGTCGTGAATGGTAAGAAGTTTCTGTTTCTGATTAGATTTATAAACATGAGGAACACGAAGCCAACCAAATAACAGGGAGTAACCCCGGTGTTCGTGAATGGTAAGAAGTTTCTGTTTCTGATTAGATTTATAAACATGAGGAACACGAAGCCAACCAAATAACAGGGAGTAACCCCGGTGTTCGTGAATGGTAAGAAGTTTCTGTTTCTGATTAGATTTATAAACACGAGGAACACGAAGCCAACCAAATAACAGGGAGTAACCCCGGTGTTCGTGAATGGTAAGAAGTTTCTGTTTCTGATTAGATTTATAAACATGAGGAACACGAAGCCAACCAAATAACAGGGAGTTACCCCGGGGTTCGTGAATGGTAAGAAGTTTCTGTTTCTGATTAGATTTATAAACATGAGGAACACGAAGCCAACCAAATAACAGGGAGTAACCCCGGTGTTCGTGAATGGTAAGAAGTTTATGTTTCTGATTAGATTTATAAACATGAGGAACACGAAGCCAACCAAATAACAGGGAGTAACCCCGGGGTTCGTGAATGGTAAGAAGTTTCTGTTTCTGATTAGATTTATAAACATGAGGAACACGAAGCCAACCAAATAACAGGGAGTAACCCCGGTGTTCGTGAATGGTAAGAAGTTTCTGTTTCTGATTAGATTTATAAACATGAGGAACACGAAGCCAACCAAATAACAGGGAGTAACCCCGTGGTTCGTGAATGGCAAGAAGTTTCTGTTTCTGATTAGATTTATAAACATGAGGAACACGAAGCCAACCAAATAACAGGGAGTAACCCCGGAGTTCGTGAATGGTAAGAGGTTTCTGTTTCTGATTAGATTTATAAACATGACGAACACGAAGCCAACCAAATAACAGGGAGTAACCCCGGGGTTCGTGAATGGTAAGAAGTTTCTGTTTCTGATTAGATTTATAAACATGAGGAACACGAAGCCAACCAAATAACAGGGAGTAACCCCGGTGTTCGTGAATGGTAAGAAGTTTCTGTTTCTGATTAGATTTATAAACATGAGGAACACGAAGCCAACCAAATAACAGGGAGTAACCCCGGGGTTCGTGAATGGTAAGAAGTTTCTGTTTCTGATTAGATTTATAAACATGAGGAACACGAAGCCAACCAAATAACAGGGAGTAACCCCGTGGTTCGTGAATGGTAAGAAGTTTCTGTTTCTGATTAGATTTATAAACATGAGGAACACGAAGCCAACCAAATAACAGGGAGTAACCCCGGGGTTCGTGAAAGGTAAGAAGTTTCTGTTTCTGATTAGATTTATAAACATGAGGAACACGAAGCCAACCAAATAACAGGGAGTAACCCCGGTGTTCGTGAATGGTAAGAAGTTTCTGTTTCTGATTAGATTTATAAACACGAGGAACACGAAGCCAACCAAATAACAGGGAGTAACCCCGGTGTTCGTGAATGGTAAGAAGTTTCTGTTTCTGATTAGATTTATAAACATGACGAAGACGAAGCCAACCAAATAACAGGGAGTTACCCCGGGGTTCGTGAATGGTAAGAAGTTTCTGTTTCTGATTAGATTTATAAACATGAGGAACACGAAGCCAACCAAATAACAGGGAGTAACCCCGGGGTTCGTGAATGGTAAGAAGTTTCTGTTTCTGATTAGATTTATAAATATGACGAACACGAAGCCAACCAAATAACAGGGAGTAACCCCGGGGTTCGTGAATGGTAAGAAGTTTCTGTTTCTGATCAGATTTATAAACATGACGAACACGAAGCCAACCAAATAACAGGGAGTAACCCCGGGGTTCGTGAATGGTAAGAAGTTTCTGTTTCTGATTAGATTTATAAACATGAGGAACACGAAGCCAACCAAATAACAGGGAATAACCCCGGTGTTCGTGAATGGTAAGAAGTTTCTGTTTCTGATCAGATTTATAAACATGACGAACACGAAGCCAACCAAATAACAGGGAGTAACCCCGGGGTTCGTGAATGGTAAGAAGTTTCTGTTTCTGATTAGATTTATAAACATGACGAACACGGAGCCAACCAGATAACAGGGAGTAACCCCGGTGGTCGTGAATGGTAAGAAGTTTCTGTTTCTGATTAGATTTATAAACATGAGGAACACGAAGCCAACCATATAACAGGGAGTAACCCCGGTGGTCGTGAATGGTAAGAAGTTTCTGTTTCTGATTAGATTTATAAACATGACGAACACGAAGCCAACCAAATAACAGGGAGTAACCCCGGGGTTCGTGAATGGTAAGAAGTTTCTGTTTCTGATTAGATTTATAAACACGAGGAACACGAAGCCAACCAAATAACAGGGAGTAACCCCGGTGTTCGTGAATGGTAAAAAGTTTCTGTTTCTGATTAGATTTATAAACATGAGGAACACGAAGCCAACCAAATAACAGGGAGTAACCCCGGGGTTCGTGAATGGTAAGAAGTTTCTGTTTCTGATTAGATTTATAAACATGAGGAACACGAAGCCAACCAAATAACAGGGAGTAAACCCGGGGTTCGTGAATGGTAAGAAGTTTCTGTTTCTGAATAGATTTATAAACATGAGGAACACGAAGCCAACCAAATAACAGGGAGTAACCCCGGTGGTCGTGAATGGTAAGAAGTTTCTGTTTCTGATTAGATTTATAAACATGAGGAACACGAAGCCAACCAAATAACAGGGAGTAACCCCGGTGTTCGTGAATGGTAAGAAGTTTCTGTTTCTGATTAGATTTATAAACATGAGGAACACGAAGCCAACCAAATAACAGGGAGTAACCCCGGTGTTCGTGAATGGTAAGAAGTTTCTGTTTCTGATTAGATTTATAAACACGAGGAACACGAAGCCAACCAAATAACAGGGAGTAACCCCGGTGTTCGTGAATGGTAAGAAGTTTCTGTTTCTGATTAGATTTATAAACATGAGGAACACGAAGCCAACCAAATAACAGGGAGTTACCCCGGGGTTCGTGAATGGTAAGAAGTTTCTGTTTCTGATTAGATTTATAAACATGAGGAACACGAAGCCAACCAAATAACAGGGAGTAACCCCGGTGTTCGTGAATGGTAAGAAGTTTATGTTTCTGATTAGATTTATAAACATGAGGAACACGAAGCCAACCAAATAACAGGTAGTAACCCCGGTGTTCGTGAATGGTAAGAAGTTTCTGTTTCTGATTAGATTTATAAATATGACGAACACGAAGCCAACCAAATAACAGGGAGTAACCCCGGGGTTCGTGAATGGTAAGAAGTTTCTGTTTCTGATCAGATTTATAAACATGACGAACACGAAGCCAACCAAATAACAGGGAGTAACCCCGGTGTTCGTGAATGGTAAGAAGTTTCTGTTTCTGATCAGATTTATAAACATGAGGAACACGAAGCCAACCAAATAACAGGGAGTAACCCCGGTGTTCGTGAATGGTAAGAAGTTTCTGTTTCTGATTAGATTTATAAACATGAGGAACACGAAGCCAACCAGATAACAGGGAGTAACCCCGGTGGTCGTGAATGGTAAGAAGTTTCTGTTTCTGATTAGATTTATAAACATGAGGAACACGAAGCCAACCAGATAATAGGGAGTAACCCCGGTGGTCGTGAATGGTAAGAAGTTTCTGTTTCTGATTAGATTTATAAACACGAGGAACACGAAGCCAACCAAATAACAGGGAGTAACCCCGGTGTTCGTGAATGGTAAGATGTTTCTGTTTCTGATCAGATTTATAAACATGAGGAACACGAAGCCAACCAAATAACAGGGAGTAACCCCGGGGTTCGTAAATGGTAAGAAGGTTCTGTTTCTGATTAGATTTATGAACATGAGGAACACGAAGCGAACCAAATAACAGGGAGTAACCCCGGTGTTCGTGAATGGTAAGAAGTTTCTGTTTCTGATCAGACTTATAAACATGAGGAACACGAAGCCAACCAAATAACAGGGAGTAACCCCGGGGTTCGTGAATGGTAAGAAGTTTCTGTTTCTGATTAGATTTATAAACATGAGGAACACGAAGCCAACCAGATAACAGGGAGTAACCCTGTGGTCGTGAATGGTAAGAAGTTTCTGTTTCTGATTAGATTTATAAACATGATGAACACGAAGCCAACCAAATAACAGGGAGTAACCCCGGTGTTCGTGAATGGTAAGAAGTTTCTGTTTCTGATTAGATTTATAAACATGACGAACACGAAGCCAACCAAATAACAGGGAGTAACCCCGGTGGTCGTGAATGGTAAGAAGTTTCTGTTTCTGATTAGATTTATAAACATGAGGAACACGAAGCCAACCAAATAAGAGGGAGTAACTCCGGTGTTCGTGAATGGTAAGAAGTTTCTGTATCTGATTAAATTTATAAACATGAGGAACACGAAGCCAACCAAATAACAGGGAGTAACCCCGGGGTTCGTGAATGGTAAGAAGTTTCTGTTTCTGATTAGATTTATAAACACGAGGAACACGAAGCCAACCAAATAACAGGGAGTAACCCCGGTGTTCGTGAATGGTAAGAAGTTTCTGTTTCTGATTAGATTTATAAACATGACGAACACGAAGCCAACCAAATAACAGGGAGTTACCCCGGGGTTCGTGAATGGTAAGAAGTTTCTGTTTCTGATTAGATTTATAAACATGAGGAACACGAAGCCAACAAAATAACAGGGAGTAACCCCGGTGTTCGTGAATGGTAAGAAGTTTCTGTTTCTGATTAGATTTATAAATATGACGAATACGAAGCCAACCAACTAACAGGGAGTAACCCCGGGCTTCGTGAATGGTAAGAAGTTTCTGTTTCTGATCAGATTTATAAACATGACGAACACGAAGCCAACCAAATTACAGGGAGTAACCCCGGTGTTCGTGAATGGTAAGAAGTTTCTGTTTCTGATCAGATTTATAAACATGAGGAACACGAAGCCAACCAAATAACAGGGAGTAACCCCGGGGTTCGTGAATGGTAAGAAGTTTCTGTTTCTGATTAGATTTATAAACATGAGGAACACGAAGCCAACCAGATAACAGGGAGTAACCTCGGTGGTCGTGAATGGTAAGAAGTTTCTGTTTCTGATTAGATTTATAAACATGAGGAACACGAAGCCAACCAGATAACAGGGAGTAACCCCGGTGGTCGTGAATGGTAAGAAGTTTCTGTTTCTGATTAGATTTATAAACACGAGGAACACGAAGCCAACCAAATAACAGGGAGTAACCCCGGTGTTCGTGAATGGTAAGAAGTTTCTGTTTCTGATCAGATTTATAAACATGACGAACACGAAGCCAACCAAATAACAGGGAGTAACCCCGGGGTTCGTAAATGGTAAGACGTTTCTGTTTCTGATTAGATTTATAAACATGAGGAACACGAAGCGAATCAAATAACAGGGAGTAACCCCGGTGTTCGTGAATGGTAAGAAGTTTCTGTTTCTGATCAGACTTATAAACATGAGGAACACGAAGCCAACCAAATAACAGGGAGTAACCCCGGTGTTCGTGAATGGTAAGAAGTTTCTGTTTCTGATTAGATTTATAAACATGAGGAACACGAAGCCAACCAAATAAGAGGGAGTAACCCCGGTGTTCGTGAATGGTAAGAAGTTTCTGTTTCTGATCAGATTTATAAACATGACGAACACGAAGCCAACCAAATAACAGGGAGTAACCCCGGGGTTCGTGAATGGTAAGAAGTTTCTGTTTCTGATTAGATTTATAAACACGAGGAACACGAAGCCAACCAAATAACAGGGAGTAACCCCGGTGTTCGTGAATGGTAAGTAGTTTCTGTTTCTGATTAGATTTATAAACATGAGGAACACGAAGCCAACCAAATAACAGGGAGTAACCCCGGGGTTCGTGAATGGTAAGAAGTTTCTGTTTCTGATTAGATTTATAAACATGAGGAACACGAAGCCAACCAGATAACAGGGAGTAACCCCGGTGGTCGTGAATGGTAAGAAGTTTCTGTTTCTGATTAGATTTATAAACATGAGGAACACGAAGCCAACCAAATAACAGGGAGTAACCCCGGTGTTCGTGAATGGTAAGTAGTTTCTGTTTCTGATTAGATTTATAAACACGAGGAACACGAAGCCAACCAAATAACAGGGAGTAACCCCGGTGTTCGTGAATGGTAAGAAGTTTCTGTTTCTGATCAGATTTATAAACATGACGAACACGAAGCCAACCAAATAACAGGGAGTAACCCCGGGTTCGTAAATGGTAAGACGTTTCTGTTTCTGATTAGATTTATAAACATGAGGAACACGAAGCGAATCAAATAACAGGGAGTAACCCCGGTGTTCGTGAATGGTAAGAAGTTTCTGTTTCTGATCAGACTTATAAACATGAGGAACACGAAGCCAACCAAATAACAGGGAGTAACCCCGGTGTTCGTGAATGGTAAGAAGTTTCTGTTTCTGATTAGATTTATAAACATGAGGAACACGAAGCCAACCAAATAACAGGGAGTAACCCCGGTGTTCGTGAATGGTAAGAAGTTTCTGTTTCTGATCAGATTTATAAACATGACGAACACGAAGCCAACCAAATAACAGGGAGTAACCCCGGGGTTCGTGAATGGTAAGAAGTTTCTGTTTCTGATTAGATTTATAAACACGAGGAACACGAAGCCAACCAAATAACAGGGAGTAACCCCGGTGTTCGTGAATGGTAAGTAGTTTCTGTTTCTGATTAGATTTATAAACATGAGGAACACGAAGCCAACCAAATAACAGGGAGTAACCCCGGGGTTCGTGAATGGTAAGAAGTTTCTGTTTCTGATTAGATTTATAAACATGAGGAACACGAAGCCAACCAGATAACAGGGAGTAACCCCGGTGGTCGTGAATGGTAAGAAGTTTCTGTTTCTGATTAGATTTATAAACATGAGGAACACGAAGCCAACCAAATAACAGGGAGTAACCCCGGTGTTCGTGAATGGTAAGTAGTTTCTGTTTCTGATTAGATTTATAAACATGAGGAACACGAAGCCAACCAAATAACAGGGAGTAACCCCGGGGTTCGTGAATGGTAAGAAGTTTCTGTTTCTGATTAGATTTATAAACATGAGGAACACGAAGCCAACCAGATAACAGGGAGTAACCCCGGTGGTCGTGAATGGTAAGAAGTTTCTGTTTCTGATTAGATTTATAAACATGAGGAACACGAAGCCAACCAAATAACAGGGAGTAACCCCGGTGTTCGTGAATGGTAAGAAGTTTCTGTTTCTGATTAGATTTATAAACATGACGAACACGAAGCCAACCAAATAACAGGGAGTAACCCCGGTGGTCGTGAATGGTAAGAAGTTTCTGTTTCTGATTAGATTTATAAACATGAGGAACACGAAGCCAACCAATTAACAGGGAGTAACCCCGGTGTTCGTCAATGGTAAGAAGTTTCTGTTTCTGATTAGATTTATAAACATGACGAACACGAAGCCAACCAAATAACAGGGAGTAACCCCGGTGTTCGTGAATGGTAAGAAGTTTCTGTTTCTGATTAGATTTATAAACATGAGGAACACGAAGCCAACCAATTAACAGGGAGTAACCCCGGTGTTCGTCAATGGTAAGAAGTTTCTGTTTCTGATTAGATTTATAAACATGACGAACACGAAGCCAACCAAATAACAGGGAGTAACCCCGGTGTTCGTGAATGGTAAGAAGTTTCTGTTTCTGATTAGATTTATAAACATGAGGAACACGAAGCCAACCAAATAACAGGGAGTAACCCCGGTGTTCGTGAATGGTAAGAAGTTTCTGTTTCTGATTAGATTTATAAACATGACGAACACGAAGCCAACCAAATAACAGGGAGTAACCCCGGTGTTCGTGAATGGTAAGAAGTTTCTGTTTCTGATCAGACTGATAAACATGAGGAACACGAAGCCAACCAAATAACAGGGAGTAACCCCGGTGTTCGTGAATGGTAAGAAGTTTCTGCTTCTGATCAGACATATAAAACATTTATCACAATTAGTAGATGGTGTATTATATTTTTGTAAGTTTTGAAGATTATATTTCCTAAATATTGTAATCGTTATTAACACTAAGGTTCTGCTCCCTCGGGCCATGATAGGTGACCTTGGACTAGTTTGGCTGTTTTGTTTAGGTCCTTGGGTATTTCTATTCTCAAATACTTTTTAATTATTTGTTTTTCTAATATTTCGTCTTTGAGCGTACCGGAAGTAGATTATTCCAAAACGCAGACTAAACTAGAATTGGATATCTACATTTTTATCAATATTACTTGGTTGATACCACTGTTGGTGGACTATTAGACCATGACGGTGTCATCCACCCAGTAGTTAGTGTGTCGACACTGACATGGTTTATTAGAAATCTACATTTTTATCAATATTACTTGGTTGATACCACTGTTGGTGGACTATTAGACCATGACGGTATCATCCACCCAGTAGTTAGTGTGTCGACACTGACATGATATATATATTTTTTTCTAATTAACAGTTCCTAAATAATGTAATTATTATTAAAACTAAGGTTATCCTCCCACCAATCTCAAGCTAGCGACCAATTTCTAGCGACCAATAAGCTAGCGACCAATAAGGAGATATGTCTCAAAACCAAAAAAATATATAAGAGCAAAATGTACTTTTAAATATTTCTAGCGACCAATAATAAATATATTTCTGTAATTGCACATTCAACACATTGAATCGTCATCTTGACATACAGGAAATATTTCTGGACCCCCCCCCCCCCCCTTTCCACAATACAAAGTTGACATTTGACACACTACTGTGGAAATAGGGTGCAGAATCTCACACAGACACTCATGTGAGTAAAATATAATACATTTTATGTTCCATTTCCCATGTTCACCCGTACATAAGATATGCCTTCTCTTTACTGACCTTAATAACGAAGACAAACATATATTTAGGGATGGCGAGCTTAGAAAACAGTCGGCCAACTTTAAACAAACACAGCGTAAACAAATAATATACTTTCATGTAAACCGGTATATAATTTGGATTTGCCAGCGCTTTGTCAAACAAAATAAAGTCCTAAGATTCCCCGTTCACATGAAGACGTCTCATCAATCTACAAAAAAATGTAAATATAGAACATTGGAAAAATATAGCAATACATATTATGAAAATAAACAAAATATAAACCCTGCATGTGCGTGTAACACTTATTTAATAAATAGTATTATTTTGTTTTATCTATTTATTTTAAAATTGTGTATTTATAGGTGTCAAACAACTAATTTAATTCACCAATGCACTTAAGTCAGGTAAAGGCCCAGGCAGTACTTTTGATTTAAACCCCATGTGGCAATATCAAATATCAAAATTGATATTTGACACCCTGCTGTGGGCTTGAGGTGCATTATCCCACCTAGGAACTTAAGTCAGTTAAAGACCCGGGCAATACCTTTAATATAAGCGCAAAGTGGGCAAGAACTTTGCCGTCCTTGATATATTTGTTATGGGATATTTATAGAGACCCCCTTCCACATTTTTTTTTCAAATATCAAAATTGATATTTGACACCCTGCTGTGGTGCATTATCCCACCTAGGCACTTAAGTCAGTTAAACACTCGGGCAATACCTTTAACTTAGCCAATGATCGGCAAGAACTTTACCGTGCTTGATATATTTTTCATGGGATATTTATAGAGACCCCCCTTCCACAATTTGTTTTCAAATATCAAAATTTGATATTTGATACCCTACTATGGGCTTGAGGTGCATTATCCCACCTAGGCACTTAAGTCAGTTAAAGACCCGGGCAATACCTTTAACTTAGCCAAAGGTGGGCAAGAACTTTGCCGTCCTTGATATATTGTTCTTGGGATATTTATAGAGACCCCCTTCCACAATTTATTTTCAAATATCAAAATTGATATTTGATACCCTGCTGTGGGCTTGAGGTGCATTATCCCACCTAGGCACTTAGGTCAGTTAAAGACCCGGGCAATACCTTTAACTTAGCCAAAGGTGGGCAAGAACTTTGCCGTCCTTGATATATTTTTCATGGCATATTTATAGAGACCCCCCTCCACAATTTGTTTTCAAATATCAAAATTGATATTTGATACCCTGCTGTGGGCTTGAGGTGCATTATCCCACCTAGGCACTTAAGTCAGTTAAAGACCCGGGCAATACATTTAACTTAGCCAAAAGTGGGCAAGAACTTTGCCGTCCTTGATATATTTTTATGGGATATTTATAGAGACCCCCACCTCCACAATTTGTTTTCAAATATCAAAGTTGATATTTGACACCCTGTTGTGGGCTTGAGGTGCATTATCCCACCTAGACACTTAAGTCAGTTAAAGACCCGGGCAATACCTTTAACTGAAGACCAAAGTGGGCAAGAACTTTGCCGTCCTTGATATATTTTTCATGGGTTATTTATAGGGTGTCCCCCCCCCCAAATCTAAATATCAAAGTAGTATATCGGGATAGCTCAAGGCATAGTTCAGGGGTAGCAAAGGGGAGCGTGCCATTACGCATGTGTTACTAGAAGTGACGTCAACGGAAGCGGTCCTGACCGGAATGAAGTAACATGAAGTCACGTGACCGGAAGTGGCGTCATTACCGGAAGTATGTTCTGCGCATGCCCGGAAGTGCATCCCCGCCTTTTTTTCTTACTATAGTAGTAGTACAAAATGTACCATTGCTCATGACCGAAAGTAGCATCACTGTCCACGCAACCAATCACCAGTCTTTTCGGCAACTGTCCCAAAAACATGTTGTCCTGGACGTAATTCATGTTGCCACGGGGAACCGTATCTACTTTGACTTCTACACGTCGGATGGGGTATTTACAGCTGGTCTTTTCAAAAGCTTTGACGTGACCCATTCTTACGGCAGGACTTAACTGTACATTTCTCACAAATAAAGCAAGATCCTTGATTTTGATCTTATAGTTGTCGGCACCGACCATTAGGGCGAACACGTCTCGACTACGTCGTAATTTGATTTTCAGATCGACGTGATTCAGTAAATATTTCTCTTGATAAAATAAATCCAAGTGTAGTATTCCCGTCATCTATACATACTTGCTGTGGGCCGTCAATGCTCTCCGAGACGTGACTCCTTTGTTATCGGTTGTTCTCTTATCTTGATGTCCCGGTGTATCCTTGAACCACATGACTCCCGTTAATTGAGATTCTTTGGCAGCTGGGCCATAGCTCAGTAATATTTCTATGTAAGCTCTGTAAGGGTACAAGCTGGTCGGTGGTGAAACCAGATTTTCGTTGAGGCTAACACTGACATCACTAAAGAGGGAATGTATCCATAAGTTGACAGGTCTACCGTCTGCTCCGCCATCCAATGCAGTATCGTCGTCATCCATGATATGTGCTTCCACAAACAGGTAAGTATGGGTAATAACAAAATTACCGAACTCCGAACAATCTAACAAAGGGAAAGTCAAACTCATAAGTATATAAACAGACAAAATCAGTCAACAACCGGAAAACTGTGAAAACCGTAATGACCCTGACTTGGTACAGGCATTAGCCAAGTCGATGTAGTCGTCCCCCGCCCCACTGACGGCAAATTCGTAAGGTCCTTGATCCGTTAGAGCCGATGTCAATCCTTTCTGCTCCCAATACCCATAAGCCACACGGGTCTGTGTAGGTGGAACTTCAAATAAATCCAATGTCATTCGATGTGTTCCGTTGCTTGGTCTGCCGACGTTTAATCTTTTTTCGCTTGGCAGGTCCTTTTATAACTCGTTGCCCTGGGGTCCTACCGTGTCCATAGCTTTCTGGAGTAAGTTTTCTCTTGTTGATTTCAATCGTGATTTTGCTGCCTGTTTGATATTTCTTCCTTGTACGACATCTCCGGCAATATGTTCACTTTTACAAGGAGTCAGAACTACAAAAGCATTTGGTCTTGTTACCGGATGGGTACTATTCCTCGGCCAAAAGGATTCCCCATCGAGGGGAAAAAGCACATGAAGGAACTCAAGAATAAATTCGACATGGGTTTCAATGAAATCAATCATAAAATCGATATGAAAGTGAAAAAAGATTATCAAGTCATCATCAGTCCTTTATTACAATCCATGTTAGGATTCAGACAAGCTATATTCCGGGGGTGGGGGGTATGTTTCAGATTGCGTAGCGAACCTCAAGAAAGGATTAAATTCTCTGTACGTGTATTGTCCCTTGGTGGAACCGAGAATGGTGGGAGATGCCCATGTACCGTTATTGAGAATCGTACCGGTGGAAGGAAGAGACGGAGAAATTATCACCCGAGTGTTTGATCCGATACAGTACTGTCCCCTATTACAACGACGATTTCAGACCGTGGAAATAGATATAAGGGACGACACGGGTTCTATGGTGCCATTCGAAAGAGGACGAGTGGTGGTGACATTTTACTGTAGAAAACAAAAAGAATTCTCTCTAGAATGAAACCAACTCATCGTTACGATACGAAAGCTTACCACGATTATTACATACATCAAGCAGGAAAAGGATATCCGGTGTTTGCGGGAAGACGATATCAAAGAGGACATGGACTTGGCAGTATCTTTGGAGGACTCTTTAAAGCAGCCATGCCTTTGTTGAAAAAGGGAGCAAAGACCCTAGAACGCGAGGCTTTAAAAACGGGATTAAATATTGGCGGAGATGTCGTACAAGGAAGAAATTTAATATCAATCAGGGAGCAAAATCACGATTGAAATCAACAAGAGAAAACTTACTCCAGAAAGCTATGGACACGGTAGGACCCCAGGACAACGTGTTATAAAAGGACCTGCCAAGCGAAAAAAAACCAGACGTCGGCAGACCAAGCAACGGAACACATCGAATGACATTTCAGATAAGAATGGCACTTGTACATCCCAACTCATGCGAATGCACGAAATCAAAACTGGATTTATTTGAAGTTCCACCTACACAGACCAGTGTGGCTTATGGGTATTGGGAGCAGAAAGGATTGACATCGGCTCTAACGGATCAAGGACCTTACGAATTTGCCGTCAGTGGGGCGGGGGACGACTACATCGACTTGGCTAATGCATGTACCAAGTCAGGGTCATTACGGTTTTCAAAGTTTTCCGGTTGTTGACTGATTTTGTCTGTTTATATAATTATGAGTTTTGACTTTCCCTTTGTTAGATTGTTCGGAGTTCGGTAATTTTGTTATTACCCTTACTTACCTGTTTGTGGAAGCACATATCATGGATGTCGACGATACTGCATTGGACCTCGACGAAAATCTGGTTTCACCACCGACCAGCTTGTACCCTTACAGAGCTTACATAGAAATATTACTGAGCTATGGCCCAGCTGCCAAAGAATCTCAATTAACGGGAGTCATGTGGTACAAGGATACACCGGGACATCAAGATAAGAGAACAACCGATAACAAAGGATTCACGTCCCGGAAAGCATTGACGGCCAAAAGCAAGTATGTACAGATGACGGGAATACTACACTTGGATTTATTTTATCAAGAGCAATATTTACTGAATCACGTCGATTTGAAAATCAAATTACGACGTAGTCGAGACGTGTTAGCCCTAATGGTCGATGTCGACAACTATAAGATCAAAATCAAGGATCTTGCTTTATTTGTGAGAAATGTACAGTTAAGTCCTGCCGTAAGAATGGGTCACGTCAAAGCTTTTGAAAAGACCAGCTGTAAATACCCCATCCGACGTGTAGAAGTCAAAGTAGATACGGTTCCCCGTGGCAACATGAATTACGTCCAGGACAACATGTTTTTGGGACAGTTGCCGAAAAGACTGGTGATTGGTTGCGTGGACAGTGATGCTACTTTCGTTCATGAGCAATGGTACATTATGTACTACTACTATAGTAAGAAAAAATGGCGGGGATGCACTTCCGGGCATGCGCAGAACATACTTCCGGTAATGACGTCACTTCCGGTCACGTGACTTCATGTTTCTTCATTCCGGTCAGGACCGCTTCCGGTGACGTCACTTCCAGTAACACATGCGCAATGGCACGCTCCCCTTTGCTCCCTCTGAACTATGCCTTGAGCTATCCCGATATACTACTTAGATATTTGGATTTGGGGGGACACCCTATAAATAACCCATGAAAAATATATCAAGGACGGAAAAGTTCTTGCCCACTTTGGGTTGGTTAAAGGTATTGCCCGGTTCTTTAACTGACTTAAGTACCTAGGTGGGATAATGCACCTCAAGCCCATAGCAGGGTGTCAAATATCAACTTTGATATTTGAAAATAAATTGTGGAGGGGGGTCTCTATAAATATCCCATGAAAAATATATCAAGGACGGCAAAGTTCTTGCCCACCTTTGGCTAAGATAAAGGTATTGCCCGGGTCTTTAACTGACTTCAGTGCCTAGGTGGGATAATGCACCTCAAGCCCACAGCAGGGTGTCAAATATCAACTTTGATATTTGAAAACAAATTGTGGAAGGGGGTCTCTATAAATATCCCATGAAAAATATATCAAGGACGGCAAAGTTCTTGCCTACCTTTGGCTAAGTTAAAGGTATTACCCGGGTCTTTAACTGACTTAAGTGCCTAGGTGGGATAATGCACCTCAAGCCAATAGCAGGGTGTCAAATATCAACTTTGATATTTGAAAACAAATTGTGGAGGGGGGTTTCTATAAATATCCCATGAAAAATATATCAAGGACGGCAAAGTTCTTGCCCACCTTTGACTAAGTTAAAGGTATTGCCAGGGTCTTTAATTGACTTAAGTGCCTAGGTGGGATAATACACCTCAAGTCCACAGCAGGTTATCAAATATCAATTTTTATATTTGAAAACAAATTGTGGAGGGGGGTCTCTATAAATATCCCATGAAAAATATATCAAGGACGGCAAAGTTCTTGCCCACCTTTGGCTAAGTTAATGGTATTACCCGCGTCTTTAACTGACGTAAGTGCCTAGGTGGGATAATGCACCTCAAGCCCACAGCAGGTTATCAAATATCAATTTTTTATATTTGAAAACAAAATGTGGAGGGAGGGTCTCTATAAATATCCCATGAAAAATATATCAAGGACGGCAAAGTTCGTGCCCACCTTTGGCTGAGTTAACGGTATTGCCCTAGTCTTTAACTGACTTAAGTGCCTAGGTGGGATAATGCACCTCAAGCATATAGCAGGGTATTAAATATCAATTTTGATATTTGAAAACAAATTGTGGATGGGGTGTCTCTATAAATATCCCATGAAAAATATATCAAGGACGGCAAAGTTCTTGCCCACCTTTGGCTAAGTTAAAGGTATTGTCAGGGTCTTTAATTGACTTAAGTGCCTAGGTGGGATAATGCACCTCAAGCCCACAGCAGGTTATCAAATATCAATTTTTATATTTGAAAAGAAATTGTGGAGGGGGGGTCTCTATAAATATCCCATGAAAAATATATCAAGGACGCAAAGTTCTTGCCCACCTTTGTCTAAGTTAAAGGTATTGCCCGGGTCTTTAACTGACTTAAGTGCCTAGGTGCGATAATGCACCTCAAGTCCACAGCAGGGTATCAAGTATTAATTTTGATATTTGAAAACAAATTGTGGAGGGGGGTATCTATTAATATCCCATGAAAAATATATTAAGGACGGCAAAGTTCTTGCCCACCTTTGGTTAAGTTAATGGTATTGCCCGGGTCTTTAACTGACTGAAGTGCCTAGGTGGGATAATGCACTTCAAGCCAATAGCAGGGTATCAAATATCAATTTTGATGTTTGAAAACAAATTGTGGAGCGGGGTCTCTATAAATATCCCATGAAAAATATATCAAGGACGGCAAAGTTCTTGCCCACCTTTGGATAAGTTAAAGGCACTGCCCGGGTTTTTAACTGATTTAAGTGCCTTGGTGGGATAATGCACCTCAAGCCCACAGCAGGGTGTCAAATATCAATTTTTATATTTGAAAACAAATTGTGGAGGAGGGGTCTCTACAAATATCCCACGAAAAATATATCAAGGACGGCAAAGTTCTTGCCCACCTTTGGCTAAGTTAAAGGCATTGCCCGGGTCTTTAACTGACTTAAGTGCCTAGGTGGGATAATGCACCTCAAGCCCACAGCAGGGTATCAAATATCAATTTTGATATTTGAAAACAAATTGTGGAGGGGGGTCTCTATAAATATCCCATGAAAAATATATCAAGGACGGCAAAGTTCTTGCCCACCTTTGGCTAAGTTAAAGGTATTGCCAGGGTATTTAATTTTCTTAAGTGCCTAGGTGGGATAATGCACCTCAAGCCCACAGCAGGTTATCAAATATCAATTTTTATATTTGAAAACAAATTGCGAAGGGGGGGTCTCTATAAATATCCCACGAAAAATATATCAAGGACGGCAAAGTTCTTGCCCACCTTTGGCTAAGTTAAAGGTATTGCCCGGGTCTTTAACTGACTTAAGTGCCTAGGTGGGATAATGCACCTCAAGCCCACAGCAGGGTATCAAATATCAATTTTGATATTTGAAAACAAATTATGGAGGGGGGTCTCTATAAATATCCCATGAAAAATATATCAAGGACGGCAAAGTTCTTGCCCACCTTTGGCTAAGTTAAAGGTATTACCCGTGTCTTTAACTGACTTAAGTGCCTAGGTGGGATAATGCACCTCAAGCCCACAGCAGGGTGTCAAATATCAATTTTGATATTTGAAAACAAATTGTGGAGGGGGGTCTCTATAAATATCCCATGAAAAATATATCAAGGACGGCAAAGTTCTTGCCCACCTTTGGCTAAGTTAAAGGCACTGCCCGGGTCTTTAACTCATTTAAGTGCCTTGGTGGGATAATGCACCTCAAGCCCACAGCAGGGTGTCAAATATCAACTTTGATATTTGAAAACAAAATGTGGAGGGAGGGTCTCTATAAATATCCCATGAAAAATATATCAAGGACGGCAAAGTTCTTGCCCACCTTTGGCTGAGTTAACGGTATTGCCCTAGTCTTTAACTGACTTAAGTGCCTAGGTGGGATAATGCACCTCAAGCATATAGCAGGGTATCAAATATCAATTTTGATATTTGAAAACAAATTGTGGAGTGGGGGTCTCTATAAATATCCCATGAAAAATATATCAAGGACGGCAAAGTTCTTGTCCACCTTTGGCTAAGTTAATGGTATTGCCCGGGTCTTTAACTGACTTAAGTGCATAGGTGGGATAATGCACCTCAAGCCCACAGCCGGGTATCATATATCAATTTTGATATTTGAAAACAAAATGTGGAAGGGGGGGTCTCTATAAATATCCCATGAAAAATATATCAAGGACGACAAAGTTCTTGCCCACCTTTGGCTAAGTTAAAGGTATTGCCCGGGTCTTTCACTGACTTAAGTGACTAGGTGGGATAATGCACCTCAAGCCCACAGCAGGGTGTCAAATATCAACTTTGATATTTGAAAACAGAATGTGGAGGAGAGTCTCTATAAATATCCCATAAAAAATATATCAAGGACGGCAAAGTTCTTGCCCACCTTTGGCTAAGTTAACGGTATTGCCCGGGTCTTTAACTGACTTAAATGCCTAGGTGGGATAATGCACCTCAAGCCCATAGCAGGGTATCAAATATCAATTTTGATATTTGAAAAAAAAATGTGGAGGGGGGGGGGGTCTCTATAAATATCCCATAACAAATATATCAAGGACGGCAAAGTTCTAACCCACTTTGCGCTTATGTTAAAGGTGTTGCCCGGGTCTTTAACTGACTTAAGTTCCTAGGTGGGATAATGCACCTCAAGCCCACAGCAGGGTGTCAAATATCAATTTTGATATTTGATATTGCCACATGGGGTTTAAATCAAAAGTACTGCCTGGGCCTTTACCTGACTTAAGTGCTTTGGTAAATTAAATTAGTTGTTTGACACCTTTAAATACACAATTTAAAAATAAATAGATAAAACAAAATAATACTATTTATTAAATAAGTGTTACACGCACATGCAGGGTTTATATTGTGTTTATTTTCATAATATGTATTGCTATATTTTTTCAATGTTCTATATTTACATTTTTTTGTAGATTGATGAGACGTCTTCATGTGAACGGGGAATCTTAGGACTTTATTTTGTTTGACAAAGCGCTGGCAAATCCAAATTATATACCGGTTTACATGAAAGTATATTATTTGATTACGCTGTGTTTGTTTACAGTTGGTCGACTGTTTTCTAAGCTCGCCATCCCTAAATATATGTTTGTCTTCGTTATTAAGCTCAGTAAAGAGAAGGCATATCATATGTACGGGTGAACATGGGAAATGGAACATAAAATGTACTATCTTTTACTCACATGAGTGTCTGTGTGAGATTCTGCACCTTATTTCCACAGTACTTTGTCAAATGTCAACTTTGTATTGTGGAAAGGGGGGGGGGGGTCCAGAAATATTTCCTGTATGCCCAGATGACGATTCAATGTGTTGAATGTGCAATTACAGAAATATATTTATTAGTCGCTAGAAATATTTAAAAGTACATTTTGCTCTTATATATTTTTTTGGTTTTGAGACATATCTCCTTATTGGTCGCTAGCTTATTGGTCGCTAGCTTGAGCTTGGTTCTCCTCATATATCTACGTTGTTATTAAGAGTTTATGATGATAACAGTTCTCTTTGTAGAACATATTAATGTTTGGTATATGACTCCCTGTACTTTATCTGTGATATGACTCTGTATGTCACATCTGTGATTTCGAATCCCGCTCATGGCGAGGTGTACTCGATGCAACATTATGTCATAAAATTTGTCAGTGGCATGGTCGGCGGTTTTTTCCCGGGTACTCCGGTTTCCTTCACCAATAAAACTTTCATCCACGATATAACTGAAATGTTGTGAAAAGAGGCGTTAAACGCCATAGCCCATATCCCGTGTATGTCATATCTGAATCCTACAATAAGGCAAACCCTAGTGACATTTAGCGAATAATTGTTATTTAACGCCGAATTAACTCTTTCGGCTATGTCATGACAAGAACATTCCAATAAAATGACATACGCTCAAATCATAGGATTTTCAATATATTTCAAGTGTACCAGCTCCTAGCTATTTTCATGCGGGACTTTTTCTTAAAATTTATTTTCCATCAATATCTTATGCAACAGTCTTTGAAATTAGGAGGTATCAATTACCATTTTAAGTTAGGTAAATATACCTGGTACAACCCCTTACTAAAAGGCCTGCGCGTTGTACTAAACCAACACGCTTAATTAAAATTGTTATAGTGCTAGCTCACTGAAGCAACAGTCCGTGGTGGGTAGACATGTCGCTCCACCTGGTCACATTATCATATTTAAGACCCAACAAACAAGTCTTTGATCTTACTTCTTACAGATGCGTTCTTAGTGTAGAAACAGCAACTATCAATTTTATAGTCTTTGGTTTAACCCGATCGGGGAATGAATCCACGATCTACCGCACTCGAAGCGAGTAAGCATAACCATTACACTACTGAAGTGGTTCATTGTGGTATTAAATGACATTCTCATTATAACATAATCTATCTAACAAATATATTTTTACGAAAAAAATTAATATCGCATTACTCTAACCTGGGCAATATTCAGAGCACCCTCGATATAACTATCTTGTCCTTTTTTTCTAGGTACACTGATTAGATACACAAATATAATGATATTTTTTACCAACATGGAAATGCTTGCATTTAAGAAAAAAGGGATAACGTTGGTCTTGGTTACGTGCCCTTAGTGAACATGACAAGGACGAGATTTCCTCTTAAGAATCGAAATGTCGAGATTATCGAAAATATCAGAGATAGAATGATGTCATATGATGCTTTAACTCAATCCTCTGACATAGACTGTCTTGTAGTAATTGTAAAGTTACTAACAATATAGAAAAAGCAGCCATACATTATGTTCACAAGTACCAGCGATGGAGATATAGGTAACACATAAAGTGATATGTCTATGCCCACATAAACTACCAAAGGAAAAAACAAAACCCGTAGATATCCAATTTAGCGCGCACGTCCCGTTTCTGGAACAACCATCATTAGCTACGCTCAAATTCAAAAGATTGGAAAACTAAGAAAAACTTTGGGAACAAGCAAACCAAAAAACCCAAACATGATAGACACAATAAATCAGTTAAGATGAAACATGTCTGTGGGAGAAGAACCTTAGTTTTAGTAACTACATCTTTTGTGTATTCTTAATTATACGAATCAATCATAGATGAGGGAAAAGAAAATGTACAAACTGTAATGATATGAATAATATCACCATGGTAACCAGTAATAGGAGATGTAGAGACGGTATATGATGCACCAGCAAATGACTTACACCACAGCGAATCGGATCAGTTATATCGTACCTTTATTTTTAAGGCTGCAGACTCAGGGCACGAAATTAACGCTGGTCCGCTAGCCCGAGGCTAGTAAGATCAGCGTCGGGATAGAAGAACTCTCTTAGAAGCTAGTCCGATGGGCTAGTTAAAATTTTCAATTGTCAATTATTGTTTCCACTTCATTAATTTTAATGACATAATTGAAAATCATAATTAGTCATTCATATTGCTGTGTTTGTTTACGCTGTACACACAATTTACATGTGGGAAATTCCCTCGATAGCAATTAGAACCTAGAGAGTGGTATACGAATTGATAAAATTACTCGATAATCCGGTTAACTCAGTGAGCGTTCTAACAGCATAATCTAAGGTTCAAGAAATGTGGCGACACATTACCGGCGTAGAGCAACCAGCGATAAAAATTAAATTAGATAATAATGAAAAATTGAAGAGAAAAAGGACGTATGATCAGATCAAAAGAAAAAGAAAATTTCAAACAAGCTGGCAGAAAAAACGCAACTGGTTAGTTCACAACAGTGAAATAGACCGAATGACATGTTCAGTTTGCATACAATATGCTTCTTCCGATATAGACAAAAAGGCAGACTTTGTGACGACGGGGTCTTCCAACTTAAAGCTGGAATTTGTGATTTCCCATGAAACTTCAGAGCAGCATCTAAGGTCAGTTGGTAAACAATCGGTAAAAGAAAATTCGAGCGTAAACTCTGCAGCTGCAAAGATTGTACAGTCATTGAATAAAAATGTATTTAACAGAATGACAAATCTATTTCGTAATGTCCATGCTTTGATAAAAAAAGACGTCCATTCACAGACTTTATATGAATGTATGAACTTGATGAAATTAAAGGTGTTGACATTGGGGAAACATATAGAAATGAAAAACAGGTCGTTAACTTTGCACATTACATTGCTAAGACTGAAAAACAAAAACTAGTGGATCAGATTAATGAATCAAAATACATTTCTGTAATTTGTGATGGATGTACTGACACTGCTGCAATTGAAGAAGAAATTGTTTATGTAAGAACTTGTAATAAGGGGGATATTAAGACATATTTCCTGGCGATCAACAACCCTGATAGAGCTGATGCTAATTGTCCCCATGATGGTCGGGCTAGTAGAATATCTGGGGGACTAGTTGATTTTTATATCTACTAGTCCTGCTGGTTAGTTGAAATGTTTGCTTAAATTCTACCCCTGGCTACAGTATTACCTTAAGAATAGTTTCAAAAGTGGCAATAAAAAAAAAAAAAAAAATACCACACTGTAGGAACAGTTCTAAAATACCACACTGTAGGAACAGTTCTAAAATACCACACTGTAGGAACAGTTCTAAAATACCACACTGTATGAACAGTTCTAAAATACCACACTGTAGGAACAGTTCTAAAATACCACACAGTAGGAACAGTTCTAAAATACCACACTATAGGAACAGTTCTAAAATACCACACTGTAGGAACAGTTCTAAAATACCACACTGTAAGAACAGTTCTAAAATACCACACTGTAGGAACAGTTCTAAAATACCACACTGTAGGAACAGTTCTAAAATACCACACTATAGGAACAGTTCTAAAATACTACATTGTAGGAACAGTTCTAAAATACCACACTATAGGAACAGTTCTAAAATACCACACTGTAGGAACAGTTCCAAAATACCACACTGTAGGAACAGTTCTAAAATACCACACTGTAGGAACAGTTCCAAAATACCACACTGTAGGAACAGTTCTAAAATACCACACTGTAGGAACAATTCCAAAATACCACACTGTAGGAACAGTTCTAAAATACCACACAGTAGGAACAGTTCTAAAATACCACACTATAGGAACAGTTCTAAAATACCACACTGTAGGAACAGTTCTAAAATACCACACTATAGGAACAGTTCTAAAATACCACACTGTAGGAACAGTTCTAAAATACCACACTGTAGGAACAGTTCTAAAATACCACACTGTAGGAACAGTTCTAAAATATCACACTGTAGGAACAGTTCTAAAATACCACACTGTAGGAACAGTTCTAAAATACCACACTATAGGAACAGTTCTAAAATACCACACTGTAGGAACAGTTCTAAAATACCACACTGTAGGAACAGTTCTAAAATACCACACTATAGGAACAGTTCTAAAATACCACACTGTAGGAACAGTTCTAAAATACCACACTGTAGGAACAGTTCTAAAATACCACACTGTAAGAACAGTTCTAAAATATCACACTGTAGGAACAATTCTAAAATAGCACACTGTATGAACAGTTCTAAAATACCACACTGTAGGAACAGTTCTAAAATACCACACTATAGGAACAGTTCTAAAATATCACACTATAGGAACAGTTCTAAAATACCACACTGTAGGAACAGTTCCAAAATACCACACTGTAGGAACAGTTCTAAAATACCACACTGTAGAAACAGTTCCAAAATACCACACTGTAGGAACAGTTCTAAAATACCACACTGTAGGAACAGTTCTAAAATATCACACTGTAGGAACAGTTCTAAAATACCACACTGTAGGAACAGTTCTAAAATACCACAATATAGGAACAGTTCTAAAATACCACACTGTAGGAACAGTTCTAAAATACCACACTATAGGAACAGTTCTAAAATACCACACTGTAAGAACAGTTCTAAAATACCACACTGTAGGAACAGTTCTAAAATACCACACTGTAGGAACAGTTCTAAAATATCACACTGTAGGAACATTTCTAAAATACCACACTGTAGGAACAGTTCTAAAATACCACACTGTATGAACAGTTCTAAAATACCACACTGTAGGAACAGTTCTAAAATACCACACTGTAGGAACAGTTCTAAAATACCACACTATAGGAACAGTTCTAAAATACCACACTGTAGGAACAGTTCTAAAATACCACACTGTAGGAACAGTTCTAAAATACCACACAATAGGAACAGTTCTAAAATACCACACTGTAGGAACAGTTCTAAAATACCACACTATAGGAACAGTTCTAAAATACCACACTGTAGGAACAGTTCTAAAATACCACACTGTAGGAACAGTTCTAAAATACCACATTGTAGGAACAGTTCTAAAATACCACACTGTAGGAACAGTTCTAAAATACCACACTATAGGAACCGTTCTAAAATACCACACTGTAGGAACAGTTCTAAAATACCACATTGTAGGAACAGTTCTAAAATATCACACTATAGGAACAGTTCTAAAATACCACACTGTAGGAACAGTTCCAAAATACCACACTGTAGGAACAGTTCTAAAATACCACACTGTAGGAACAGTTCTAAAATACCACACTGTAGGAACAGTTCTAAAATACCACACTGTAGGAACAGTTCTAAAATACCACACTGTAGGAACAGTTCTAAAATACCACACTATAGGAACAGTTCTAAAATACCACACTGTAAGAACAGGTTTAAAATACCACACTGTAGGAACAGTTCTAAAATACCACACTGTAGGAACAGTTCTAAAATATCACACTGTAGGAACAGTTCTAAAATACCACACTGTAGGAACAGTTCTAAAATACCACACTGTATGAACAGTTCTAAAATACCACACTGTAGGAACAGTTCTAAAATACCACACTGTAGGAACAGTTCTAAAATACCACACTATAGGAACAGTTCTAAAATACCACACTGTAGGAACAGTTCTAAAATACCACACTGTAGGAACAGTTCTAAAATACCACACAATAGGAACAGTTCTAAAATACCACACTGTAGGAACAGTTCTAAAATACCACACTATAGGAACAGTTCTAAAATACCACACTGTAGGAACAGTTCTAAAATACCACACTGTAGGAACAGTTCTAAAATACCACACTGTAGGAACAGTTCTAAAATACCACACTATAGGAACAGTTCTAAAATACCACACTGTAGGAACAGTTCTAAAATACCACACTGTAGGAACAGTTCTAAAATACCACACTGTAGGAACAGTTCTAAAATACCACACTGTAGGAACAGTTCCAAAATCTAATCGAAAAATCATGCTAAGAGATAAAATGGATACCCACTCATAAAGACGATAAATCATGTGATATAATGAGGTAAAATGGATACCCACTCATAAAGACGATAAATCATGTGATATAATGAGGTAAAATGGATACCCACTCATAAAGACGATAAATCATGTGATATAATTAGGTAAAATGGATACCCACTCATAAAGACGATAAATCATGTGATATAATGAGGTAAAATGAATACCCACTCATAAAGACGATAAATCATGTGATATAATGAGTATGAAATTTAGTAATAAAATAAAGACAAGAAAATGTACAGAACGGTCGTCGATGTGCTATATTATAATCATATTCTTTTCCTATTTTGGCTATCCTGTTCAGCTCCTTTGGTGTTCTTGCTAACAAAGACTTTTATATCATTTGGTCTTCCAGTCTTTTAATTCCGATCGTTCCTAATTATCAAGGGGTGAAATGAAAACAAACAAATAGGTATAACTTGTAATGCCAGAAATAATAAATTCCATAAAAACATATACATATATAAAGCAATATCAATATTTTCACAAATCATATAAATAATATAATAATAACCATTTTTTGGCAACAAAGTCCGCCTATTGTTTCCTCATTTAAGCATATATATAAACATAAATTAAGGGGTGAGAAGGGTGTTTTGTTTTAAACAAGTACCCAATAAAATCTTCAATATAATGCTAGCAGCCAAATATTCACATGTAATATAACATACTTTAACAAAGAAATGTACATACATCCATTCTGTACGACCTTCAACATGGATTTCGAACATCAAGATCATGTGAAACTCAGTTAGTGTCATTTATCCAGGAACTTGCAAAAAATAACAACCACAACATCCAAACTGCTATAATTGTGATGGACTTTGCCAAAGCATTTGACAAAGTATCTCACAAAAGACTACTTTCCATGCTTAACTACTACGGCATTGAATACAACACCTTGCAATGGATATAACATCTTCTCACATCCTGCGCATAAACAGTAATTATTGATGGTGTACAATCAGATACAATTCATGTAACATAAGGCGTCCCACCAAGGAACAGTTTTGGGTCCTATTCTTTTCCTTGTGTATATAAATGACTTCAATGAATACATCAAACACAGCACTCTATGATTATTTGCAGATGACAGTATCATATACAAAGCAATAAGAAATAAAGGACACACACAGAAACTACAAGAGGACCTTACATCAGCAGCAAAATGGGAGAAGGACTGGCTCATGTCATTCTATCCAGACAAGTGATCAGTCCTTCAGGTAACAACTAAACAAAACCCAATATAATTTGACTATACACTTCACCAACATGTACTGCAAAAAGAAACATCCCCAACATATATTGGAGTACCAATACAAACAGACTTGTAATGGAACAAACATGTCAAGAACATCACAGCATTAGCCACACACAAGCTAAACTTCATTAAGAGAAACCTAAGGGTAAATTCAAAAACAGTAACAGAAAGAGTTTACATATCACTGGTACGAACAAAGCTAGAATAGAGCAGCTGCGTCTGAGACCCACATACAAAATCTCAAATACACCAACTTGAGATGGTCCAGCGCAGAGCAGCTAGGTACACATGCAACAGATCCCACAATACCAGCTCAGTTCCTGAAATGCTACAAACACTCAGTTGGCCAACTTTAGAGAAAAGGCGAATAAGAACACGCATCATCTTTCTCTACAAAATCATACATCACCTTGTAGCCATATACCCAACAAATTTACTTATTCAATCCAATCCAAGAACAAGACAATATCCACACAGTTATTCTTACAGACTAATACAAACAACTAAAGATTCTTACAAATACTAATGTTTTCCAAGACCAATAGCACAATGGAACCTCCTACATGTAGCTGCAGTACAATGCACTACACTAGAAAGTTTCAGAGATCAGATCCCAATATCTGTTCTCGAACAACACCTCAACATTTAAACATCACACTTTTAATAGTTTTAACCAAAAATGTATAATGTATAAAAAAAAAATAAAAAAAAGGAAGTAACATCTTAAATTGTATCTCAAGATTGTACATATTTGGCTGCATATATTAAATTAGACCCACGCACGCGCGGCATCGCAACATCAGTGCCCGGCACGTTATCATCAGTATGTTGATGGAGTGCGGAACTATAAAGAAGACGAAGAAACGATACATACTAATTAGTGAGCAGATGTCTCAAGTAGCTATAGGACCACCATAAGCAAATCCGGATCAAACTGGTGTGCCAAATCAAGTAGAAAATAGAAATTGCACTGTCTTGCTAATTAAATAATTTAAAAATTTAAATTAACCCGATAAAGGTTATTCTGAAAACGCGTTATGCGCACTAGATTTGATATCTTCGGGTGTATTTAACATTTCAATATATAAGTTAGACATGCGTGTTTACTATGTATTGTAATACACACTTAACATTATCTCAATTTGATATTCTAAAGGCAGGTCGTGCGGATTAAATTACATTGCATGCGTAACATTATCTCAACTGGTATTTCAAAGGCGCGTCTTCCCATTTACCAAACTTTTGAAAATCGGGAATTCCCATTTATCCAACTTTTATTTTCTTACCTTTAGGATTGTTTATTTAACATCAATTAGGTGTTTATTTTGCCAAAATACCTGATAATGTGTTCCAGTACATGTATATGTATAAGATTTGAATAAATGAAAAAGGAAAAAACATTATAATTTGTACGTAAATAAATGTTTAGTTTTGAAAACTTTCTATTTATACAAATTGAGTTGTAGGATAAATTTAAAGTGCAATGTACATAATATTTTTTGTTTCAATTTTACATGTACACTATAATAATTAGCTTATATAATATATCATTAAACATTATTTACTGATGATAAGATTGCTAATCATGCAACAAGGCTGATGAACATTTATAAAATCTCCCAAGCCTGCATCTGTAATTTCTCAATAATTTAAATAAGAAGTCATCATTTAAATTCTGAAAATGAACTTAGCTTCCCCAAGCTTATCTCTTTTTAAGCGGTTAAAATCTCATCTATTCAGGTAGAGCTCGGTTATCATCCCAAGCTGATATTATACGTTTTTATCTGATGTTCTTGTGGCAAGTATAATTTTGATTGGCTAAAAATGTACTTCTAACACTTCATGGAAGCCGTGCTGTGTATTTCATACGGCACAGAAAATCAATAATCGCTCTCACCTATTGCCTGTGCTGTGTATTTCATACGGCACAGAAAATCAATAATCGCTCCGTGTGACCTTTTTCCAAAGATACACGTATTTATGTTTTTCCTATAATAAGGACATATACTTATTAATGTTAGAACATTCAGATAAAAATGTTATCAGTCTCGAGACTGATAACGTATAATATAATAACCTCAAACTAAAAAAGTCATCATTGCAAAATGGCAAACGCACAGGTAAAGAATTGCCCTGAGGAACTTTGCATACTTGTTTCCCCATTATAAAAGGTTTTACCCTATTTATTGTTATGGTCACAAGAGGAAAATGATGCATGAAATTAATTCCTTTCCTAAGTTGTACACTTTACATACATAGATAACAATTCAATTGAGGATATTTTAACTTTGCACACTTTTTATTTCATTTCAAGGGAATGCTATTAATTGTAAAAGGCAGGAGGAAAATGATAAAATCCTTTCAATAAAGGTACATTATATACAATTTTAGTATGAATTTTCATAAAGTTATTCTAGAGAAAGACGCGATCGACTCAAATGAGAAAAATAAGGAAATATCATATCCAATTAAATTTTGATTTCAGTCATAAATAATAATAATAATTTTTATTTGTTTTCATTTTTAAATGCAATATATATGTGAATAAATATTCACTGTTGCACAGAGACATGCTACATTGTCATGGCCCAAATTTTAGTCCACTTATTCACAAGTCACACAACACAACCTTAATTAAGTGTCCTTTGTTCTTGATTACCTTTAATCTCATTTATCCCACTTTTACTTTTTACCTGTACTATCTATTTTTCAAAAAGTTGGATAAATGAGAATGCACCTGTCAAAGGCGCGTTGTGTGCATTAAATTATATATTTACATTATTATTATACGCGCTTGGATTTGTTTCTATTATCATGATAAAGCTGAATAATTGCTGATAGTGACAATAAACAATGACAAATTTACGAGAAATAAAATTGAGACAATTAATTTGTTTTAAATTCCAGTATTGGTTTACTTACCAATTGTTAGCATGTCACTCCAACGAAATTCTTTGTGAACTAATACGATCGATTTGAAATGTCATTTAAGATAATTACAATCAATTACATCAAATATGTAAAAACCGAATTAGTTGTGCTCTGATAAATTATGAATGTATCTTAATTTAGATAATGTATTATTTCCCCCAGTAATTAAACATTTTAACAAGTTTATAAACACATTATGCGTTAACAGACGCGAAAGCGCTTGACGTGCTACATCAAACAGAACGACTGTCGATCCAGCATTCTCAATGCCACAGTGGGGGATAGAGAATAGTGTAGGTTTGTTGGTTTGGTTTATGGTGTTTAACGCCACTTGCAACATTTATTCAATTATATCGTGGTGGTCAGTTTTATTGGTGGAGGAAACCAGAGTGCCCGGTGAAAAAAAACCGACATGTCGCAAGTTACTGATAAACTTTATAACATAATGTTGTATCGAGTACACCTCGCAATCAAAGTCGGAAATGTGCAAATGATCTATTTGTCTTTTGCATAACATTTCTATTCATTTTAGATAGATTTGTTTTATAATTTTACTGCAATGTCTTTATCAAATATATTTATTTAGACAATAGTTCTCTAGGGCTGGATTTCACTTTCACTTTTATTACACATTTGGCACAACAGATCACACAATCAAGATAAATGATAAATCCTACGACAGCAGCTATAATCACAGATCCTAGAACACCCATTGTTTGTGCTGAAGTTCTCTCTTCGTAGGCACTTTTCTTTGTTCTTTTGTATCCTTAAAATAAGAAATCAGGAATGTCGTGATGATCTATTTATAGTATCAGAGAGTAAGGAGGGTCTCCAAAATAGTTTAAATATTTTAGAAAGTTTATCTAACAAATGGCAATTAACGGTTAAGGGGTTATGGTGTTTCACGTCACTTTCAACAATATTTCAGTTATATCGTGGCGGTCAGTTTTATTGGTGGAGGAAACCGGAGTACCGGGAGCAAAATCACTGACCTGTCGCAGGTTACTGACAAACTTGATCACATAATGGTGTATCGAGTAAGCCTCACCATTAGCAGGATTTGAACTCACAAAGTTAGTGGTGATAGGCACTGATTGCATAAGTAGTTGTATAATGTTTCGCGACCACGACGTGCCCTCAAATGGCAATTAAGTATAAATGTAAATAGAAAAAAAACATGATTTTAAACTGTCAAACACGAAGACGGAAGACCCGTATATTAGGTATAGAACACAAAATTTAATAAATGTATCGGAATATTTTTCTTGAGAACACAGTCATACCTGTATATAAAAACCTCAATTAGATCTTAAGTGTAAATTAATATACAATTAATGCCTGCACTTAAGGTGAACAATTATGATGTTCACCGCAAGTGCAGGCATTAATAGTTTATTATACTGAAACTCGATGCCAAAAAAATTGATAAATGCGAACATTTCTGTAAATGAACATCCAGAATGGTTCCACTGGGCACACCGGCGGTGACCATTTTATACATACTTACGTCACGTACACGTTTTAGATCATTGTCATTTTACCGATATCGTAAGCGCTTTGGCGATATAGATCACTGTTTCCCCGGTCCATCAGTAAAAACTGATGACCGGTGAAATAGAGAAAACAAGGAATTTAGGATTTATTAGTTAAAGTATTACACTAGATTTTCTATTGAAAAAAATATACTGAAGTATAATAATATAATATAATAACTTCAAGTAAATTTAAATGTCAATTAAATTTTAATGGTTTGTGCAACCCAGTCCAGGTTAAAAGTATATGCATTATTATAACTCAGTATATATTTTCTATATAAAATTAAATGCAGATAAAATTACTATTTTGCACATAAAAATTCAATTGCTGATTTTGCTTAAATAGTTTTGATGACTGATCATGACTATTATCCCTAGGGAAATAGTCCCTAGGGAAATAGTTCAGTTCAAACATCATACGTTTTCCCGCGGTTTTATGGTTCGAATCTTTCGTGTTTTAACGTACATGCACCTACATGCCCGAGAGATACGATTATTTGTTTAACAAACGATAAAATGGCATCTGCTGAACATATCCAGAAATTGATGGTACTTTCCGCATAAATATTCATCATATTTAAATTAGATTTTGATCACGTGACTGCAGTTTCAAGCTTGATGGATCGTTTATTAGATTTGTCAAAAAATAGCCTACAGTACGGAAATTCAATGTGTCCGTCAATGATTCGAAAATTAAAAGTTATTGTTTATTTCCGCAAAGTTTTTCTTCTGTCAAAATTCAAATATTTTTGTTTTGTAAAGATTTTAGACATGTCTTTGATATCGCGATCATGCAAAAATGATCATATTATATTTAATGTGGGAACCCCGAGTTTAGAAGCTAGAAATATAAGGTTAGTCAATATAATTACATATATTATTGAGGAATCTAAATTAATTTCAGAAAATATGTCGCCAAATGTATTTCATTGTTAAATTTTGTGTCTCACGCCACCAGTTTCATGTATTTCAGACATTTTTACATAGACTCTTCAGGCCAAAAAAAGGGTTCGTCGCTTCGGATTTTCATTTAGTCCAGGAACTTCGAATATTTAATTGTTTTCATTAATTTTTATTTCATTTAATTCAGCTTGATTCAATGTATCATTTTCAAGTTCAGAAAATGACACACATGCAATTATGAATGATATCGTCTACATAGATCATATGAAAATTGCAGACGTCCCGGCGTCGCCATCTTAGATATGCAAATGAGCAAAGTACCCATCATTTCTGGCTATGAGCTTATATTGTTGATATTTTTTCTTAATATTATTATTAAGAACTTCTATTTGTGTCTTTTTAATAGCCATATTTTCTCAGATTTCCTAGATTATTGGTATAATAAAACACTTATTTACTGGCTATTCGGACAATAACAAGTTTATTGTCCCCCTCGACAACAACTATTTCCAATAACAAGGTGTATACTATTCATTAATGGGGGGAATGATACTGCCCTTCACAGTCAGTGATTTGCTATGCAGAGGTGCCCTTTAATTTAGATTTGATTGTTCTTTTGAAATGTTTTCGTTATCTTAGTAACAGTTCAGATGATCTAATAAACGAAGCCATACACAGTTTTATTTTCCTTAATCTCGTTGAATAACCTCCCAGTCAAGGGGCCGTCGTGGTCGTGATCATATGGTAGCTGGATTTACAACTACCTAATATGCAATCAGTGCATATCACTACTTAAGTTGCCAGTTCGAATCCCGCTCATGGTGGGGTGTACTCTATACAACATTAGGTGATAAAGTTTGTAAGTGAATTGCGGCGGGTCGATGGTTTTCTCTGGTATCCACCACCAATACAACTGACCGCCACGACATAATTGAACTATTGTAGAAAGTGGCGTCAAACACCATAACCTTAACCCCTAAATATTGATTTACAACCAGAATGTTAGTTGAATAGTATAGTAATTTCATGCATTTATTTATGAAAAAAATTCGTTAAAAGGAACAATATGGTCACCACTATAATTTTAAATGGAGATTTCATTATTTCTTCCAAAGTTGATTTGTTATGAGCATCTTTAATAGAACAATCAGTCGTATTTTGGAAAATACCAGAATTTGATGGTCACATAATTGTGAGGATGTGTAGACATGCTTCTAATTACGAGTGAGTGAGTGGTTGTTGCTTGTCGCCAACTCAGCATTTTTTCAACTATATCATGGCGAGAACAAGATCCGCTTTGTACTAGACCAACACGTTTATTTGGATTTTTATAGTGCTAGCGGGTAGACATTTTGCTCCACTCGGACACATTATCCGAGCCAATCAGTCTTTGATCTTTCTCCCTAATGATGTATGCTTAGCGGAGAAGCAACAAATACCAATATTATAGTCTTTGGTTTGACCAGATCGTTGCTCGAATCCACGATTTACCACACATGATGAGAGCACACCAACCATTACTTCAGCGATGCAGTTATCTGTCTTGTAGTAATTGTACAGTTACTAACAACATAGAAGAAGAAAAAAAGAGCAATCTCCTCTCATCTTAGCTGTACTCACTGAACACAAAAAGAGCACAACATATGACGTTGGAAATCCATGTCCTGGTTTGGAATAGGCGTAAAAATGTGGCGGGGCTAAACTGGTTCATATGGATTCTGAACCCTCCCCTCTTAATAACAGGACCTAAGACATTTGATGATTGTCACGCTCAAGTAAACTTAAAGAAGTACTTTCCATGCAGTGACATTCTTACTATTAGTCTTTTTAGGATAAACTTTTATTTCTGCCTTAACTAAGTCTATTTTTTCTGGTAGTTGTTGTCTAGTTAACTGAGATTTTGTTGTATATTCGTCTGTTGTTGTATATTCGTCTGTTGTTGTAGATTCGTCTGTTGTTGTTCTTTGTGGTATGTGTAGACGTCTGATCACATTCATTTGTACCAACTAAGTACAAAAAGGGAGAAAAACAACAACAAATAAATCCTTGAGTCTGTTATATGAAAAGACAATTTAAATAGTGATGGTCAACAATGCCACCAATATCAACAAACCAAATAACCATCTATCACATCTAACCATAGAACACAAAAACGGACCAAATCATTCGGCGTTAGAAATGCAGGTCCAGGAATGGGACAGGAGCAAAACCCTTCCGGAGCACCTGAGTTCTTTTAGTGCTGTTACCCGATCTTTAGTTTTATGTGTAGATCGTTGCTTGTCCTTTGGTCCATTTTCTTTTGGCCATTATGTTGTCTGTCCTGCTTCGATTTACGTATTCTGATCACCCCTTTGTATCTTCAAACTCATCTCTTTTCGTGGAGATTACAGATATAATAATTAAGAAAAATCTAATTTCAGCTATCAAAAAAAAAATGATAAAAAAGCATTACTAGAAACGTAGATGTCGAATTTAGTGCGCACGGCCCAGTTCTAGAATAAACTTCATCAGAAAAGATATGCTCATAATAAAACAATATGAAAGCCAAGTCTCAGGGAACAAGTAAGCCAAAGAGTCTAATCAGAATAGTCAAAATCGGTTAATTTCACCTATGCATGAGGGAGGAGATCATTAATTGTATTAATTACTGCATTATTTAGGAACTGTAATATATCTAATAAACCAAGCTAATAGCGATTGTTCACGAGTGGTATTTGTAGTGATGGCAGCCATATACACACAGTTGATCCGGTTGACACATCACTTTCATCATTTATGTATGTTTTCTTGATATATATTGTTGAACTTGTTCTTGTCCTGAATATAGCTTACATACTGCTCGCTAGACGTTAATATAGCTTAAATACTGCTCGCTAGACGTTAATATAGCTTAAATACTGCTGAACGTTAATATAGCTTAAATACTGCTCGCTAGACGTTAATATAGCTTAAATACTGCTCGCTAGACGTTAATATAGCTTAAATACTGCTGGACGTTAATATAGCTGAAATACTGCTGGACGTTAATATAGCTTAAATACTGCTCGCTGGACGTTAATATAGCTTAAATACTGCTCGCTGGACGTTAATATAGCTTAAATACTGCTCGCTGGACGTTAATATAGCTTAAATACTGCTGGACGTTAATATAGCTTAAATACTGCTCGCTAGACATTAATATAGCTGAAATACTGCTCGCTAGACGTTAATATAGCTTAAATACTGCTCGCTAGACGTTAATATAGCTTAAATACTGCTCGCTGGACGTTAATATAGCTTAAATACTGCTCGCTAGACGTTAATATAGCTTAAATACTGCTCGCTAGACGTTAATATAGCTTAAATACTGCTCGCTAGACGTTAATATAGCTTAAATACTGCTCGCTGGACGTTAATATAGCTTAAATACTGCTCGCTAGACGTTAATATAGCTTAAATACTGCTCGCTAGACGTTAATATAGCTTAAATACTGATCGCTAGACATTAATATAGCTTAAATACTGCTCGCTAGACGTTAATATAGCTTAAATACTGCTCGTTAGACGTTAATATAGCTTAAATACTGCTCGCTAGACGTTAATTTAGTTTAAATACTGCTCGCTAGATGCTAAGCAATAATCAATCAATCGCCTTGGTACTGATTAGCTGACTTTATCATGCATTACTAGGAAACCTCGAAGAAAGTCGCCTGTCACTGAGACTTTGACACAACAAGGTTGAACTGAGTTCACCTCCGACATCAGGAATTGCTAACCCTTCCGGAGCACTGGAGTTCATCTCCGATTTTAGGAATTTCTAACCCTTCCGGAGCATTGGAGTTCACCCCCCCCCCCCCCCCCCCCCCCCACCAATATTAGGAATTGTTAACCCTTCCGGGGCACTGTGGTTCACCTCCGATTTTGAGTGTGGTTTGTGTTGCTCAATCATTACCTTGCTGTGCAATGTTTTCCCTTTTGTCTTTTTTCTCGAGGCCGTTGTATTGTCTGTTGTTCGATTTGTGGTTTCTGATTACCCCTTTAATATCTTCACACTTATCTTACAAGATATAAATACGGTCTATATACACAACGCTTCTATGCATACAATGCATGCTGTTTACAGTTTGTTTTGTTGTTTTTGTAGATATGAATCACAGTTTTATATAAAAGACACCTTTGTAGTGCAGTACATACTTATTGTACGTAACAGAAAACGTGCAGCAACCACACGGAACAGAAGATAATCACACCTGGTTGTTGCTGGCCTGTTGCAAGGCCAAAGTTTCCAAATTTTCATCAGGTCTCCGTTGCCTAAATCTCCATCGCTAGGCACATCGCAATTCCATTATTTATCTAGATATGATTCATTATTTGTGTGAGTTGTTTAACGCCAAGTGAGCAATTGTTCAGCTGTATCATGGTAACAAGTTACACTTAGATGAGATGGTGCCCTCTTTGTACTAGACCAACACGCTTAGTGGGGTTTTTTGTATTGCATTACCACTCACTGAAACCACTGTCTGAAGGACGAAATATCGCTACTTCACTCGAACACATTATCCGCATTCGAAGACAAACAGTCGGTGCACTTTCTCCCTACTGACGCGTGATTTGCGGAGAAACAACAGATATCAATTTAATGTGCTGGGATCGACCCGACTGTGACTCGCATCCACGATCTACCGCAGTCGAGGCAAGCGCGCTAACCTTTACGCCATCGATGTACTCTTTATTATTTGAACAGTTATTCTTGTCATGAGTATTTGTAAGTAGCACCATTTGACATTACACAACAATTAATCAATCAAAGTAAAACTTATATTTTACATATATGTTCATATTATTTGCCAAGATATTTTCCTTATCTGAAAAAATAATGAGTAATACTCTGAATTCATTTAATTCGTAGATGCTAATTTTCGTGGTTTGAGTAAACAGTATATTTTCGTGGATATGTAGATTACCTTCCATAGTCAGTAGACATATATGTGGTGACGATTATTCGTTGAATTCTTGATTTCGTGGATTGATGGGAAAACACGAATATGTGATTTGTTTTAATCATTTTCTTTGATAACTTTAAAAATATGTTATGATTTATCACCGGATTTTTCTCTAGAGTAACACGACAGGTGCCTCTAGTGGAGCGCGAACAGCTTACCATTCCGGATCACCAAGTTCACCCCCGGTTTTTAGTGGGGTTCGTGTCGCTCGATATTAGTTTTTGTGTAGTGTTTTGTAGATAGTTGTTTGTCCTTTTGTCCTTTTACTTTTGGTTATTGTGTTGTTTCTCATTCTTTAATTTACAGATTCTGATGATTACCCCTTTGTTATTTTCAAACACTTCTTACCATCATAGCAATTTGGAGCCAGGTTTTAAACTGATAGCTCGAATGTTCGACTAATTAGAACTCAAATAGCCTTGACACAACTATGGTCAACTGTAATGTTCAACGTATCGATCAATTGTTTGAAACCAAGTTTGCGAGCAAGATGAGGCAAGCGTACCCAAGGAAGGCGGGTGAGTTTTATAGCAGAACGAGAACAGGGCACTCAGGACGTCAGCGGAGGCTTTGGAACAGGACGAGCAAAGAACACTCAAGACGTCAGCAGAACAACAGAAGAAGACGTGAACAGAGCACTCAAAACGTCAGAACAGTTCTAGAGCAGGAAGAGAACGAGCAGTCAAGATGTCAGAAGAGTTCTAGAGCAGGACAAGAACAGAGCACTCAAGACGTCAGCAGACATGTATAGCAGGACGAGAACAGAGCACTCAAGACATAAGAAACATAAGAAGAGATTGATAGTATGACGAGAAAAGAGCACTCAAGACGTCGGCAGAGTCATCTAGACGTCAGAAAACCTTTAAAGCAGGATGAGAACAGAACAGCAAAGGGTTGAGCAGCATATTAGCGCAGGACGAGAACAGAGCACTTAAGACGTCAGAAGAGTTCTAGAGCAGGACGAGAACAGAGCACTCAAGACGTCGGAAGATGTCCGGTGCAGGACGAGAACAGAGCACTCAAGACGTCGGAAGATGTCTGGAGCAGGGCGAGGACAGAACACTCAAGACAGTTGAAGAGCTTTAGCGCAGGAGGACAACAGAACACTCGAGACGTCGGAAGAGGTTTAGAGCAAGATGAATACAGAGTACCCAATAAGTCAGAAGAGTTGCATAGGAGGACGTGAACAGAGCACCCAAGTCGTTAGCAGAGAACTTGAGCAGGGCGAGAACAGAGCACTCAAAACATCAGAAAAATGCTAGAGCAAGAAGAGAACCGAGAACTCAATACGTCGGAAGAGGTCTAGAACAGTGCGAGAACAGAGTACTCAAGACGTCAGAAGAGCTTTAGAACAAGAGGAACACAGAGTACTCTATAAGTCAAGAGCTTATATCAGGATGGGAACAGAGCACTCAAGACGTCAGAAGAGTTTTATAGCAGGACGAGAATAGAGCACTCGTGACGTCAGAAGAGCTTTAGAGGAAGATGAATAAATATTACCCAATAAGTCGGTAGAGTTTTATAGCAGGTATAGTACTTAAGATTTCGGAATAGTTTTTCTGCAAGTGAAACACATCGTCGTTTAACAGTTATACGACAGGTGTCACTATTTCCTCCAGTTATTATTTTACACTAAAGTGTTGATTTGTCTGTCTGGATGGTACTTTTTGTTATGTTCACCATGGTTTGTAAGTTACACTAACGCGGTAATATGTCTATTTGGGAGGTACTTGTTGGTATGGTCATTCCGGTTTCTAAGTTACATTAAAGTGTTGATTTGTCTATCTGGGTCGTACTGTTGGTTGTTATGGTCACCCTGGTTTGTAAGCTACACAAAAGTGTTGATTTGTCTACTTGGGCGGTACTTTTTGCTATGTTCACCCTGGTTTGTAAGTTACATTAAATTGTTGATTTATCTATCAGGATCGTACTGTTGTTTGCTATGTTCATTCTGGTTTGTAAGCTACACTAAAGTGTGGATTTGTCTATGTTGATCGTACTGTTGTTCGTAATGTTCATCTTGGTTTTGGTTTATAAGTTACACTAACGTATTAATTTGTCTATTGGGTCGTTCTTTTTTGCTATGCTCTCCCTGGTTTGTAAGTTACACTAAAGTGTTGCCTTGCCTATGCTCACACATGTAATTGTTCCTGTTTCTTACAGTTTGTTTTTCTTAATTTTCATCAGACTTAACTTACCGTTTTTAAATATACTCTTATATGTATGCGGACTATACAGTACCGCTGCTTTAGTAGTTTAATTTTGTTTTTCATAATCACAATATTCGCTTTGGATATCCGAGACTAGCAGTCAGCCTGCGTCAGAATCACATCCAGTATAAAAGGCGTTGATGTAGAAACGTCTCTTATGGATACGGGGTGAAGTGCTTCCGTGACTTTGAAATACAATTAATCATGTAAATGATATATAATTTTGTCCAAATACACAAGCGCTGGATGAATTAAGTATAAATAGTTATTAACAACACATCTTAATATCGATGTTCGGTACGTCTTTGCCTCCAGTTGTTTGAAGGAGGGCTCGTGTCTTATTTACGCTAAGTATGTGTGTTTGTTTATGGTGGTGTCCAACAAAAACGCTGGATGAAATGAAAATTATAACATAATTGTAGTTTATAGAAATTATATCTAACCCCCGTGTGCTACCCATCTAACCTGTGGTCGACCCTTGTTTTATGACAGTAAAGATAACATCCAGCCGCACCTCAATATTTCTTGTTGACCTCATAGGTTATAAATCAGTGCGTGGTGTTTGCATGTTTTCAATTACCAATTTGCTGGATTGCCAAGTCAAATTATAATATCAGTGTTATTTTTCATTTGTTGATGTGTCTAACAAACATCTAGTGATAGTTGTGATTCAATTGTCAGCGTGTCTAACAAACATCTGGTGATAGTTGTGATTCATTTGTCAACGTGTCTAACAAACATCTGGTGATATTTGCGATTAAATTGTTAATGTGTCTAACCAACATCTAGCGATAGTTGTGATTTAATTGTTAATGTACCTAACAAACATCTAGTGATAGTTGTGATTCAATTGTTAGTGTGTCTAACAAATATCTAGTGATAGTTGTATATTCAATTGTTAAAGTGTCTAGCAAACATCCGGTGATAGTTGTGATTCAATTGTCAACGTGTCTAACAAACATCTAGTGATAGTTGTGATTCAATTGTTAATGTGTCTAACAAACATCTAGTGATAGTTGTGATTCAATTGTTAATTTGTCTAACAAACATCTGGTGATAGTTGTGATTCAATTATTAATGTGTCTAACAATTATCTTGTGATAGTTGTGATTCAATTGTTAATGTATCTAACAAACATCTAGTGATAGTTGTGATTCAATTGTTAATGTGTCTAACAAACATCTAGTGATGGTTGTGATTCAATTGTTAATGTATCTAACAAACATCTAGTGATAGTGGTGATTCAATTATTAATGTGTCTAACAAACATCTAGTGATAGCAGGGATTCAAATGTTAATGTGACTAACACACATCTAGTGATAGTTGTGATTCAATTATTAATGTGTCTAACAAACATCTAGTGATAGCTGTGATTCAATTGTTAACGTGTCTAACAAACATCTAGTGATAGTTGTGATTCCATTGTCAACGTGTATAACAAACATCTAGTGATAGTTGTGATTCAATTGTTAATGTATCTAACAAACATCTAGTGATAGTTGTGATTCAATTGTCAACGTGTCTAACAAACATCTAGTGATAGTTGTGAATCAATTGCTAATGTGTCTAACAAACATATAGTGATTGTTGTGATTCAATTATTAATGTGTCTAACAATTATCTTGTGATAGTTGTGATTCAATTGTTAATGTGTCTAACAAACATCTAGTGCTAGTTGTGAGTCAATTGTTTATGTGTCTATCAAACATCTAGTGATAATTGTGATTCAATTGGCAATGTGTCTAACAAACATCTAGTGTTATTTGTGATTCAATTGTCAACGTGTCTTACAAACAACTAGTGATAGTTGTGATTCAATTGTTAATGTGTCTAACAAACATCTAATGATAGTTGTGAATCATTTGTCAACATGTCTAACAAACATCTAGTGATAGTTGTGATTCAATTGTCAACATGTCTACCAAACATCTAGTGATATTTGTGATTCAATTGGCAATTGGTAGACATGATGACAATTGAATCACAATTATCACTAGACGTTTGGTAAACATGTTGACAATTGAATCACAGCTAGCACTAGTTGTTTGTAAGACACGTTGACAATTGAATCACAACTAGCACTAGTTGTTTGTTAGACACATTAACAATTGAATCACAACTATCACTAGATGTTTGTTAGATACATTAACAATTGAATCGCAACTATCACTAGATGTTTGTTAGACACATTGCCAATTGAATCACAATTATCACTAGATGTTTGTTAGACACATTGTCGGTAAGATACCTTTGTACCAATAATACTATAAAGATACTTTTTTACCCATAATAATATGGACAATTGTTTCCCAAATTTCCTAATTAATTAAGTAAACCCTTATGCCGAAACCGGCGAATAGCCCTGTGTATATCGCGAAAAACTATTTCGTATTTCCTTTCCATTGTGTAAACCGTTCCTGAATTCTTTCACGAGATAGAAAGGATGGTTAATTTGAGGGAACTTCGATTGATTTCGAGTAATGGAGTAATGATACAAATTTTGACTTTAGAAAAACATATAAATTAGCTTAAAAACGTATGTGACCATTACTTTGCCCAAATATGTATTGACCTGTATTTTGTGATATTACTAGCAAGAAGGTCGGGGCATGCCAGCTCTTGGAAACGGACCTCCCCCATTTGTCTTACCATTCCTACAACGCCCCCTCTCACTTGTAGTACCAGTCCTAAAACATGTTTGGTCTGCTCCTAAAACTCACCACACTGTCTGGTCCACTCCTTATATACACCACTAACTGGGAATATCTTTCTGATAGAAGGGAGTGATGGTTGTTAATTTTCATTGAGTATAAAAGATACTCAGAGATCCCTCAGAGAAAAATAAGTAAGGATACTCAATGGCTGTTATAATTTTACCTACATTTTAAAAAATCCTTCTTGGATAGAAACTGTCACGCGATTCAAAAACAAACCAAATTTCTTTTTTTTCTTTCTTTTTTTGCTTTTTTGCAAACATTGACGATCGCGGGTAACAATCCTACTATTACCCGCAAAACATTCCAAGTTTTACCCTGTTAGGTATAAAACTGCATAAAGCGTTTGCAAATCATCAACAATGGCCATATAGCCTACACAGGAGGCACCGGAGGAAAAATTCAGAATACCACTATGCAGTGATGACATTGCCAAAAATTGGATACAAAACAATGCTATATCATTAACATCCATTTTTAAATACACAATATAATAATCGGGGAAGTATCAGTCTGGTATTTCTGTTTTCTTGGTGTTTGGTGACAAAGACCAGAGAAAATATTCATCAAAAGGTTCCTTGCGTCTACGGAAACAGAGATGGGGCGCAAACACTTCATTCCCTTCTGTCGAATATATTACCTTGGTTTCTCACTGAAGTTGTGGTTCCGATTCCTGATCTCGTCGCGGTTTACTCGATACAACCTTTTGTGATAAGTTTGTTCAGTGACTAGCGGCAGGTTGGTTGCTTTTGTCAGGTCATAGCGGTTTCCTCTACCAATAAATCTGACAATCACGGTATGGCAGATGAAATATATTGTCCAAATTGTCATTAAAATTCCCTTTCCGTAACCTTTACCCTATCATTTGCCCTGTCTGTTATCTTGAACAGTACCTCGACCTTTACCCTAACCCAAAACACACAATATTGAAAGGAGCCGTCGTGTGGTCGTGATGTATGGTAGTTGGATTTACAACTACCTATGCAATCAGTGCCTCTCACCACCGTTGTGAGTTCAAATGCCACTCAGGCGAGGTGTACTCTATACAACATTATGTGATAAAGTCTGTCGGTGACTTGCAGCAGGTTGGAGGTTTTCTCCGGGTACTCTTGTTTCCTCCATCAATACAAATTGGCCGCCACGATACAACTGAAATATTGCTGAAAGAAGAGCTTGAGGTTACCAACGGGGTTACCAATTGAGGTTACCAATCAGAATTCGAACATCGAAGAAAGATAGACAACACAATGGCAAAAAGAAAAAGGAGAAAAGGCCAAGAAAGATCTACAAAACATAGATATCAAAATAAAGATCGAGTAACACGAACCTCACTAAAAACCGAGGGTGAACTCCTCAGGTGTTCCGGAAGGGTAAGCAGTTCCTGCTCCACTAGTGTCACCCGTCATGTTAATCTAGTTACAAACCCGGTGCTAAGTCATGAATGAGAAAAGGACCGGGAAGTGTTTACGACAAGTTATGGTGGCGACTTTCACATTTTCGAAGTGATGACTTCAATTTAACTAATAGGAAACATGGTTCAGCAGCTGGAAGTGACGTTAAACACGATAAATCTGACCATAACTCTAACACAAAATTATGTTTATTTGATAAAAATAACAAAAACATTCAATATTTTATTCATATAACATTTAATTCATGGAATATCAATACATATAAAACACATATCAAATTTCAAAAAAATAATATTTTCAAAGAGAATTTTCAATACTAATTTTTCAAAAGTACAATATTCTAGCAATTTCACTTGGTACTTTTTCAGGTTTAATGATAAATAGAAATAAGACAGAGGGGTTGTGGATTGGGAAACTAAAACACAGTAAAGATAAGGAAGAAAATATTAAATGGACAAACAAACCAATAAAGACCTTAGGTATTTATTATGGTCATGATTACATAGAATTTGAAAAACTTAATTGGGAATTTTTTTTTTTTTAAATGAATAGCTTATTTTTGTCATGGTCGAAGCGAAATCTCTCAATATTGGGTAAAGTACTAATCATTAAAGCTTTGATTATACCTATTTTTACTTTTATTGTTAGTTCATGTGTTAATTCAGAAAAATACAAAAAAGAGATAGAGAGTAAGTGTTTTAAATTTATATGGAATGGGAAACCAGATAAGGTAAAAAGAAATACATTGATAGGAGATTTTGAGAAGGGTGAGCTGAAAATGATAGATATAGAAAGTTATTTTATATCTTTGAAGGCATCATGGGTAAGTAGATTAGCTGACTCAACATTTTCTAATTGGAAACTGATACCACTAAAATATTTAAATGTATTTGGGAAATTATGGCTTATTTTTAAAATGAACATAGATGTGAAAAAAACATAAACAGTTTCTAAACAATATCCCCGAATTTTACAAAAAATGTTTTGAACAGTTGGATAAAAACAGGTGGTGGTCAATTAAGTTCACCATTGACATTCAGTAATGTAAGAAAGCAAATTTTATGGGGAAATAGATTTATTACATTTGAAAAATAAAATAATTAAAGAATGGATTAATAGTGGAATATTTTTTGTTAATGATATAATAAATAATAATGGTAAAATTACGCAAGAATTTATTCTTCATAAGTTAAAAAATCAATCTAATTGGATATCTGAATTTAGTATTCTTAAAAAAGCTTTTCCAAAGAATTGGATAGACATTTTAAAAACAGAAAGCTCAGTTAAAAGCATTGTAAATATCAAAAAAGATTATTTTATCTGGAACAATCAGTTTATTAATTTATCTACATTGTCTAATACGTTATTATATAATAAACTGGTGAATGTTAAATTTTCAAACCCTATTGGTACACATTATTGGATTAATTATTTAGTGTTGTCTGAAAAACCAAATACAAGTAGTCTATGTTTTTTCATTTTCAAATTTCTTGAAGAAAACAAACTTAAAATGTTCAGATGGAAACTTTTTCTTTTTATTATTCCAAATAAAGTTTTACTTTCCAAATGGAAAATTGTTGGGAATAGTTTATGTAATTTCTGTAAAATAGATGAAGATTACTCTCATTATTTTATTACTTGTACCTTTCTAAAAGAGTTTTGGATAAAATTTCAAAATCTAATGAAGGGTTTGGGTATCGAAAACAAAATTACTTTGAAACATATAGTACTGGATACAAGATAGATGATGAAAACTATCTTTCATTAAATTTTTTGATTACAGTTGTAGGGTTTTCCATCTACAAATCGTACTATATATCTGAACAGAAAACAAAGTATAATGATGTTTTTAGAATATTTGCCAATGAATATATTAAAAGAATAAACGAAATTAAATACTTCAAAAGTGTACATTTTTAATGAAAGTAAAAAAATATATAATAAATTCAAAATAAATAAATGTTTTCAAAAGGTATTAAATAGAAATTGTATTTAGGTTGTATATATATTTCATGTAATTTTGATTATAGCCCTGGATAGCAACGCTTACCGGCTCCGTATTACACCATACGGTATACGACAACATTTCCCAGGGAAATTGAAGACAGGCGTAGGGAACTTTACCCTATTCAGAAAGAGGCAAAACGACAAGGTAAAAGGGTAGCACTAATCCGAGATCGACTGTATATAGAACATGAATAGTATGTACCAGCTGAGGAAATTGATGAAGCTGGAGACTTTGATACACCGCTGCAACCGCATAATGTCTGGTCAACACCAAGAAACAGTGGAGATAGAAGACCACCAAAACGGCAACGAGTGAGCTCGACGACCCCTGAGCGACGATAGGGGTGCCAAAGAGAACAATCCCAAATATCTCAAACTCTATGTTTTGTTGATGAAGACTTTACTGTCATTAATAACAATAGTGTATATAAAAAAGATTGTATTACTTTTGATGATCATACTTCTGTTGATAATACTTTTGTTCATAATTCTTTTGCTGATAATATTGTTGTTGATAATACTTTTGTTAATAACACTTTTGTTTCTGTATCTGATCAACAAGTTAACATTTTACTCTCAGATGATTCTATTGACTTATGTAATTACTTTAATGATAGCCAAAATAGTAGATCAAATATATGTAACGGTAGTATTGAATTTATTGATGATCAGTTCTCACCAGATAATTCCAGCTCATGTAGTAGTAGTAATGCAGAAGATAGTTTAAACTGTACCGTTAAAAATGAACGTAATTTAAATGTTCTAAGTTTGAACTGTTGTGGTGTAAAATTGCGTTTACAGTATCCAGAATTTTGTGAACTTATTATAAAAAATGATATAGTTTGTTTACAAGAAACAAAAACTGACGATATTGATAAGATTGATCTCGAAGGGTATACTTTTAAAATGAAAAATAGAAAAAAATTGGTAGAAAATCAGGCGGAATTATCCTAGGTTACAAAGATCATCTAGAAAATTATATTGAACATTTAGAGACAGAGTCAAATTATATATTTTGGTTTAAGGTTTCATCAAAATTATTTAACTTGAGTGATGACCTCATCTTTGGTATAGTTTATATCCCACCGGAAGGATCTTCTTACCTTTTCCCAGATGCATTTGACCAAGTCGAAAATTAATATCATGTTTTATCTCAAAATTACAAATATATCTGTTTGCTTGGGGATTTTAACAGTAGAACTGCAGATGACCCCGATTTTATTGAAATTTTCATTAATGAGCATGAACTAGATTTTACCCAATTTGTAGAAAACGATTTAGCAATTTTAGACACACTAAAAATAGATCGAAAAAGAAAAAGTATGGATGCTGGTAAAAATAGATCAGGTAATATTTTGCTAGAACTTTGTAGAGGTAATAATCTATTTATTGTGAACGGTCGTATCGGTGATGATTATCTAGAGAGTGGAAGGTTAACTTGTAGAAACTCTAGTGTTGTTGACTATTATATTTGTTCGCCATGCTTTTTTGAATATTTTTGTAATTTTAAAGTTGTAGATTTTTCCCGTTTGTATTCTGATGTCCATTCCCCTCTTGTTGCAACTCTTCAATTTAATGAAAAAGCCGCAGGCCACAATCAATTTCAAAGCTCCGATCACACAATAGATGGGAGAATTAAAAAATGGGACAATACAAAATGTTTAACCTTTCAGGACAATGTAGATAAAGAAAATTTAAATGGACTTTACAATGAGCTCAGAAACGAAACTCAATAAGTGAAAATATAACTAAAGACAATATAAACGCATCTGTTAAACAACTTTGTTATATCTTTGTTGACAGTGCTCAAACGACCTTCGGGACTTATAAAAATAAACGTAAAAATTTAAACAGAAAACCGAAGGGAGATAAACCCTGGTTTAATTACGAATGTAAATTTGCCAGAAAAAACTATCGGAAACTTAAAAGAAAATTTAAAAAGGAAAGAACGGAAACCCTTAAACAAAAAGTAACGGAGGCTGAAAAGCATTATAAAAATACACTTGATAAGAATAGTAAAAATTACCGGAAAAAAATGAGGGAGGAGTTAAAAAATCTAAAAACATCTGATCCGAAGGAGTATTGGAAATTTTAAACAGGGGTAGGGAGAAAAAACAACCCGATATTCCTATGGAAGATTTGTTCAATTTTTAAAAAAATTTAAACACGGCGCCCGATTTGCCAACTCGGGAGGAAGAACATTTAAATCATGAACCTTTGGATTATGTTAATTTTGAACAGTTAAATGAGGGTATCAATACTTATATTTCACAGGAAGAAATACTTTCTTGTATCAAGAAACTCAAAAACAATAAAGCTAGTGGGGAAGATCACATAATAAACGAATATATTAAATCAACATCGGGCCTGTTCTTGCCAATTTACGAGAAGATATTTAATTTAATTTTTGAAACAGGCTTTTTACCAGATATTTGGCTGATAGGGAGTATTAAACCGATATATAAGAATAAAGGCAACCCTTTAGATCCCAAAAACTTCCGTCCAATTACCATTCTTAGTTGTCTTGGCAAACTGTTTACTGCTATTTTAAATGAAAGACTACGGGTGTTCTCAGAAGAAGTTTTTTTGTTAGAGGAAAACCAATTCGGATTTAGGAAATCATACTCGACTACAGACAGTATTTTTACATTATTTTCATTTTTCGAAATTTTAAAAAGTAAAAAGAAGAAATTATTTTGTGCGTTTGTCGACTTTGAGAAGGCGTTTGACACTGTCTGGAGAGTAGCACTGTGGTATAAACTTCTATTAAATAATATAAACGGGTAAATGTACAATGTTATTTTAAACATGTATAATGATGTTAAATCTTGTATAAATTATAATAATTGTAAATCAGCTTACTTTTCTTGTGATATAGGAGTGAGACAAGGGGAAAATCTGTTTCCTTTTCTGTTTGCATTGTTCTTAAACGATTTACAAAGCTTCTTGGAAAAAGAAAAACTACCAGGTCTTAAAACAATTTCAGAAAAAATTGAAGAAAATTTAAATATTTATTTGAAACTTTTCGTTCTATTGTATGCAGACGATACTGTTATTATTGCTGAATCACGCGAAGATCTACAAGCTCAATTGAATGTGTTTGGAGAATACTGCAAAAAATGGAAATTGAAAGTAAATGCAGAAAAAACTAAAATTTTAATTTTTTCTAGAGGACGACCTCTTGTAGATATACATTTTTCATTAAATGGATCTGAAATAGAAATTGTAAACGAATTTAATTACCTCGGAATACTTTTAAACAGAACTGGAAATTTCAATAAAGCAATCACAAAGCAAGCAGAAAAGGCCAAACAGGCTATGTATGAAGTTTTAAAAAGAGGACGCACTCATAACCTATCTGTTGAATGCCAACTCGAACTATTTGATAAAAATGGTTAAACCTATACTTCTTTATGGGTCGGAAATTTGGGGATATAGTAAAAATATGGATTGTCTGGAAAAAATACAATTACGATTTTGTAAATTACTATTGAAATTAAAATCATCGACACCAAATTATATGATTTATGGGGAACTGGGCCGATTTCCTATCGAAATTGATATAAAAATAAGGATGGTGTCATTTTGGGCCAGACTTTTATTGGGGAAAGAAACAAAACTATCGTACTTATCATGTAAACTTTTATACACTCTTTCTATTGAAGAAAATGTTCACTTCGTCTGGATTAAATATTTAAAAGAACCTTTCGATGAAACAGGCTACTCTAGTATTTGGATAAACCAAGATATTCCAAATTTTAATTGGTTAATTTCGAGTATCAAATTACGCCTGCATGATCAATTTAAACAGGGCTGGTACTCCCTAATTGAACACTCCCCAAAAGCATTGAATTATAGAATATTTAAAGAATATTTCGAATTTGAAAATTACTTTAGAGTTTTAGAAGACAAGGATATTTATACCCTATGCAAATTCAGAACTACCAATCATAAATTACTTATAGAAACTGGTCGGTGGAATAATATTGACCGTGTCAATAGAATATGTACAAAATGTGACAATATAACTATTGGAGATGAATACCATTACATAATGGAATGTGAATATTTTTCAAACTTTAGAAATAGGTTCATTGTTACAAATTTACGAGAAAGACCAAATATTCTTAAATTCAAACAAATCATGAGTGCTTATCAAAAACAAAATTTAGAAAAATTATGTAAATTTATACGAAATATAAATAAATATTTTGTTCTCTAGGCTGTCTCACACCCATGTCTTTGTTGTATATACTGTATATATGTTTATATCTATTCTGTATTTGTTATATGTATATTTATGTCTTCTCTGTACCGTTGTATATGGTTTTTGAGAATAAAGATGATTGATTGATTGATAATCAGAACAAGATGTAACAGGGAAACACCAAGAGGAGCTTGGATTTTTGACGTGTTAATTGTAGCAAGCATTTGAATAAAAGATATTACGTTGTTAAAAAAAACAAACAATTTCACTTGCTTTAAAACATTAACGATCCCATTCATTACATTTTTGTGCTCTAAAGATTTTAACAATCTATGAACAGTTTAAGATACCCAAGGGGTAAACCGGAAGTCGGAAATCGAAGAAATGCCAAGAAAACGAAAAAAAGGACAATCAATTGTCTACAAAACACTACACAAACACTAAGGACGAACTCCACTAAGACAAGGGTTGGGCTCAGACACAACAGTGGGGTAAGTACTCAACATTTTCGGATGTTGTTGAATTGAAGATATTGAACATTACATCGTATAATCCACTGTGTATTCATATATCATGCAATTTCTTTTCAAAATTCCAAGAAAATAAAAAACAATTGTTATTTTTAATTTTTTCCTCCCATAGTATATTGGAAATTCTTATAGAATATTTTAAATCTGGATGCAATATAGCATTATTTTCAAAATAATATATGGCATTGATGGATTGTTCCATATAATTGTTATCAATAGTATATTCACATCGATGGATTTAATCATTTAATTGTCTTAGTAGAAAAAAACAAAACAAAAAAACCCCAAAAAACAATAAAATTCCCCAAAAATATGAATTCGTAGAAACATAGGCAAAATCGAACCTCTAACACTCATATCCATGGCCTCACACTATGCCAGTTTGGTAAAGGCACTTCCATCCAAATTGGCCAAGGGGGTGGGGAGGGGAGTAAATTACTTTATGGGCCATAATGTCCTCTCTAAGAGAAATGATGCTATTAAGATGGCAATGACAATGTAAATTGTCCACCCTGCTATTTGGTTTTGCTTTTGTTTTTGTGTGTGTGTGTGTTTTAATTTGTGTTTATGTTATCTTGAGTGTTGGCCTGTCGGGGAGATTTCAACTTTCTATCTTCGACATTTATACTGTTGATACTACGTTGATTAAAATAAAAATAATCACATTTAAAAATGCAAGAACAACATTTTGTAATTAAATTGTACTATTTAAATTGTTGTACAAGTGTTTTACGAATTGACGAATTGAGTTTATCGAGATTATATAACAAAAATATCGTAGATGTATAATTTAGTGCGGACATCTCGTTTCTGGAAATATATTATTAGGTACGTATACCCTCATTGTGAAAAGATTGTAAGGTCAAAAATAAAATTCATGCACCAGAAAAACTATTTTTAGCACAAACATTATCCAGCCAATGTAATTTTATTGTTCAAAGAGAACCAGGGCAGGTATGAATATATCTAATAAACAATGTGGTAATTAAAACGGAGCATATCTAAATATAATACAACCACGATGCATTCATAATACATACGGCTATACATACAATAGCATTGATATGGGGAAAACGATGTCAAAACAATACAAAAACAATAGAAATGTAACACATACGACGCCAGAGTAATACATACATATATATCTCACAACAATACACTCAGCATAGATCTTCATACACGGGATCGACCACTTAATTCAGTTTTAGAGGATGCAAAATTGCTTTTCACACGAAGCAAAAATCAGGGTTTTTTTGTTTTTTTTTGGGGTAATTTGTCTTGTAATTTAACCCAAGATGATTTTTTCCATTATTCAGGTGAATTAATGTTTTTCCTTAAATTTCTACCAAGAAATTATTTTTTCAGAAAAGTTATAGCCTTACTCTCCCCAATGATCTTTCCCTGATACCAAATTTAAAAACAAACCTATATTGTGTATCTACTCTCTAGATTAGATATTGCGACAGATTTTCCTCATATTAAAAAAAAACACGTACCAAGGAACGTAACTGAGAGATCTATTTTCATTTAATTGAGAACATGATTTTGGGCTGACTATGCTTTTTGTTTTTATGTTTTGTTTTTTGACATGAACCAAAATCAGATTATGCTTAGGGACCGACGTGATCGTAATCGTATGATAGTTGAATTTGCAACTACCTGTGTAATCAGTGCATATCGCCACTAAAGTTGTGACGTCGAATCTCGTCCATGGCGAGGTGTACCCTTGCGGCAGTCCGGTGGTTTTCTCCAGGTACTCCGGTTTCCTCCACCAATAAAATTGAGCGCCCAGATTTATCTGAAATATTGTTAAAAGTGACGTTAAGCACAATAACCTTAAAGCTAACACCAGATTATGTTGGTTTTGACATAAGAAATTGGTGAATGTTTTAAAACTTTTGACATGGAGGTACAGGTTGTCAAATTACATATTTAATGAAATGATCGTTCATTATACTGCACAACATATACCTAAATACAATGCAACAATGCAAACGCCGAATATACAATTACACAAGGGGTGGTTAGAACCTCGCTCATGGCGAGGTGTACTCGATACAACATTATGATAAAGTTTGTCAGTGACATGCGGCAGGTCGGTGGGTTTCTCCGGGTACTCCAGTTCCATCCACCAATAACATTGACCGACACGATATAACTGAAATATTGTTGAAAGTGGCGTTAAGCACCATACCACTGAAATCTGGATACAAAGCAACGACATTAAGAATGAAATACCAAGATCTACACAGTAAAGCACAATAGCAAATATTGAATACAATACAACAAAGATACAATACAACAAAGATACAACACAACAAAGATGCAATACAACAAAGATACAACACAACAAAGATACAATACAACAAAGATACAATACAACAAAGATACAATACAAGGAAGATACAATACAACAAAGATACAAACCAACAAAGATACAATACAACAAAGATGCAATGCAACAAAGATACAATACAACAAAGATGCAATACAACAAGGATACAAAACAACAAAGATACAATAAAACAAAGATACAATGCAACAAAGATACAATACAACAAAGATACAATACAACAAAGATTCAACACAAGGAAGATACAATACAACAAAGATGCAATACAAGGAAGATACAATACAACAAAGATACAAACCAACAAAGATACAATACAACAAAGATACAATACAACAAAGATACAATACAACAAAGATACAATGCAACAAGGATACAAAACAACAAAGATACAATACAACAAAGATACAACAAAGATACAATACAACAAAGGTACAATACAACAAGGATACAAAACAGCAATGATACAATACAACAAAGATGCAATACAACAAAGATACGATACACCAAAGATACAATACAACAAGGATACAAAACAACAAGCAAAATGTGTTATTTTTCTTCAAATTTTGCACAAATTTCTCGTTATAAACGCTGGGTCAAATTATTATTATTATTTGTTTTTGGATGTTTCAGGACGATTTAATTCCTTACTATAGAATGTGGCGACATTTTGTTCTCATCAAAAACATGCCTCAAGCGACTTTAATGTGAGAAGACTTCAAACTCATGAATGTGTTTCGCGTGACTTTAATGAGGTATGATGTCATACTGTTATATGCCAAATGTGAAATAAATACGCTGTTACTTACCACACGTGACTTAAATGTCGGATGACTATTTACTATTTTATTAGGCTCATGTGACTTAATGGCAGGTGATTTCATATTCTTTAACGTACGTAACGTGGCTTAAATATCGGATGACTATTTACTATTTTTTGTGACTCATGCGACTTAAAGGCAGGTGATTTCATATTCTTTAACGTACACCACGTAGCTCAATGTCGGATGACTATTTACTATTTTGTGTGATGTAGGTGACTGTAATTGTAGGTGATATCATATTCTTTAACGTACATCACGTGGCACACTGTCGGATGACTATTTAATATGTTTTGTGACTCATATGATTTCATATTCTTTAACGTACATCACGTGTCCCAATATTGGATGACTATTTAATATTTTTTATGACTCATATGATTTCATATTCTTTAACGTACATCACGTGGTTTAATGTCGGATGACTATTTACTTTTTTTTGTGGCAGAGGTGATTTCATAATCTCTAACGTACATCACACGATTTCTTTTCAATGTCAGATGAGTATTTAATTTTTTGCGACCTTGGTAACAGGTGATTTCATACGTCTTAATGTACCTCACATGACGTCAAAAATTTCAAATAATTCAATACTGGGTAATTTTAATATGACTTGTATATTTTAATGTAAACCATGCTCATGTACCATGTGCGCTATGCATACTCAATGAAAAAGATTATTTTGAGCTTTTTGAAACAACTGGAGAACATGTCTAACCCCCCGACTATGTAAGATGCATGAAGTGAAATAAATGTCCTTTGTCTTGTTTACATTGGTGTTGTGGTTGAGTCTGTTGGTGTAAGGAGTTTTTTCACTTCCCTTATGACCTTGGATGTAGTAAGATTGCATAACGCAATCATGAAACCTTGTAAGCTGCAAATAACGATGAAAATATAATTAACAGCCTCGCTTTCAAATGCTACTCCTATGATACCAGTTACCCAGAATACACCAGTAAGGGTACTCATGCGGATGTATACATTGATTTGCTGGTATGACTGAGATTTCTGTATATGTTTTGTTTCATTTGTATGCCGATAAATAAAAGCTATGGCCATTACCAAAGAGATAGCGTTAATCGCTATACAGGTAAGGATAGGACCGGAAACGAACAAAAGGTTAGCGGGATATGCTGTTGGGAAACATACCCTTCCTTTATATTCAGGGGCATATGGTGTAATATCCATGTATTCCATCACACAAGAAGGGACTACTGCTATCGACGGTAGGAAGAGCCCAGCAGCTGTAAGCGCACGCTTTGTTCGAATGGTGTCTTCTATGACGCCCCCCGTGTTTGTTATGTTCATGCCTCGAATATTTCTAGCCATATGGACATTTGTGATAGTCATAAAGGCAAAAACTGTCAACCATATATAGTGAAGCAGGATACCAACAACTAAACAGACCTCTTGATAATCGTTAGCCCCAATGCCCGTTACAAACAGAATATGAGAAAGAATTAAAGCGATGGACAAATTCTCATGGTTTTTCCCTGGTACTGATCTTGTCAACCCAATCTTTTTGTTAACAGTAATAGATACAACCAGGAAGAAAACTGACAGACAGACACCAATGTATGTAACGAAAGTAGCAACTGTACTTGGACTGTCTACATCTAGTTGATATCCCAAGTAGTCATCATCTGTTAAATCGTTCCTACACAATACATCATGGATACGTAGATACCGTTCCGTTCCTGGAGCCTCGTTATCGTAAGTACAGTCAATAAAAACAGAGTCACAGAATGCATTCTCTACATCAACTGAATTCTCAATAAACATTTCCGTCATTGACAACTTTAAATCAAGGCTTGGCACAAAGCCTGTATAGAAACCTTGGTAGTTATATTGTTCCGCCTTTGATGAAAAACTAGACTTCGCGGTATATATCTGCAGTGTGTCCGATGTATTTAACTTTATTCTCATCATTAGGGATGCATTTTCAATTTTGTTAGCTAAATACAGAGCATTTTGTGACTTTTCTTTTGTTTTTATTATATACTTGAAGAGAACATATTGCATGACGGTTGTAGGACTGCTTGTATTGTCGATGGTACCAGCAATAATATTATCCAACTGTGTAGCGTTAGGATAATGTACCAATGACCAAGCAAAAGTGAGGATAACCTGTTTCAGTAGCGAGTCCGAAATGTTTCCAGTGGACTTTATGGAAAACCATTTCGCAACTGGTAGAAATTGATACAATTCATCTCTGGTACAAATGTCATCTATCTGTAAATAAATAAAATGTTTATCTTTATTTATAGTTAATAATACTTTAAACATATTTTATTGTCAAGCAATTATAGACAATAGATCCGACACAAGTTATAAACTTGCGAGGTCTTTTCCGTTTTTTTTTAACTTTGAACATATTTTATTTATAGATAATAATGATACTTTATATGTTGTTAATCTAGTTTGGTCGGATATGGCGCTATAATGGACAGTTGTGTTTGTTAAACGGTGAGGCGCATGTTCCTAAATACTGTTGTAGGACTCTAAACGTTTAGCAAAGCCATACAATGAACATTCCCTTTAAGTTTCTTTGCAACTGGTCAAGTTCATGTAGAGAAAAAGATTATAATAGTAAGCACTCTTTTTGGACAACTTTAGGCCTCTAATCTATTGCGGACTCCCTATTAACATAAAAAAACATTGTGTTTTTAGAGGACCATATAATTCACGTTCCTACCTACTAAGTTTTAATAGGTTGCAATAAACCTATTGGTTTCAGAAGATTAAAAACAGAAAACACCCATGTTGACCCCTTTGGTCCTCTTGTTTCTCTTGGGTACTATTTGGTTTATTTACTACCAAAGGCAGTTATCAGTAGATTTCTTTGACCTACATTGAATTTTTATTTACAACTACATCTATGCCCTTGCTAAAACACAAACTACAAACTGTCACTATAGTCTTGTAAACACTTACTATTGATACACCGCTTTCACCAGACGTTTTGATGGGGCCATCGTGATACTGATTGTATGGTAGGTGGATTTACGACTACCAATGCAATCAACACCTATCACTACTAACGTTATCAGTTCGAATCCCGCTCAGGGGAGGTGTGCTCGATACAACATTATGTGATAAAGTTTGTCAGTGAATTGCGACAGGACTGTGGTTGTTTTCTCCGGGTACTCCGGTAAGCTGAAAAGTTGCAAAAATGTATTTAAACACCATAACCCTAATCGTACCCTTTGTTTGATACACTAACAACTGAATTTCCACTATCACCAGACATTTGTAAGACAAAAAAATAATTGAATCACCGCTATCACCAGACGTTTGTGGGGCACATTAACAAATAAATCACCGCTATCACCAGACGTTTGTGGGGCACATTAACAAAGGAATCACCGCTATCACCAGACGTTTGCGGGGCACATTAACAATTGAATCACAGCTATCAATTGACGTTTTTCGGGCACATTAACAATTGAATCACCGCTATCACCAGAAGTTTGTGGGGCACAATAACAATTGAATCACCGCTATCACCTGACGTTTGTGGGCACATTAACAATTGAATCACCGCTATCACCAGACGCTTGGGGACATATTAACAATTGAATCACCGCTATCACCAGACATTTGTGGGGCACACTAACAATTGAATCACTGCTATCACCAGACATTTGTGGGGCACATTAACAATTGAATCACCGCTATCACCAGACGTTTGTGGGGCACATTCACAATTGAATCACCGCTATCACCAGACGTTTGTGGGGCACATTAACAATTGATTCACCGCTATCACCTGACGTTTGTGGGGCACATTAACAATTGAATCACTGTTATCACCAGACGTTTGTGGGGCACATTATCAATTGAATAACCGCTATTACCAGACGTTTGCAGGGCACATTAGCAATATAATCACCGCTATCACCAGACGTTTGTGGGGCACATTAACAATTGAATCATCGCTATCACTAGACATTTGTGGGCCACATTAACAATTGAATCACTGCTATCACCAGTCGTTTGTTGGGCTCATTATCAATTGAATCACCGCTATCACCAAACGTTTGTGTGGCACATTAACAATTGAAGCACCGCTATCACCAGATATGTGTGGGACACATTAACAATTGAATCACTGCCATCACCAGACGTTTGTGGGGCACATTAACAATTAAATCAACGCTATCACCAGATGTTTGTGGGACACATTAACAATTGAATCACCGCTATCACCAGACATGTGTGGGGAACATTAACAATTGAATCACCGTTATCACCAGACGTGTGTGTGGCACATCAACAATTAAATCAACGCTATCACCAGAAGTTTGTGGGGCACATTAACAATTGAATCACCGTTATCACCAGACGTGTGTGGGGAACATTAACAATTGAATCACCGTTATCACCAGACGTGTGTGTACCACATTAACAATTAAATCACTGCTATCACCAGCCGTTTGTGGGGCACATTAACAATTGATTCACTGCTATCACCAGACGTGTGTGGGAAACATTAAGAATTGAATCACCGCTATCACCAAACGTTTGTGGAGCACATTAAGAATTGAATCACTGCAAGCACCAGACATTTGTGGGGTACATTAACAATTGAATCACTGCTATCACCAGACGTTTGTGGGGTACATTAACAATTGAATCACCGCTATCACTAGACGTGTGTGGGGCACATTAACAATTGAATCACCGTTATCACCGGTCGTGTGTGGGGTACATTAACAATTAAATCACTGTTATCACCAGACGTGTGTGGGGCACATTAACAATTGAATCAACGTTATCACCAGACGGTTGTGGGGCACATTAACAATTGAATCACCGCTATCACCAAAAGTTTGTGGGGCACATTAAGAATTGAATCACTGCAAGCACCAGACATTTGTGGAGCACATTAACAATTGAATCCCTGCTATCACCAGACGTTTGTGGGGTACATTAACAATGGAATCACCGCTATCACCAGACGTGTGTGGGGCACATTAAAAATTGAATCACCGCTATTACCAAACGTTTGTGGGGCACATTAAGAATTGAATCACTGCTATCAGCAGATGTTTGTGGGGCACATTAACAATTGAATCAACGCTATCACCAGACGGTTGTGGGGCACATTAACAATTGAATAACCGCTATCACTAAACGTGTGTGTAGCAAATTAACAATTGAATCACTGTTATCACCAGAAGTGTGTGAGGCACATTAACAATTGATTCACTACTATCACCAGCCGTTTGTGGGGCACATTAACAATTGAATCACCGCTATCACCAGACGTTTGTGGGACATATTAACAATTGAATCACTGCTATCACCAGACGTTTGTGGGGCACATTAACAATAGAATAACCGCTATCACTAGACGTTTGTGGTGATTATTAACAATTCAATCACCGCTATCACCTGACGTTTGTGGGGCACATTAACAATTGAATCACCACTATCACCAGACGTTTATGGCACACATTATCAATCGAATCACCGCTATCACTATACATTTTTGGGGCACATTAACAATTGAATCACCGCTATCACCAGATATTTTTGGGCACATTAACAATTGGATCACTGCTATCACCAGACGTTTGTGGGGCACATTAATAATTGATTCACTGCTATTACCAGACGTTTGTGGGGCACATTAAGAATTGAATCACTGCTATCACCTTCGCGTTTGTGGGGCATATTAACAATTGAATCACCACTATCACCAGACGTTCGTGGGGCACATTAAAAATTGAATCACTGCTATCACCAGACGTTTGTTGAGCACATTAACAATCGAATCACTGCTATCACCAGACGTTTGTGGGGCACATTAACAATTGAATCGCGCTATCACCTGACGTTTGTGGGGCACATTAACAACCGAATCACTGCTATCAACAGACGTTTGTGAGGCACATTAAGAATTGAATCACAGCTATCACCAGACGTTTGTAAGCCACATTAACAATCGAATCACTGCTATCACCAGACGTTTGTGAGGCAGATTAACAATTGAATCACCGCTATCACCTGAACTTTGTGGGGCACATTAACAATTTAATCACTGCCATCACCAAACGTTTGTGAGGCACATTAGCAATTAAATCACCGCTATCACCTGACGTTTGTGGGGCACATTAACAATTGAATAACTGCTATCACCAGACGTTTGTGGCACGCATTATCAATCGAATCACGCTATCACTATACATGTTTGGGGCACATTATCAATTGAATCACCGCTATCACCAAACATTTGTGGGGCACATTAAAAATTGAATCACCGCTATCACCAGATATTTTTGGGCACATTAACATTTGAATCACTGCTATCACCAGACGTTTGTGGGGCACATTAATAATTGATTCACTGCTATTACCAGACGTATGTGGGACACATTAAGAATTGAATCACTGCTATCACCTTCGCGTTTGTGGGGCACATTAACAATTGAATCACCGCTATCACCAGACGTTCGTGGGGCACATTAAGAATTGAATCACTGCTATCACCAGACGTTTGTTGAGCACATTAACAATCGAATCACTGCTATCACCAGACGTTTGTGGGGCACATTAACAATTGAATCACCGCTATCACCTGACGTTTGTGGGGCACATTAACAACCGAATCACTGCTATCACCAGACGTTTGTGGGCCACATTAACAATCGAATCACTGCTATCACCAGACGTTTGTGAGGCACATTAAGAATTGAATCGTAGCTATCACCAGACGTTTGTAAGCCACATTAACAATCGAATCACTGCTATCACCAGACGTTTGTGTGGCAGATTAACAATTGAATCACCGCTATCACCTGAACTTTGTGGGGCACATTAACAATTTAATCACTGCCATCACCAAACGTTTGTGAGGCACATTAGCAATTAAATCACCGCTATCACCTGACGTTTGTGGGGCACATTAACAATTGAATAACTGCTATCACCAGACGTTTGTGGGGCACATTAACAATCGAATCACTGCTATCACCAGACGTTTTTGGGGCACATTAACAATTGAATCACCACTACCACCTGACGTTTGTGGGGCACATTAACAATTGAATCACCGCTATCACTAGACATTTGTGGGGCACATTAGCAATTGAATCACTGCTATCACCAGACGTTTGATGGGCACATTATCAATTGAATCACCGCTATCACCAAACGTTTGTGGGACACATTAACAATTGAATAACTGCCATCACCAGACGTTTGTGGGGCACATTAACAATTGAATCAACGCTATCACCAGATGTTTGTGGGACACATTAACAATTGAATCACCGCTATCACCAGACATGTGTGGGGAACATTAACAATTGAATCACCGTTATCACCAGACGTGTGTGTGGCACATCAACAATTAAATCAACGCTATCACCAGAAGTTTGTGGGGCACATTAACAATTGAATCACCGTTGTCACCAGACGGGTGTGGGGAACATTAACAATTGAATCACCGTTATCACCAGACGTGTGTGTAGCACATTAACAATTAAATCACTGCTATCACCAGCCGTTTGTGGGGCACATTAACAATTGATTCACTGCTATCACCAGACGTGTGTGGGAAACATTAAGAATTGAATCACCGCTATCACCAAACGTTTGTGGAGCACATTAAGAATTGAATCACTGCAAGCACCAGACATTTGTGGGGCACATTAACAATTGAATCACTGCTATCACCAGACGTTTGTGGGGTACATTAACAATTGAATCACCGCTATCACTAGACGTGTGTGGGGCACATTAACAATTGAATCACCGTTATCACCGGTCGTGTGTGGGGTACATTAACAATTAAATCACTGTTATCACCAGACGTTTGTGGGGCACATTAACAATTGAATCAACGTTATCACCGGTCGTGTGTGGGGTACATTAACAATTAAATCACTGCTATCACCAGACGTGTGTGGGGTACACTAACAATTGAATCACCGCTATCACCAGACGTGTGTGGGGCACATTAAAAATTGAATCACCGCTATTACCAAACGTTTGTGGGGCACATTAAGAATTGAATCACTGCTATCAGCAGATGTTTGTGGGGCACACTAACAATTGAATCAACGCTATCACCAGACGGTTGTGGGGCACATTAACAATTGAATAACCGCTATCACTAGACGTGTGTGTAGCAAATTAACAATTGAATCACTGTTATCACCATAAGTGTGTGAGGCACATTAACAATTGATTCACTACTATCACCAGCCGTTTGTGGGGCACATTAACAATTGAATCACCGCTATCACCAGACGTTTGTGGGACATATTAACAATTGAATCACTGCTATCACCAGACGTTTGTGGGGCACATTAACAATAGAATAACCGCTATCACTAGACGTTTGTGGGGATTATTAACAATTCAATCACCGCTATCACCTGACGTTTGTGGGGCACATTAACAATTGAATCACCACTATCACCAGACGTTTGTGGCACACATTATCAATCGAATCACCGCTATCACTATACATTTTTGGGGCACATTAACAATTGAATCACTGCTATCACCAGACGTTTATTGGGCACATTATCAATTGAATCACCGCTATCACCAAACATTTGTGGGGCACATTAACAATTGAATCACCGCTATCACCAGATATTTTTGGGCACATTAACAATTGAATCACTGCTATCACCAGACGTTTGTGGGGCACATTAATAATTGATTCACTGCTATTACCAGACGTTTGTGGGGCACATTAAGAATTGAATCACTGCTATCACCTTCGCGTTTGTGGGGCACATTAACAATTGAATCACCGCTATCACCAGACGTTCGTGGGGCACATTAAGAATTGAATCACTGCTATCACCAGACGTTTGTTGAGCACATTAACAATCGAATCACTGCTATCACCAGACGTTTGTGGGGCACATTAACAATTGAATCGCGCTATCACCTGACGTTTGTGGGGCACATTAACAACCGAATCACTGCTATCACCAGACGTTTGTGAGGCACATTAAGAATTAAATCACAGTTATCACCAGACGTTTGTAAGCCACATTAACAATCGAATCACTGCTATCACCAGACGTTTGTGAGGCAGATTAACAATTGAATCACCGCTATCACCTGATCTTTTTGGGGCACATTAACGATTTAATCACTGCTATCACCAAACGTTTGTGAGGCACATTAGCAATTAAATCACCGCTATCACCTGACGTTTGTGGGGCACATTAACAATTGAATAACTGCTATCACGAGACGTTTGTGGCACACATTATCAATCGAATCACCGCTATCACTATACATTTTTGGGGCACATTAACAATTGAATCACTGCTATCACCAGACGTTTATTGGGCACATTATCAATTGAATCACCGCTATCACCAAACATCTGTGGGGCACATTAACAAAGGAATCACCGCTATCACCAGATATTTTTGGGCACATTAACAATTGAATCACTGCTATCACCAGACGTTTGTGGGGCACATTAATAATTGATTCACTGCTATTACCAGACGTTTGTGGGGCATATTAAGAATTGAATCACTGCTATCACCTTCGCGTTTGTGAGGCACATTAACAATTGAATCACCGCTATCACCAGACGTTCGTGGGGCACATTAAGAATTGAATCACTGCTATCACCAGACGTTTGTTGAGCACATTAACAATCGAATCACTGCTATAACCAGACGTTTGTGGGGCACATTAACAATTGAATCACCGCTATCACCAGACGTTTGTGGGGCACATTAACAACCGAATCACTGCTATCACCAGACGTTTGTGAGGCACATTAACAACCGAATCACTGCTATCACCAGACGTTTGTGAGGCACATTAAGAATTGAATCACTGCTATCACCAGACGTTTGTGGGCCACATTAACAATCGAATCACTGCTATCACCAGACGTTTGTGAGGCACATTAAGAATTGAATCACAGCTATCACCAGACGTTTGTAAGCCACATTAACAATCGAATCACTGCTATCACCAGACGTTTGTGAGGCAGATTAACAATTGAATCACCGCTATCACCTGAACTTTGTGGGGCACATTAACAATTTAATCACTGCCATCACCAAACGTTTGTGAGGCACATTAGCAATTAAATCACCGCTATCACCTGACGTTTGTGGGGCACATTAACAATTAAATAACTGCTATCACCAGACGTTTGTGGGGCACATTAACAATCGAATCACTGCTATCACCAGACGTTTTTGGGGCACATTAACAATTGAATCACCACTACCACCTGACGTTTGTGGGGCACATTAACAATTGAATCACCGCTATCACTAGACATTTGTGGGGCACATTAGCAATTGAATCACTGCTATCACCAGACGTTTGATGGGCACATTATCAATTGAATCACCGCTATCACCAAACGTTTGTGGGACACATTAACAATTGAATCACTGCTATCACCAGACGTTTGTGGGGCACATTAACAATTGAATCAACGCTATCACCAGATGTTTGTGGGACACATTAACAATTGAATCACCGCTATCACCAGACATGTGTGGGGAACATTAACAATTGAATCACCGTTATCACCAGACGTGTGTGGGGCACATCAACAATTAAATCAACGCTATCACCAGAAGTTTGTGGGGCACATTAACAATTGAATCACCGTTATCACCAGACGGGTGTGGGGAACATTAACAATTGAATCACGGTTATCACCAGACGTGTGTGTAGCACATTAACAATTAAATCACTGCTATCACCAGCCGTTTGTGGGGCACATTAACAATTGATTCACTGCTATCACCAGACGTGTGTGGGAAACATTAAGAATTGAATCACTGCAAGCACCAGACATTTGTGGGGCACATTAACAATTGAATCACTGCTATCACCAGACGTTTGTGGGGTACATTAACAATTGAATCACCGCTATCACTAGACGTGTGTGGGGCACGTTAACAATTGAATCACCGTTATCACCGGTCGTGTGTGGGGTACATTAACAATTAAATCACTGTTATCACCAGACGTTTGTGGGGCACATTAACAATTGAATCAACGTTATCACCAGACGGTTGTGGGGCACATTAACAATTGAATCACCGCTATCACCAAAATTTTGTGGGGCACATGAAGAATTGAATCACTGCAAGCACCAGACATTTGTGGGGCACATTAACAATTGAATCATCGCTATCACCAGACGGTTGTGGGGCACATAAACAATTGAATAACCGCTATCACTAGACGTGTGTGTAGCAAATTAACAATTGAATCACTGTTATCACCAGAAGTGTGTGAGGCACATTAACAATTGATTAACTACTATCACCAGCCGTTTGTGGGGCACATTAACAATTGAATCACCGCTATCACCAGACGTTTGTGGGACATATTAACAATTGAATCACTGCTATCACCAGACGTTTGTGGGGCACATTAACAATAGAATAACCGCTATCACTAGACGTTTGTGGGGATTATTAACAATTCAATCACCGCTATCACCTGACGTTTGTGGGGCACATTAACAATTGAATCACCACTATCACCAGACGTTTGTTGCACACATTATCAATCGAATCACCGCTATCACTATACATTTTTGGGGCACATTAACAATTGAATCACTGCTATCACCAGACGTTTATTGGGCACATTATCAATTGAATCACCGCTATCACCAAACATTTGTGGGGCACATTAACAATTGAATCACCGCTATCACCAGATATTTTTGGGCACATTAACAATTGAATCACTGCTATCACCAGACGTTTGTGGGGCACATTAAGAATTGATTCACTGCTATTACCAGACGTTTGTGGGGCACATTAAGAATTGAATCGCTGCTATCACCTTCGCGTTTGTGGGGCACATTAACAATTGAATCACCGCTATCACCAGACGTTCGTGGGGCACATTAAGAATTGAATCACTGCTATCACCAGACGTTTGTTGAGCACATTAACAATCGAATCACTGCTATCACCAGACGTTTGTGGGGCACATTAACAATTGAATCACCGCTATCACCTGACGTGTGTGGGGCACATTAACAACCGAATCACTGCTATCACCAGACGTTTGTGAGGCACATTAAGAATTGAATCACAGCTATCACCAGACGTTTGTAAGCCACATTAACAATCGAATCACTGCTATCACCAGACGTTTGTGAAGCAGATTAACAATTGAATCACCGCTATCACCTGAACTTTGTGGGGCACATTAACGATTTAATCACTGCCATCACCAAACGTTTGTGAGGCACATTAGCAATTAAATCACCGCTATCACCTGACGTTTGTGGGGCACATTAACAATTGAATAACTGCTATCACCAGACGTTTGTGGGGCACATTAACAATCGAATCACTGCTATCACCAGACGTTTTTGGGGCACATTAACAATTGAATCACCACTACCACCTGACGTTTGTGGGGCACATTAACAATTGAATCACCGCTATCACTAGACATTTGTGGGGCACATTAGCAATTGAATCACTGCTATCACCAGACGTTTGATGGGCACATTATCAATTGAATCACCGCTATCACCAAACGTTTGTGGGACACATTAACAATTGAATCACTGCCATCACCAGACGTTTGTGGGGCACATTAACAATTGAATCAACGCTATCACCAGATGTTTGTGGGACACATTAACAATTGAATCACCGCTATCACCAGACATGTGTGGGGAACATTAACAATTGAATCAACGCTATCACCAGACGTGTGTGTGGCACATCAACAATTAAATCAACGCTATCACCAGAAGTTTGTGGGGCACATTAACAATTGAATCACCGTTATCACCAGACGGGTGTGGGGAACATTAACAATTGAATCACCGTTATCACCAGACGTGTGTGTAGCACATTAACAATTAAATCACTGCTATCACCAGCCGTTTGTGGGGCACATTAACAATTGATTCACTGCTATCACCAGACGTGTGTGGGAAACATTAAGAATTGAATCACCGCTATCACCAAACGTTTGTGGAGCACATTAAGAATTGAATCACTGCAAGCACCAGACATTTGTGGGGCACATTAACAATTGAATCACTGCTATCACCAGACGTTTGTGGGGTACATTAACAATTGAATCACCGCTATCACTAGACGTGTGTGGGGCACATTAACAATTGAATCACCGTTATCACCGGTCGTGTGTGGGGTACATTAACAATTAAATCACTGTTATCACCAGACGTGTGTGGGGCACATTAACAATTGAATCAACGTTATCACCAGACGGTTGTGGGGCACATTAACAATTGAATCACCGCTATCACCAAAAGTTTGTGGGGCACATGAAGAATTGAATCACTGCAAGCACCAGACATTTGTGGGGCACATTAACAATTGAATCACTGCTATCACCAGACGTTTGTGGGGTACACTAACAATTGAATCACCGCTATCACCAGACGTGTGTGGGGCACATTAAAAATTGAATCACCGCTATTACCAAACGTTTGTGGGGCACATTAAGAATTGAATCACTGCTATCAGCAGATGTTTGTGGGGCACATTAACAATTGAATCAACGCTATCACCAGACGGTTGTGGGGCACATTAACAATTGAATAACCGCTATCACTAGACGTGTGTGTAGCAAATTAACAATTGAATCACTGTTATCACCAGAAGTGTGTGAGGCACATTAACAATTGATTCATTACTATCACCAGCCGTTTGTGGGGCACATTAACAATTGAATCACCGCTATCACCAGACGTTTGTGGGACATATTAACAATTGAATCACTGCTATCACCAGACGTTTGTGGGGCACATTAACAATAGAATAACCGCTATCACCTGACGTTTGTGGGGCACATTAACAATTGAATCACCACTATCACCAGACGTTTGTGGCACACATTATCAATCGAATCACCGCTATCACTATACATTTTTGGGGCACATTAACAATTGAATCACTGCTATCACCAGACGTTTAATGGGCACATTATCAATTGAATCACCGCTATCACCAAACATTTGTGGGGCACATTAACAATTGAATCACCGCTATCACCAGATATTTTTGGGCACATTAACAATTGAATCACTGCTATCACCAGACGTTTGTGGGGCACATTAAGAATTGATTCACTGCTATTACCAGACGTTTGTGGGGCACATTAACAATTGAATCACTGCTATCACCTTCGCGTTTGTGGGGCACATTAACAATTGAATCACCGCTATCACCAAACATTTGTGGGGCACATTAACAATTGAATCACCGCTATCACCAGATATTTTTGGGCACATTAACAATTGAATCACTGCTATCACCAGACGTTTGTGGGGCACATTAAGAATTGATTCACTGCTATCACCAAAAGTTTGTGGGGCACATGAAGAATTGAATCACTGCAAGCACCAGACATTTGTGGGGCACATTAACAATTGAATCACTGCTATCAGCAGATGTTTGTGGGGCACATTAACAATTGAATCAACGCTATCACCAGACGGTTGTGGGGCACATTAACAATTGAATAACCGCTATCACTAGACGTGTGTGTAGCAAATTAACAATTGAATCACTGTTATCACCAGAAGTGTGTGAGGCACATTAACAATTGATTCACTACTATCACCAGCCGTTTGTGGGGCACATTAAGAATTGAATCACCGCTATCACCAGACGTTTGTGGGACATATTAACAATTGAATCACTGCTATCACCAGACGTTTGTGGGGCACATTAACAATAGAATAACAGCTATCACTAGACGTTTGTGGGGATTATTAACAATTCAATCACCGCTATCACCTGACGTTTGTGGGGCACATTAACAATTGAATCACCACTATCACCAGACGTTTGTGGCACACATTATCAATCGAATCACCGCTATCACTATACATTTTTGGGGCACATTAACAATTGAATCACTGCTATCACCAGACGTTTATTGGGCACATTATCAATTGAATCACCGCTATCACCAAACATTTGTGGGGCACATTAACAATTGAATCACTGCTATCACCAGACGTTTATGGGGCACATTAAGAATTGATTTACTGCTATTACCAGACGTTTGTGGGGCACATTAAGAATTGAATCACTGCTATCACCTTCGCGTTTGTGGGGCACATTAACAATTGAATCACCGCTATCACCAGACGTTCGTGGGGCACATTAAGAATTGAATCACTGCTATCACCAGACGTTTGTTGAGCACATTAACAATCGAATCACTGCTATCACCAGACGTTTGTGGGGCACATTAACAATTGAATCACCGCTATCACCTGACGTTTGTGGGGCACATTAACAACCGAATCACTGCTATCACCAGACGTTTGTGAGGCACATTAAGAATTGAATCACTGCTATCACCAGACGTTTGTGGGCCACATTAACAATCGAATCACTGCTATCACCAGACGTTTGTGAGGCACATTAAGAATTGAATCACAGCTATCACCAGACGTTTGTAAGCCACATTAACAATCGAATCACTGCTATCACCAGACGTTTGTGAGGCAGATTAACAATTGAATCACCGCTATCACCTGAACTTTGTGGGGCACATTAACGATTTAATCACTGGCATTACCAAACGTTTGTGAGGCACATTAGCAATTAAATCACCGCTATCACCTGACGTTTGTGGGGCACATTAACAATTGAATAACTGCTATCACCAGACGTTTGTGGGGCACATTAACAATCGAATCACTGCTATCACCAGACGTTTTTGGGGCACATTAACAATTGAATCACCACTACCACCTGACGTTTGTGGGGCACAATAACAATTGAATCACCGCTATCACTAGACATTTGTGGGGCACATTAGCAATTGAATCACTGCTATCACCAGACGTTTGATGGGCACATTATCAATTGAATCACCGCTATCACCAAACGTTTGTGGGACACATTAACAATTGAATCACTGCCATCACCAGACGTTTGTGGGGCACATTAACAATTGAATCAACGCTATCACCAGATGTTTGTGGGACACATTAACAATTGAATCACCGCTATCACCAGACATGTGTGGGGAACATTAACAATTGAATCACCGTTATCACCAGACGTGTGTGTGGCACATCAACAATTAAATCAACGCTATCACCAGAAGTTTGTGGGGCACATTAACAATTGAATCACCGTTATCACCAGACGGGTGTGGGGAACATTAACAATTGAATCACAGTTATCACCAGACGTGTGTGTAGCACATTAACAATTAAATCACTGCTATCACCAGCCGTTTGTGGGGCACATTAACAATTGATTCACTGCTATCACTAGACGTGTGTGGGAAACATTAAGAATTGAATCACCGCTATCACCAAACGTTTGTGGAGCACATTAAGAATTGAATCACTGCAAGCACCAGACATTTGTGGGGCACATTAACAATTGAATCACTGCTATCACCAGCCGTTTGTGGGGTACATTAACAATTGAATCACCGCTATCACTAGACGTGTGTGGGGCACATTAACAATTGAATCACCGTTATCACCGGTCGTGTGTGGGGTACATTAACAATTAAATCACTGTTATCACCAGACGTTTGTGGGGCACATTAACAATTGAATCAACGTTATCACCAGACGGTTGTGGGCCACATTAACAATTGAATCACCGCTATCACCAAAAGTTTGTGGGGCACATGAAGAATTGAATCACTGCAAGCACCAGACATTTGTGGGGCACATTAACAATTGAATCACTGCTATCACCAGACGTTTGTGGGGTACACTAACAATTGAATCACCGCTATCACCAGACGTGTGTGGGGCACATTAAAAATTGAATCACCGCTATTACCAAACGTTTGTGGGGCACATTAAGAATTGAATCACTGCTATCAGCAGATGTTTGTGGGGCACATTAACAATTGAATCAACGCTATCACCAGACGGTTGTGGGGCACATTAACAATTGAATAACCGCTATCACTAGACGTGTGTGTAGCAAATTAACAATTGAATCACTGTTATCACCAGAAGTGTGTGAGGCACATTAACAATTGATTCACTACTATCACCAGCCGTTTGTGGGGCACATTAACAATTGAATCACCGCTATCACCAGACGTTTGTGGGACATATTAACAATTGAATCACTGCTATCACCAGACGTTTGTGGGGCACATTAACAATAGAATAACAGCTATCACTAGACGTTTGTGGGGATTATTAACAATTCAATCACCGCTATCACCTGACGTTTGTGGGGCACATTAACAATTGAATCACCACTATCACCAGACGTTTGTGGCACACATTATCAATCGAATCACCGCTATCACTATACATTTTTGGGGCACATTAACAATTGAATCACTGCTATCACCAGACGTTTATTGGGCACATTATCAATTGAATCACCGCTATCACCAAACATTTGTGGGGCACATTAACAATTGAATCACCGCTATCACCAGATATTTTTGGGCACATTAAGAATTGAATCACTGCTATCACCAGACGTTTGTGGGGCACATTAAGAATTGATTCACTGCTATTACCAGACGTTTGTGGGGCACATTAAGAATTGAATCACTGCTATCACCTTCGCGTTTGTGGGCTACATTAACAATTGAATCACCGCTATCATCAGACGTTCGTGGGGCACATTAAGAATTGAATCACTGCTATCACCAGACGTTTGTTGAGCACATTAACAATCGAATCACTGCTATCACCAGACGTTTGTGGGGCACATTAACAATTGAATCACCGCTATCACCTGACGTTTGTGGGGCACATTAACAACCGAATCACTGCTATCACCAGACGTTTGTGAGGCACATTAAGAATTGAATCACTGCTATCACCAGACGTTTGTGGGCCACATTAACAATCGAATCACTGCTATCACCAGACGTTTGTGAGGCACATTAAGAATTGAATCACAGCTATCACCAGACGTTTGTAAGCCACATTAACAATCGAATCACTGCTATCACCAGACGTTTGTGAAGCAGATTAACAATTGAATCACCGCTATCACCTGAACTTTGTGGTGCACATCAACAATTTCATCACTGCCATCACCAGACGTTTGTGGGGCACATTAACAATCGAATCACTGCTATCACCAGACGTTTGTGGGGCACATTAACAATTGAATCACCACTACCACCTGACGTTTGTGGGGCACATTAACAATTGAATCACCGCTATCACTAGACATTTGTGGGGCACATTAGCAATTGAATCACTGCTATCACCAGACGTTTGATGGGCACATTATCAATTGAATCACCGCTATCACCAAACGTTTGTGGGACACATTAACAATTGAATCACCGCTATCACTAGATGTTCGTGGGGTACATTAACAATAGAATCACCGCTATCACCAGACGTTTGTAGGGCACATTTACAATTGAATTACCGCTATCACCAGACGTTTGTGGGGCACATTAACAATTGAATCACCGCTATCACCAGACGTGTGTAGGGCACATTTACAATTGAATCACCGTTATCACCAGACGTGTGTGGGGCTCATTAACAATTGATTCACTGCTATCACCAGACGTTTGTGGGGCACATTAACAATTGAATCACCGCTATCACCAGACGTTTGTGGGGCACATTAACAATTGAATCACCGCTATCACCAGACGTATGTAGGGTACATTTACAATTGAATCACGGTTATCACCAGACGTGTGTGGGGCTCATTAACAATTGATTCACTGCTATCACCAGACGTTTATGGGGCACATTAACAATTGATTCACTGCTATCACCAGACATTTGTGGGGCACATTAAGAATTGAATCACTGCTTTCACCTGACGTTTGTGGGACACATTAACAATTGAATCACCGCTATCACCAGATATTTGTGGAACATATTAACAATGAATCACTGCTATCACCAGACGTTTCTGGGGCACATTAAGAATTGAATCACTGCAATCACCAGACGTTTGTGGGCCACATTAACAATCGATGCAGAGAGCTATAACTAGACGTTTGTAGGGCACATTAACAATTGAATCATTGCCATCACCAGACGTTTGTGAGGCACATTAAGAATTGAATCACTGCTATCACCAGACGTTTTTGGGCCACATTAACAATCGAATCACTGCTATCACCAGACGTGTGTGGGGCACATTAAAAATTGAATCACCGCTATTACCAAACGTTTGTGGGGCACATTAAGAATTGAATCACTGCTATCAGCAGATGTTTGTGGGGCACATTAACAATTGAATCAACGCTATCACCAGACGGTTGTGGGGCACATTAACAATTGAATAACCGCTATCACTAGACGTGTGTATAGCAAATTAACAATTGAATCACTGTTATCACCAGAAGTGTGTGAGGCACATTAACAATTGATTCACTACTATCACCAGCCGTTTGTGGGGCACATTAACAATTGAATCACCGCTATCACCAGACGTTTGTGGGACATATTAACAATTGAATCACTGCTATCACCAGACGTTTGTGGGGCACATTAACAATAGAATAACAGCTATCACTAGACGTTTGTGGGGATTATTAACAATTCAATCACCGCTATCACCTGACGTTTGTGGGGCACATTAACAATTGAATCACCACTATCACCAGACGTTTGTGGCACACATTATCAATCGAATCACCGCTATCACTATACATTTTTGGGGCACATTAACAATTGAATCACTGCTATCACCAGACGTGTATTGGGCACATTATCAATTGAATCACCGCTATCACCAAACATTTGTGGGGCACATTAACAATTGAATCACCGCTATCACCAGATATTTTTGGGCACATTAAGAGTTGAATCACTGCTATCACCAGACGTTTGTGGGGCACATTAAGAATTGATTCACTGCTATTACCAGACGTTTGTGGGGCACATTAAGAATTGAATCACTGCTATCACCTTCGCGTTTGTGGGCTACATTAACAATTGAATCACCGCTATCATCAGACGTTCGTGGGGCACATTAAGAATTGAATCACTGCTATCACCAGACGTTTGTTGAGCACATTAACAATCGAATCACTGCTATCACCAGACGTTTGTGGGGCACATTAACAATTGAATCACCGCTATCACCAGACGTTTGTGGGGCACATTAACAACCGAATCACTGCTATCACCAGACGTTTGTGAGGCACATTAAGAATTGAATCACTGCTATCACCAGACGTTTGTGGGCCACATTAACAATCGAATCACTGCTATCACCAGACGTTTGTGAGGCACATTAACAATTGAATCACAGCTATCACCAGACGTTTGTAAGCCACATTAACAATCGAATCACTGCTATCACCAGACGTTTGTGAGGCAGATTAACAATTGAATCACCGCTATCACCTGAACTTTGTGGTGCACATTAACAATCGAATCACTGCTATCACCAGACGTTTGTGGGGCACATTAACAATTGAATCACCACTACCACCTGACGTTTGTGGGGCACATTAACAATTGAATCACCGCTATCACTAGACATTTGTGGGGCACATTAGCAATTGAATCACTGCTATCACCAGACGTTTGATGGGCACATTATCAATTGAATCACCGCTATCACCAAACGTTTGTGGGACACATTAACAATTGAATCACCGCTATCACTAGACGTTCGTGGGGTACATTAACAATAGAATCACCGCTATCACCAGACGTTTGTAGGGCACATTAACAATTGAATTACCGCTATCACTAGACGTTTGTGGGGCACATTAACAATTGAATCACCGCTATCACCAGACGTGTGTAGGGCACATTTACAATTGAATCACGGTTATCACCAGACGTGTGTGGGGCTCATTAACAATTGATTCACTGCTATCACCAGACGGTTATGGGGCACATTAACAATTGATTCACTGCTATCACCAGACATTTGTGGGGCACATTAAGAATTGAATCACTGCTTTCACCTGACGTTTGTGGGACACATTAACAATTGAATCACCGCTATCACCAGATATTTGTGGAACATATTAACAATGAATCACTGCTATCACCAGACGTTTCTGGGGCACATTAAGAATTGAATCACTGCAATCACCAGACGTTTGTGGGCCACATTAACAATCGATGCAGAGAGCTATAACTAGACGTTTGTAGGGCACATTAACAATTGAATCATTGCCATCACCAGACGTTTGTGAGGCACATTAAGAATTGAATCACTGCTATCACCAGACGTTTTTGGGCCACATTAACAATCGAATCCCTGCTATCACCAGACGTTTGTGGGGCACATTAACAATTGAATCACCGATATCACCTGACGTTTGTGAGGCACATTAACAATTGAATCACTGCCATCACCAGCCGTTTGTGAGGCACATTAGCAATTGAATCACCGCTATCACCAGACGTTTGTGGTGCATATTAACAATTGAATCACCGCTATCACCAGATGTTTGTGGGGCACATTAAGAATTGAATCACTGCTATCACCAGACGTTTGTGGGCCACATTAACAATCGAATCACTGCTATCACCAGACGTTTGTGGGGCACATTAACAATTGAATCACCGCTATCACCTGACGTTTGTGAGGTACATTAACAATTGAATCACTGTTATCACCAGACGTTTGTGGGGCATATTAACAATTGAATCACCGCTATCACCAGATGATTGTGGGACACATTAAGAATTTAATCACTGCTATCACCCGATATTACTCAACACGTTAGAAATTCAATCACCGCTATCACCACATTTTTACTAGACACATTAACTGCTATCACTGGACGTTTATTGGAAACGTTAGCAATTGAATCTCCACTATCACCAGACCTTTGCAAGACAAATTAACAATTGGATTACCGTTATCATCAGACGTTCGCTACACACATTAACAATTGAATCACCGTTATGTCGCTAGACGCTTGTTGGACACATTAACAATTGCATCAAAGCTATCATTAGTCGTTTGTGGGACAAATGAACAATACAACTACCGCTATCACTAGATGTTTGCTAGACACAGAAGAGTTTGAAGATACCAAAGGGGTAATCAGAATCTACAAAAAAATACACATAAAACTAAGATGGAGTGACACGAACCCTAATAAAAACCGGGGGTGAACTCGGGTGTTCCTGAGTGGTAAGCAGTTCCTGCTCCACTAGTAGCATCCGTCGTGTTAATCTAGGTACAAACCTGGTGATAAGTCATGAATAAGGAACGGGCCGGGAAGTGCTTACGACAAGTGAAACATGTCCATATTCATTTGTGACACATATATTCCATAACGGTCAACCAAGTCATCGTGGCGACCGTAAACCTTTCGAAGTAATGACTTCAACTTAACCAAGAGGAACCCTTGGTTCAGTAATTTCCTTGTTAGTAGCAACTCTCTATCAAGGAAATACTGATAGGAATCACAAGCTCTGGAATATCGTATCTATTGAGAGAAATATACTCCATATGCAGGTGCTGCTGGAATATAAATGGAAAGTTCACAATGGGAAAATTAAAATCATCTCATTTGTCGTAAAGTTTCGTTCTTAACTGCCCCTCACTGTCAATTTCGAATCACCCTATCACCAGACGTTTGTTGGACACATTAACAATTGAATCACGTCTATCATCATACGTGTTTTGGACACATTACAAATTGAATCACTGCTATCACTAGATGTTTGTTAGACACGTTGATAATTGACAACTATCACAATGGTTTGTTGGAGTTAGTGAGTCTTCTTGTTTAACGCTAACTTGGTCATTTTTCAGGCATATAATTGCGAGAACAAGTTAATTATTTATGTGATGCGATCCGATTTGTACGAGACAAACACGCTTAATTGGATTTTTTTAGTTCTAGCTCACTGAAACAACAGTCTGTGGATAGACATGTCGCCCCACTCGGACACCTGATCCTGATAACGAGCCAACCATTCTGTACTCTTTATGCTTAATGTTGCGTGCTGAGCAGAGAAGCAGCAAATGCCAATATTATAGTCTTTGGTTTGACTGATCTTACTTTTTATTATAACATTCATCAAAACCTACATATCTTGCATCACAAGTATCATCACCACCTGCTTCACAAACTTGCTTTGAATCATAACTATCAACAACACCTGGTTCAGAAGTTTACTTTGTATCAAAACGAGCATCAGCATCTGGTTCACAAAACTACTTTGTATCATAGCTATCATCAACATATACTTGCTTTGAATCATAACTATCAACAACACCTGGTTCAGAAGTTTACTTTGTATCAAAACGAGCATCAGCATCTGGTTCACAAACCTACTTTGTATCATAGCTATCATTAACATCTTGTTCACAGACATACTTTATATCATATTTCTCATCAGTATTTGGTTCACAAAACTACTATGTATCATAATTATCATTAACACCTTGTTCACAAACCTACTTTGTATCATAAATCTCATCAGCACCTGGTTCACAAGCTTACTTTGTATCATAACTATCATCATCATATGGTTCACAAATTTACTTTGTATAATAATTATCATCAACACCTGGATCACAAGTTTACTTTGTATTATAACTATTATCAACACCTGGTTCACAACCTGCTTAGAATCGCAACTATCATCGACAACTGGTTCACAATCTTACTTTGTACCAAATCTGTCATCAACAGCTATTTATTTTGTATCATAGATATCATCAACACCTGGTTCACAATCGTACTTTGAATCACAACTATCCGCAACACCTTGTTCACAATCTTACTTTATAGCATAGCTATCATCAAGCCTGGTTCACAATCTTACGTTGTACCATAACTATCATCAACACCTGGTTCACAAGCTTATTTTGTATCATAATTATCATCAACACCTGATTCACAAACTTACTTTGTATCATAACTATCATCAACGCCTGGTTCACAAGCTTCCTTTGTACCATAGCTCTCAGCAACACCTGGTTCACAAGCTGACATTGTATCATAACTATCATCAACACCTTGTTCACAAGCTTTTTAAAAAAATTGTATCATAGCTATCATCAGCATCTGGTTAATAAGTTTACTTTGTATCATAACTATCATCAACACCTGGTTCACAATCTTACTTTCTATCATAGCTATCATCAACACATGGTTCACAAACTTACTTTGTATCATAAAGATCATCAACACCTGGTTCACAAGCTTACATTATATCATAGCTATCATCAACACCTGGTTCACAAACCTATGTTGTATCATAACTAGCATTGCACCTGGTTCAAAAGCTTCCTTTGTACCATGACTATCATCAGCATCTGGTTCATTAGCTTACTTTGTATCATAGTTATCATCAACACCCTGTTCACAGGCTGTTCTATATTGTATCATAGCTATCAACAACACCTGGATACCAAGCTTACTTTGAATCATACCTATCACCAACACCTGGTTGACAAGCTTATGTTGTATCATAACTATCATCAGCCCCTGGTTCAGAGGCTTATTGTGTGTCATAACTCTCACCAATACCTGGCTCACAAGCTTATTTTGTATCATAGCTATCAGCAACACCTGGTTCACAAGCTAACTTTGTATCATAGTTATCATCAACACCTTGTTCACAAGCTTTCCTAAATTTTGTATCATAGCTATCATCAACACCTGGTTCAAAAGCTTCCTTTGTACCATGACTATCATCAGCATCTGGTTCATAAGTTTACTTTGTATCATAACTATCATCAACACCTGGTTCACAATCTTATTTTCCATCATAACATTCATCAACACCTGGCTCACAAGCTTACTTTATATCATAGATATCACCAACACCTGGTTTACAAACTTAATTTGTATCATAACTAGCATTACACCTGGTTCAAAAGCTTCCTTTGTACCATGACTATCATCAGCATCTGGTTCATTAGCTTACTTTGTATCATATTTATCATCAACACCTTGTTCACAAGCGTTTCTATATTGTATCATAGCTATCAACAACACCTGGTTCACAAGCTTACTTTGTATCATACCTATCACCAACACCTGGTTGGGTTGACAAGCTTATATTGTATCATAACTATCATCAGCCCCTGGTTCACAAACCTATTTTGTATCACAACTATCATCAACACTTGGTTCACAAGCTTATTGTGTATCATAGCTATCATCAGCCCCTGGTTCACAGGCTTATAGTGTGTCATATATATCATCAGTACCTGTTTCAAAAGCTTATTTTGTATCACAAATATCACCAACACCTGGTCCACATGCTTATTTTGTATCATCGCTATCATCAACACCTGGTTTACAAGCTAACTTTGCATCATAACTATCATAAACACCTGGTTCACAATTTTATTTTGTATCATAGCTATCATCAGCAATTGGTTCGTAAGCTTATTTTCTATCATACCTATCATCAACGCCTGGCTCATAATCTTTTGTTGTACCATAACTATCTTCAAACACCTGGTTCACATACATATGTTGTATCATAGCTAGCATCAACACCTCGCTCACAAGCTTACTTTGTATCATAGCTATCATCAACACCTGGTTCACAAGTTTACTTTGTATCATAGCTATCATCAACACCTCGCTCACAAGCTTACTCTGTATCATAGCTATCATCAACACCTTGTTCACAAGCGTTTCTATATTGTATCATAGCTATCAACAACACCTGGTTCACAAGCTTACTTTGTATCATACCTATCACCAACACCTAGTTGGGTTGACAAGCTTATATTGTATCATAACTATCATCAGCCCCTGGTTCACAAACCTATTTTGTATCACAACTATCATCAACACTTGGTTCACAAGCTTATAGTGTGTCATAACTATCATCAGTACCTGGTTCAAAAGCTTATTTTGTATCACAAATATCACCAACACCTGGTCCACATGCTTATTTTGTATCATCGCTATCATCAACACCTGGTTTACAAGCTAACTTTGCATCATAACTATCATAAACACCTGGTTCACAATTTTATTTTGTATCATAGCTATCATCAGCAATTGGTTCGTAAGCTTATTTTCTATCATACCTATCATCAACGCCTGGCTCATAATCTTTTGTTGTACCATAACTATCATCAAACACCTGGTTCACATACTTATGTTGTATCATAGCTATCATCAACACCTCGCTCACAAGCTTACTTTGTATCATAGCTATCATCAACACCTGGTTCACAAGCTTACTTTGTATCATAGATATCATCAACACCTCGCTCACAAGCTTACTCTGTATCATAGCTATCATCAACACCTGGTTCACAAGCTTACTTTCTATAATAACTATCATCAACACCTGGTTCACAATCTTACGTTGTATCATGACTATCATCAACGCCTGGTTCACAAACTTACTTTATATCATCATAACTACCATCAACGCCTGGTTAATATGCTTATTTTGTACCATAACTATCATCAAACACCAGGTTTACAAGCTTATTTTGTGTCATAGCTATCATCAAACACCTGGTTCACAATCTTACTTTGTATCATAACTATCATCAACACCTGGTTCAGAAGCTAACTTTGTATCATATCTATCATCAACACCTGGTTCACAAGCTTCCTTTGTGCATAACTATCATCAAACACTTGGTTCACAAACTTACTTTATATCATAACTATCATTAACTTTGCTTATCTTTGCTGAAAAAAAGTTTATTTTCTTTCAAAAAATAAATAATAAACGTATATATTTGTGACATATCTGGCTTTTCGGCAAAAAATTAATTTCCTAACCAGTTATTTAAACCAACAGGGTGTGTTGCTTTCGCTTTAATCATTGAATTGTAAAACAATTTGTTCGTAAATATATAAATATCCATGTATTTATTATTTCATATCAATTTGTCTTTTGTGATATCAACCGTACTGCTTATATAATTTTCTTCAGATAAGATATTAATCCATTCTCTTAATCCTTTTTTAAAAGTATAAAGTTCTGAAATCCAATTTACTTTGCACTTTGAAAATAAATTCTTGGGATAATTTTCCCTTTTCATCCAAAAGGTGATTGATTTAAATTAGATTGATATATATCCAATTATTCAATAGTAAACATTTTTACCCAGCACATAATTATATCTTTATAGAAGCTGGCAGGTTATCAATTTTAGGTAAATTCTTGATATCATCTATGTCTATGTTGAAAACTAACCAATGTTTTACCAAGTTATTAAAATTTTGTCATTGTTGGCCAAACTAGAGTTTTTCAATCTTGATACCCATGAGGCTTTTAATGACTTTTGCGCCTTAGTTATCGTCAACCCAGAGTTTAAAAAAAAACGTACATTTGCATCAAAGCTATCGTCAACACTTTCTTCCACAAATTACTTTTGAATCATAGCTTTTGCTAACCATTGGTTCAAGAACTTATTGTTGCATCATAGCTATCTTCAGCCCATGGTTCAAAAACTTACGTTTGTGCCAAAGCTATCGTAAACCCTTGGGTACAAAACTTACTTTTGGGTCATAGCTATCGTCACCCCTTTGTTCATAAACTTACAAATTCGTTATAACTATCATTAACCCGTGGTCCAAATGTTTCACTTGTGTCAAATCTTTCTTCAACCCTTGGTACACAAACTTACTTTTGCATCATAGCTATCGTCAACTTTTGGTTCAAAACTTACTTTTCCATCATAGCTATCGTAAACTATTGGTTCAAAAACTTACCTTTGTGTCATAGCTATCGTCAACCGCTGGTTCAAAAACGTTTTTGTGTCATAGCTATCGTCAATTCTTGGATCAAAAACCTACTTTTTGGCATAGCTGTCGTCAAGCCGTTGGTTCAAAAACTAATTTTTTCATCATAGCTGTCGTCAACCCTTGGTTCAAAAACTTACTTTCACATCATAGCTGTCATCAAGCTCTTGGTTCAAAAACTACTTTTACATGATAGCTATCTTCAACCTTTGTTCCATAGATTACTTTTCAGTCAGAACTTTCTCCAACCCTAAGTTCAAAAACTTACTAATGTGTCATAGCTATCGTCAATCCTTGGTCCAAAAATCTACTTTTTGCGTCATAGCTATTGTCAACATCTAGTTCAAAACTTACTTTTGTGTCAAAGCTATTGTCAAAGCTAGCGTCAACCCTCGGCAAAAACACTTACTAATGCTTCATGGCAATAGCCAACCCTTTGTCCAAAAACTTTCTTTCTATCGTCAACCCTGTGCTTAAACACTTGCTTATGCCTCATAGCTATCGTCAACTGTGTTCAGAATTTGTTTTTATCATAGCTGTCGTCAACCCTTTCGCTCAAACTTTACATTTGTATCGCAGCTATCGTCAACCCTTTGGTTCGAAAACTTACTTTCACATAATAGCAATCGTCAACTATTGGCTCAAAACTTATATTTGTGTCATAGCTATCGTCAACCCTTGGTTCAAAATTACTTTTGCCTCATAGTTATCGTCTACTCTGTGTTCATAAACTTACTTTTGTGTCGTAGCTATCGTCAACCTTTTGGTTCAAAAACTTACTAATGCGTCATAGCTATTGCCAATCCTTGATCCAAAAACTTTATTTTGCGTCAAAACTGTCTTCAACCCTTGTTCCAAAACTTTCTTTTGTGTCAGAACTTTCTTCAACCCTTGGTCCAAAAACGTACTTTGGCATCATAGCTGTCGTCAACTTTTGTTCCAAAAAATACTTTTGAATCATAGTTATCGTCAAGCCCTGGTTCAAAAACTTACTTTTGTGTCGCAGCTATCGTCAACCCTTTCGTTCAAAACTTACTTTTTGTCATAGCCGTCGTCAACCGCTGGTCCAAAATCTTACTTTTGCTTCATAGCTATCGTCAACATTTGGTTCAAACCTTACTTTTCATCATAGCTGACGTCAACCGCTCGTTACTGGTCTTCCAATATTTGCTAGTTCAATTTTAATTTATAAAGAATTACAAATGTTTTATAACATACAAAATAATAATGCACCCATGTATCTTTGTGACTTAATTCCACCATCAATTCAAAGTACAACCGTTTATCCATTGCGTAATGGAAGTGATATTATAATGCCATTTTGTAGACTATCGAATACTTATGATTCATTTATTCCTTCAACTATACGTCAATGGAATAGCTTAGATCCATCTCTTCAAAATGTGTATTCTATTGCAAAATTTAAAGCTGAATTAAGAAAGCGGAAAGATATTAGCAAAGTTCCTAAACATTACGAAATTGGACCTCGAAAACTGAATATTATTTTAACCCAGCTTCGATGTTTTGCTTCTTTTTTGAATTACGATTTGTTCCAAGTAAATATAGTCTCAGATCCGTCTTGTCGTTGTGGTGCCAATCGCGAAGACTCCTATCATTTCTTCTTCGATTGTTCCCATTATTCAAATATAAGACATACATTGTTTCAAAATCTCAACTGGCTACCTAATTATTGTGCTTTAGACCTTACACTTTTGACCTGTGGTAATCCTACACTCCCGTATGAACAGAACGAAATTATTTTTAAGCATGTGTTTGAATATATAAAGAGGTCTGAAAGGTTTCTTATTGTCTAGCTGTTCACCAAAACAACAATCGCACACATCACCACCACTAACCCTCTCTCTCATTCCTTTCTTCATTCTCTGTTTTAGTTCAATCTACACATATTAATGTAAGAAATATTTATATACATGCATGCTCTATCAAATAATGTTGTAACTTATTGTATATAGGAGAAGACTTCATAAGTTTGTTTAACTTGTGTCTTATCCTTTTTGCACATTTGAGCAAATAAAATATGTTTAAACTAAAACCGCTGGTTCAATAACTTTATTTTGTGTCATAGTTATCGTCAAGCCTTGGTTCAAAAACCTACGTTCACATCATAGCTGTCGTCAACTTTTGGTTCAAAAACTTACTTTTGCATTATAGCTATCATTAACACCGGCTTGTATGAACTTACCTTCATATCACAGTCATCAGCAGAGTCTTGACGGTCGAAATTAAACAAAATGGTAAGTGGATAAAAATTGTAAAGACGACTGGGGACCATGCCCAACAGAAAAGGACCAATGCAGACCATATTCTTCATCTCTTCAGGAAAACAATATACATTCCTGTACCATATTTCTGTGTCATATGGCGACAATACAGGATTCACAATATAGTTTTGACATTCCAATGATGCATTGGTTATAGGATGAACATTGTAGCACTCCATTACGCCATCAAGTTCAACGGGAGGTAATAATTTGTAGTACATATATTTATTTATAGTGTTATTTGACAATCGAATTATCTTTTCTTCTTTTGTTTTATTCCAGATTTCATAGAAAACAGTATCCGGTATATTATAAAACTGCAACGTAAATAGCTTGAAAGATGCTATGCCATTACATTGCGCGCAGAATTTATTTCTGTATATCAACCCATTGTCGCCCAATACCCATGGTCCGACGGACACTATATTCGTGTCTTGACATTTCTCCACCAATAGTCCATTATAATCATTAGTATGTTCATGGAAACACTTTGTAATGACGTAATATCCATGTGGTGTTACCTCAATGCTATCAAAATCCAGACACTCATATATGTATTGGTTAATCGATAAACGATATGTGAGGTTTTGTGGCTCGAAACAACAGTTGTTGTTGAAATCTTCGCAATGCTTTTCACAATGACAATACGGATTTGCAAGGAGTCTTGTAAAATCACAAGTACCGAAAAATTTGCAGGGATCATTGTCAAATAGGTTCTGCATATATATTGTATCAATGATGTTTGGTGTAGTTGCTAATCCCGTTCTATCTTCAGTGGTTGTATTTGTCAACACTGTTGTTCCAGTAGGAAAATCCTGTGTCATGTGATCTGTCAAAAAATGGCGGGATGTTGTATCGTCTGCCTCAACTGCATCTTTTAAGACTGCTTCGTCTGTAACAATTCCTGAAGTAGTATTAGGTATTAGAGATTCAGCACCTCGAACTGTATGAAAGAGAAGTAAAATGAATATCCATGGAAACGTTCTCATGTTGATTATGAAGTGTCATGAATTACTGGTTGGTGTTTATTATATATTATTATATATAAGCTGTGGGCGGGGCTACCTGTCAAAGCAGATTTCACGTTTCAAAACAAATGGTAGTTCATTCTGTATTGTCATACTGTATATTATATCCTATTTAAGCCTTCTGTTCATCGGGAATTAGATACAGGTAATAACATAGATTCACTAATTACTAATCTATTTTGAAAACTGATATTTTTCATTTACGTAATTTGTTTTTCTTGTCTCTATCACCGACAATACATTTACCGGACTTGACTGGTTTCAACCAGTTTGTGCCAATCCTATGAATAAATGGAAAGTTAACATTAAGTCTATCCAGGTAAAAATCAAATGATCATGCTCGGAACAAGAGAGGTTTTCCAATACACGTATTTCGCTAAGCAAGAATGGAATATTGACTCCCCTTTCCATGGTATATTGAACCGCCAACACATGTTATTTCGAACCCCCTACCAATGGTATTTTGACCGCCACCCATTGAATACCAAGTTCCTTCTTGCTTTAAGTTGTGAGTCAAGTATATCGAACCTCCTATCCATGGTATTTCGAACCCCCTACCCTTAGAATATCAAACGTTTTCTTGTCTTAAGTTGTGAGTCAAGTGCAACTGCTATGGAATATTGAACACCCCTTTCCTCATGGTATATTGCCCCCACAGCTATGGTATATTGAACCTTCTACTGTCTCTTGATTAGAATTGAGGGGTTCACAATACCATGGGGGTTCAATTTATCATACATGGGAGTTCATTTTTAAATAAGGGGGTTAAATATATCATGCATGAAAATTTACCCTGGGGACAATACACCATGGGGTTCAAAATACCTCATAACACCGTCCTTTGAAACTCAGTATTAATAGACGTCAACAAGCCAACATTTTCAAATTTTCAACTTGTCCAGTATTCGCGATAGTATCATTGCATAGCCACATTTTGTTTTCACGTCCAGGGTTTCTTATTTCTTGTAGATAAAATATTCTAGTAAATCTCTCCATTCTCTAGCGCACGAACCGGTGGAAATCAATCACACAAACTGGTACTCGATTACTAATTACTACCGTTTACCCAGTAAAAAATAAAGTTTCCGGAAATTCAATTTTGATATTTGTGATACGCTATACATCTAATATTATAGTATAACTAACCAATCTTTGTGATATCTAATGGCGATATAAATATCTAAAAGACTAGACACCATCTCGGAAGTTCATTTACCTGTATCCGAAGTCGCACATCACTAATATTTTGTAATATCACCCTTCTGTATCAGGACTTGTTTGCAACGACGTGGGAGGCTCGAATAAATCGACTGTACATAAATTAATGGAACTTGAAGCCATACATGTAACAATTCCGACTTAAGATCTTCAATATTCCGAATCAGATAAAGTCTTTTTTTTATTCTTCATGAGAAGCCATATATTTTCTATAGGGCTTACGTCTGGAGAATGCGCAGGCCAGTTAAGCTATGCTAGTTTATCTTGCCTTTTCCATTCCTCAACGACATGCGAGCGATGACAGGGAGCATTGTCATCCTGGAATAAGTAAGGTGTATTCCCAAAATGTTTGGCTACAACTTGCCATAGATTATTGTCAAGTGTTTCTATATATTTAACTGAGTTCATGTTACCATTAATCATAGCTAAAGTGCCAACACCATGATATGTAAGACATTCCCATACCATAATTTTCAAATTGGTAGACGGTGCCTCTGCCACATAACCAAGACGTTCTGGTCTCCAAACCTCAGAAGATTTCCTCCAAACTTTTAATTTCCCATCTGGTTTAATAATTATCATCATCTCATCTGTTAAAATGACTTTTTTCCGCTGATTCCCTACAGTCCAGTGAAGATTACCCCTACACCACGCAATCCGTTTCTTCTTATTCACAGTTCTAATGCCGATTTTCCTACGTACTGAACGTCTGGTTTATCCAAAAAAGTGCATTTTTCGCTGAAAAGTTCGTCGAGATACTGCCACAGGCGTGCGTTCATTAAATTGTGCAGTAATGTCCTTCAGTGTTGCTCTACGAGACGCTTTCACAACCCTTGAAAACGTATTTTCAGCCCTTTTGGTCACGATGTTTTTTCTTCCTGAACGGGGTATATCTTCAGTATCACCGCGTATTCTTCAACGCTTCAACAGCCTAGAAATTGTAGATTTACTTATTTTTAAGCTTTGTACAACCTGACTTGCTCGATACCCACTCTCAATAAGTTTTATAATATTTTTTCTGGTGTCGTCTGACAATTCTTTCCCGTGCTTCGCCATTTTTGTTGATATCAACAAGGAGTAATTTTTGCTACAAATGCGGTATTAAAATCCGAATCTATTAATTCCGGTTACTTACCTTTGAAAACGTTTTTATATCATTTTTCAACCGTGGACGCCGATAATGACACTCTGAAGCATACGTCCCCCCCCCCTCCAAAAAAACCCCACAACACCGCCATTATAAAAGTTGACTCGTATATGGCACCATGCTGTAGATATCAAATTTGGTGCGCGCGACGCGTTTCTGGAATAACGTTGATCAGGTATTCTCAAAGTCGAAAGATTGAAAAGTCAAATTATTTAATGTTTTGGAAGTAATAAAACCAAAGTGTCTTTAAAACAGGATAGCCAAAATCGGCCACGGTCACCTATGCCTGAGGGATTAGAACCTTAGTTTTATCAATAATTACATGTATATTTCAGTCTTAAATATATCTTATAAACGATATCAGTGCCGAAGCAGTGACTACTGGTTAAATCTCTCCATTGTCTAGCGCACGAACCGGTGGAAATCAATCACACAAACTGGTACTCGATTACTAATTACTACCGTTTTACCAGTCAAAAATAAAGTTTCCGGAAATATGAATTCGATATTTGAGATACGCTGTACATCTAATATTATAGTATAATTAACCAAGCTGTGTGATATCTAATGGTGATATAAATATTTAAAAGACTAGACACCATTTCGGAAGTTCATTTATATAACATTTGTACTTTTATATGCTTTTTTTCATATTGTGTGGAACAATAAATCCGGAAGCATCTACCATGACAAAGCAGCATGCATATACACCAAACCTGATTCATGTAGAGCGACAGAAAGAAAGGGTAACAGCATAAGTTTGTTTGTTTGTTTGATTGATGGTGTTTAACACCACTTTCAACAATATTTCAGCTATATCGTGTCGGTCAGTTTTATTGGTGGAGTAAACGGGTGGACCCGGAGAAAACCACCGACCTGTTGCAAGTCACTGACAAACTTTATCACATAATGTTGTACATCTCGCCCTGATCGAAATTCGAAATCACAACATCAGTGGTGATAAGTATTCCTGGTACCTGATTCATGTAGAGCGACAGAAAGAAACGTTAACAGCATAAGCGCAGATGTCACAGATGACACCATTAAAACGATCTTTGCTTCAGTTATTTTCAGAAAAGTAGTTTTTTTGAACTTTTTGATATTGTAGGTTACGCACAATGTACGTACGTTGTCGTAAGAGTTATCTTTCTTATGTGTTCTATACCCGCTTATTACAGCCAACTTCGGCTATGATCACCTATGCCCAAGAGTAGAAACCTTTAGTTTTAAATATAGTAAAATACACTTAGAATGATCTACTATTTATATTAATAAAAATAAAGATATCTTAATTAATGCGCAAGGTGTGCTTCCTGAATAACACTAATCAGGAGCGCTGCAGGTAAAGGGATTGCGAAAAGAATTAATTGTAAAATCTTAGGGAATAAGAAAAACAAATGTCTTGTCATGATAGACAAATCGTCTAGGATTACCTATTCAAGGGTTTGGTTTGGTTGGTTTATGGGGGCAAATCTAAAACGTGTAACGGAACGAAACAAAACGAAATAGAAACGAAACGAAACGGAACGAAACGAAACGAAACGAAATTGTTTCGTTTTTTGTTTTAGTATTTATCTGCTTGTAATTACTAATTTAAGAAACTGTTTCGTTTCGTTCCGTTTCGTTTCTTTAATTAGTAAAAATACACACACTACTTTCTATATTTATTTTACCATTAGTTCACATTAGACCTAAGCTGCGATCACAGGGACTTGTCTTTAGGATATTATATAACTTTTATTTAAAAATAGTACCCCCTAGGTTAGTATACAGAGGTTGGTATTTTTAAATAAAGTTGTGAATATCCTATAGACAAGCCCATGTGGCTGCGATTCTCTTATAATATCAAGACTAGAAAATACAGATCATTGTCATTTCCTACATACTTTACTTTATAATGCCAACACAGACATACACCGATAATTCAAGAGGAAAGGTAGTCAATATCATTCCCAAAAGAACCATACGCCATGCACACAATCCAAATGCACTGAAAACTGAAAAAAAAAATGAGCAACCCACTTAAGACCCATCATAATACTTTAGTTTCTCATCCCGCCCCAATATTGCCTTCCGCCTCAAACTTTTTCGACGTTTTAAGATCAATGAATTAATAGATTTTATTGATTTTGACCGCCTTTGTCAAAACATCTTCAGCAAATTTTTCATCGCAAAATTTACCAAAACTTCAGGTATCATGAACATCATATAAAAATAAAAACCGCCGGGCCGCCTTAAATTTTCAGGAAAAGTCCATGAGAAACTACAAAGTTTCTTAATTGCCCAAAAGATAGGATGTTCCGGAAGGATAAGAAGTTCCTGCTCCACATGTGGCACCCGTCGTGTTACTCGATTACAAGTTTCGACCAGAGAAGAGATCGAAATCAAGACCAAGGAAATATTCCGTCCTCGAGACATCAGAGATCAGAAGGATCAAAGGGGTTTAAAGAATCTAAAAATAACTCATAAAAGGGCTGGTAGCAAAAAGGGTTACCGGATGGTGTTAAATGGAAACATCAAAGGATATCAAAGGACAAGGTGCAATAAACTAGGGCCTTTTTTGGCATAAAGATAAGCAAAAATGAAAATCCAGGTAAGCAGAATGATCTACTGGTAGTTGTAAAAGTAACCTTGATTTATTTCACTTTTTGACTTGTCGGGCCATTTACAGCTTGCTATATGGTGTGAGGTTCCTCACTGCGTTGAAGACCGTAATGCGACCTCTAGATGTATTGTTTTAGATCGTCTCGCTATGGAGATGGAATGTTGTCTCCATGACATTTACCCATATCCGTTCTTTTTCATTTTGAAATACCTACTTTGTCATAAATGAAGAAAAGTCCCAAATTTCTTACATTATTATGTATGGCATAAGCCATCATCAAAATGACACACAGTCTTTGTGCAAATCCCTACTTTTGCTTTGTTTTTTGTTTTTTGTTGTTTTTGTTTTTTTGTTTTTTTTTTTCGATTTTGACCAATTTTTATATAAACTTTGAGACTGGAAAATTGCCTGCGCATGAAAGAAACAATTTCATATTTCACGTAAATATGCATTTCTGTAATATTGTCACGTTTCATTAATGCAGATATTGAGTATTGTCGACCCAGCGTATCATACTCTACAAAAAGTTTGCAATTTTGTCGTCAAATGAGCAAAAATGTTAGCTATATTCTTCAGACAATTTTTATATGATATGGCATACGATTACTGGTGAATGCTGTACCACAGTGTCGTAACACCTTGCAGTATGTAGTTTCATATGTAAAGTTTCTGGAGGATTTCGCTGAAACTAAGTACTGCTCTTCAAACAAAAAAAAGATAATACAAATTTTTGTAGAGTATGATACGCTGGATCGTATTTACAAGTTTGAAGACATTCAGATGAAAACTACCATGACTCTGGGCCACAAATGTTTCGTCACACAATTTTCGACAAAAGAGGTGCTATACTACAACGACTTTTTGAAGAACTACTGAAAGTGTTTACATGGCTTGTTGGATTCCCATATCAATTATCTATAATTTCAACTTTAATTAGAAAGTATATTGCAAATTTTAGGTGAAAACAAGCAGAAAATCTGCCGTGTGTCGTACAATAAACAACTCATCCACCGAACGCTCAAATAGTGCGACTACACCGTGTACAAATGTAGGTCGGTCGTGTCTTGGTCGGAACAAAGTAACTAAGTACAGTACACCTATAGGAAATTACTAAAACACGAAACGAAACGCAAAAATTCAGAAAAGAAACGGAACGAAACGAAACGGAATAGTTTCGTTTCTTAAAATAGTGATATCCCTATAGTAATTACTAAAACAAGAAACGAAATCATTCCGTTTCGTTTCGTTTCGTTCTGTTTCGTTCCGTTCCGTTACACGAAATAGTCTCACCCGGTTTATGGTGTTTATCGCCATTTTCAACAATATTTCAGCTATATCGTGGCGGTCTGTTTTATTAGTGGAGGAAACCGGAGAAAACCACTAACCTGTCGCAAATTACTGACAAGCTTAATCACATACTATTGTATCGATCACACCTCGCCTGAGCGGGGTTCGAACTCACAGCATTAGTGGTTATTGGCACTGATTGCACAGGTAGTTGTTAATCTAACTACCATACGACCACGACCACGACGGCCCCTAAGTCATGCATGTCAGTGCAGAAGCAATGACTGCTGGGCGGATGCTATCCTTTGGAACTATAAGATGTATCGACCCAGTCATAGTATTAAACCGTAGATATATAGCTAAGAGCACACGCCCGTATTTCTGCATTAACCTTCATAAGGTACGCTCAGAGTCAAAATAATGGAAAGCTATATAATTTAAGGGGCATTAACATAATAGTCAAACTCGGTTTTTACCTATTCATATGAGATAGGCTTTAGCTTAAATAAATTACAGTATTCAAGAACTACTGTTAACTTTGGGATTCCAATGCATAACATTAGTGGTAATAGATACTAATTACACAGTCATGTAGATGTAAATCCAACCACCATACGATCACGACCACGACGGCCTCCTAATGTTTTCAATTTAAAAGTGCAATATTATACATTTATTGCATGCTGGTGAGGGAAATATGAAAATGTATTCACCCAAGAGTATCAATATGATACTCGTGGGTGAATAAATGTTCATATTTCCTGAACCTGCATGCTATCAATGTTTTATTATACCGAATGGAACCAAGAAAACACATACATGTAAAATACTGCTGGTAAACATATTTTAAGTCCATTGGAACGTTGTCTCAGACATTTAAAAACCACATTCACAACAACATTGTAACGGTCACTTGCAAGTTTTCCTGTCAAAGAACGATAACTCTGGCGGGAAAACCCACGAGGCTTCCGAAGGGGTGGAATATAATATTTATTTCACGGAATATGATTTTTGTACTGTGTGATCACGTGTTCTGATTTTTACCCATTGTCCAATCAAATTAATATATTTATGGTTATTAATATATGAGGTATAATAATATACATTTAATGCATGCTGGTGAGGGAAATATGAAAATGTATTCACCCACGAGTATCATATTCCCTGAGGGCAACGCCCTCAGGGAATATGATACTCGTGGGTGAATACATTTTCATATTTCCTGAAGCCGCATGCTATAAATGTTTTATTATATCGAATGAAACCAAGAAAACACATACATGTACATGTAAAATACTGCTGGCAAGCATATTCTAAGTCCATAGGAACGTTGTCTCAGACATTTAAAAACCATTGTAACGGTCGCCTGCAAGTAATGCGTTCCGAGTGCCTCTGACATTTTCCTGTCAAAGAAGGATAACTGCTGGCGGGAAAACCCGCGAGGCATCCGAGGGGGTGGAATATGATTTTAATTTCACGGAATATGATTTTTGTCCTGTGTGATCACGTGTTCTGATTTTTACCCATTGTCCAATCAAATTAATCTATTTATGGTAATTAATTTATGAGGTATAATAATATACATTTATTGCATGCTGGTGAGGCAAATATAAATGTTCATATTTCCTGAACACACATGCTATAAATGTTTTATTATACCGAATGAAACCAAGAAAACAAATACATGTAAAATACTGCTGGCAAATATAGTTTAAGTCCATTGGAACGTTGTCTCAGACATTTAAAAACCACATCCACAACTAAAAAGAGATTCAAGATCAATATCCAAGAGAAAACAACTGGTCTATCAGAAATATGGCACATAAATCAGCATTGCTACCTTCATTTCATTCTACCAGCGCTTTTCGGCTGTGGCCATTGTAACGGCCGCCTGCAAGTGATGCGTTCCGAGTGTCTCTGACGTTTTCCTATCAATGAACGATAACTCTGGCGGGAAAACCAGCGAGGCTTCCGAGGGGGTGGAATATGATTTTTATTTCACGGAATATGATTGCCCGTGTTTTCCTGAGTGATCACGTGTTCTGATTTTTGCCCATTGTCCAATCAGATTAATCTATTGATGGTAATTAGTATATGAGGTATAATAAAAGTAATTATACTGCTATAAACTGATTTAATAAAAGAGAATTTTGGATATGTTTTTGTCAAATTTCCGGAAACTAAATCCGGAGGGGGTTCTTTATTTATTCCAAACGTAGTTTTGACCTATAAACTGACAGCTTATTGTTGCCGGTATTCATTTAAGAAAACAAAATCCATTTCAATCCTGCTATCCGACATAATGAAGCTACCCAAGAGAGGCATAGGAAATCACTCACAAGATCTCAGACGACAAGACAAAACATTCCTAAGCGACGGAAAGTGTATGCTGAACAACACAAATGGTTTGAAATGACAGTTGATAATTCAAACAGTGACCATGTAGTTTTCTCGCTATCACCCAAGCTTACTAATGTGTCATAACTATCGCCAATCCTTGGTCCAAAAACCTACTTTTTGCGTCATAGCTATTGTCAACATCTAGTTCAAAACTTACTTTTGTGTCAAAGCTATTGTCAAAGCTATTGTCAAAGCTAGCGTCAACCCTTGGTTAAAAAGCTTACTAATGCTTCATAGCAATAGCCAACCCTTGGTCCAAAAACTTTCTTTCTATCGTCAACCCTGTGCTTAAAAACTTGCTTATGCCTCATAGCTAGCGTCAACTGTGTTCAGAAATTTACTTATTTTGTCATAGTTGTCGTCAACCCTTTCGCTCATAACTTACATTTGTGTCGCAGCTATCGTCAACCCTTTGGTTCAGAAACTTATATTTGTGTCATAGCTATCGTCAACCCTTGGTTCAAAATTACTTTTGCCGCATAGTTATCGTGTACTCTGTGTTCATACATAAACTTACTTTTGTGTCGCAGCTATCGTCAACATTTTGGTTCAAATACTTACTAATGCGTCATAGCTATTGCCAATCCTTGATCCAAAAACTTTATTTTGCGTCAAAACTGTCTTCAACCCTTGGTCCAAAACTTTCTTTTGTGTCAGAACTTTCTTCAACCCTTGGTCCAAAAACGTACTTTTGCATCATAGCTGTCGTCAACTTTTGTTCCAAAAAATACTTTTGAATCATAGCTATCGTCAAACCCTGGTTCAAAAACTTACTTTTGTGTCGCAGCTATCGTCAACGTTTGGTTCAAACCTTACTTTTCATCATAGCTGTCGTCAACCGCTGGTTCAAAAATTTTATCTTGTTTCATAGTTATCGTCAAGCCTTAGTTCAAAAACCTACGTTCACAACATAGCTGTCGTCAACTTTTGGTTCAAAAACTTACTTTTGCATTATAGCTATCAATAACACCTGATTGTATGAACTTACCTTCATATCACAGTCATCAAGAGAGTCTTGACGGTCGAAATCAAACAAAATGGTAAGTGGATGAAAATTGTAAAGTTTACTGGTGTCCATGCCCAACAGAAAAGGACCAACGCAGACCATATTCTTCATCTCTTCAGGAAAACAATATACATTCCTGTACCATATGTCTGGGTCATATGGCGACAATACAGGATTCACAATATAGTTTTGACATTCCAATAATGCATTGGTTATAGGATGAACATTGTAGCACTCCATTACGTCATCAAGTTCAAAGGGAGGTAATTTATAGTGTTATTTGACAATCGAATTATCTTTTCTTCTTTTGTTTTAATCCAGATTTCATAGAAAACAGTATCCGGTATATTATAAAACTGCAACGTAAATAGCTTGAAAGATGCTATGCCATTACATTGCGCGCAGAATTTATTTCTGTATATCAACCCATTGTCGCCCAATACCCATGGTCCGAAGGACACTATATTCGTGTCTTGACATTTCTCCACCAATAGTCAATTATAATCATTAGTATGTTCATGGAAACAGCTTGTAATGACGTAATATCCATGTGGTGTTACCTCAATGGTATCAAAATCCAAACACTCATATATGTATTGGTTAATCGATATACGATTTGTGAGGTTTTGTGGCTCGAAACAACAGTTGTTGTTGAAATCTTCGCAATGCTTTTCACAATGACAATACGGATTTGCAAGGAATCTTGTAAAATCACAAGTACCGAGGAATTTGCAGGGATCATTGTCAAATAGGTTCTGCATATATATTGTATCAATGATGTTTGGTGTAGTTGTTAATCCCGTTCTATCTTCAGTGGTTGTATTTGTCAACACTGTTGTTCCAGTAGGAAAATCCTGTGTCATGTGATCTGTCAAAAAATGGCGGGATGTTGTATCGTCTGCCTCAACTGCATCTTTTAAGACTAATAGGTTCTTACATACGTTCTTGGGAAAGACCGGGTGATCTTCCATGAGTGATAGAAATTTTATGTCTTTTCGCGAGTGGAGCGCAGCGAAACGAGCGAGAAGACACAACAATTTCTATCACGAGTGGAAGATCACCCGGGCTTTTCCAACAACGCATGTAAGTACCTATTTCTTCCGTAAACCAACAACTTTCACTATCGCGAACTCATAGAGACGCCCGCCATTGATCAGTAACTAATTTGCATACATTATCAGATCAATATCATTGAGGGTTATGAAATACACATCACATAAAATTTACTTTTGTGACACCGACTAATAAACTAAGTAGCTTTCTACTGATATTTGAGCTTTTCTCACTAATATTTTATTGAAAGTACAGTATTTTACTGCATGAAATATGACGTGACACATATGTTGACGTCATTGAAGAATGACGTCAAAGGTACGGAAAAGGACATCTAGAAATACGAAAAAATGAAAATAAAAGACACAAATATATATTTAATACGGTTGGAATCTGTATTTGAAAAAAACCAATGGTTAAATACGTAATATATCTGTTATTCAGCTATCATACATGGTATATAATGTGACATTCCAGGCTTAGGGTATATATTTAAACGATTTTTTTTCTTGTTAGAGGCGTTCTGATTGGATGTCACAACGAGTAAAGACGAGTGCATGTGGACTCGTCTTACCTCGGTCGTCTTCACCCGAAAACGGCCATTTACGGAAGAATGCTTCGTCTGTAACAATTCCTGAAGTAGTATTAGGTATTAGAGATTCAGCACCTCGAACTGTATGAAAGAGAAGAAAAATGAATATCCATGGAAACGTTCTCATGTTGATTATGAAGTGTCATGAATTACTGGTTGGTGTTTATTATATATTATTATATATAAGCTGTGGGCGTGGGTACCTGTCAAAGCAGATTTCACGTTTCAAAACAAATGGTAGTACATTCTGTATTGCCATACTGTATATTATATCCTATTTAAGCCTTCTGTTCATCGGGAATTAGATACAGGTAATAACATAGATTCACTAATTACTAATCTATTTTGAAAACTGATATTTTTCATTTACGTAATTTGTTTTTCTTGTCTCTATCACCGACAATACATTTACCGGACTTGACTGGTTTCAACCAGTTTGTGCCAATCCTATAAACAAATGGAAAGTTAACATTAAGTCTATCCAGGTAAAAATCAAATGATCATGCTCGGAACAAGAGAGGTTTTCCAATACACGTATTTCGCTAAGCAAGAATGGAATATTGACTCCCCTTTCCATGGTATATTGAACCGCCAACACATGTTATTTCGAACCCCCTACCAATGGTATTTTGACCGCCACCCATTGAATACCAAGTTCCTTCTTGCTTTAAGTTGTTAGTCAAGTATATCGAACCTCCTATCCATGGTATTTCGAACCCCCTACCCTTAGAATATCAAACGTTTTCTTGTCTTAAGTTGTGAGTCAAGTGCAACTGCTATGGAATATTGAACACCCCTTTCTTCATGGTATATTGCCCCCACAGCTATGGTATATTGAACCTTCTACTGTCTCTTGATTAGAATTGAGGGGTTCACAATACCATGGGGGTTCAATTTATCATACATGGGAGTTCATTTTTAAATAAGGGGGTTAAATATATCATGCATGAAAATTTACCCTGGGGACAATGCACCATGGGGTTCAAAATACCTCATAACACGTCCTTTGAAACTCAGTATTAATAGACGTCAACAAGCCAACATTTTCAAATTTTCAACTTGTCCAGTATTCGCGATAGTATCATTGCATAGCCACATTTTGTTTTCACGTCCAGGGTTTCTTATTTCTTGTAGATAAAATATTCTAGTAAATCTCTCCATTCTCTAGCGCACGAACCGGTGGAAATCAATCACACAAACTGGTACTCGATTACTAATTACTACCGTTTACCCAGTAAAAAATAAAGTTTCCGGAAATTCAATTTTGATATTTGTGATACGCTATACATCTAATATTATAGTATAACTAACCAATCTTTGTGATATCTAATGGCGATATAAATATCTAAAAGACTAGACACCATCTCGGAAGTTCATTTACCTGTATCCGAAGTCGCACATCACTAATATTTTGTAATATCACCCTTCTGTATCAGGACTTGTTTGCAACGACGTGGGAGGCTCGAATAAATCGACTGTACATAAATTAATGGAACTTGAAGCCATACATGTAACAATTCCGACTTAAGATCTTCAATATTCCGAATCAGATAAAGTCTTTTTTTTATTCTTCATGAGAAGCCATACATTTTCTATGGGGCTTACGTCTGGAGAATGCGCAGGCCAGTTAAGCTATGCTAGTTTATCTTGCCTTTTCCATTCCTCAACGACATGCGAGCGATGACAGGGAGCATTGTCATCCTGGAATAAGTAAGGTGTATTCCCAAAATGTTTGGCTACAACTTGCCATAGATTATTGTCAAGTGTTTCTATATATTTAACTGAGTTCATGTTACCATTAATCATAGCTAAAGTGCCAACACCATGATATGTAAGACATTCCCATACCATAATTTTCAAATTGGTAGACGGTGCCTCTGCCACATAACCAAGACGTTCTGGTCTCCAAACCTCAGAAGATTTCCTCCAAACTTTTAATTTCCCATCTGGTTTAATAATTATCATCATCTCATCTGTTAAAATGACTTTTTTCCGCTGATTCCCTACAGTCCAGTGAAGATTACCCCTACACCACGCAATCCGTTTCTTCTTATTCACAGTTCTAATGCCGATTTTCCTACGTACTGAACGTCTGGTTTATCAAAAAAGTGCATTTTTCGCTGAAAAGTTCGTCGAGATACTGCCACAGGCGTGCGTTCATTAAATTGTGCAGTAATGTCCTTCAGTGTTGCTCTACGAGACGCTTTCACAACCCTAGAAAACGTATTTTCAGCCCTTTTGGTCACGGTGTTTTTCCTTCCTGAACGGGGTATATCTTCAGTATCACCGCGTATTCTTCAACGCTTCAACAGCCTAGAAATTGTAGATTTACTTATTTTTAAGCTTTGTACAACCTGACTTGCTCGATACCCACTCTCAATAAGTTTTATAATATTTTTTTTGGTGTCGTCTGACAATTCTTTCCCGTGCTTCGCCATTTTTGTTGATATCAACAAGGAGTAATTTTTGCTACAAATGCGGTATTAAAATCCGAATCTATTAATTCCGGTTACTTACCTTTGAAAACGTTTTTATTTCATTTTTCAACCGTGGACGCCGATAATGACACTCTGAAGCATACGTCCCCCCCCTCCAAAAAAAACCCACAACACCGCCATTATAAAAGTTGACTCGTATATGGCACCATGCTGTAGATATCAAATTTGGTGCGCGCGACGCGTTTCTGGAATAACGTTGATCAGGTATTCTCAAAGTCGAAAGATTGAAAAGTCAAATTATTTAATGTTTTGGAAGTAATAAAACCAAAGTGTCTTTAAAACAGGATAGCCAAAATCGGCCACGGTCACCTATGCCTGAGGGATTAGAACCTTAGTTTTATCAATAATTACATGTATATTTCAGTCTTAAATATATCTTATAAACGATATCAGTGCCGAAGCAGTGACTACTGGTTAAATCTCTCCATTGTCTAGCGCACGAACCGGTGGAAATCAATCACACAAACTGGTACTCGATTACTAATTACTACCGTTTTACCAGTCAAAAATAAAGTTTCCGGAAATATGAATTCGATATTTGAGATACGCTGTACATCTAATATTATAGTATAATTAACCAAGCTGTGTGATATCTAATGGTGATATAAATATTTAAAAGACTAGACACCATTTCGGAAGTTCATTTATATAACATTTGTACTTTTATATGCTTTTTTTCATATTGTGTGGAACAATAAATCCGGAAGCATCTACCATGACAAAGCAGCATGCATATACACCAAACCTGATTCATGTAGAGCGACAGAAAGAAAGGGTAACAGCATAAGTTTGTTTGTTTGTTTGATTGATGGTGTTTAACACCACTTTCAACAATATTTCAGCTATATCGTGTCGGTCAGTTTTATTGGTGGAGTAAACGGGTGGACCCGGAGAAAACCACAGACCTGTTGCAAGTCACTGACAAACTTTATCACATAATGTTGTACATCTCGCCCTGATCGAAATTCGAAATCACAACATCAGTGGTGATAAGTATTCCTGGTACCTGATTCATGTAGAGCGACAGAAAGAAACGTTAACAGTATAAGCGCTGATGTCACAGATGACACCATTAAAACGACCTTTGCTTCAGTTATTTTCAGAAAAGTAGTTTTTTTGAACTTTTTGATATTGTAGGTTACGCACAATGTACGTACGTTGTCGTAAGAGTTATCTTTCTTATGTGTTCTATACCCGCTTATTACAGCCAACTTCGGCTATGGTCACTTATGCCCAAGAGTAGAAACCTTTAGTTTTAAATATAGTAAAATACACTTAGAATGATCTACTATTTATATTAATAAAAATAAAGATATCTTAATTAATGCGCAAGGTGTGCTTCCTGAATAACATTAATCAGGAGCGCTGCAGGTAAAGGGATTGCGAAAAGAATTAATTGTAAAATCTTAGGGAATAAGAAAAACAAATGCCTTGTCATGATAGACAAATCGTCTAGGATTACCTATTCAAGGGTTTGGTTTGGTTGGTTTATGGGGGCAAATCTAAAACGTGTAACGGAACGAAACAAAACGAAATAGAAACGAAACGAAACGGAACGAAACGAAACGAAACGAAACGAAATTGTTTCGTTTTTTGTTTTAGTATTTATCTGCGTGTAATTACTAATTCAAGAAACTGTTTCATTTCGTTCCGTTTCGTTTCTTTAATTAGTAAAAATACACACACTACTTTCTATATTTATTTTACCATTAGTTCACATAAGCTGCGATCACAGGGACTTGTCTTTAGGATATTATATAACTTTTATTTAAAAATAGTACCCCCTAGGTTAGTATACAGAGGTTGGTATTTTTAAATAAAGTTGTGAATATCCTATAGACAAGCCCATTTGGCTGCGATTCTCTTATAATATCAAGACTAGAAAATACAGATCATTATCATTTCCTACATACTTTACTTTATAATGCCAACACAGACATATACCGATAATTCAAGAGGAAAGGTAGTCAATATCATTCCCAAAAGAACCATACGCCATGCACACAATCCAAATGCACTGAAAACTGAAAAAAAAAATGAGCAACCCACTTAAGACCCATCATAATACTTTAGTTTCTCATCCCGCCCCAATATTGCCTTCCGCCTCAAACTTTTTCGACGTTTTAAGATCAATGAATTAATAGATTTTATTGATTTTGACCGCCTTTGTCAAAACATCTTCAGCAAATTTTTCATCGCAAAATTTACCAAAACTTCAGGTATCATGAACATCATATAAAAATAAAAACCGCCGGGCGCCTTGAATTTTCAGGAAAAGTCCATGAGAAACTACAAAGTTTCTTAATTGCCCAAAAGATAGGATGTTCCGGAAGGATAAGAAGTTCCTGCTCCACATGTGGCACCCGTCGTGTTACTCGATTACAAGTTTCGACCAGAGAAGAGATCGAAATCAAGACCAAGGAAATATTCCGTCCTCGAGCATCAAAGAGATCAGAAGGATCAAAGGGGTTTAAAGAATCTAAAAATAACTCATAAAAGGGCTGGTAGCAAAAAGGGTTACCGGATGGTGTTAAATGGAAACATCAAAGGATATCAAAGGACAAGGTGCAATAAACTAGGGCCTTTTTTGGCATAAAGATAAGCAAAAATGAAAATCCAGGTAAGCAGGTAGTTGTAAAAGTAACCTTGATTTATTTCACTTTTTGACTTGTCGGGCCATTTACAGCTTGCTATATGGTGTGAGGTTCCTCACTGCGTTGAAAACCGTAATGCGACCTCTAGATGTATTGTTTTAGATCGTCTCGCTATGGAGATGGAATGTTGTCTCCATGACATTTACCCATATCCGTTCTTTTTCATTTTGAAATACCTACTTTGTCATAAATGAAGAAAAGTCCCAAATTTCTTACATTATTATGTATGGCATAAGCCATCATCAAAATGACACACAGTCTTTGTGTAAATCCCTACTTTTGCTTTGTTTTTTGTTTTTTGTTGTTTTTGTTTTTTGTTTTTGTTTTTTTCGATTTTGACCAATTTTTATATAAACTTTGAGACTGGAAAATTGCCTGCGCATGAAAGAAACAATTTCATATTTCACGTAAATATGTATTTCTGTAATATTGTCACGTTTCATTAATGCAGATATTGAGTATTGTCGACCCAGCGTATCATACTCTACAAAACGTTTGCAATTTTGTCGTCAAATGAGCAAAAATGTTAGCTATATTCTTCAGACAATTTTTATATGATACGGCATACGATTACTGGTGAATGCTGTACCACAGTGTCGTAACACCTTGCAGTATGTAGTTTCATATGTAAAGTTTCTGGAGGATTTCGCTGAAACTAAGTACTGCTCTTCAAACGAAAAAAAGATAATACAAATTTTTGTAGAGTATGATACGCTGGATCGTATTTACAAGTTTGAAGACATTCAGATGAAAACTAGCATGACTCTGGGCCACAAATGTTTCGTCACACAATTTTCGACAAAAGAGGTGCTATACTACAACGACTTTTTGAAGAACTACTGAAAGTGTTTACATGGCTTGTTGGATTTCCATATCAATTATCTATAATTTCAACTTTAATTAGAAAGTATATTGCAAATTTTAGGTGAAAACAAGCAGAAAATCTGCCGTGTGTCGTACAATAAACAACTCATCCACCGAACGCTCAAATAGCGCGACTACACCGTGTACAAATGTAGGTCGGTCGTGTCTTGGTCTGAACAAAGTAACTAAGTACAGTACACCTATAGGAAATTACTAAAACACGAAACGAAACGCAAAAATTCAGAAAAGAAACGGAACGAAACGAAACGGAATAGTTTCGTTTCTTAAAATAGTGATATCCTTATAGTAATTACTAAAACAAGAAACGAAATCATTCCGTTTCGTTTCGTTTCGTTCTGTTTCGTTCCGTTCCGTTACACGAAATAGTCTCACCCGGTTTATGGTGTTTATCGCCATTTTCAACAATATTTCAGCTATATCGTGGCGGTCTGTTTTATTAGTGGAGGAAACCGGAGAAAACCACTAACCTGTCGCAAATTACTGACAAGCTTAATCACATACTATTGTATCGATCACACCTCGCCTGAGCGGGGTTCGAACTCACAGCATTAGTGGTTATTGGCACTGATTGCACAGGTAGTTGTTAATCTAACTACCATACTACCACGACCACGACGGCCCCTAAGTCATGCATGTCAGTGCAGAAGCAATGACTGCTGGGCGGATGCTATCCTTTGGAACTATAAGATGTATCGACCCAGTCATAGTATTAAACCGTAGATATATAGCTAAGAGCACACGCCCGTATTTCTGCATTAACCTTCATCAGGTACGCTCAGAGTCAAAATAATGGAAAGCTATATAATTTAAGGGGCATTAACATAATAGTCAAACTCGGTTTTTACCTATTCATATGAGGTTGGCTTTAGCTTAAATAAATTACAGTATTCAAGAACTACTGTTAACTTTGGGATTCCAATGCATAACATTAGTGGTAATAGATACTAATTACACAGTCATGTAGATGTAAATCCAACCACAATACGATCACGACCACGACGGCCTCCTAATGTTTTCAATTTAAAAGTGCAATATTATACATTTATTGCATGCTGGTGAGGGAAATATGAAAATGTATTCACCCAAGAGTATCAATATGATACTCGTGGGTGAATAAATGTTCATATTTCCTGAACCTGCATGCTATCAATGTTTTATTATACCGAATGGAACCAAGAAAACACATACATGTAAAATACTGCTGGTAAACATATTTTAAGTCCATTGGAACGTTGTCTCAGACATTTAAAAACCACATTCACAACAACATTGTAACGGTCACTTGCAAGTTTTCCTGTCAAAGAACGATAACTCTGGCGGGAAAACCCACGAGGCTTCCGAAGGGGTGGAATATAATATTTATTTCACGGAATATGATTTTTGTACTGTGTGATCACGTGTTCTGATTTTTACCCATTGTCCAATCAAATTAATATATTTATGGTTATTAATATATGAGGTATAATAATATACATTTAATGCATGCTGGTGAGGGAAATATGAAAATGTATTCACCCACGAGTATCATATTCCCTGAGGGCAACGCCCGAAGGGAATATGATACTCGTGGGTGAATACATTTTCATATTTCCTGAAGCCGCATGCTATAAATGTTTTATTATATCGAATGAAACCAAGAAAACACATACATGTACATGTAAAATACTGCTGGCAAACATATTCTAAGTCCATAGGAACGTTGTCTCAGACATTTAAAAACCATTGTAACGGTCGCCTGCAAGTAATGCGTTCCGAGTGCCTCTGACATTTTCCTGTCAAAGAAGGATAACTGCTGGCGGGAAAACCCGCGAGGAATCCGAGGGGGTGGAATATGATTTTAATTTCACGGAATATGATTGTTGTCCTGTGTGATCACGTGTTCTGATTTTTACCCATTGTCCAATCAAATTAATCTATTTATGGTAATTAATTTATGAGGTATAATAATATACATTTATTGCATGCTGGTGAGGCAAATATAAATGTTTATATTTCCTGAACACACATGCTATAAATGTTTTATTATACCGAATGAAACCAAGAAAACAAATACATGTAAAATACTGCTGGCAAATATAATTTAAGTCCATTGGAACGTTGTCTCAGACATTTAAAAACCACATCCACAACTAAAAAGAGATTCAAGATCAATATCCAAGAGAAAACAACTGGTCAATCAGAAATATGGCACATAAACCAGCATTGCTACCTTCATTTCATTCTACCAGCGCTTTTCGGCTGTGGCCATTGTAACGGCCGCCTGCAAGTGATGCGTTCCGAGTGTCTCTGACGTTTTCCTATCAAAGAACGATAACTCTGGCGGGAAAACCAGCGAGGCTTCCGAGGGGGTGGAATATGATTTTTATTTCACGGAATATGATTGCCCGTGTTTTCCTGAGTGATCACGTGTTCTGATTTTTGCCCATTGTCCAATCAAATTAATCTATTGATGGTAATTAGTATATGAGGTATAATAAAAGTAATTATACTGCTATAAACTGATTTAATAAAAGAGAATTTTGGATATGTTTTTGTCAAATTTCCGTAATCTAAATCCGGAGGGGGTTCTTTATTTATTCCAAACATAGTTTTGACCTATAAACTGACAGCTTATTGTTGCCGGTATTCATTTAAGAAAACAAAATCCATTTCAATCCTGCTATCCGACATAATGAAGCTACCCAAGAGAGGCATAGGAAATCACTCACAAGATCTCAGACGACAAGACAAAACATTCCTAAGCGACGGAAAGTGTATGCTGAACAACACAAACGGTTTGAAATGACAGTTGATAATTCAAACAGTGACCATGTAGTTTTCTCGCTATCACCCAAGCTTACTAATGTGTCATAACTATCGCCAATCCTTGGTCCAAAAACCTACTTTTTGCGTCATAGCTATTGTCAACATCTAGTTCAAAACTTACTTTTGTGTCAAAGCTATTGTCAAAGCTAGCGTCAACCCTTGGTTAAAAAGCTTACTAATGCTTCATAGCAATAGCCAACCCTTGGTCCAAAAACTTTCTTTCTATCGTCAACCCTGTGCTTAAAAACTTGCTTATGCCTCATAGCTATCGTCAACTGTGTTCAGAAATTTACTTATTTTGTCATAGTTGTCGTCAACCCTTTCGCTCAAAACTTACATTTGTGTCGCAGCTATCGTCAACCCTTTGGTTCGAAACCTTACTTTCACATAATAGTTATCGTCAACTATTGGTTCAGAAACTTATATTTGTGTCATAGCTATCGTCAACCCTTGGTTCAAAATTACTTTTGCCGCATAGTTATCGTGTACTCTGTGTTCATACATAAACTTACTTTTGTGTCGCAACTATCGTCAACATTTTGGTTCAAATACTTACTAATGCGTCATAGCAATTGCCAATCCTTGATCCAAAAACTTTACTTTGCGTCAAAACTGTCTTCAACCCTTGGTCCAAAACTTTCTTTTGTGTCAGAACTTTCTTCAACCCTTGGTCCAAAAACGTACTTTTGCATCATAGCTGTCGTCAACTTTTGTTCCAAAAAATACTTTTGAATCATAGCTATCGTCAAGCCCTGGTTCAAAAACTTACTTTTGTGTCGCAGCTATCGTCAACGTTTGGTTCAAACCTTACTTTTCATCATAGCTGTCGTCAACCGCTGGTTCAAAAACTTTATCTTGTTTCATAGTTATCGTCAAGCCTTGGTTCAAAAACCTACGTTCACAACATAGCTGTCGTCAACTATTGGTTCAAAAACTTACTTTTGCATCATAGCTATCAATAACACCGGCTTGTATGAACTTACCTTCATATCACAGTCATCAAGAGAGTCTTGACGGTCGAAATCAAACAAAATGGTAAGTGGATGAAAATTGTAAAGTTTACTGGTGTCCATGCCCAACAGAAAAGGACCAACGCAGACCATATTCTTCATCTCTTCAGGAAAACAATATACATTCCTGTACCATATGTCTGGGTCATATGGCGACAATACAGGATTCACAATATAGTTTTGACATTCCAATAATGCATTGGTTATAGGATGAACATTGTAGCACTCCATTATGTCATCAAGTTCAAAGGTAGGTAATTTATAGTGTTATTTGACAATCGAATTATCTTTTCTTCTTTTGTTTTATTCCAGATTTCATAGAAAACAGTATCCGGTATATTATAAAACTGCAACGTAAATAGCTTGAAAGATGCTATGCCATTACATTGCGCGCAGAATTTATTTCTGTATATCAACCCATTGTCGCCCAATACCCATGGTCCGAAGGACACTATATTCGTGTCTTGACATTTCTCCACCAATAGTCCATTATAATCATTAGTATGTTCATGGAAACACTTTGTAATGACGTAATATCCATGTGGTGTTACCTCAATGGTATCAAAATCCAAACACTCATATATGTATTGGTTAATCGATATACGATTTGTGAGCTTTTGTGGCTCGAAACAACAGTTGTTGTTGAAATCTTCGCAATGCTTTTCACAATGACAATACGGATTTGCAAGGAGTCTTGTAAAATCACAAGTACCGAGGAATTTGCAGGGATCATTGTCAAATAGGTTCTGCATATATATTGTATCAATGATGTTTGGTGTAGTTGTTAATCCCGTTCTATCTTCAGTGGTTGTATTTGTCAACACTGTTGTTCCAGTAGGAAAATCCTGTGTCATGTGATCTGTCAAAAAATGGCGGGATGTTGTATCGTCTGCCTCAACTGCATCTTTTAAGACTAATAGGTTCTTACATACGTTCTTGGGAAAGACCGGGTGATCTTCCATGAGTGATAGAAATTTTATGTCTTTTCGCGAGTGGAGCGCAGCGAAACGAGCGAGAAGACACAACAATTTCTATCACGAGTGGAAGATCACCCGGGCTTTTCCAACAACGCATGTAAGTACCTATTTCTTCCGTAAACCAACAACTTTCACTATCGCGAACTCATAGAGACGCCCGCCATTGATCAGTAACTAATTTGCATACATTATCAGATCAATATCATTGAGCGTTATGAAATACACATCACATAAAATTTACTTTTGTGACACCGACTAATAAACTAAGTAGCTTTCTACTGATATTTGAGCTTTTCTCACTAATATTTTATTGAAAGTACAGTATTTTACTACATGAAATATGACGTGACACATATGTTGACGTCATTGAAGAATGACGTCAAAGGTACGGAAAAGGACATCTAGAAATACGAAAAAATGAAAATAAAAGACACAAATATATATTTAATACGGTTGGAATCTGTATTTGAAAAAAACCAATGGTTAAATACGTAATATATCTGTTATTCAGCTATCATACATGGTATATAATGTGACATTCCAGGCTTAGGGTATATATTTAAACGATTTTTTTTCTTGTTAGAGGCGTTCTGATTGGATGTCACAACGAGTAAAGACGAGTGCACGTGGACTCGTCTTACCTCGGTCGTCTTCACCCGAAAACGGCCATTTACGGAAGAATGCTTCGTCTGTAACAATTCCTGAAGTAGTATTAGGTATTAGAGATTCAGCACCTCGAACTGTATGAAAGAGAAGAAAAATGAATATCCATGGAAACGTTCTCATGTTGATTATGAAGTGTCATGAATTACTGGTTGGTGTTTATTATATATTATTATATATAAGCTGTGGGCGTGGGTACCTGTCAAAGCAGATTTCACGTTTCAAAACAAATGGTAGTACAAACTGTATTGCCATACTGTATATTATATCCTATTTAAGCCTTCTGTTCATCGGGAATTAGATACAGGTAATAACATAGATTCACTAATTGCTAATCTATTTTGAAAACGGATATTTTTCATTTACGTAATTTGTTTTTCTTGTCTCTATCACCGACAATACATTTACCGGACTTGACTGGTTTCAACCAGTTTGTGCCAATCCTATGAACAAATGGAAAGTTAACATTAAGTCTATCCAGGTAAAAATCAAATGATCATGCTCGGAACAAGAGAGGTTTTCCAATACACGTATTTCGCTAAGCAAGAATGGAATATTGACTCCCCTTTCCATGGTATATTGAACCGCCAACACATGTTATTTCGAACCCCCTACCAATGGTATTTTGACCGCTACCCATTGAATACCAAGTTCCTTCTTGCTTTAAGTTGTTAGTCAAGTATATCGAACCTCCTATCCATGGTATTTCGAACCCCCTACCCTTAGAATATCAAACGTTTTCTTGTCTTAAGTTGTGAGTCAAGTGCAACTGCTATGGAATATTGAACACCCCTTTCCTCATGGTATATTGCCCCCATAGCTATGGTATATTGAACCTTCTACTGTCTCTTGATTAGAATTGAGGGGTTCACAATACCATGGGGGTTCAATTTATCATACATGGGAGTTCATTCTTAAATAAGGGGGTTAAATATATCATGCATGAAAATTTACCCTGGGGACAATACACCATGGGGTTCAAAATACCACATAACACCGTCCTTTGAAACTCAGTATTAATAGACGTCAACAAGCCAACATTTTCAAATTTTCAACTTGTCCAGTATTCGCGATAGTATCATTGCATAGCCACATTTTGTTTTCACGTCCAGGGTTTCTTATTTCTTGTAGATAAAATATTCTAGTAAATCTCTCCATTCTCTAGCGCACGAACCGGTGGAAATCAATCACACAAACTGGTACTCGATTACTAATTACTACCGTTTACCCAGTAAAAAATAAAGTTTCCGGAAATTCAATTTTGATATTTGTGATACGCTATACATCTAATATTATAGTATAACTAACCAATCTTTGTGATATCTAATGGCGATATAAATATCTAAAAGACTAGACACCATCTCGGAAGTTCATTTACCTGTATCCGAAGTCGCACATCACTAATATTGTGTAATATCACCCTTCTGTATCAGGACTTTTTTGCAACGACGTGGGAGGCTCGAATAAATCGACTGTACATAAATTAATGGAACTTGAAGCCATACATGTAACAATTCCGACTTTAGATCTTCAATATTCCGAATCAGATAAAGTCTTTTTTTTTATTCTTCATGAGAAGCCATACATTTTCTATAGGGCTTACGTCTGGAGAATGTGCAGGCCAGTTAAGCTATGCTAGTTTATCTTGCCTTTTCCATTCCTCAACGACATGCGAGCGATGCCAGGGAGCATTGTCATCCTGGAATAAGTAAGGTGTATTCCCAAAATGTTTGGCTACAACTTGCCATAGATTATTGTCAAGTGTTTCTATATATTTAACTGAGTTCATGTTACCATTAATCATAGCTAAAGTGCCAACACCATGATTTGTAAGACATTCCCATACCATAATTTTCAAATTGGTAGACGGTGCCAAGACGTTCTGGTCTCCAAACCTCAGAAGATTTCCTCCAAACTTTTAATTTCCCATCTGGTTTAATAATTATCATCATCTCATCTGTTAAAATGACTTTTTTCCGCTGATTCCCTACAGTCCAGTGAAGATTACCCCTACACCACGCAATCCGTTTCTTCTTATTCACAGTTCTAATGCCGATTTTCCTACGTACTGAACGTCTGGTTTATACAAAAAAGTGCATTTTTCGCTGAAAAGTTCGTCGAGATACTGCCACAGGCGTGCGTTCATTAAATTATGCAGTAATGTCCTTCAGTGTTGCTCTACGAGACGTGTTCACAACCCTAGAAAACGTATTTTCAGCCCTTTTGGTCACGGTGTTTTTCCTTCCTGAACGGGGTATATCTTCAGTATCACCGCGTATTCTTCAACGCTTCAACAGCCTAGAAATTGTAGATTTACTTATTTTTAAGCTTTGTACAACCTGACTTGCTCGATACCCACTCTCAATAAGTTTTATAATATCTTTTTTGGTGTCGTCTGACAATTCTCTCCCGTGCTTCGCCATTTTTGTTGATATCAACAAGGAGTAATTTTTGCTACAAATCCGGTATAAAAATCCGAATCTATTAATTCCGGATACTTACCTTTGAAAACGTTTTTATATCATTTTTCAACCGTGGACGCCGATAATGACACTCTGAAGCATACGTCCCCCCCCCCCCCCCCCCCCCCCGCCCTCCAAAAAAACCCACAACACCGCCATTATAAAAGTTGACTCGTATATGGCACCATGCTGTAGATATAAAATTTGGTGCGCGCGACGCGTTTCTGGAATAACGTTGATCAGGTATGCTCAAAGTCGAAAGATTGAAAAGTCAAATTATTTAATGTTTTGGAAGTAATAAAACCAAAGTGTCTTTAAAACAGGATAGCCAAAATCGGCCACGGTCACCTATGCCTGAGGGATTAGAACCTTAGTTTTATCAATAATTACATGTATATTTCAGTCTTAAATATATCTTATAAACGATATCAGTGCCGAAGCAGTGACTACTGGTTAAATCTCTCCATTGTCTAGCGCACGAACCGGTGGAAATCAATCACACAAACTGGTACTCGATTACTAATTACTACCGTTTTACCAGTCAAAAATAAAGTTTCCGGAAATATGAATTCGATATTTGAGATACGCTGTACATCTAATATTATAGTATAATTAACCAAGCTGTGTGATATCTAATGGCGATATAAATATTTAAAAGACTAGACACCATTTCGGAAGTTCATTTATATAACATTTGTACTTTTATATGCTTTTCTTCATATTGTGTGGAACAATAAATCCGGAAGCATCTACCATGACAAAGCAGCATGCATATACACCAAACCTGATTCATGTAGAGCGACAGAAAGAAAGGGTAACAGCATAAGTGTGTTTGTTTGTTTGATTGATGGTGTTTAACACCACTTTCAACAATAATTCAGCTATATCGTGTCGGTCAGTTTTATTGGTGGAGTAAACTGGTGGACCCGTAGAAAACCACAGACCTGTTGCAAGTCACTGACAAACTTTATCACATAATGTTGTACATCTCGCCCTGATCGAAATTCGAAATCACAACATCAGTGGTGATAAGTATTCCTGGTACCTGATTCATGTAGAGCGACAGAAAGAAACGTTAACAGCATAAGCGCTGATGTCACAGATGACACCATTAAAACGACCTTTGCTTCAGTTATTTTCAGAAAAGTAGTTTTTTTGAACTTTTTGATATTGTAGGTTACGCACAATGTACGTACGTTGTCGTAAGAGTTATCTTTCTCATGTGTTCTATACCCGCTTAGTACAGCCAACTTCGGCTATGGTCACTTATGCCCAAGAGTAGAAACCTTTAGTTTTAAATATAGTAAAATACACTTAGAATGATCTACTATTTATATTAATAAAAATAAAGATATCTTAATTAATGCGCAAGGTGTGCTTCCTGAATAACATTAATCAGGAGCGCTGCAGGTAAAGGGATTGCGAAAAGAATTAATTGTAAAATCTTAGGGAATAAGAAAAACAAATGTCTTGTCATGATAGACAAATCGTCTAGGATTACCTATTCAAGGGTTTGGTTTGGTTGGTTTATGGGGGCAAATCTAAAACGTGTAACGGAACGAAACAAAACGAAATAGAAACGAAACGAAACGGAACGAAACGGAACGAAACGAAACGAAACGAAATTGTTTCGTTTTTTGTTTTAGTATGTATCTGCTTGTAATTACTAATTCAAGAAACTGTTTCGTTTCGTTCCGTTTCGTTTCTTTATTTAGTAAAAATACACACACTACTTTCTATATTTATTTTACCATTAGTTCACATTAGACCTAAGCTGCGATCACAGGGACTTGTCTTTAGGATATTATATAACTTTTATTTAAAAATAGTACCCCCTAGGTTAGTATACAGAGGTTGGTATTTTTAAATAAAGTTGTGAATATCCTATAGACAAGCCCATGTGGCTGCGATTCTCTTATAATATCAAGACTAGAAAATACAGATCATTATCATTTCCTACATACTTTACTTTATAATGCCAACACAGACATCCACCGATAATTCAAGAGGAAAGGTAGTCAATATCATTCCCAAAAGAACCATACGCCATGCACACAATCCAAATGCACTGAAAACTGAAAAAAAAAATGAGCAACCCACTTAAGACCCATCATAATACTTTAGTTTCTCATCCCGCCCCAATATTGCCTTCCGCCTCAAACTTTTTCGACGTTTTAAGATCAATGAATTAATAGATTTTATTGATTTTGACCGCCTTTGTCAAAACATCTTCAGCAAATTTTTCATCGCAAAATTTACCAAAACTTCAGGTATCATGAACATCATATAAAAATAAAAACCGCCGGGCCGCCTTGAATTTTCAGGAAAAGTCCATGAGAAACTACAAAGTTTCTTAATTGCCCAAAAGATAGGATGTTCCGGAAGGATAAGAAGTTTCTGCACATGTGGCACCCGTCGTGTTACTCGATTACAAGTTTCGACCAGAGAAGAGATCGAAATCAAGACCAAGGAAATATTCCGTCCTCGAGACATCAAAGAGATCAGAAGGATCAAAGGGGTTTAAAGAATCTAAAAATAACTCATAAAAGGGCTGGTAGCAAAAAGGGTTACCGGATGGTGTTAAATGGAAACATCAAAGGATATCAAAGGACAAGGTGCAATAAACTAGGGCCTTTTTTGGCATAAAGATAAGCAAAAATGAAAATCCAGGTAAGCAGGTAGTTGTAAAAGTAACCTTGATTTATTTCACTTTTTGACTTGTCGGGCCATTTACAGCTTGCTATATGGTGTGAGGTTCCTCACTGCGTTGAAGACCGTAATGCGACCTCTAGATGTATTGTTTTAGATCGTCTCGCTATGGAGATGGAATGTTGTCTCCATGACATTTACCCATATCCGTTCTTTTTCATTTTGAAATACCTACTTTGTCATAAATGAAGAAAAGTCCCAAATTTCTTACATTATTATGTATGGCATAAGCCATCATCAAAATGACACACAGTCTTTGTGTAAATCCCTACTTTTGCTTTGTTTTTTGTTTTTTGTTGTTTTTGTTTTTGTTTTTTTTTTTTTTCGATTTTGACCAATTTTTATATAAACTTTGAGACTGGAAAATTGCCTGCGCATGAAAGAAACAATTTCATATTTCACGTAAATATGTATTTCTGTAATATTGTCACGTTTCATTAATGCAGATATTGAGTATTGTCGACCCAGCGTATCATACTCTACAAAAAGTTTGCAATTTTGTCGTCAAATGAGCAAAAATGTTAGCTATATTCTTCAGACAATTTTTATATGATACGGCATACGATTACTGGTGAATGCTGTACCACAGTGTCGTAACACCTTGCAGTATGTAGTTTCATATGTTTAGTTTCTGGAGGATTTCGCTGAAACTAAGTACTGCTCTTCAAACGAAAAAAAGATAATACAAATTTTTGTAGAGTATGATACGCTGGATCGTATTTACAAGTTTGAAGACATTCAGATGAAAACTAGCATGACTCTGGGCCACAAATGTTTCGTCACACAATTTTCGACAAAAGAGGTGCTATACTACAACGACTTTTTGAAGAACTACTGAAAGTGTTTACATGGCTTGTTGGATTCCCATATCAATTATCTATAATTTCAACTTTAATTAGAAAGTATATTGCAAATTTTAGGTGAAAACAAGCAGAAAATCTGCCGTGTGTCGTACAATAAACAACTCATCCACCGAACGCTCAAATAGCGCGACTACACCGTGTACATATGTAGGTCGGTCGTGTCTTGGTCGGAACAAAGTAACTAAGTACAGTACACCTATAGGAAATTACTAAAACACGAAACGAAACGCAAAAATTCAGAAAAGAAACGGAACGAAACGAATCGGAATAGTTTCGTTTCTTAAAATAGTGATATCCCTATAGTAATTACTAAAACAAGAAACGAAATCATTCCGTTTCGTTTCGTTTCGTTCTGTTTCGTTCCGTTCCGTTACACGAAATAGTCTCACCCGGTTTATGGTGTTTATCGCCATTTTCAACAATATTTCAGCTATATCGTGGCGGTCTGTTTTATTAGTGGAGGAAACCGGAGAAAACCACTAACCTGTCGCAAATTACTGACAAGCTTAATCACATACTATTGTATCGATCACACCTCGCCTGAGCGGGGTTCGAACTCACAGCATTAGTGGTTATTGGCACTGATTGCACAGGTAGTTGTTAATCTAACTACCATACGACCACGACCACGACGGCCCCTAAGTCATGCATGTCAGTGCAGAAGCAATGACTGCTGGGCGGATGCTATCCTTTGGAACTATAAGATGTATCGACCCAGTCATAGTATTAAACCGTAGATATATAGCTAAGAGCACACGCCCGTATTTCTGCATTAACCTTCATCAGGTACGCTCAGAGTCAAAATAATGGAAAGCTATATAATTTAAGGGGCATTAACATAATAGTCAAACTCGGTTTTTACCTATTCATATGAGATAGGCTTTAGCTTAAATAAATTACAGTATTCAAGAACTACTGTTAACTTTGGGATTCCAATGCATAACATTAGTGGTAATAGATACTAATTACACAGTCATGTAGATGTAAATCCAACCACCATACGATCACGATCACGACGGCCTCCTAATGTTTTCAATTTAAAAGTGCAATATTATACATTTATTGCATGCTGGTGAGGGAAATATGAAAATGTATTCACCCAAGAGTATCAATATGATACTCGTGGGTGAATAAATGTTCATATTTCCTGAACCTGCATGCTATCAATGTTTTATTATACCGAATGGAACCAAGAAAACACATACATGTAAAATACTGCTGGTAAACATATTTTAAGTCCATTGGAACGTTGTCTCAGACATTTAAAAACCACATTCACAACAACATTGTAACGGTCACTTGCAAGTTTTCCTGTCAAAGAACGATAACTCTGGCGGGAAAACCCACGAGGCTTCCGAAGGGGTGGAATATAATATTTATTTCACGGAATATGATTTTTGTACTGTGTGATCACGTGTTCTGATTTTTACCCATTGTCCAATCAAATTAATATATTTATGGTTATTAATATATGAGGTATAATAATATACATTTAATGCATGCTGGTGAGGGAAATATGAAAATGTATTCACCCACGAGTATCATATTCCCTGAGGGCAACGCCCGAAGGGAATATGATACTCGTGGGTGAATACATTTTCATATTTCCTGAAGCCGCATGCTATAAATGTTTTATTATATCGAATGAAACCAAGAAAACACATACATGTACATGTAAAATACTGCTGGCAAACATATTCTAAGTCCATAGGAACGTTGTCTCAGACATTTAAAAACCATTGTAACGGTCGCCTGCAAGTAATGCGTTCCGAGTGCCTCTGACATTTTCCTGTCAAAGAAGGATAACTGCTGGCGGGAAAACCCGCGAGGCATCCGAGGGGGTGGAATATGATTTTAATTTCACGGAATATGATTTTTGTCCTGTGTGATCACGTGTTCTGATTTTTACCCATTGTCCAATCAAATTAATCTATTTATGGTAATTAATTTATGAGGTATAATAATATACATTTATTGCATGCTGGTGAGGCAAATATAAATGTTCATATTTCCTGAACACACATGCTATAAATGTTTTATTATACCGAATGAAACCAAGAAAACAAATACATGTAAAATACTGCTGGCAAATATAGTTTAAGTCCATTGGAACGTTGTCTCAGACATTTAAAAACCACATCCACAACTAAAAAGAGATTCAAGATCAATATCCAAGAGAAAACAACTGGTCAATCAGAAATATGGCACATAAACCAGCATTGCTACCTTCATTTCATTCTACCAGCGCTTTTCGGCTGTGGCCATTGTAACGGCCGCCTGCAAGTGATGCGTTCCGAGTGTCTCTGACGTTTTCCTATCAAAGAACGATAACTCTGGCGGGAAAACCAGCGAGGCTTCCGAGGAGGTGGAATATGATTTTTATTTCACGGAATATGATTGCCCGTGTTTTCCTGAGTGATCACGTGTTCTGATTTTTGCCCATTGTCCAATCAAATTAATCTATTGATGGTAATTAGTATATGAGGTATAATAAAAGTAATTATACTGCTATAAACTGATTTAATAAAAGAGAATTTTGGATATGTTTTTGTCAAATTTCCGTAATCTAAATCCGGAGGGGGTTCTTTATTTATTCCAAACATAGTTTTGACCTATAAACTGACAGCTTATTGTTGCCGGTATTCATTTAAGAAAACAAAACCCATTTCAATCCTGCTATCCGACATAATGAAGCTACCCAAGAGAGGCATAGGAAATCACTCACAAAATCTCAGACGACAAGACAAAACATTCCTAAGCGACGGAAAGTGTATGCTGAACAACACAAACGGTTTGAAATGACAGTTGATAATTCAAACAGTGACCATGTAGTTTTCTCGCTATCACCCAAGCTTACTAATGTGTCATAACTATCGCCAATCCTTGGTCCAAAAACCTACTTTTTGCGTCATAGCTATTGTCAACATCTAGTTCAAAACTTACTTTTGTGTCAAAGCTATTGTCAAAGCTAGCGTCAACCCTTGGTTAAAAAGCTTACTAATGCTTCATAGCAATAGCCAACCCTTGGTCCAAAAACTTTCTTTCTATCGTCAACCCTGTGCTTAAAAACTTGCTTATGCCTCATAGCTATCGTCAACTGTGTTCAGAAATTTACTTATTTTGTCATAGTTGTCGTCAACCCTTTCGCTCAAAACTTACATTTGTGTCGCAGCTATCGTCAACCCTTTGGTTCGAAACCTTACTTTCACATAATAGTTATCGTCAACTATTGGTTCAGAAACTTATATTTGTGTCATAGCTATCGTCAACCCTTGGTTCAAAATTATTTTTGCCGCATAGTTATCGTGTACTCTGTGTTCATACATAAACTTACTTTTGTGTCGCAGCTATCGTCAACATTTTGGTTCAAATACTTACTAATGCGTCATAGCTATTGCCAATCCTTGATCCAAAAACTTTATTTTGCGTCAAAACTGTCTTCAACCCTTGGTCCAAAACTTTCTTTTGTGTCAGAACTTTCTTCAACCCTTGGTCCAAAAACGTACTTTTGCATCATAGCTGTCGTCAACTTTTGTTCCAAAAAATACTTTTGAATCATAGCTATCGTCAAGCCCTGGTTCAAAAACTTACTTTTGTGTCGCAGCTATCGTCAACGTTTGGTTCAAACCTTACTTTTCATCATAGCTGTCGTCAACCGCTGGTTCAAAAACTTTATCTTGTTTCATAGTTATCGTCAAGCCTTGGTTCAAAAACCTACGTTCACAACATAGCTGTCGTCAACTTTTGGTTCAAAAACTTACTTTTGCATCATAGCTATCAATAACACCTGCTTGTATGAACTTACCTTCATATCACAGTCATCAAGAGAGTCTTGACGGTCGAAATCAAACAAAATGGTAAGTGGATGAAAATTGTAAAGTTTACTGGTGTCCATGCCCAACAGAAAAGGACCAACGCAGACCATATTCTTCATCTCTTCAGGAAAACAATATACATTCCTGTACCATATGTCTGGGTCATATGGCGACAATACAGGATTCACAATATAGTTTTGACATTCCAATAATGCATTGGTTATAGGATGAACATTGTAGCACTCCATTACGTCATCAAGTTCAAAGGGAGGTAATTTATAGTGTTATTTGACAATCGAATTATCTTTTCTTCTTTTGTTTTATTCCAGATTTCATAGAAAACAGTATCCGGTATATTATAAAACTGCAACGTAAATAGCTTGAAAGATGCTATGCCATTACATTGCGCGCAGAATTTATTTCTGTATATCAACCCATTGTCGCCCAATACCCATGGTCCGAAGGACACTATATTCGTGTCTTGACATTTCTCCACCAATAGTCCATTATAATCACTAGTATGTTCATGGAAACACTTTGTAATGACGTAATATCCATGTGGTGTTACCTCAATGGTATCAAAATCCAAACACTCATATATGTATTGGTTAATCGATATACGATTTGTGAGCTTTTGTGGCTCGAAACAACAGTTGTTGTTGAAATCTTCGCAATGCTTTTCACAATGACAATACGGATTTGCAAGGAGTCTTGTAAAATCACAAGTACCGAGGAATTTGCAGGGATCATTGTCAAATAGGTTCTGCATATATATTGTATCAATGATGTTTGGTGTAGTTGTTAATCCCGTTCTATCTTCAGTGGTTGTATTTGTCAACACTGTTGTTCCAGTAGGAAAATCCTGTGTCATGTGATCTGTCAAAAAATGGCGGGATGTTGTATCGTCTGCCTCAACTGCATCTTTTAAGACTAATAGGTTCTTACATACGTTCTTGGGAAAGACCGGGTGATCTTCCATGAGTGATAGAAATTTTATGTCTTTTCGCGAGTGGAGCGCAGCGAAACGAGCGAGAAGACACAACAATTTCTATCACGAGTGGAAGATCACCCGGGCTTTTCCAACAACGCATGTAAGTACCTATTTCTTCCGTAAACCAACAACTTTCACTATCGCGAACTCATAGAGACGCCCGCCATTGATCAGTAACTAATTTGCATACATTATCAGATCAATATCATTGAGCGTTATGAAATACACATCACATAAAATTTACTTTTGTGACACCGACTAATAAACTAAGTAGCTTTCTACTGATATTTTAGCTTTTCTCACTAATATTTTATTGAAAGTACAGTATTTTACTACATGAAATATGACGTGACACATATGTTGACGTCATTGAAGAATGACGTCAAAGGTACGGAAAAGGACATCTAGAAATACGAAAAAATGAAAATAAAAGACACAAATATATATTTAATACGGTTGGAATCTGTATTTGAAAAAAACCAATGGTTAAATACGTAATATATCTGTTATTCAGCTATCATACATGGTATATAATGTGACATTCCAGGCTTAGGGTATATATTTAAACGATTTTTTTCTTGTTAGAGGCGTTCTGATTGGATGTCACAACGAGTAAAGACGAGTGCACGTGGACTCGTCTTACCTCGGTCGTCTTCACCCGAAAACGGCCATTTACGGAAGAATGCTTCGTCTGTAACAATTCCTGAAGTAGTATTAGGTATTAGAGATTCAGCACCTCGAACTGTATGAAAGAGAAGAAAAATGAATATCCATGGAAACGTTCTCATGTTGATTATGAAGTGTCATGAATTACTGGTTGGTGTTTATTATATATTATTATATATAAGCTGTGGGCGTGGGTACCTGTCAAAGCAGATTTCACGTTTCAAAACAAATGGTAGTACATTCTGTATTGCCATACTGTATATTATATCCTATTTAAGCCTTCTGTTCATCGGGAATTAGATACAGGTAATAACATAGATTCACTAATTACTAATCTATTTTGAAAACGGATATTTTTCATTTACGTAATTTGTTTTTCTTGTCTCTATCACCGACAATACATTTACCGGACTTGACTGGTTTCAACCAGTTTGTGCCAATCCTATGAACAAATGGAAAGTTAACATTAAGTCTATCCAGGTAAAAATCAAATGATCATGCTCGGAACAAGAGAGGTTTTCCAATACACGTATTTCGCTAAGCAAGAATGGAATATTGACTCCCCTTTCCATGGTATATTGAACCGCCAACACATGTTATTTCGAACCCCCTACCAATGGTATTTTGACCGCTACCCATTGAATACCAAGTTCCTTCTTGCTTTAAGTTGTGAGTCAAGTATATCGAACCTCCTATCCATGGTATTTCGAACCCCCTACCCTTAGAATATCAAACGTTTTCTTGTCTTAAGTTGTGAGTCAAGTGCAATTGCTATGGAATATTGAACACCCCTTTCCTCATGGTATATTGCCCCCACAGCTATGGTATATTGAACCTTCTACTGTCTCTTGATTAGAATTGAGGGGTTCACAATACCATGGGGGTTCAATTTATCATACATGGGAGTTCATTTTTAAATAAGGGGGTTAAATATATCATGCATGAAAATTTACCCTGGGGACAATACACCATGGGGTTCAAAATACCTCATAACACCGTCCTTTGAAACTCAGTATTAATAGACGTCAACAAGCCAACATTTTCAAATTTTCAACTTGTCCAGTATTCGCGATAGTATCATTGCATAGCCACATTTTGTTTTCACGTCCAGGGTTTCTTATTTCTTGTAGATAAAATATTCTAGTAAATCTCTCCATTCTCTAGCGCACGAACCGGTGGAAATCAATCACACAAACTGGTACTCGATTACTAATTACTACCGTTTACCCAGTAAAAAATAAAGTTTCCGGAAATTCAATTTTGATATTTGTGATACGCTATACATCTAATATTATAGTATAACTAACCAATCTTTGTGATATCTAATGGCGATATAAATATCTAAAAGACTAGATACCATCTCGGAAGTTCATTTACCTGTATCCGAAGTCGCACATCACTAATATTTTGTAATATCACCCTTCTGTATCAGGACTTGTTTGCAACGACGTGGGAGGCTCGAATAAATCGACTGTACATAAATTAATGGAACTTGAAGCCATACATGTAACAATTCCGACTTAAGATCTTCAATATTCCGAATCAGATAAAGTCTTTTTTTTATTCTTCATGAGAAGCCATACATTTTCTATAGGGCTTACGTCTGGAGAATGTGCAGGCCAGTTAAGCTATGCTAGTTTATCTTGCCTTTTCCATTCCTCAACGACATGCGAGCGATGACAGGGAGCATTGTCATCCTGGAATAAGTAAGGTGTATTCCCAAAATGTTTGGCTACAACTTGCCATAGATTATTGTCAAGTGTTTCTATATATTTAACTGAGTTCATGTTACCATTAATCATAGCTAAAGTGCCAACACCATGATATGTAAGACATTCCCATACCATAATTTTCAAATTGGTAGACGGTGCCTCTGCCACATAACCAAGACGTTCTGGTCTCCAAACCTCAGAAGATTTCCTCCAAACTTTTAATTTCCCATCTGGTTTAATAATTATCATCATCTCATCTGTTAAAATGACTTTTTTCCGCTGATTCCCTACAGTCCAGTGAAGATTACCCCTACACCACGCAATCCGTTTCTTCTTATTCACAGTTCTAATGCCGATTTTCCTACGTACTGAACGTCTGGTTTATCCAAAAAAGTGCATTTTTCGCTGAAAAGTTCGTCGAGATACTGCCACAGGCGTGCGTTCATTAAATTGTGCAGTAATGTCCTTCAGTGTTGCTCTACGAGACGCTTTCACAACCCTAGAAAACGTATTTTCAGCCCTTTTGGTCACGGTGTTTTTCCTTCCTGAACGGGGTATATCTTCAGTATCACCGCGTATTCTTCAACGCTTCAACAGCCTAGAAATTGTAGATTTACTTATTTTTAAGCTTTGTACAACCTGACTTGCTCGATACCCAGTCTCAATAAGTTTTATAATATCTTTTTTGGTGTCGTCTGACAATTCTTTCCCGTGCTTCGCCATTTTTGTTGATATCAACAAGGAGTAATTTTTGCTACACATGCGGTATTAAAATCCGAATCTATTAATTCCGGTTACTTACCTTTGAAAACGTTTTTGTATCATTTTTCAACCGTGGACGCCGATAATGACACTCTGAAGCATACGTCCCCCCCCCCTCCAAAAAAAACCCACAACACCGCCATTATAAAAGTTGACTCGTATATGGCACCATGCTGTAGATATCAAATTTGGTGCGCGCGACGCGTTTCTGGAATAACGTTGATCAGGTATTCTCAAAGTCGAAAGATTGAAAAGTCAAATTATTTAATGTTTTGGAAGTAATAAAACCAAAGTGTCTTTAAAACAGGATAGCCAAAATCGGCCACGGTCACCTATGCCTGAGGGATTAGAACCTTAGTTTTATCAATAATTACATGTATATTTCAGTCTTAAATATATCTTATAAACGATATCAGTGCCGAAGCAGTGACTACTGGTTAAATCTCTCCATTGTCTAGCGCACGAACCGGTGGAAATCAATCACACAAACTGGTACTCGATTACTAATTACTACCGTTTTACCAGTCAAAAATAAAGTTTCCGGAAATATGAATTCGATATTTGAGATACGCTGTACATCTAATATTATAGTATAATTAACCAAGCTGTGTGATATCTAATGGTGATATAAATATTTAAAAGACTAGACACCATTTCGGAAGTTCATTTATATAACATTTGTACTTTTATATGCTTTTTTTCATATTGTGTGGAACAATAAATCCGGAAGCATCTACCATGACAAAGCAGCATGCATATACACCAAACCTGATTCATGTAGAGCGACAGAAAGAAAGGGTAACAGCATAAGTTTGTTTGTTTGTTTGATTGATGGTGTTTAACACCACTTTCAACAATATTTCAGCTATATCGTGTCGGTCAGTTTTATTGGTGGAGTAAACTGGTGGACCCGGAGAAAACCACCGACCTGTTGCAAGTCACTGACAAACTTTATCACATAATGTTGTACATCTCGCCCTGATCGAAATTCGAAATCACAACATCAGTGGTGATAAGTATTCCTGGTACCTGATTCATGTAGAGCGACAGAAAGAAACGTTAACAGCATAAGCGCTGATGTCACAGATGACACCATTAAAACGATCTTTGCTTCAGTTATTTTCAGAAAAGTAGTTTTTTTGAACTTTTTGATATTGTAGGTTACGCACAATGTACGTACGTTGTCGTAAGAGTTATCTTTCTTATGTGTTCTATACCCGCTTATTACAGCCAACTTCGGCTATGGTCACTTATGCCCAAGAGTAGAAACCTTTAGTTTTAAATATAGTAAAATACACTTAGAATGATCTACTATTTATATTAATAAAAATAAAGATATCTTAATTAATGCGCAAGGTGTGCTTCCTGAATAACATTAATCAGGAGCGCTGCAGGTAAAGGGATTGCGAAAAGAATTAATTGTAAAATCTTAGGGAATAAGAAAAACAAATGCCTTATCATGATAGACAAATCGTCTAGGATTACCTATTCAAGGGTTTGGTTGGTTTATGGGGGCAAATCTAAAACGTGTAACGGAACGAAACAAAACGAAATAGAAACGAAACGAAACGGAACGAAACGAAACGAAACGAAACGAAATTGTTTCGTTTTTTGTTTTAGTATTTATCTGCGTGTAATTACTAATTCAAGAAACTGTTTCATTTCGTTCCGTTTCGTTTCTTTAATTAGTAAAAATACACACACTACTTTCTATATTTATTTTACCATTAGTTCACATTAGACCTAAGCTGCGATCACAGGGACTTGTCTTTAGGATATTATATAACTTTTATTTAAAAATAGTACCCCCTAGGTTAGTATACAGGGGTTGGTATTTTTAAATAAAGTTGTGAATATCCTATAGACAAGCCCATGTGGCTGCGATTCTCTTATAATATCAAGACTAGAAAACACAGATCATTATCATTTCCTACATACTTTACTCTATAATGCCAACACAGACATATACCGATAATTCAAGAGGAAAGGTAATCAGTATCATTCCCAAAAGAACCATACGCCATGCACACAAAAATAAAAACCGCCGGGCCGCCTTGAATTTTCAGGAAAAGTCCATGAGAAACTACAAAGTTTCTTAATTGCCCAAAAGATAGGATGTTCCGGAAGGATAAGAAGTTCCTGCACCACATGTGGCACCCATCGTGTTACTCGATTACAAGTTTCGAACAGAGAAGGGATCGAAATCAAGACCAAGGAAATATTCCGTCCTCGAGACATCAAAGAGATCAGAAGGATCAAAAGGGTTTAAAGAATCTAAAAATAACTCATAAAAGGGCTGGTAGCAAAAAGGGTTACCGGATGGTGTTAAATGGAAACATCAAAGGATATCAAAGGACAAGGTGCAATAAGCTAAGGCCTTTTTTGGCATAAAGATAAGCAAGAATGAAAATCCAAGTAAGCAGAATGATCTACTGGTAGTTGTAAAAGTAACCTTGATTTATTTCACTTTTTGACTTGTCGGGCCATTTACAGCTTGCTATATGGTGTGAGGTTCCTCACTGCGTTGAAAACCGTAATGCGACCTCTAGATGTATTGTTTTAGATCGTCTCGCTATGGAGATGGAATGTTGTCTCCATGACATTTACCCATATCCGTTCTTTTTCATTTTGAAATACCTACTTTGTCATAAATGAAGAAAAGTCCCAAATTTCTTACATTATTATGTATGGCATAAGCCATCATCAAAATGACACACAGTCTTTGTGTAAATCCCTACTTTTGCTTTGTTTTTTGTTTTTTGTTGTTTTTGTTTTTTGTTTTTGTTTTTTTCGATTTTGACCAATTTTTATATAAACTTTGAGACTGGAAAATTGCCTGCGCATGAAAGAAACAATTTCATATTTCACGTAAATATGCATTTCTGTAATATTGTCACGTTTCATTAATGCAGATATTGAGTATTGTCGACCCAGCGTATCATACTTTACAAAAAGTTTGCAATTTTGTCGTCAAATGAGCAAAAATGTTAGCTATATTCTTCAGACAATTTTTATATGATACGGCATACGATTACTGGTAAATGCTGTACCACAGTGTCGTAACACCTTGCAGTATGTAGTTTCATATGTAAAGTTTCTGGAGGATTTCGCTGAAACTAAGTACTGCTCTTCAAACGAAAAAAAGATAATACAAATTTTTGTAGAGTATGATACGCTGGATTGTATTTACAAGTTTGAAGACATTCAGATGAAAACTAGCATGACTCTGGGCCACAAATGTTTCGTCACACAATTTTCGACAAAAGAGGTGCTATACTACAACGACTTTTTGAAGAACTACTGAAAGTGTTTACATGGCTTGTTGGATTCCAATATCAATTATCTATAATTTCAACTTTAATTAGAAAGTATATTGCAAATTTTAGGTGAAAACAAGCAGAAAATCTGCTGTGTGTCGTACAATAAACAACTCATCCACCAAACGCTCAAATAGCGCGACTACACCGTGTACAAATGTAGGTCGGTCGTGTCTTGGTCTGAACAAAGTAACTAAGTACAGTACACCTATAGGAAATTACTAAAACACGAAACGAAACGCAAAAATTCAGAAAAGAAACGGAACGAAACGAAACGGAATAGTTTCGTTTCTTAAAATAGTGATATCCCTATAGTAATTACTAAAACAAGAAACGAAATCATTCCGTTTCGTTTCGTTTCGTTCTGTTTCGTTCCGTTCCGTTACACGAAATAGTCTCACCCGGTTTATGGTGTTTATCGCCATTTTCAACAATATTTCAGCTATATCGTGGCGGTCTGTTTTATTAGTGGAGGAAACCGGAGAAAACCACCGACCTGTCGCAAATTACTGACAAGCTTAATCACATACTATTGTATCGATCACACCTCGCCTGAGCGGGGTTCGAACTCACAGCATTAGTGGTTATTGGCACTGATTGCACAGGTAGTTGTTAATCTAACTACCATACGACCACGACCACGACGGCCCCTAAGTCATGCATGTCAGTGCAGAAGCAATGACAGCTGGGCGGATGCTATCCTTTGGAACTATAAGATGTATCGACCCAGTCATAGTATTAAACCGTAGATATATAGCTAAGAGCACACGCCCGTATTTCTGCATTAACCTTCATCAGGTACGCTCAGAGTCAAAATAATGGAAAGCTATATAATTTAAGGGGCATAAACATAATAGTCAAACTCGGTTTTTACCTATTCATATGAGATTGGCTTTAGCTTAAATAAATTACAGTATTCAAGAACTACTGTTAACTTTGGGATTCCAATGCATAACATTAGTGGTAATAGATACTAATTACACAGTCATGTAGATGTAAATCCAACCACCATACGATCACGACCACGACGGCCTCCTAATGTTTTCAATTTAAAAGTGCAATATTATACATTTATTGCATGCTGGTGAGGGAAATATGAAGATTTATTCACCCAAGAGTATCAATATGATACTCTTGGGTGAATAAATTTTCATATTTCCTGTACCCGCATGCTATAAATGTTTTATTATACCGAATGAAACCAAGAAAACACATACATGTAAAATACTGCTGATAAACATATTTTAAGTCCATTGGAACGTTGTCTCAGACATTTAAAAACCACATTCACAACAACATTGTAGCAAATGATGCGTTCCGAGTGCCTCTGACGTTTTCCTATCAAAGAACGATAACTCTGGCGGGAAAACCAGCGAGGCTTCCGAGGGGGTGGAATATGATTTTTATTTCACGGAATATGATTGCCCGTGTTTTCCTGTGTGATCACGTGGTCTGATTTTTGTCCATTGTCCAATCAAAGTAATCTATTGATGGTAATTAATATATGAGGTATAATAAAAGTGATTATACTGCTATAAACTGATTTAATAAAAGAGAATTTTTTATATGTTTTTGTCAAATTTCCGTAATCTAAATCCGGAGGGGGTTCCTTATTTATTCCGAACATAGTTTTGACCTACAAACTGACAGCTTATTGTTGCCGGTATTCATTTAAGAAAACAAAATCCATTTGAATCCTGCTATCCGACATAATGAAGCCACCCAAGAGAGGCATAGGAAATCACTCTCAGACGACAAGACAAAACATTCCTAAGCGACGGAAAGTGTATGCTGAACAACACAAACGGTTTGAAATGACAGTTGATAATTCAAACAGTGACCATGTAGTTTTCTTTCTATGGTTCAGCAGAGCAAGGCATTAAGTGCTTTTGTGCAACAATAAAAATACCTTGTGGTGTTAAATATTTGCGATCGTATTGGGGTTGGTGTTCCTGTTGATCTCTCTAATTTGGTTACATGGAGGATTGTAGCTTTCGCCGTTGCCAGTGAAGCACGGGTTCGCCAAAACTTTGAAATCGGCGGTCTGTTTGTTCATCTTGCTTTTTCCTGTTTCTGCAAAAACTTCACACTGTGGCCGTATTATTCCACATATCGTGGTTGTAAAATTCCAAAAGTAATATTTAAACAGTTGTTTTGTATGTATATGCATTTCTTTTTTTGTTTAAGGAGTGCGTGAATCAGCTTAAAATGGTTGCAATTTACAGTTCCTAAAACAATGTACTTTATTAAATCTAAGGACCATCTCGCTCAGGCATATGTAACTTTTTCCAAACGTTTGACTGTGAGGGTACCAGATTACGGTTATTCCAGAAACGCGTTGTATGTACTGAATTAGATATTTACGATTTATTTCATAAAGAAAAGCTAAACGATACCAAAGGGAGTAATCAGAAGCTGTAAATCGAAAAGGACAAACAATACAATGTCCAAAGAAAAAGGACAAAAAATACAATATCCAAAGAAAAAGGACAAACAATACAATGTCCAAAGAAAAAGGACACACAATACAATGTCCAAAGAAAAAGGACACACAATACAATGTCCAAAGAAAAAGGACACACAATTCAATGTCCAAAGAAAAAGGACAAACAATACAATGTCCAAAGAAAAAGGACAAACAATACAATGTCCAAAGAAAAAGGACACACAATACAATGTCCAAAGAAAAAGGACACACAATACAATGTCCAAAGAAAAAGGACACACAATTCAATGTCCAAAGAAAAAGGACAAACAATACAATGTCCAAAGAAAAAGGACAAACAATACAATGTCCAAAGAAAAAGGACACACAATACAATGACAAAAGAAAGGACACCCAATACAATGTCCAAAGAAAAAGGACAAACAATACAATGTCCAAAGAAAAAGGACAAACAATACAATGTCCAAAGAAAACGGACAAACAATACAATGTCCAAAGAAAAAGGACATACAATACAATGTCCAAAGAAAAAGGACAAGCAATACAATGTCCAAAGAAAACGGACAAACAATACAATGTCCAAAGAAAAAGGACACACAATACAATGACAAAAAAAAAAGGACAAACAATACAATGTCCAAAGAAAAAGGACATACAATACAATGTCCAAAGAAAAAGGACAAACAATACAATGACAAAAGAAAGGAAACACAATACAATGTCCAAAGAAAAAGGACAAACAATACAATGTCCAAAGAAAACGGACAAACAATACAATGTCCAAAGAAAAAGGACACACAATACAATGTCCAAAGAAAACGGACAAACAATACAATGTCCAAAGAAAAAGGACATACAATACAATGTCCAAAGAAAAAGGACAAACAATACAATGTCCAAAGAAAAAGGACAAACAATACAATGTCCAAAGAAAAAGGACAAACAATACAATGACAAAAGAAAGGACACCCAATACAATGTCCAAAGAAAAAGGACAAACAATACAATGTCCAAAGAAAAAGGACAAACAATACAATGTCCAAAGAAAACGGACAAACAATACAATGTCCAAAGAAAAAGGACATACAATACAATGTCCAAAGAAAAAGGACAAACAATACAATGTCCAAAGAAAAAGGACACACAATACAATGACAAAAGAAAGGACACCCAATACAATGTCCAAAGAAAAAGGACAAACAATACAATGTCCAAAGAAAAAGGACATACAATACAATGTCCAAAGAAAAAGGACAAGCAATACAATGTCCAAAGAAAACGGACAAACAATACAATGTCCAAAGAAAAAGGACACACAATACAATGACAAAAAAAAAAGGACAAACAATACAATGTCCAAAGAAAAAGGACATACAATACAATGTCCAAAGAAAAAGGACAAACAATACAATGACAAAAGAAAGGAAACACAATACAATGTCCAAAGAAAAAGGACAAACAATACAATGTCCAAAGAAAACGGACAAACAATACAATGTCCAAAGAAAAAGGACACACAATACAATGTCCAAAGAAAACGGACAAACAATACAATGTCCAAAGAAAAAGGACATACAATACAATGTCCAAAGAAAAAGGACAAACAATACAATGTCCAAAGAAAAAGGACAAACAATACAATGTCCAAAGAAAAAGGACAAACAATACAATGACAAAAGAAAGGACACCCAATACAATGTCCAAAGAAAAAGGACAAACAATACAATGTCCAAAGAAAAAGGACAAACAATACAATGTCCAAAGAAAACGGACAAACAATACAATGTCCAAAGAAAAAGGACATACAATACAATGTCCAAAGAAAAAGGACAAACAATACAATGTCCAAAGAAAACGGACAAACAATACAATGTCCAAAGAAAAAGGACACACAATACAATGACAAAAAAAAAAGGACAAACAATACAATGTCCAAAGAAAAAGGACATACAATACAATGTCCAAAGAAAAAGGACAAACAATACAATGACAAAAGAAAGGAAACACAATACAATGTCCAAAGAAAATAGACAAACAATACAATGTCCAAAGAAAAAGGACACACAATACAATGACAAAAGAAAGGACACCCAATACAATGTCCAAAGAAAAAGGACAAACAATACAATGTCCAAAGAAAACGGACAAACAATACAATGTCCAAAGAAAAAGGACACACAATACAATGTCCAAAGAAAAAGGACAAACAATACAATGTCCAAAGAAAATAGACAAACAATACATATCCAAAGAAAAAGGACACACAATACAATGTCCAAAGAAAAAGGACAAACAATACAATGACAAAAGAAAGGACACACAATACAATGTCCAAAGAAAAAGGACAAACAATACAATGTCCAAAGAAAAAGGACAAACAATACAATGTCCAAAGAAAAAGGACAAGCAATACAATGTCCAAAGAAAAAGGACACACAATACAATGTCCAAAGAAAAAGGACACACAATACAATGTCCAAAGAAAAAGGACAAACAATACAATGTCCAAAGAAATTTAAGTAGTCTTTTGGAATACATTTCTTAATATTAGAGTATTCTGAGATACAGTTTCTCCTGTCTATCAGCTTAGAATATAATAAATCACAATCAATGAATTGTTTTGAGTTTTCATCCCTATATATAACAAAAGAAAAATAATGATATAGATAATGAATCTAAAAGTAGAAATAAAATGAAATTGTTAAATAATTTAAAACTTACAGATATTAGAGGCAAAATCATTAATACAAAGGACGTTAAGATTAAAATTATACAAAAAATATTGAATACAAAATCATTACGAACATGTCAAGAAAAATGGAATAATTTTTATAATGAAGAGTTTCTCTGCCTCTGGCCAAGCAAATTGGATTAATCTTAAAAGACTGGACATCAGTAATAAAATTAAAGAATTTCAATGGAAATGCATCCATAACATTATTTATATCAAAAGTAAACTTAGAAAAATGAGCTTATCCAATGGAAGATGTCACCTTTGTAAAGAATCGAATATTCAAGAAGATCTCTAACATTTGTTTTTATTAAATGCAGTATAATTAACCGATCAATATAAAACATCACAATTTTAATAAGCACTTTAAATATGGGAACTGTTAACTTAAATGATAAAAATATGATATTTGGGTTCAATATGGGGGATAAACATGAATTTCTATTAAATATAATAATTTTTATATCTAAGTGGTCTATTAGGAAGCTTTAAGGCAAGATTATATATAATGTTAAATATGACAAAATTCATATCAATCAAAATGTACTTTGTAATATATGGAAACAGACCTTAAAATCTTAAATAAAAATTTTGCTAACGGCCAATTGTAATGATGCAATAGATAAAACCTAAATCTTCGTACTCACAGATTTAGTGGTGATATGCACTGATTGCATATGTAGTTGTAAATCCAACTAGCATACGCCCACGATGGTCCCAGATATTTATATATTACCAAATGAGGCCACTATTAGAAGTACTCATTTTAGATATTTGAAAAGATATAATAATTGGTCGAATTTTCACTGTTTAAAAGGTTCTCCGCTTTGCCAAACATGATTTATGTTAGAAACGTAGTGGTTGTTCTACAAGACACAACCACCTGGGTGGCACGGTGGTTTATACAGTGTTGGCGCATAGTGCGAATATCATGGATTATAATCCGGACGGAGCTAACCCAAAGACTATGGAATATACTACTTTTATATTGGATTGTCCACTCGTGATTTGCCCTTTGGTTTTCTCTGGCGTTTAGTTTCCACATGAAAGTAAAATGCCGGGACATCCTGATAGGAACCGCAAGTTTTGAAACTGAGAGTTATATATTTCATAGGCAATATACAAATGTAAGTAGATGATTTTTGCTAATTAATGTAATTCATTTTCAATATTAATTTCTCATAGAAATACAATGTATATCAACGACATCTCTGTGTATACTTATATCCACTAAGACATCCACGTGGTCCGGGCGATTTTCGAGTAAACTGCGATGCGTGTACAAACAAGAGAGCAAAATCAACAAATGGTACAGTACAAGGACAGGGGAAAACAACACACACATACCTAGCATAAGTTGATAGACTCCCAGTTATTAATAAGGTCCGATTTGAAATGTTCCTTTTTGTTGTTATTTAAGGCATCTTTTTTCGTCCCAGTAGATGTGTCCTGTCCCATGTAGAGATCATAAAAACTTGATTCAGCTGCATATAGGAAATATGGTTTATTGTGTTTCACTACACTTTCAACAATATTTCAGCTATATCGTGGCGGTCTGTTTTATTGGTGGAGGAAACCGGAGTTCCCGGGGAAAAACCACCGACCTTCCGCAATTCACATAATGTTGTATCCAGTATACCTCGTCTGATTGGAATTCGCACTCACAATGTTAGTGGTGATAGGCACTAATTGCAAAGGTAGTTGTAAATCCAACTACGATACGACCAATTTAATTTTAAAATATGTGGTTGTGTCGTTTGTGTTGAGAAGGTAGAGTGATTCAGTTTGTTGTGGTTGGTTACACTATAGCCTATCACTGACTTACTTTCTCCATGATCAATGTTAACATAATCGTTGTGTTGACAATTTCTTCTTCTGAAGCATAAAAGTGAAAGGTTTGAAGATTTCAAAGTGGGAAACTCACGTAATGGCATATTTCCTTTGCTACAATTCAGTTTTCATTTTGTTATCCGATAGATTATATCTCCATACTCTTGCTATTTTACATATTTTATCTCCTTAGTTACTAGTCAGTTACCATTTTGTTATCCTACATAATCTACATCTCTATTGATCAGTCCGTTACCATTTTGTTATCCTACAGAATCTACATCTCTATTGATCAGTCCGTTACCATTTTGTTATCCTACATAATCTACATCTCTATTGATCAGTCCGTTACCATTGTGTTATCCTACAGAATCTACATCTCTATTGATCAGTCCGTTACCATTTTGTTATCCTACATAATCTACATCTCTATTGATCAGTCCGTTACCATTGTGTTATCCTACATAATCTACATCTCTATTGATCAGTCCGTTACCATTGTGTTATCCTACAGAATCTACATCTCTATTGATCAGTCCGTTACCATTTTGTTATCCTACATAATCTACATCTCTATTGATCAGTCCGTTACCATTGTGTTATCCTACAGAATCTACATCTCTATTGATCAGTCCGTTACCATTTTGTTATCATACAGATGTTACCTCCTAGTTAATAGTCGGATACCATTTTGTTATAGATTTCACTTTACTAATTACCAGTCAGTTAAGAATTTGTTATTCTGCAGATTCCACCTTCCTAGTTATCAATCAATTACCATTTTGTCTTCCTATAGATTCCCCCTAGTTATTATTCGGTTACCATTGTGTTATCCTATAAATTCCCCCTAGTTACTATTCGGTTACCATTTTGTTATCCTATAGATTCCCCCTAGATACTATTCGGTTACCATTTTGTTATCCTATAGATTCCCCCTAGTTACTATTCGGTTACCATTTTGTTATCCTATAGATTCCCCCTAGTTACTATTCAGTTACCATTTTGTTTTCCTATAGATTCCCACTAGTTACTATTCGGTTACCATTTTATTATCCTATGGATTCCCCTAGTTAATATTCGGTTACCATTTAGTTATCCTATAGATTCTTCCTAGTTATTATTCGGTTACCATTTTGTTATCCTATAGATTCCCCCTAGTTACTATTCGGTTACCATTTTGTTTTCCTATAGATTCCTCTAGTTACTAATCAGTTACCATTTTGTTATCCCATAGATTCTCCCTAGTTACTATTCGGTTACCATTTTGTTATCCTACAGAATCTACATCTCTATTGATCAGTCCGTTACCATTTTGTTATCATGCAGACGATACCTCCTAGTTACTAGTCGGATACCATTTTGTTATAGATTTCACCTTCCTAATTACCAGTCAGTTAAGAATTTGTTATCCTGCAGATTCCACCTTCCTAGTTATCAATCAATTACCATTTTATTATCCTATAGAATCCCCATAGTTACTATTCGTTTACCATTTTGCTATCCTATAAATTCCCATAGATACTATTCGGTTACCATTTTGTTATGCTATAGATTCCCCATAGATACTATTCGGTTACTATTTTGTTATCCTATAGATTCCACCTAGTTTCATATTCGGTTACCATTTTGTTATCCAATAGATTTCCCCTAGTTACTATTCGGTTACCATTTTGTTATCCTATAGATTCCCCCTAGTTACTATTCGGTTACCTATTTGTTTTCCTATAGATTTCTCCTAGTTACTATTCGGTTACCATTTTGTTATCCTATAGATTCCCCCTAGTTACTATTCGGTTACCATTTTGTTATCCTATAGATTCCCCCTAGTTACTATTCGGTTACCATTTTATTATCCTATAGATTCCCCCTAGTTACAATTCGGTTACCATTTTGTAATCCTATAGATTCCCCCTAGTTACTATTCGGTTACCATTTTGTTATGCTATAGATTTCCCATAGTTACTATTCGGTTACCATTTTGTTATGCTATAAATTCCCCCTAGTTACTATTCGGCTACCATTTTGTTATCTTATAGATTCCCCTAGTTACTATTCGGTTGCCATTTTGTTATCCTATAGATTCCCCCTAATTACTATTCAGTTATCATTTTGTTATCCAATAGATTCCCCCTAGTTACTATTCGGTTACCACTTTGTTATCCTATAGAATACCCCTAGTTACTCTTCGGTTACCATTTTGTTATCCTCTAGATTCCCCCTAGTTACTATTCAGTTACCATTTTGTTATCCAATAGATTCCCCCTAGTTACTATTCGGTTACCATTTTGTTATCCTATAGATTCCCCCTAGTTACTATTCGGTTACCAATTTCCCCTAGTTACTATTCGGTTACCATTTTGTTATCCTATAGATTCCCCCTAGTTACTATTCGATTACCATTTTGTTATCCTATAGATTCCCCCTAGTTACTATTCGGTTACCATTTTATTATCCTATAGATTACCCCTAGTTACCATTCGGTTACCATTTTGTTATCCTATAGATTCCCCCTAGTTACTTTTCGGTTACCATTTTGTTATGCTATAGATTTCCAATAGTTACTATTCGGTTACCATTTTGTTATGCTATAGATTCCCCTTAGTTACTTTTCGGCTACCATTTTGTTTTCTTATAGATTCCCCTAGTTACTATTCGGTTACCATTTTGCTATCCTATAGATTCCCCCTAATTACTATTCATTTATCATTTTGTTATCCTATAGATTCCCCCTAGTTACTATTTGGTTACCACTTTGTTATCCTATAGATTTCCCCTAGTTACTATTCGGTTACTATTTTGTTATCCTATAGATTCCACCTAGTTTCATATTCGGTTACCATTTTGTTATCCAATAGATTTCCCCTAGTTACTATTCGGTTACCATTTTGTTATCCTATAGATTCCCCCTAGTTACTATTCGGTTACCTATTTGTTTTCCTATAGATTTCTCCTAGTTACTATTCGGTTACCATTTTGTTATCCTATAGATTCCCCCTAGTTACTATTCGGTTACCATTTTGTTATCCTATAGATTCCCCCTAGTTACTATTCGGTTACCATTTTATTATCCTATAGATTCCCCCTAGTTACAATTCGGTTACCATTTTGTAATCCTATAGATTCCCCCTAGTTACTATTCGGTTACCATTTTGTTATGCTATAGATTTCCCATAGTTACTATTCGGTTACCATTTTGTTATGCTATAAATTCCCTCTAGTTACTATTCGGCTACCATTTTGTTATCTTATAGATTCCCCTAGTTACTATTCGGTTGCCATTTTGTTATCCTATAGATTCCCCCTAATTACTATTCAGTTATCATTTTGTTATCCAATAGATTCCCCCTAGTTACTATTCGGTTACCACTTTGTTATCCTATAGAATACCCCTAGTTACTCTTCGGTTACCATTTTGTTATCCTCTAGATTCCCCCTAGTTACTATTCAGTTACCATTTTGTTATCCAATAGATTCCCCCTAGTTACTATTCGGTTACCATTTTGTTATCCTATAGATTCCCCCTAGTTACTATTCGGTTACCAATTTCCCCTAGTTACTATTCGGTTACCATTTTGTTATCCTATAGATTCCCCCTAGTTACTATTCGATTACCATTTTGTTATCCTATAGATTCCCCCTAGTTACTATTCGGTTACCATTTTATTATCCTATAGATTACCCCTAGTTACCATTCGGTTACCATTTTGTTATCCTATAGATTCCCCCTAGTTACTTTTCGGTTACCATTTTGTTATGCTATAGATTTCCAATAGTTACTATTCGGTTACCATTTTGTTATGCTATAGATTCCCCTTAGTTACTTTTCGGCTACCATTTTGTTTTCTTATAGATTCCCCTAGTTACTATTCGGTTACCATTTTGCTATCCTATAGATTCCCCCTAATTACTATTCATTTATCATTTTGTTATCCTATAGATTCCCCCTAGTTACTATTTGGTTACCACTTTGTTATCCTATAGATTTCCCCTAGTTACTATTCGGTTACCATTTTGTTATCCTGTAGATTACCCCTAGTTACTCTTCGGTTACCATTTTGTTATCCTATAGATTCCCCCTAGTTACTATTCGGATACCATTTTGATATCCTATAGATTTCCCCTAGTTACTATTCGGTTACAATTTTGTTATCGTATATATTCCACCTAGTTACTATTCGGTGACCATTTTGCTATCCTATAGATTCCTCCTAGTTACTATTCGGTTACACTTTTTCTATCCTATAGATTCCCCCTAGTTACTATTCGGTTACAATTTTGTTATGCTATTGATTCCTCCTAGTTACTATTCGTTTTCTATTTTGTTATCCTATAGATACCCCCTAGTTACTATTCGGTTACCATTTTGTTATCCTATTGATTCCCTCTAGTTACTATTCGGTTACCATTTTATTATCCTATAGATTCCCCTAGTTACTTTTCGGTTAACGTTTTGTTATCCTATAGATTCCAACTAGTTACTATTCGGTTACCATTTTGTTATCCCATAGATTCCCCTAGTTACTAATCGGTTACCATTTTGTTATCCTATAGATTCTCCCTAGTTACTATTCGGTTACCATTTTGTTATCCTATAGCTTCCCTCTAGTTACTATTCGGTTACCATTTTGTTTTCCTATAGATTCCTCTAGTTACTAATCAGTTACCATTTTGTTATCCCATAGATTCTCCCTAGTTACTATTCGGTTACCATTTTGTTATCCTACAGAATCTACATCTCTATTGATCAGTCCGTTACCATTTTGTTATCATGCAGACGATACCTCCTAGTTACTAGTCGGATACCATTTTGTTATAGATTTCACCTTCCTAATTACCAGTCAGTTAAGAATTTGTTATCCTGCAGATTCCACCTTCCTAGTTATCAATCAATTACCATTTTATTATCCTATAGAATCCCCATAGTTACTATTCGTTTACCATTTTGCTATCCTATAAATTCCCATAGATACTATTCGGTTACCATTTTGTTATGCTATAGATTCCCCATAGATACTATTCGGTTACTATTTTGTTATCCTATAGATTCCACCTAGTTTCATATTCGGTTACCATTTTGTTATCCAATAGATTTCCCCTAGTTACTATTCGGTTACCATTTTGTTATCCTATAGATTCCCCCTAGTTACTATTCGGTTACCTATTTGTTTTCCTATAGATTTCTCCTAGTTACTATTCGGTTACCATTTTGTTATCCTATAGATTCCCCCTAGTTACTATTCGGTTACCATTTTGTTATCCTATAGATTCCCCCTAGTTACTATTCGGTTACCATTTTATTATCCTATAGATTCCCCCTAGTTACAATTCGGTTACCATTTTGTAATCCTATAGATTCCCCCTAGTTACTATTCGGTTACCATTTTGTTATGCTATAGATTTCCCATAGTTACTATTCGGTTACCATTTTGTTATGCTATAAATTCCCCCTAGTTACTATTCGGCTACCATTTTGTTATCTTATAGATTCCCCTAGTTACTATTCGGTTGCCATTTTGTTATCCTATAGATTCCCCCTAATTACTATTCAGTTATCATTTTGTTATCCAATAGATTCCCCCTAGTTACTATTCGGTTACCACTTTGTTATCCTATAGAATACCCCTAGTTAATCTTCGGTTACCATTTTGTTATCCTCTAGATTCCCCCTAGTTACTATTCAGTTACCATTTTGTTATCCAATAGATTCCCCCTAGTTACTATTCGGTTACCATTTTGTTATCCTATAGATTCCCCCTAGTTACTATTCGGTTACCAATTTCCCCTAGTTACTATTCGGTTACCATTTTGTTATCCTATAGATTCCCCCTAGTTACCATTCGATTACCATTTTGTTATCCTATAGATTCCCCCTAGTTACTATTCGGTTACCATTTTATTATCCTATAGATTACCCCTAGTTACCATTCGGTTACCATTTTGTTATCCTATAGATTCCCCCTAGTTACTTTTCGGTTACCATTTTGTTATGCGATAGATTTCCAATAGTTACTATTCGGTTACCATTTTGTTATGCTATAGATTCCCCTTAGTTACTATTCGGCTACCATTTTGTTTTCTTATAGATTCCCCTAGTTACTATTCGGTTACCATTTTGCTATCCTATAGATTCCCCCTAATTACTATTCATTTATCATTTTGTTATCCTATAGATTCCCCCTAGTTACTATTTGGTTACCACTTTGTTATCCTATAGATTTCCCCTAGTTACATATTCGGTTACCATTTTGTTATCCTGTAGATTACCCCTAGTTACTCTTCGGTTATCATTTTGTTATCCTATAGATTCCCCCTAGTTACTATTCGGATACCATTTTGATATCCTATAGATTTCCCCTAGTTACTATTCGGTTACAATTTTGTTATCGTATATATTCCACCTAGTTACTATTCGGTGACCATTTTGCTATCCTATAGATTCCTCCTAGTTACTATTCGGTTACACTTTTTCTATCCTATAGATTCCCCCTAGTTACTATTCGGTTACAATTTTGTTATGCTATTGATTCCTCCTAGTTACTATTCGTTTTCTATTTTGTTATCCTATAGATACCCCCTAGTTACTATTCGGTTACCATTTTGTTATCCTATTGATTCCCTCTAGTTACTATTCGGTTACCATTTTATTATCCTATAGATTCCCCTAGTTACTTTTCGGTTAACGTTTTGTTATCCTATAGATTCCAACTAGTTACTATTCGGTTACCATTTTGTTATCCCATAGATTCCCCTAGTTACTAATCGGTTACCATTTTGTTATCCTATAGATTCTCCCTAGTTACTATTCGGTTACCATTTTGTTATCCTATAGCTTCCCTCTAGTTACTATTCGGTTACCATTTTGTTATCCTACAGAATCTACATCTCTATTAATCAGTCCGTTAACATTTTGTTATCATACAGACGATACCTCCTAGTTACTAGTCGGATACCATTTTGTTACAGATTTCACCTTCCTAATTACCAATCAGTTAAGAATTTGTTATCCTGCAGATTCCACATTCCTAGTTATCAATCAATTACCATTTTGTTATCCTATAGAATCCCCATAGTTACTATTCGTTTACCATTTTGCTATCCTATAAATTCCCATAGATACTATTCGGTTACAATTTTGCTATCCTATAGATTTCCCCTAGTTACTATTCGGTTACTATTTTGTTATCCTATAGATTCCACCTAGTTACTATTCGGTTACCATTTTGTTATCATATAGATTCCCCCTAGTTACTATTCGGTTACCAATTTTTTTTTCTATAGTTTCCCACTAGCTATTATTCGGTTACCATTTTGTTATCCTATAGATTCCCCCTAGTTACTATTCGGTTACCATTTTGTTATCCTATAGATCCCCCTTAGTTACTATTAGGTTACCATTTTATTATCCTATAGATTCCCCCTAGTTACCATTCGGTTACCATTTTGTTATCCTATAGATTCTCCCTAGTTACTATTCGGTTACCATTTTGTTATCCTATAGATTCCCCCTAGTTACTATTCGGTTACCATTTTGTTATGCTATAGATTCCCCAGAGTTGCTATTCGGCTACCATTTTGTTATCTTATAGATTCCCCTAGTTACTATTCGGTTACCATTTTGTTATCCTATAGATTCCCCCTAATTACTATTCGGTTATCATTTTGTTATCCTATAGATTCCCCCTAGTTATTATTCGGCTACCACTTTGTTATCCTATAGATTTACCCTAGTTACTATTCGGTTACCATTTTGTTATCCTATAGATTACCCCTAGTTACTCTTCGGTTACCATTTTGTTATCCTCTAGATTCCCCCTAGTTACTTTTCGGTTACCATTTTGTTATCCTATATATTCCCCCAAGTTACTATTCGGTGGCCATTTTGCTATCCTATAGATTCCCCTTAGTTACTATTCGGTTACACTTTTTCTATCCTATATATTCCCCCTAGTTACTATTCGGTTACCATTTTGTTATCCTATAAATTCCCCCTAGTTACTATTCGGTTACCATTTTGTTATGCTATAGATTCCCCCTAATTACTATTCGGGTACGATTTTGTTATCCTATAAATTCCCCTAGTTACTATTCGGTTACCATTTTGTTATCCTATAGATTCCTCCTAGTTACTATTCGTTTACTATTTTGTTATCCTATAGATACCCTCTAGATACTATTCGGTTACCATTTTTTTATCCTATAGATTCCCTCTAGTTACTATTCCGTTACCATTTTATTATCCTATAGATTCCCCTATTTACTATTCGGTTACCATTTTGTTATCCTACCGAATCTACATCTCTATTGATCAGTCCGTTACCATTTTGTTATCTTACAGACGTTACCTCCTAGTTACTAGTCTGATACCATTTTGTTATAGATTTCACCTTCCTAATTACCAGTCAGTTAAAAATTTGTTATCCTGCAGATTCCACCTTCCTAGTTATCAATCAATTACCATTTTGTTATCCAATAGAATCCCCATAGTTACTATTCGTTTTCCATTTTGCTATCCTATAAATTCCCATAGATACTATTCGGTTACCATTTTTTTATCCTATAGATTCCACTTAGTTACTATTCGGTTACCATTTTGTTATCCAATAGATTCCCCCTGGTTACTATTCGGTTACCAATTTGTTTCCTATAGATTTCCCTAGTTACTATTCGGTTACCATTTTATTATCCTATAGATTCCCCCTTGTTACCATTCGGTTACCATTTTTTCCCCCTATATATTCCCCCTAGTTGCTATTCGGTTACCATTTTGTTATCCTATAGATTCCCCCTAGTTACTATTCGGTTACCATTTTGTTATCCTATAGATTTCCCATAGTTACTATTCGGTTACAATTTTGTTATTCTATAGATTTCCCGTAGTTACTAACTTTTCGGTTACCATTTTAATATCCTATATATTCCCCCTAGTTACTATTCGGTTACCATTTTGTTATCCTATAGATTCCCCCTAGTTACTATTCGGTTACCATTTTGTTATGCTATAGATTCCCCCTAGTTACTATTCGGCTACCATTTTGTTATCTTATAGATTCCCCTAGTTACTATTCGGTTACCATTTTGTTATCCTATTGATTCCACCTAATTACTATTCGGTTATCATTTTGTTATCCTATAGATTCCACCTAGTTACTATCCGGTTACCATTTTGTTATCCTATAGATTTCCCCTAGTTACTATTCTGTTACCATTTTGTTATCCTAGAGATTACCCCTAGTTACTCTTCGGTTACCATTTTATTATCCTCTAGATTCCCCCTAGTTACTATTCGGTTACCATTTTGTTATCCTATTGATTTCCCCTAGTTACTATTCGGTTACCATTTTGTTATCCTATATATTCCCCTAGTTACTATTCGGTGACCATTTTGCTATCCTATAGATTCCCCCTAGTTACAACTCGGTTACAATTTGTCTATCCTATAGATTCCCCCTAGTTACTATTCGGTTACCATTTTATTATCCTATAGATTCCCCCTAGTTACCATTCGGTTACCATTTTTTTATCCTATAGATTCCCCCTAGTTATTATTCGGTTACCATTTTGTTATCCTATAGATTCCCCCTAGTTACTATTCGGTTACCATTTTGTTATCCTATAGATTTCCCATAGTTACTATTCGGTTACAATTTTGTTATCCTATAGATTTCCCGTAGTTACTAACTTTTCGGTTACCATTTTATTATCCTATATATTCCCATAGTTACTATTCGGTTACCATTTTGTTATCCTATAGATTCCCCCTAGTTACTATTCGGTTACCATTTTGTTATGCTATAGATTCCCCCTAGTTACTATTCGGCTATCATTTTGTTATCTTATAGATTCCCCTAGTTACTATTCGGTTACCATTTTGTTATCCTATTGATTCCACCTAATTACTATTCGGTTATCATTTTGTTATCGTATAGATTCCCCCTTTTTACTATCCGGTTAACATTTTGTTATCCTATAGATTTCCCCTGGTTACTATTCTGTTACCATTTTGTTATCCTAGAGATTACCCCTAGTTACTCTTCGGTTACCATTTTGTTATCTTCTAGATTCCTCCTAGTTACTATTCGGTTACCATTTTGTTATCCTATATATTCCCCTAGTTACTATTCGGTGACCATTTTGCTATCCTATAGATTCCCCCTAGTTACTATTCGGTTACAATTTTGTTATCCTATAGCTTCCCCCTAGTTACTTTTCTGTTACGATGTTGTTATCCTATAAATTCCCCTAGTTACTATTCGGTTAACATTTTGTTATCCCATAGATTCCTCTAGTTACTATTCGTTTACTATTTTGTTATCCTATAGATACCCCCTAGTTACTATTCGGTTACCATTTTGTTATCCTATAGATTCCCTCTAGTTACTATTCGTATTCCATTTTGTTATGCAATAGATTCCCCCTAGTTACTATTCGGTTACCATTTTGGTATCCTATAGATTCCCCGTAGTTACTATTCGGTTACCATTTTATTATCCTATAGATTCCCCTAGTTACTATTCGGTGACCATTTTGCCATCCTATAGATTTCCCCTAGTTACAACTCGGTTACAGTTTTTCTATCCTATAGATTCCCCCTAGTTACTATTCGGTTACAATTTTGTTATCCTATAGATTCTCCCCAGTTACTATTCGGTTACGATTTTGTTATCTAAAAATTCCTCTACTTACCATTCGGTTAACATTTTGTTATCCAATAGATTCCTCCTAGTTAGTATTCGTTTTTTATTTTGTTATACTATAGATACCCCCTAGTTACTATTCGGTTACCATTTTGTTATCCTATAGATCCCCTCTAGTTACTATTCGTATTCCATTTTGTTATCCAATAGATTCCCCCTAGTTACTATTCGGTTACCATTTTGGTATCCTATAGATTCCCCGTAGTTACTATTCGGTTACCATTTTATTATCCTATAGATTCCCCTAGTTACTATTCGGTTAACGTTTTGGTATGCTATAGATTCCCCCTAGTTTCTATTCGGTTATCATTTTGTTATCCTATAGATTCCCCCTAGTTACTATTCGGTTACCATTTTGTTATCCTATAGCTTCCCCCTAATTACTATTCGGTTACCATTTTGTTATCCTACAGAATATGCATCTCTATTGAACAGTCCGTTACCATTTTGTTTTCATACAGACGTTACCTCCTAGTTACTAATCGGATACCATTATGTTATAGATTTCACCTTCCTAATTACCAGTCAGTTAAGAATTTGTTATCCTGCAGATTCCACATTCCTAGTTATCAATCAAGTACCATTTTGTTATCCTATATAATGCCCATAGTTACTATTCGTTTACCATTTTGATATCCTATAGATTCCACCTATTTACTATTCGGTTACCATTTTGTTATCCTATAGATTCCATCTAGTTTCATATTCGGTTACCATTTTGTTATCCAATAGATTCCCCTAGTTACTATTTGGTTACCAATTTGTTTCCTATAGATTCCCCTAGTTACTATTCGGTTACCATTTTAATATCCTATAGATTCCCCTTAGTTACCATTCGGTTACCATTTTGTTATCCTCTAGATTCACCCTAGTTACTATTCGGTTACCATTTTGTTATCCTATAGACTCCCCCTAGTTACTATTCTTTTACCATTTTGTTATCCTATAGATTTCCCATAGTTACTATTCGGTTACTATTTTGTTATCCTATAGATTTCCCGTAGTTACTAACTATTCGGTTACCATTTTATTATCCTATATATTCCCCTTAGTTACTATTCGGTTACCATTTTGTTATCCTATAGATTCCCCCTAGTTACTATTCGGTTACCATTTTGTTATGCTATAGATTCCCCCTAGTTACTATTCGGCTACCATTTTGTTATCTTATAGATTCCGCTTAGTTACTATTCGGTTACCATTTTGTTATCCTATAGATTCCCCCTAATTACTATTCGGTTATCATTTTGTTATCCTATAAATTCCCCCTAGTTACTATTCGGTTACCATTTTGTTATCCTATAGATTTCCCTTAGTTACTATTCGGTTACTATTTTGTTATCCTATAGATTACCCCTAGTTACTCTTCGGTTACCATTTTGTTATCTTCTAGATTCCCCCTAGTTACTATTCGGTTACCATTTTGTTATCCTATATATTCCCCCTAGTTACTATTCGGTGACCATTTTGTTATCCTATAGATTCCCCCTAGTTACTATTCGGTTACAATTTTCTATCCTATAGATTTCCCCTAGTTACTATTCAGTTACAATTTTGTTATCCTATAGATTCCCCCTAATTACTATTCGGTTACGATTTTGTTATCCTATAAATTCCCCTAGTTACTATTCAGTTAACATTTTGTTATCCTATAGATTCCTCCTAGTTACTATTCGTTTACTATTTTGTTATCCTATATATACACCCTAGTTACTATTCGGTTACCATTTTGTTATCCTAGAGATTCCCTCTAGTTACTATTCGGTTACCATTTTGCTATCCTATAGATTCCCCGTAGTTACTATTCGATTACCATTTTATTATCCTATAGATTCCCCCTAGTTACTATTCGGTTAACGTTTTGTTATCCTATAGATTCCCTCGATTTACTATTCGGTTACCATTTTGCTATCCTATAGATTCCCCCTAGTTACTATTCGATTACCGTTTTGTTATCCTATAGCTTCCCCCTAGTAACTATTCGTTTACCATTTTGCTATCCTATAAATTCCCATAGATACTATTCGGTTACCATTTTGTTATCCTATAGATTCCACCTAGTTACTATTCGGTTACTATTTTGTTATCCTATAGATTCCACCTAGTTACTATTCGATTACCATTTTCTTATCCTATAGATTTCCCCTAGTTAATATTCGGTTACCATTTTGTTATCCTATATATTCCCCTTAGTTACTATTCGTTTATCATTTTGATATCCTATAGATTCCCCCTACTTACTATTCGGTTACAATTTTGCTATCCTATAGATTCCCCTAGTTACTATTCGGTTACTATTTTTGATATCCTATAGATTCCCCCTAATTACTATTCGGTTGCCATTTTGTTATCCTATATATTCCCCCTAGTTACTGTTCGGTTACCATTTTGTTATCCTATAGATTCCCCCTAGTTACTATTCGGTTACCATTTTGTTATCCTAAAGATTCCCCTAGTTTCTATTCGGTTACCATTTTGTTATGCTATAGATTCCCCCTAGTTACTATTCGGTTACCATTTTGCTATCCTATAGATTCTCCCTTGTTACTATTCGGTTACCATTTTATTATTATATGGATTCCCCCTAGTTACTATACGGCTATCATTTTGTTATCCTATAGATTCCCCCTAGTTGCTATTTGGTTACCATTTTGTTATTCTATAGATTCCCCTGTTTACTATTCGGTTACCATTTTGTTATCTTATAGATTCCTCCTAGTTAAGATTCGGTTACCATTTTATATCCTATAGTTTTACCCGATTTACTATTTTGTTATCCTATAGATTCCCCCTAGTTACTATTCGGTTACCAATTTGTTTTCCTATATATTCCCCTTAGTTACTATTCGGTTACCATTTTATTATCCTATAAATTCCCCCTAGTTACTCTTCGGTTACCATTTTGTTATCCTATAGATTCCCCCTAGTTACTCTTCGGTTATCATTTTGTTATCCTATAGATTACCCCTAGTTACTATTCGGTTACCATTTTGTTAACCTATTGATTTCCGCTAGTTACTATTCGGTTACCATTTTGTTATCCTATTTATTCCCCTTTTACCATTTTGCAATCCTATTGATTCCACCTAGTTACTATTCGGTTACAATGTTGCTATCCTATAGATTCCCCCTAGTTACTATTCGGTTACCATTTTGATATCCTATAGATTCTCCCTAATTACTATTCGGTTACCATTTTGTTATCCTATATATTCCCCTTAGTTACTATTCGGTTACCATTTTGTTATCCTATAGATTCCCCCTAGTTACTATTCGGTTACCATTTTGTTATCCTATAGATTCCCCTAGTTACTATTCGGTAACCATTTTGTTATCCTATAGATTCTCCTTAGTTACTATTCGGTTACCATTTTATTCTATGGAATCCCCCTAGTTACTATACGGTTATCATTTTGTTATCCTATAGATTCCTCCCAGTTACTATTTGGTTACCATTTTGCTATCCTATAGATTCCCCTATTTACTATTCGGTTACCATTTTGTTATCTTATAGATTCCCCCTAGTTACTATTCGGTTACCAATTTGCTTTCCTATAAATTCCCCCTAGTTACTATTTGTTTACCATTTTTCTATCGTATAGATTCCCCCTTGTTACTATTCGGTTACACTTTTATTATCCTATAGATTCCCCCTAATTACTATTCGGTTACCATTTTGTTATCCTATAGATTCCCCCTAGCTACTATTCGGTTACCATTTTGCTATGCTACACCTCCTTAGTTATCACACAGTTATCCTGTAAATTTTACATTAATAGCTACTAGTTTGATACCATGTGTTATCCTACAGATTCTACATCCCTAGTTACCAGTCAGTTTACAACTGGGTAATCCTACAGATGTCACCTCCATAGTTTTCAATCAGCTACCATTTTATTATTATGTAGATTCCCCCTAATTACTATTCGGTTACCCTTTTGCTATCCTATAGATTCCCCCTAGTTACTATTCGGTTACCATTTTGTTATCCTATAGATTCCCCCTAGTTACTATTCCGTTACCATTTTGTTATCCTATAGATTCCCCCTAGTTACTATTCGGTTACCATTTTGTTATCCTATGGATTCCCCTAGTTACTATTCGGTTACCATTTTGTTATCCTATAGATTCCCCCTAGTTACTATTCGGTTACCATTTTGTTATCCTATAGATTTCCCTTTGTTACTATTCAGTTACCATTTTGTTATGCTATAGATTCCCCTAGTTACTATTCGGTTACCATTTTGTTATCCTATAGATTCCCCCTAATTACTATTCGGTTATCATTTTGTTATCCTATAGATTCCCCCTAGTTACTATTCCGTTACCATTTTGTTATGCTATAGATTTCCCCTAGTTACTATTCGTTACAATTTTGTTATCCTATAGATTATCCCTAGTTACTCTTCGGTTACCATTTTGTTATCCTCTAGATTCCCCCTAGTTACTATTTGGTTACCATTTTGTTATCCTATAGATTTCCCCTAGTTACTATTCGGTTACCATTTTGTTATCCTATAGATTTCCCTTTGTTACTATTCGGTTACCATTTTGTTATGCTATAGATTCCCCTAGTTACTATTCGGCTACAATTTTGTTATATTATAGATTCCCCTAGTTACTATTCGGTTACCATTTTGTTATCCTATAGATTCCCCCTAATTACTATTCGGTTATCATTTTGTTATCCTATAGATTCCCCCTAGTTACTATTCCGTTACCATTTTGATATGCTATAGATTTCCCCTAGTTACTATTCGGTTACAATTTTGTTATCCTATAGATTATCCCTAGTTACTCTTCGGTTACCATTTTGTTATCCTCTTGATTCCCCCTAGTTACTATTTGGTTACCATTTTGTTAACCTATAGATTTCCCATAGTTACTCTTCGGTTACCATTTTGTTATCCTATAGATTCCCCCTAGTTACTATTCGGTTACCATTTTGTTATCCTATAGATTCCCCTAGTTACTATTCGGTTACCATTTTGCTATCCTATTGATTCTCCCTTGTTACTATTCGGTTACCATTTTTTTATTCTATAGATTCCCCTGTTTACTATTCGGTTACCATTTTGTTATCTTATAGATTCCCCTTAGTTAAGATTCGGTTACCATTTTATATCCTATAGATTTCCCCGATTTACTATTTTGTTATCCTATAGATTCCCCCTAGTTACTATTCGGTTACCAATTTGTTTTCCTATATATTCCCCTTAGGTACTATTCGGTTACCATTTTATTATCCTTTAGATTCCCCCTAGTTATTCTTCGGTTACCATTTTGTTATCCTATAGATTCCCCCTAGTTACTATTCGGTTACCATTTTGTTATCCTATAGATTCCCCCTAGTTACTATTCGGTTACCATTTTGTTAACCTATAGATTTCCCTTAGTTACTATTCGGTTACCATTTTGTTATCCTATTTATTCCCCTTTTACCATTTTGCTATCCTAATGATTCCACCTAGTTACTATTCGGTTACAATTTTGCTATCCTATAGAATCCCCCTAGTTACTATTCCGTTACCATTTTGATATCCTATAGATTCTCCCTAATTACTATTCGGTTACCATTTTGTTATCCTATATATTCCCCTTAGTTACTATTCGGTTACCATTTTGTTATCCTATAGATTACCCCTAGTTACTATTAGGTTACCATTTTGTTATCCTATAGATTCCCCTAGTTACTATTCGGTAACCATTTTGTTATCCTATAGATTCTCCTTAGTTACTATTCGGTTACCATTTTATTCTATGGAATCCCCCTAGTTACTATACGGTTATCATTTTGTTATCCTATAGATTCCCCCTAGTTACTATTTGGTTACCATTTTGCTATCCTATAGATTCCCCTATTTACTATTCAGTTACCATTTTATTATTATGTAGATTCCCCCTAGTTACTATTCGGTTTCAATTTTTCTATCCTATGAATTCCCCCTAGTTACTATTCGGTTACCATTTTGTTATCCAATAGATTCCCCGTAGTTACTATTCGGTTACAATTTTGTTATCCTATAGATTCCCCTAGTTGATATTCGGTTACCATTTTTTTATCCTATAGATTCCACGTAGTTACTATTCGGTTACCATTTTATTCTATGGAATCCCCCTAGTTACTATACGGTTATCATTTTGTTATCCTATAGATTCCCCCTAGTTACTATTTGGTTACCATTTTGCTATCCTATAGATTCCCCTATTTACTATTCAGTTACCATTTTGTTATCTTATAGATTCCCCCTAGTTACTATTCGGTTACCAATTTGCTTTCTTATAAATTCCCCCTAATTACTATTCGTTTACCATTTTTCTATCGTATAGATTCCCCCTAGCTACTATTCGGTTACCATTTTGCTATGCTACACCTCCTTAGTTATCACACAGTTATCCTGTAAATTTTACATTAATAGCTACTAGTTTGATACCATGTGTTATCCTACAGATTCTACATCCCTAGTTACCAGTCAGTTTACAACTGGGTAATCCTACAGATGTCACCTCCATAGTTTTCAATCAGCTACCATTTTATTATTATGTAGATTCCCCCTAATTACTATTCGGTTACCCTTTTGCTATCCTATAGATTCCCCCTAGTTACTATTCGGTTACCATTTTGTTATCCTATAGATTTCCCCTGGTTACTATTCTGTTATCATTTTGTTATCCTATAGATTCCCCCTAGTTACTATTCGGTTACCATTTTGTTATCCTATGGATTCCCCTAGTTACTATTCGGTTACCATTTTGTTATCCTATAGATTCCCCCTAGTTACTATTCGGTTACCATTTTGTTATCCTATAGATTTCCCTTTGTTACTATTCGGTTACCATTTTGTTATGCTATAGATTCCCCTAGTTACTATTCGGCTACAATTTTGTTATCTTATAGATTCCCCTAGTTAATATTCGGTTACCATTTTGTTATCCTATAGATTCCCCCTAATTACTATTCGGTTATCATTTTGTTATCCTATAGATTCCCCCTAGTTACTATTCCGTTACCATTTTGTTATGCTATAGATTTCCCATAGTTACTATTCGGTTACAATTTTGTTATCCTATAGATTATCCCTAGTTACTCTTCGGTTACCATTTTGTTATCCTCTAGATTCCCCCTAGTTACTATTTGGTTACCATTTTGTTATCCTATAGATTTCCCCTAGTTACTATTCGGTTACCATTTTGTTATCCTATATATTCCCCCTAGTTACTATTCGGTGATAATTTTGCTATCCTATAGATTACCCCTAGTTACTATTCGGTTTCAATTTTTCTATCCTATAAATTCCCCCTAGTTACTATTTGGTTACCATTTTGTTATCCTATAGATTTCCCCTAGTTACTATTCGGTTACCATTTTGTTATCCCATATATTCCCCCTAGTTACTATTCGGTGACCATTTTGCTATCCTATAGATTCCCCCTAGTTACTATTCGGTTTCAATTTTTCTATCCTATGAATTCCCCCTAGTTACTATTCGGTTACCATTTTGTTATCAAATAGATTCCCCGTAGTTACTATTCGGTTACAAATTTGTTATCCTATAGATTCCCCTAGTTGATATTCGGTTACCATTTTTTTATCCTATAGATTCCACGTAGTTACTATTCGGTTACCATTTTATTATCCTAAGGATTCCACTAGTTAATATTCGGTTACCATTTTGTTATCCTCTATATTCCTCCTAGTTATTATTCGGTTACCATTTTGTTTTCCTATAGATTCCCCCTAGTTACTATTCGGTTACCATTTTGTTTTCCTATAGATTCCCCTAGTTACTAATCGGTTACCATTTTGTTATCCTATATATTCCCCCTAGTTACTATTCGGATACCATTTTGTTATCCTATAGCTTCCCCCTAGTTACTATTCGGTTACCATTAAGTTATCCTACAGAATCTACATCTCTATTGATCAGTCCGTTACCATTTTGTAATCATACAGACGTTACCTCCTAGTTACTAGTCGTATACCATTTTGTTATAGATTTCACTCTCCTAATTACCAGTCAGTTAAGAATTTGTTATCCTGCAGATTCCACCTTCCTAGTTATCAATCAATTACCATTTTATTATCCTATAGTATCCCCATAGTTACTATTCGCTTACCATTTTGCTATCCTATAAATTCCCATAGATACTATTCGGTTACCATTTTGTTATCCTATAGATTCCCCCTAGTTACTATTCGGTTACTATTTTGTTATCCTGTAGATTCCACTTTGTTACTATTCGGTTACCATTTTGTTTTCCTATATATTCCACCTAGTTTCATATTCGTTACCATTTTGTTATCCAATAGATTTCCCCTAGTTAATATTCGGTTACCAATTTGTTTTCCTATAGGTTCCCCCTAGTTACTATTCGGTTACCATTTTGTTGTCCTATAGATTACCGCTAGTTACTATTCGGTTTCCATTTTGTTATCCTATAGATTCCCCCTAGTTACTATTAGGTCACCATTTTATTATCTTATAGATTCCCCCTAGTTACCATTCGGTTATCATTTTGTTATCCTATAGATTCCCCTAATTACTATTCGGTTACCATTTTGTTATCCTATAGATTCCCCCTAGTTACTATTCGGTTACCATTTTGTTATCCTATAGATTTCCCATAGTTACTATTCGGCTACTATTTTGTTATCCTATAGATTTCCCGTAGTTACTAACTATTCGGTTACCATTTTATTATCCTATATATTCCCCCTAGTTACTATTTGGTTACCATTTTGTTATTCTATAGATTCCCCCTAGATACTATTCGGTTACAATTTTGTTATGCTACATATTCCCCCTAGTTACTATTCGGTTACCATTTTGTTATTCTATAGATTCCCCCTAGTTACTATTCGGTTACAATTTTGTTATGCTATATATTCCCCCTAGTTACTATTCGGCTACCATTGTGTTATCTTATAGATTCCCCTAGTTACTATTCGGTTACCATTTTGTTATCCTATAGATTCCCCCTAATTACTATTCGGTTATCATTTTGTTATCCTATAGATTCCCATAGTTACTATTCGTTACCATTTTGTAATCCTATAGATTACCCCTAGTTACTCATCGGTTACCATTTTGTTATCCTCTAGATTCCCCCTCGTTACTATTCGGTTACCATTTTGTTATCCTATAGATTTCCCCCTCGTTACTATTCGGTTACCATTTTGTTATCCTATATATTCCACTAGTTCCTATTCGGTGTCCATTTTGCTATTCTATAGATTCCCCCTAGTTACTATTCGGTTACAATTTTTCTATCCTATAGATTCCCCCTAGTTTCTATTCGGTTACATTTTTTCTATCCTATAGATTCCCCCTAGTTACTATTCAGTTACCATTTTGTTATCCTATAGATTCATCCTAGTTACTATTCGTTTACTATTTTTTATCCTATAGATACCTCCTAGTTACTATTCGGTTACCATTTTGTTATCCAATAGATTCCCCCTAGTTACTATTCGGTTACCATTTTGGTATCCTATAGATTCCCCGTAGTTACTATTCGGTTACCATTTTATTATCCTATAGATTCCCCCTAGTTACTATTCGGTTAACGTTTTTTTATCCTATAGATTCCCCCTATTTACTATTTGGTTACCATTTTGCTATCCTATAGATTCCCCCTAGATGCTATTCGGTTACCAATTTGTTTTCCTATAGATTCCCCCTAGTTACTATTCGGTTACCATTTTGTTATCCTATAGATTACCCCTAGTTACTATTCGGTTACCATTTTGTCATCCTATAGATTCCCCCTAGATACTATTCGGTTACCATTTTGTTATCCTATGTATTCCCCCTAGTTACTATTCGGTTACTATTTTGTTATCCTATAGATTTCCCGTAGTTACTAACTATTCGGTTACCATTTTATTATCCTATATATTCCCCCTAATTACTATTCGGTTACCATTTTGTTATGCTATAAATTCCCCCTAGTTACTATTCGGCTACCATTTTGTTATCCTATAGATTCCCATAGATACTATTCGGTTACCATTTTGTTATCCTATAGATTCCCCCTAGTTACTATTCGGTTATCATTGTATTATCCTATATATTCCCCTAGTTAATATTCGGTTACAATTTTTCTATCCTATAGATTCCCCCTAGTTACTATTCGGTTACCATTTTATAATCCTATAGATTCCCCCTAGTTACTATTCCGTTACCATTTTGTTATCCTATAGATTCCCCCTAGTTACTGTTCGGTTACAATTTTTTGTATCCTATAGATTCCCCCTAGTTACTATTCGGTTACCATTTTATTATTCTATAGATTAACCCTAGTTACTATTCGGTTACCATTTTGTTATTCTATAGATTAACCCTAGTTACTATTCGGTTAACATTTTGTTATCCTATAGATTTCCCCTAGTTACTATTCGGTTCCTAACCCTAAGCTCTAACCCATAACTATAACCCTAACTCTAAACCATAACCCTACCCTAACTAACCTTAACCCTAACAAATAAATTTCATAGTTTCCGACAATATATTTATACTGTATCTTCAAACTTTTCTTGCACATATCCTACTTGATTCTAAAATTAAACGTTTTAACGGGAATCTTTCTCATTATGTGGACTGAATTGTCCATTTCCATGCAAAGGTCAATGTACATAGCATACGTTGTGTTCATAATTCATACAAAATCGTTAATAACCTATGAATTTTCTATTTTCAATATATGTATCCTCCGATTTTTTACAACGTTCAAATATGTTGTCCCTTCAAAGATCTTGCATGGTACGAGATCAATGATTCCTACCCAATGGAAACTAATTTATTGCTTAAAAAAGTATCATTTAATGATAAAATCCAAATGTTCAAATATTCTATTCAGTTAGCATCTATATATCTAATTGTTTGTTGTTACACCTATGTTTTGTATTTACATTTTAAACTTTAAAGTGAATGATTTAAAGTAATATTATAACTTCAAGGTTATCTTTGATCATGCGGCTGCCATACTAGTATTTCTAATGTTGACGATGAAACAATTAATATCCTTGCTTATAAGTCTGTTACCATGACATTCATAACATTTCAAAGCTGTACTTAGAACTTCTAGAATTCTTTGTAATTTGTGTATAGTTGGCCAATCATATTACACAATCTATGTTGAATGTACAAGTATAGATCAATGACATATAACTATGTGTGTAGTGTTTTTTTGTTTTTTTCATTAATTAATTTATTTATTATAGCCATTTCGAAAACATAATTATAGCCATTTCAAAAACATAATCTGTTGAAATGGCTATAATTATCCACTCGATAAAATACGATTGAAACAAACAACTTAAATCTATATCTGCTGACGAAATGACCGAGTTGTTCGTACTAAAGAGGTTAAAAGGTAAAACGTCACACTTATAAATGTATTGAACATTCTGCTAATTGCTCTATGGATTAGGTCATGGAGACCGCCTTACCTGCCTCCTGGTCCAGTTATTTTTTTTTTTTTTTTTTTAATTTCTTTTATTGGCAAACACAGCATATTTTACAATTAAATAATCATCTTATGTTTACATCAAATTATGTAAATATAAAGAAAGAGGATTGAGTACCAATAGTTTACTCTAAACCTTCATTCTGATGCTTATGGAGTGACAAGAAAACAAACAAGAAAAATAAAATAAGTATCATTAATTATAGCCATGGTAGTATGGAGAGGGAAAAATTGAAGTAGTTGAACAAATATATAATGTTGTTATAAAATTGGTGCTCAAGGGACTCCAACAGGTGTTTGCCTTTTCATATGATTTATTGTTAAAATATATGTTTTTTTCAATAACAAGGTTTTCTTTTAAATAGTTTTGTAATGCTTTTAAATGAACCTGCTGAGTATTTAATTTTGTTCTGTACATATAAAACTTAGTAAGCAGAATTATTAAATTTCTTATATATTTTTTTTTAGATTTGTCTGTTATTCCAAATAAAATTATAGTCAAATTTAATGGCAGTTCTATTTCATTTTTTTTCTCTCAAAAATCCAGTTATTTAAGTCTTCCCAAAGTTTAGATATTTTATTACATAACCAAAATATATGTTCAATTGTTTCTACTTCTTCTAAGCAGAAACTACATTTATCATTTGGTTTTTGATTTATTTCATACAATAAACTATTTGTACCTAGAATTCTGTGAATAATTCTATATTGAAACCACCGTAGTTTTGAACTTTTTGCTGTAATGAAAGGCAAACGATAAATTTCTTTCCAATGTAAAATTACATTTAGAGCTTCCGTCCATTTTTCTTCACATTTTAATTTTATTGAATTTGAATTTAAAATATGGTACATGTCTTTTGATCCTTTTTGAGATTTCATTAAAAAATAATGATGTTTGGAATTAGTGGTCCATTTAGTTTTTCTAAGTCATTAAAAGGTATATTTGATTTTTTAATGTAAAAACTTATTGCTGTAATAACACCATGATAAGTAAGAAATTTGTTTGTATATTATAGGTGTCCTGAAACTTTTGAAATGACATTATTTTTCCAGTTTCATCCAACACATCATTTATCATGTAAACACCCCTTTTTGCCCAATCCTTATTCAAATTTGTTTGATATCCCACCTTAATGTTTTCATTATTCCAAATATTACAAGTATTTATATTTAATCGGTCTATTTGTAATTATAATTGCAGTTCTCTCCATTCATTGACAACTTTTTTCCCAAAAAAGATTTTTAGTTGTTTTTTTATGCCCTGAGTTGTGTAATATCTATTTTTTCAGAAGATAACAATAATTTTGTTATTTTAAGATCTTTTTTTATGATTCTTCTAATCCAGTTTAATCTTAATCCTTTTATATACATTTAGATATTTAGCATTGTTAAACCATCCATATCACAGTTTTGAGATAAAATCTCTCTTTTTATTTTGTCTGGTTTATCATCCCAAATAAAGAAGTACATCTTAGAAACTAATTGATTAATTATATTTTCTTTTGGACTAGGCATAGTAAGAAATAAATGATTCAGTTTTGAGATTATCAGGGATTTAATTATTGTTATTTTACCAATTGGTGTTAAGATTTGCTTGGACCATATCTGCAAAGTATTTTCAATTTCTTTCAGCTTAGGGGTATAATTAAGTTTTTCAATTTCATCAATATTGACAGAAAAATGTAAACCCAATAATGTAAACGTGGTGGAGCCCCACTCCAATCCCCACTTGACACACATGGTATCTGAACTATATATTGTGTTCCCTATCCATACCACCTTTGTGTTGTCAATATTAATTTTGAGACCAGAAAGTTCAGCATATTTCTGTATTGATGTATGCTGACCATACAGTAATATTCAGTGAAAATGTGGAAGATTAACAAAATCTGATAAACTCTGTGAATGTCATAGCCAATGATCATGATTTATATGTAGATCTAAATAAGACAAAAATTGTAGTTTTTAGAAGTAGGGGTAATGTAAAGCCTGAAGAGAGGTGGTCTTTAAACGGTAATCCTGTTGAAATATGTGATGATTTTGTTTATTTAGGATTATTATTCCATTATAAATGGGATTTTTTTGCATACTCAAAAATCACTGTCTAATCAAGGTAGAAAAGCATTGTTTAATTTGTATATAGCAAAATTCATGATGACTGTTTTAATCATGAAACATTAGTCTTTGTTTGATACCTATATTTCTTGTATATTGAGTTACGGATGTGAAACATGTGGTTCACATAAAGGTGAAGATATTGAAAAGGTGCATTTAAACTTTTTGAAAAGAGCTTTAAAAGTAAGAAGGTCAGCTGTGAATTTTACGATCTATTTTGAATTAGGACGAGTTCCAATGTATGTTGAACGTTACTATAGAATGTTTAAATACTGATGCGAAATTTTGAAAACAGAAAACATTGTGTTAAAAACTTGTTATGAATCCATGTTTGAATCAAGTCATAAAAAGTTAAATAAGAAGTTTAACTTGGCTGGTAATATCAGAGATAGTATGTGTAAATATGTTTTCAATGATATATGGATCTCTCAAGATGTTGTTGATGTAGATAAATGTTTATGTGAATTTATGCAAAGAGTTATTGATTGTTTTGTAAGTGAAGCTGTAGCATTCTTTGAAGATTCACCTAAATGTAATTTTTATAGATACATATATGATATTCATCAATTGCAGTTTTATTTAAGCCGACATGTGAATTATATGCATAAACCTCTGATTTGTAAATATCGTATACATGCACATAGTTTAAAGATTGAAACGGGACGGTATTTAAACATTGATAGACAAGAAAGAATATGTGATTTTTGTAATGATTCATGTATAGGAGACGAATTTCATTTTATATTGAAGTGTAACAAATATGATGACATGCGTAAAAAGTATATTAAACCTTATTACTGGAAGAAACCATCTGCTTTTAAACTGGTACAACTATTGTCAGTTTGTAATATTAAAGAGCTAAATAATCTAGGTAAATTTTTGTATTCTGCTGAAAAGGTTAGAAATTGCTTAACTTAATTGTCATGCTCCGCTATGAATATATTCTTGTATTGATTGTATGTATATGCCTATAAGCTGTATTGCTTGTATGTATATATACCTATAAGCTGTATTGATTGTATGTATATATACCTATAAGCTGTATTGATTGTATGTATATATACCTATAAGCTGTATTGATTGTATGTATATGCCTATAAGCTGTATTGCTTTTGGTAAATAAAGTGTTATTATTATTATTGTTACTTGAATTGGTCAATTATGAACAAATAAAATAATCACCATGAGATAATCAACACAGGTGAACTTCAGTCGGCACTTTAATATCCTGATCAGCTGATTGAAAATTTACTGGATAAATTGATAGATGACACAGTTAACAGAAATTTTAACTGTTTGTGAGCTATGATATTTTAAAGCTGTTATCGTGGCGAGCGTTTTCAAGTTCCTACTCGCCTTACAACTGTTACTCGCCAGACCGGCGAGTATAAAGTGGATCTTACTCGCCATCCGAAATTTCCACTCTCCTTAGGCGAGTTGGTGAGCGGTCGTTTCCCACACTAATTAATAAATTTACAATCTACAGCCTCTTTGAATAGTGAATAAATCTGAGAGACAATAGTTTTGAGTAACTGTGGGCGTAATATTGGTATAAAAAGTTTTAACCCATTGTTTAATGGAGAAAACTAAGTTAAAGAAATCTAAAACACTTTCAATAAACATCCATGAAATAGAGTTAAAAGCTTTCTTAAAATCTATGAGGAGGAGAATTCTTGGTATTTCCTGCTCTTCCATGAAATGCAGAATGTCATATATAAGACGAGTATTTTCGCCAATATATCTCACTGGAATGAAGCCCGTTTGGTCATTACTTATTAGAATTGGTAGAACTGATTTAATCCGTTCAGCGATACAGCTAGAAGCAAGTTTATATACAGTATATTTAGAAGACTGATTGGTCTCCAGTTTTTCATAAATAGTCTTGGTTTTTTCCCTTTCGGAATACAAGTTATAATGCCTTGCTTTTGTGTAATTGATAATTAATCAGTTTTATACCCATAATTTATAGACCGAAAAACAAATGTCCCCAAATTATTGCAGAAGAATTTAAAGAATGCACTAGTAAAACCATTTGATCCAGGACTTTTTTCATTTTTCATTCTCTTTATACTAGCTGTTAATTCTGCATAAGTTATTTCACCTTCTAAATTGTCTTTAATTTCATCAGATAATGTTGGTATGCCAGTATATGGAATTTCATTTTTCAGATTTATATTACTTACAGTATCTCTTTTTGAATAAAGATTTTCATAATAAGTCTTTGTTTCCTGTAAAATTTGATTCTGATCAGTTACTACATTTCCAGATTCATTAACAAGCTTAGGAATAGTTTTATTTGTAAACATTTTTGTTTCTAGATTTATAAAAAAAAATTGATGACTTCTCTCCCTCTTCAGCCCACTGCATTTTTGATCTGATATAACAACCCCGCAATTTTTCCTGTCTCAAATTTTTTAGATCAGGTTTCTTTTTTTTCAATGAAATAAAAAAATTATGTTGTGTGTTATTCATTTTCTAATTTCATTACATCTGTTTTTTCTTTTTTTCTGATATGATGGGTATGCAATAGTTTTACCTCTTATTTCGGTTAATAATTTTTCAAGATATAGTTGATCGTTTATTGTAAAATGAATCCCTAGATCGTCAAACTAATGCAGCATACTGTTCGTTAGGTTTTTTTAATAGTTTCTTTAACAGTTTCAACATTATTGTTAAATGAATCCCTAGATCATCAAACTAATGCAACATACTGTTCGTTAATTTTTTTAATAGTTTCTTTAACAGTTTCAACATAAATTTCCATATTCCCATACCAAGTATAAAATCATTTAGTTTCAATTGTAAAGTTATTGGGCAGTAGTCAGACCTATAGCTATTTATTATTTTAACATCATGAACTTGGTAATTAAAACTTTGAGATATCAGAAAGAAATCTAGTCTTGCCTGTTTTAAAGGAGTGCGTTTTCTCCATGTATATCTTTTAGGATCAGGATAAAGTTCTCTAAACGGATCTGTTAAATTATATATTTCAATCATATCCAAAACTTTATCTTTTCCTTTTGGGTTATTAATACCAACATAATTATATGCATCTAACCTCTGATTTTGATCTAAGTTATAATCTCCTGTCAGTATGATGAACTGATCATTAAAATATTCAATAGTTTCACTAACTTTATTGTAAAATAAAGGAGTATCATTATTTGGGCCATATATATATTAATTAGGGTAATTTTTTTTACCTCCAATCTCTATATCAACTCTCAATAGATTTCCACAATCATCCTATTTTGTGTTTAATATTCTATATTCAAAATGATTACTTAATAGTATTGCAACACCTCTTTGATTTGATGCAAATGAACTAAATATGCATTCCCCTCCTCATTGATTTTTTATAGCAGTTTCATCATTTTTAGTAAAATGGGTATCTTGCAAGCAATCTATATTGCAGTTTTTGGATTTCAGGTAGTCGAATACATCTCTTCGTTTTTCAACAGAGCTTAGACCTTGACAGTTGTAAGAGACAATCTGTAAGACATTATTTTTCATATTTCATAATCTTGAAACTATGCAACTTTAAATCAAAAGTCAAAAATATTCTTAAGTTGTCTCTCACATCTGTCCTGTCTGCAATAACAACATATGTGAACACATTTACCTGTTCATTTCTGGTCTCGGCCTCATTCCTGCTAAGCATGTCTTTTATTACTAAGTGTAAACATAAATAATATTCAAATGTTTTGCCAATAATAACAATAAAATAGAAACAAATCATGAATGGAAACCAAACAAAAAAAGGAAAATGATTTTTCACCCAGTTAAATTAATAAAGAATATGATGCAAGGGAGATAACTCGAATTTGTATCCAGTTTTCTATATTTTTTATATGAAAAAGAACTGACTTTGGGATTAAAACTTTTCAGCAATTATATCATGCTTTGAAAATATTAATAATAATAAATATTTGTATAAATTTAATATACGCAAATTAAAATACAAAGCTACTCAATCAATTCATAACTAGCAATAGTAAATATATAGATACACATCAACATCCACACCAACTATAATAATAAACACAAATAAACATACAAAATTACTTTAACAATTTTTTGCAAGCAGAAAGCATACACAAAAAAGGTTAAAGCTAGAGTGAACATTAAAAAAAGAAAAAGCATAAGTAAACATACAAAGCTACTCTAACTCTTTCGCAAGCTGAGTGTAAATAGAAAAAAGAAACAGTAAACAAAATAAACACAAATAAACATAAGTAGTCTATCGGACCGGTATAGCGCTATTGACCCCTATGTTAAACCATTCTTCACTCCTCAATTGTGCCGTCAGCACCTTTTCATCGTGTTTCACGTTTGTGCGAGTTTTTGTGGTATTGCTTACGCGTGTTTCACGTTTTCACGTTCATTTAACTTTTTAATGGCTATTTGTTCGTTTTGTTAACGTTTTGGTTTTTTTACGTTTTTCGTGTTTCGGGTGGCGGCGGCGGCGGGCGGCGGTGGGTGGCGGCGGTGGAGGCGGCACCAGCTGCTGCTGCTGCGTGAGAGAGAGGAAATTTGTGGTATTGTGACGTGAAGTAGAAATTAGAAACAGAAGGAAAATTATAAAACAAACGGAGAGATAAACAATAAGACAAAGAGACAAAGAGAATTAAACAGACCGTGTCGAATGTCACTACACTTCGGTGACTCATCGATCTATTTTTAGTAACATGCCGTCACCTATAAAAGCCGACTCGACGCGAAACATTCTCATTCTGAGCCCAGACGTGTTTAGAGCTCAGAGCAAACGCCAATTAGACAGAGCAGATGTAAGTCATACATGTAGTTTTAACAAATAATTAACATGTAGTTGAACTGTTTGATTCATGCTGTAAATATACATTTGTCTTTTACAGATGCATTCCTGTGGATATTGTCAACAAACCTTTGTCAAGAAGAGTCAATTAATGGAGCACCACCGTCTAAACAAACACCATAATACCTTTACCTGCGGAGTATCCAGAAACCTTTTACTAGAAAGGAAAATCTCGATAGACACGAGAGAAAACACAACAACGACAGCTTCTTTCCATGTAGCGAATGCGGATTGTTGTACAGACGAAAGGATAACCTGTATCGCCATCTGAAGGAGAAACATCAGAGTGGAGCCGGTATGCAAAATCGACCCGTGGGTATCAACTACCCCGATCAGTATTACACCATTACTAAGGAGAAGGGAAAGAAGATGCCTCGATTTAACACCGAATCCAACGAGTACATAGTTACGTTCAATGAATTAAACGTCCAGAGTGTACCAGACATATTGAAAACCCTTCAGAACCTATTTGACTCCGTTTTAACAGATGTCACCTAAAGAATACAGGAAGAGGATTTAGTCCAAGTTACCCTTGAATGTCCCGATTTGGATTTTCCCATCAGATTACCTTTCATGCAGACCAGTGAATTACTACTAACCGAAATAGAAAGAGTGCTACAGTCCAACGAACAGTTCGTCCTAGACCATTGTGTACATCTGAATATAACACACGTCAGCCTTCCTAAGGGTGGAACTGGAAAGAGATGTGATTACGTGGACACGGAGAGGTTCCTGAAAGATAAACGTTGCATCATACAGATACAAAACACAGATGACATGTGTTGTGCCAGGGCCATCGTAACGGCCAAAGCTAAGATCGACGGACACGAACAATGGAATGCTATTCAAAGAGGTCGTCGTATCCAAGAAGAGTTGGCGCTGGAATTACACACCAAGGCGGGAGTACCCCTACATCAATGCGGAATCGAAAATGTAAAAATGTTTCAACGATTCCTGGTAGGATATCAGATACATGTGATATCTAGAGAGCATTTCAACGGAATCGTTTACCATTAACCCACAGCCGATAAGAAGATCTACTTGTACTATCATGACAACCACTACGATGTGATTACCAGCATGACTGCATTCCTGAGTCGTAACTACTTCTGTACAAACTGTTGCAAAGGTTATAACACCAAAGAAGAACACGCTTGCAACAACGTATGCCATAATTGTCGAAAGATTCACGATCAAACCGAAGATGATTGGATACATTGTCAAGATTGTGGACGATACTGCAAAGGACCAACATGCTTTAATCTCCACAAGAAGACGACGCCATCGGGAAATTCAACGTGCACCTCCTATTACAAATGTAAGAACTGCGGACAAACAGTGAACAAACGAGTGGGAGATCATACCTGTGGAAACGTCTATTGCAAGACTTGTAAAGATTATTATTCATCTGGACACCAGTGTTACAGGCTACATGTGGAATACAACGATAGACAGAAGAAGCAGACTTACATCTTTTTCGATTTTGAATGTACCCAAGATGGCAGGATCCAGTGTCAACAAGGATACCAATCGGATGACAACGAGAAATGTATTCATTGCAAATCACCGAGGTGTGGAGCTTTCGAACATAAATGTAATCTATGTGTAGTACATAGAGTGTGTTTAAAATGCATGGATCAAGGCGTCGATAAAGACAGTATCTGTCAAGAATGTGGGAAGAACGAATTGGTGTTTGCCGGGCCGAACACAACTGAACACTTTTGTCAATGGTTGTTTTCCGGAGAAAACGAAGGGGCCACGGTTATTGCACACAATTTCAAAGGCTACGATTCATTGTCCACACTAGAGTATCTGTACCAAAACGGTGTGAAACCAACTATTATAGCCAATGGTGCCAAGAACATGTATATCGAAGTACCCGGATGTCGTGTTAGAATGATAGACTCCATCAACTTTTTACCTAGCGCATTATCGGAACTACCTAAGATGTTTGGATTGGATATTTCCCACATGTGTCAATAGGAAAGAGAACCAATCAGTCGTACTCAATCATCTACCAGACGTACACTACTACAACCCGGATGCCATGAAACTGAAAGACAGAAAAGCCTTCTTCATGTGGTATGAGACCAACTACAGACAACGATCCGATTTTCAAAGAGAACTATTGAGTTACTGTCGCTCCGACGTGGACATATTAAGAAGAGCCTGCCTAACGTTCAAACAACTGTTTTTGGAGATGACGTCTGGCGACGGACACGGAGGCATCGATCCTTTTCAGAAATGCATCACGATAGCCTCGGCTTGCAATTTGGTCTTTAGAACGAAATTTCTAGGACCCGATACCATCGGTATCATTCCAGCTCAAGGATACCACCAAGAAGAAAAACATTCCATCAAAGCAATGCAATGGATCAAATACTTATCAACAACAGAAGGAGTCCACATACAACATGCTAGAAACGGTAGGGAAAAGGAAATTGGACCTTATAAAGTGGATGGATATTACGAAAACGAGAACGGAGAGAAATACGTCTTGGAATTTAACGGAAAGTTCTGGAACGGATGTTTACACTGTTACAATGCCAGCACGGTCAACCCGGTCAATGGTATGACCATGGGTGATCTATACCAACGAACCATAGAGAAGAAACGATACCTGGAAGGTCAAGGGTATGTCTACGTTGGAAAGTGGGCATGCGAGTTCGAGAAAACGACACTTTACGAAACTGTGTCCAACAATCCGAGATGATCAACCCTTTAGAACCCCGAGATGCTCTCTATGGAGGGCGCACCGAAGCGTTTACACTGTTTCAAAAAGACCAGGATATAGCATACGTCGATGTAACCTCCCTGTATCCATATATCAATAAGACCGGAAAAATACCCATCGGACACCCTGAGATCGTCACCGAGGGGTTTACAGATATACAACAGTACGAAGGACTCATCAAATGCAAAATCCTTCCACCAAGAGGACTGTGCATACCCGTATTACCAGTAAAAATGAACAAAAAATTGTTGTTTACTCTGTATAGAACATGTAGTGAAAACCAGCAACAGAAACCGTGTCAACATAACGACGAAGAAAGATCATTGACGGGAACATGGGTCACGGACGAATTGAAGAAAGCATTGGAGAAAGGATATGTAGTTCCGCACATCTACGAAGTGTGGCATTTCGATGAAACGGAACAGTACGATCCGAAAACGAAAACTGGAGGACTCTTTACCGATTACGTGAATACCTTCCTCAAAATGAAGCAGGAAGCCAGCGGCTGGCCATAGTGGTGTCAGAGCGAAAACGATAACTGGAGGTATATCAGAGACTACCATGAAAAGGAGGGAATACCCCTGGACTACAACAACATAAAGAAAAATCCTGGATTGAGAACATTAGTCAAACTGATGCTGAATAGCGTTTGGGGAAAGTTCGGACAGAGATCCAACATGCCTCGGATAAAATACATATCCGAACCTGCCGGAGATTTCGACATGTTGGCCAGCGACCAGATTCTTGTGATGGGTATAAATTTTGTCAGCGACGAGATGATGGAAATGAGATATCAATACAAAGAAGAGTTCATCGAAGAATCCGGGAGAACCAACGTAGTCATAGCAGCCTATACCACAGCTCAAGCCCGTTTGAAGTTGTACAGTTATTTGGAACAATTAGGACCCCGTGCCTTATACGCCGATACAGACTCAGTCGTGTATACCTCTAGGCCAGGCGAGTGGAAACCAGAACTCTGGTGATATATATACAGTTTGTCTCTGGTGATATATACAGTCTGTCTCTGGTGATATATACAGTCTTTCTCTGGTGATATATACAGTCTGTCTCTGGTGATATATACAGTCTCTCTCTGGTGATATATACAGTCTGTCTCTGGTGATATATACAGTCTGTCTCTGGTGATATATACAGTCTTTCTCTGGTGATATATGCAGTCTGTCTCTGGTGATATATACAGTCTCTCTCTGATGATATATACAGTCTGTCTCTGGTGATATATACAGTCTGTCTCTTGGCACATTCTGGGTGGTTGTTGTGAATTGAGAACCTACGTGAATTACTCATTAAACATTCAGAATCCACAACAGACAGGTCGCCATTTTATATGTTCCAAATATCTAACAACAAAGGTAAGTCACACAACAATTGTACTTTTAGGACAAATCTATTACAGGTACATCTAAACCCGAACGTGCTTTATTATTACTGTTATTTGTAGTTCATATGTAAGGCTTCTACCGATTAACCATTTGTATCATGTTATTGCGCTGTCGTTGTCCGTTTGCAGACAGAATCGTTTCCGTGATAAATTAAGTTGTAGTTGACGGATCCTTCTGAATTCGTAACACACTAAGTAAAATATGGTATTACTTGTGGGAATTGCAACTCTGTATTGTAACTCTACCTGGTTTTTCTCTATCTCCTATGGTTCGGAGATAAGCTCAACGTATAAGGACACCAAAAGCCGTATTCCAAAATTTTAACTTTCTTATTTTACATTCTTTTTGCAAAATGATCATCTTTATGTGTTATTAATGAACCATCAGAAATTTGCTATTTTATTTCGAAAGGAACCTAAATGGGGTATAAATACTGAAATTGCGCATATTTGGAAGGCATACTTAACACATGAAATAGTATGAAAAAACAAATGTCCAAAATACAATGAGTCTAGCAAATTACTGTGCACAACACATTATAGTGTCCAGCAATTTACGATGTCAGGAAAAATAAAGTGTTCACACTTGCTTTAGAAATACACTTGTTAAATTTTCCCTTGTCGACATGGTGCGGTTGTATCATGCTGCGCCCCTCGTAGCTCTTTAATTTATTAGGTTAAAATAGGTGCATGTGGTAAATGTTTTAGTAATCACCTCTTCATCCATTCATAGACCATATATATATATATATATTACATCTGTATCAACCAAGCGCGTATGTATCTGTAAACGTAGTTTGTATATATGGGTGTATTTTCCATCGGGACACACATATCGTCATATGCATATTTTAGTAATTAGTGCATGACAATTTGCACATATGACACTACAGAAAGCTAGGCGTACATGCGTAGATATATAACCAACTTCACACAAAGCGTTTCTAATTTGAACATTCGTCTTCTGTTGCAGGTGTAATAAGTTCCAGTGGGTCTGCATGGAAACATCAAAGAACATTTCCTCTTTCAACGCTACGAGATTTTGGATTTGGTAAACGTAGCTTTGCATCCAGAATATTGGAAGAACTAGACACGTTTTTGTCATTACTAAATAGTTATAAAGGACAGCCATTTGATATATCTGACATAATACAAACCAGTATGTATAATAATGTGATGGCAATTACCGTTGGACGAAGATTCGACTACGACGATGTTAAATTTAAACATTTTGTGCGCCTTCTGAACGAAAATATCACTAATGCAGCATCCACTGGCCCAATGAATGTTGTGCCTTTCTTGGCTAAATTAACAGGTGATCTATTTATTGGAAAGCTACTTCAGCGAAATGCAGACCTCACGTTTGATTTTTTTCGTAACGAGATCGAAGAACACAAACTAACTCTTGATGAAAATAATATTCGAGACTTTTTTTATGTATACTTGGTGCAAATAAAAGAACAACAGGCTAGTGGAGGCAATATATATACAGGTCAGTAATGTTCCGTAAGCTATTGAACACAATGTATATACAGATCAGTAATCTTCTGTACTTTAGTGGAAGTACTGTACGTCCTTATCTCCACTAAGACATCATCAATGTTTAAGAATCAGCATACAAGTTGGATGAGTGAGTTGACTTCTGTGACGACCATGCCAATTTATAGTACAATGTACGACCTTATCTCCACTAAGACATCATCAATGTTTAAGAATCAGTATAAAAGTTGGAGGAGTGATTTGACTTTTGGGACGGCAATAATCATGTAGTATAAATCGAGTTCAGTGCACAAGATATAGATCTAGTATACATTAAACTATTTCGCGAAAAAAAATGCATTCGATTTAAAAAAAAAAAAAAAAAAAAAAAAAAACTTTTTGAACTACGCATGTCCTCGCGCGATGACTTGTCTTATTCATATTAAAAATTCTGTAAATATCATATTGCCGACATTATATTTATAATTGTGTCTCGATATATATCTTTACAGAAGAACAGCTATTACATACAATTGGTGATCTGTTCGCAGCAGGCACAGAAACGACTGCAACAACAATCAGATGAGCAATGCTTTATCTGATGAATAATATGGACATTCAAAGGAAGATGAAAAAAGAAATCGAAGACGTTGTTGGTTATGGACGTCTTCCATGTCTATCAGATAAACCAAATCTTCCATACTGTGAAGCTGTTATGCATGAATCACTCCGCCTAGGAAATATTGTTCCATTCTCGTTGCCCCATCATGTGACGAACGATATTTTCTATAAAGGTTACAAAATTCCAAAAAAATCTGTTATACTACCCAGTCTTGATTCTGTTGTCTACGACGAGAAGTTGTTTTCTGACAGCCATGTCTTTGAACCTGAACGCTTTCTTGATGCAAATGGGATGGTGTGTGGACAGGATAAAGTTCTAGCATTTTCATTGGGTGAGTTATCTATCATGTCATTATCTGCTAGTCCGCTACATTTACTAACGTCATGTTATGTAAGCATATGATGCATGTGTAATGGTCAAACGAAGGTATTAAAATACAAATCAGTCTATGAAAATGATTGTTCACTGTGTTATTTCTATTTATCAGAAGGATAAGATGTAGTGAATGAGTGAGTGCTATTTGTTTAGCGCCACCTCAGCAATTTTTCAGCTATATCGTGGCGAGAGAACATGTTAATTTTCAATGAGATGATTATGATGAGGTGCGCTTTGTACTAGACCAAAAAGACATACAGAAATGAAGGAACACCCAGGACAACAAGTTTTGACACTAGAAAAACATGGATAAGATTCGTTGGTATGATTCTTCATTATAATAGCACTGTTGTATTGTAAATATTGTGATTTTTATTATAAGTCATATTTATGATAAATACTTTACATAATATAATTGATTCCAGGACGAAGAGTGTGTCTCGGGAAATCTCTAGGAAGAATGGAACTATTTCTATATATGACGTCACTAGTACAGAGATATGAATTTCTACCACCAGAGGATGAGAAACCTCCTCCAATCAAGGCAATCCTGGGTATAACATATTCACCAGTCGCGTATAAATTCAGAGCAATGCCACGAAGATCAACTTGTTTTTAAACCAATATACTTTGTATAAATCGGTAGAAGACACTGTGTAGCAATCCATTACTTATATCATGCTGGATTTTACTGTATAATAAGTTTTAAAATATAGTTCAGGAAGACACTGTGTGTAAACATTTTACATCAATCATTGATTTCTTGACCTTGTATACCACCATCCCACATACGCTACTAAAATCTAGAATTTATCTTGATAGTAACTATATTTAACAAAAATATCAACTTGTTTAAATGGGTAATTGATCAATATATACAAGGCACGATACAAGTATTTCAAATCTGGCAAAATTGATAGTCATCACAAACGAGTACGTTTTAAGCTTTTAAAATATTTCTCGCAATACGAACATCGGGAAAAAAACCGGCCTGAAGAAATTACAAATCAGAGAGACCATAGGTGAATCTCGGTATTTGGGACACCTGAAATATCTGAATATAAACAAGAATCAAAATTACGTATGTCAATAACAAATTATCTTTTTTATATTTGTTCGTTGTTGTCTAATTTGGCTTTCTAAATAATAAAAATGTTAAAATATCAAATAAAAACACTTTTGGAGATGGTAAATGTATTAAATAAGAGAATACAATCTGACGTGTAGACTGTTCATTATGAAATCAATTTTTGAATTGGACTAAACCACAATACTAGGATGGTGCTATCAATGCTAACATTTAAAGGTATTATTCAATTGATTATAAATAGTTACTCGGGAAAACGTTTTATTTTCTGTGAAGATATTACAGGAACAATTTATATAACAGTTTAATGTTATCAATAGGTAAGTTATAATGTTTATGCTGCTCTGGACAGTATTTTCTATTGTATTTTTAATCAAACTTTTGTCTAGGTGTTGTGGAAAGGAAAAAGACATTTATCCTAAGGGATTTAACAGTGAACATTCAGAACAGTTCTAGATTTTATAAATTTGATTTTTGTAATTGTATATTATCATTAAGCAATTTTTTGTTATTTTATTAAAGCATAGAAACTTAATTGATTGTTGGTGGTTTATTTCTGTTACTTGAATATTCTAGAAAAAAAAAACTTTACTTCACAGCAGTTCCACATGTTGTTTTCGTTATGAAAATAACTATACTATTGGTCATTTGATGTTATTAATGCCCAATTTTATTCATATCTTTTTCTTATTTAAAGGAAAACATTTAACTGTTAAATATATTTTTTTTTCTTAATCCTTTACCAGAATAATCGCCTAGACTTTCTTATTTGATGTTCTTGTGGCAAGTGGCATTTTGATTGGCTAACAATTTAATTATAGCACTTCATGAAAGCCGTGCTGTGTATTTCATACGCACAGAAAATCGATAATCGCTCTCTGTGACCTTTTTTCAAAGATACACGTATTTATGTTTTCCTATAATGACATACATGTACTTATTAATGTTAGAACATTCAGATAAAAATGATTTCAGTCTCGAGATGTTATATATCCCGTTTTAAAGAGTAGTGGTTTTGATAAACGGTTCGGCTTAACAAAACAACCGCCCTTTAAAACGGGATATATAACATCTCGAGACTGATAACGTATATTATTACATAAGGCTCTATTTTACTGTTTTTCTATTGGCCAGAAGCAATACACGTGACATTCCATTTTCTAACATATTGATTAGCAAAAAGCAATTTCTGTGCAATAAATAATCATATTGCACTCTCGTGCAAAATCAATGAATAAAATTACGTGGCACGAGAGTGCAATATGGTTTTTTATTGCACAGAAATTGCTTTTTGCTAATCAATATGTTAGAAAATTTCATAAAATTTCTAAATTTCAATTTTTTTTAAAACATTTCAAAATTTCAAAGATTTCTTAAAATTTCTAATTTTTGTTTAAATTCTAAATTTTCATAAAATTTCAAAACTCCATAAATTTCATAAGATTTCAAAAAAACTCAAAATGAATTTTTTTTCTAAAAGTTTCAAAAATGTCAAAGTTTTCATAAGATTTAAAAATGATAGTAAAATAGAGCCTTATGTAAAACAATTACTACAATTGAACATATCACGCGCATGATTACTGTAAAACATTTCTGATACCTAAGATGACTTTAAGTTAACAAAGACTTAAGCAAAGTTTATTATATAATGATCACGTATAAGTGGACGACTGTGTACTTTTAAGTGTACGTAAAACCTTATAAATTTCAATTTCTGTTCACTTAGGTAACAGCCGTTCATGTATGTGACTCTTCCATGATATTTAATTACAAGATGTCATTGACGAACTACTGTAATAAAGCAAGACCATTGTGTGTGATTATCATAAGTAAGTAATAAATGTCAGATTGTTATATACCCGTGGTCATTTGTTGCACGACTATTCGGTTAATCAAGTCGTGGTGGGGATCTTCACACTGTTGAAGTGATGACTTCAATTTATCCCTCGCCATGGATTCTATACCTTCCTTATTAGCAGAAACCTTTTATGAAGGAAATCGTGATAGGAACCATAAGCTCTAATATCGGATCAACTGAGACATATGTATTCCATATGCCAGTGTTGCTGGTATTTTTGTAGATGCAATCGTCTCTTTTATTGTAAAAGTACCCTTTTATGTATTACGAAAGTGGCACTTCACTTAATAAAGGTAATAACAAAATTACCGAACTCCGAACAATCTTACAAAGAGAAAGTCAAAACTCATAATTATATAAACAGACAAATCAGTCAACAACCGGAAAACTGTGAAAACCGTAATGACCCTGACTTGGTACAGGCATTTCTAAAGAAATGGTGGGTTGAATCAAATTTTAAGGCGCCAAACCTCCCGCTCTCATTACGGTTCAAAGGTTCCGGCTGTCACTGTAACAGTATTTAAATACAGGAACAAAATAGGTAAAATAGTTGTCAAAGCAGTACCATATTCGGTGACGTAAATGTCAAAAATATTTTTACGTCACACATTGACAAAAAAATTCTTGACATTTGCGACTTCTTTATCTTTATACATTTTCACTATATGAAAATGCATCGCTTATAATTTTTTCTGCAGAGACGGAATAAACCATACACCCATGTATATCAAGTTCTGAGAGCAAGTTGTTGGGGTACGAACTCTTTGAAAAGTGCCAGAAGGAATTTTATAATAAGATAAGAAAGAAACAAACACCACACTGTCAGAACAATTTTAATATTATATATCAAAAGCGTAGAAAGAGGAAAAATCGATACTCTTAACACAAATACCTGACCGCTCGCTTGTTTGCCTTGGTACAGGTATTTCAATAGAACGTGGGGTGGTTAGACTAGTTTCATGGACCCAAGCCTCCACTCTTAGTGTTTTGAGATAATACCAGGTGAACAGGTTTTTCAAAGGGAAATCTATAATTTTGATCATTATCCATAATACATTTAATCTTCGTGACACAGATGCAGTCATATGTATGCTAATAGTTCTATTAAAGACAGCTGATGGTCTCAACCCTTATTTAGATATTAGATGTATACAAGGCCATCGGATTACCTAATAATGAAACAATGTTCAACTGTAAATCAACATATAATTGCCAATATAAGGAATTTAGAATCTGCTTTTATTCCCTCCATATGTCAAAAGCGGTAAGAGGTACACAACAGATGTGTTGAAAAACACTATAACCAGGACTTTTAAGACAGGTTCCACAGAAAAAACTGTATGCAAGTAAAATAAACTAGAGGCCCATAATATCCTGCATTGCTCACCTGGTGATTCGTACAATTTATGTTCAATCTATTTCACATATAGCTATATTTTATGCTGCACTTTTTCTATTTGTGGAATATTGAAAACAATGATAAATTTAATTGCACTTAATAATGCACAAATGTAATTATAAGTATGGGATGCAACTTTATTGGTCTAAAGAGCTTGTTCTTCGGTCAACACATTTACTTGCCAATACAACTACTAAAGATTGAATTCAAGACTTAAATGGCCTCATGTTAATATTCATCCATTAGCATAGGCTTTCTTATATTTGAAACGGCTAAAGCTACAACACATTTTGCGTCATATTCCAGAAGAATTTTTTCAATGGAATTCAACGGAAAAAAAATGTTATTTTGGGTCCCCTTTGGCCCCTTTTATCTCAGAAACCATAAGAGAAATTTCAACCCCTGTTGACAAACGCTTAGAGGAGATTTCATAAAGAATCTAAAAAGAAGAGGAACAAAACTACCAAAACAGATTTGAAACAAAAATCTTAAATTTTTTGACATTTGTCCTTTTGTCACTGATATCTTGTAAGGCTACACATGTACAACAACTCAGTTGACTACACCAGATAGATATTTTCCACAGGATTTTAAAGGAAAAAGCTTCATACAAATCTGACTTAAAATTAAGCAAAGCATAATTTGCTATCATTTATTCTTCTTCTTCTTTCAAGTAAGGAACCGGATTCGTTAAACGAATGTATTTGGTTCCGCTTGGAAACTTTGCGCAGTTTCGGGAAAACAACAAGTCCTCTCTATTCTATTTACATTTAAAACAATTTACAATTAAGATTATGTAGACGCTATTGTTGTTCAGTGTCTTCTAGAGCTTGACCCTAGAGCAGCTCTGAATCCTCCAACTGTATCTTTCGATGTTGTATTAGCTGGAAGTAAATTCTAGTCTCTGATTGTCTTAGGGAATAATGATTGTCTGTATGTGTCTCTCTTTGGTCTTTCTTGGTAGAAGCAGTTTTTACCTCTGGTCCGGCTGTCATTTGGCGTTAGGTATTGGCGACTATCTATGTCGATAAGTCCATGCTGGATCTTAAATAGCATACATAGTCTTGCTGATTTCGTTCGATCTTCAAGGTTTTCTCATTTTAATGATTTTACCATATTTGAGACACAGCCTGGTGTTTGGTCTGTGTAGTTGTTGTGGACAAATCTCGCTGCTCTTTTCTGTACATGTTCTATGAAGTTGATCTTTTCCTGGTTTAATGGATTCCAAACCGTGCATGCATATTCCACTGTTGGTCTAACCATTGCCTGTATATGCTGCTGACCTTACAGGTTGTATGCAGTCTTTAAGGTTTCGGCGGATAAATCCTAGTGTCTTGTTTCCTTTGACAACGATGTTGTCTATGTATCTATCCCATTTTGGATGATGGTACTTTTAGGCTCTCTACAACCCCTTTCATCATGGAAACCATAAACGCTAACTCAGATATTGTTGAAAATGCAAGAAAACATTTCAAAAGGCACATAAAGAAACCCAAACAGCATTTCTACTCTGAATTCGTTACACTAGCAATTTAACGTGCCAGTTTTACTTTAAATAAACTTTTCGTTTCTTGTATATGCAATAATCCCATCGATATAATAGATTTGTTTATTACGACAAGTTTGAAGACACCAAGCGTGTAATCGGCAGCCGTAATTCGAAGAAAGACAGACAATGCAATGCCAAGAGAAAAAGGAAGGACTGAAAATACAATGTCCAAGAGAAAAAGGAAGGACTGAAAATACAATGGCCAAGAGAAAAAGGAAGGACTGAAAATACAATGTCCAAGAGAAAAAGGAAGGACTGAAAATACAATGGCCAAGAGAAAAAGGAAGGACTGAAAATACAATGGCCAAGAGAACAAGAAATGTGTGCATCACAAAATACGCCCGTCTATATAAATTATCAAACGGTATAATGGTAATGACCCCAAAATAAATAGGGTTCTTCCCCTTCCACAGGGGAATCATGTGGCCAAGTTTGGTAAAGATCTAATGTACAGAACTAAAGTTATCGTGCGGAAACGATCCTGTTGTCAAAAATTATATTCATAGTAGCGGTGACCTGGACCTTTGACCTAATGACCCCAAAATAAATAGGGTTCTGTCCCTTCCTCAGGGGAATCATGTGGCCAAGTTTGTTAAAGATCCAATATACAGAACTAAAGTTATCGTGCGGAAACGACCCTGTTGTCAAAAAATATATTTATAGTAACAATGACTTTGACCTTTGCCCTATTGGTCCCAAAATAAATAGAGTTCTTCCCCTTCCACAGAGGAATCATATGGGCAAGTTTGGTAAAGATCCAATATACAGAACTAAAGTTATCATGTCGAAACGACCCTTTTGTCAAAAATTATGTTTATAGTAACGGTGACCTTGACCTTTGACCTAATGATCCCAAAATTAAAAGGGTTCTTCCCCTTCTACCCGGGAATCATGTGGCTAAGTTTGGTAAAGATTCGTTATACAGAACTAAAGTTATTGTGCGGAAACCTTTGTGGACGCCCGCCCGCCCGCCATTCCCAATCACATAATGCGGACCGTCTCGAGACGAGCGTATAAAAAGGAAGGACTGAAAATACAATGACCAAGAGAAAAAGGAAGGACTGAAATTACAATGGCCAAAAGAAAAAGGAAGGGCTGAAAATACAATGTCCAAGAGAAAAAGGAAGGACTGAAAATACAATGGCCAAGAGAAAAAGGAAGAACTGAAAATACAATGACCAAGAGAAAAAAAGGACAAAAGGACAAATAACGATACACATACAACTAATAAATCAGCAACATGTACCCTACGATAAACAGGGGATGAACTCAATTTATCCTGAAGGGTAGATAGTTCCGTTAAACTAGTGGCACCCATTGTGTTTCACTTGTGACAAACCCGTTAATAAGTCATGAATGTGACGAATTGACCGGATTGTGAGCATTTTGCTGCTCATTTGTGACACAGATACTACTTAAAGGGGCATTATCTGCCAAATTTACCCATAACAACTATCAGATATGATTGATGCCTTAATAAAATGTGTTTCTGTAACTTATAAATGTTATGAAATGTACATGCATCAGGGAAGAAAGGTGCAACTGCTCGTGTATTGAGATCGATCAAGAAATGGACGCCATCTTATTAATTATCGACATTGCTTACGGAGTTTGCCGAATCGTCATTAAATCAATACAACAATGCACTTATTTCTTATTTTCTGTGAATCTGCTTTTAGTCGGCGTTAATTACGGACAAAGAACCATGCAAGTAATGTTCGTTCTCAAAAGGCTGAAAAGTGGTACGATAAACTGTTTAATGTGAAACACTTACCTTTATTTCATCATTTTAAAGCTATTTACCAATTTCCAAAACATTTCTTTTTTTTTGGTCAAAATCGTAGCTAATGCCTCTAACGGTTAGCCGAATCATGCTGACAACAGTAAAAATATGATGCGATAATTTCAACTTAACCACTAGGAACCATTGGTTCTGTAGCTTCCGTGTTATCAGCAGCCAACCTCTTTAAAAGAAATCATGATAGGTACCACAAGCTCAGGAATATCGTATCAATTAAGAGTTATATACTTCATATATAGGAGCTGATACACTTAAGTGTCTGTCTCACAGAAAACCATGCAAACTCGTAACATAGTGATATTTTCAAAACCTTATGAAATCTTGTCCATGAAATACCTTTGGCCAAGTACAATTAACACACAAAATATTTTTTTCAAATTTTATTATTTGACTGAATTATTAGGGCTTTTTGATTTATCCAGTATTTCAATATACATGTTTGTACAATGAAGCCAAAAACAATGAATTTTACAATATTTCAACCTCCAATATATCTTGTATAGCATACAATGTGTCTATCTCATATAGTATCCAGGATTAATCAACTTTCACTGTATCATTTAACATAATATACTCAATATTTGGTCGCATGGATTTTTTACAGGCCACACTTTAATATACCCATAAATCAGTAAATGGCCTTTTATGCAAAAATTGTACATATATAACAGGAAATATCTCCCTTGGGGGAGAAAATAAAAATATCCCTAATTTATTTCGATATAACTTTGTTTTCATACAAAAACATATAAAAAATCCACCTTCGATAAATTAAGATAAAATGGTGAAAATAAGGACAAAAGTTAAGTACATGTGCACTTAACCGAAAATAGACAAGGTGAATAGAAAAAACGGTAGAGCAGTGTTAATGCTCAATAAGTACCAAAATATCAATACAGAAGTTATGTATAGTATTCCAGAGGTATAAAAAGGAGTTTAATGAAGATATAAAATTAAGGTACATTGTGGTTTTGGGGGGTGGGTGGGACAATGCATCCATTTTGTGCATCTGACTAAAATGGAATTTAAATTAAAACTTTGTTTTTAAAATGATCTAATAAGATTTATTGGTGATGAATTAGATAAAATAAGTAAACTCTATTTTAGTTTGTATGAGGTATTTCATACTTATTGAAATTTCATATTTTATAAGGGGAGATAATTGTAGAGGAAAATCACATTTTCTCAAATTTTTTAGAATAGGGTCTGTGACCCCGATTTCCTATTTTATACTTTTAACGTGTTTAATGAAAAATATCTGTTGCTTAAATTTCCATCTAAAGCTACCATTTCCTTTATCAAAAAATAGACAATGTGTTTTCCCCCCCAATAACCTATTGTTTTAGGATTAAAATTCTAAAGTCAATTTGATCATCAAACTTTCAAAGCAGCTTCAGAATAATCTATTGATTTATTTTTTGACAGTGCACTCCAAAACAAATCTTAATCAAAGTGCTGACAGCAATGATTATAATGCCCCCATACCGAAATATATTGAATCATCTATGTGATATGCAGCTTATGTTTGAATAATGAAATAATAATTGAAATTAAATTAATCCTATTGTTAAAAAAAGTGAAGAAAACAAATGTCATTACAATAAGCATATAAATTTGCAGCCAGCTCCTAAACAATTTAAAACAATACATATGTGATTGTGTTAAAATAAGCCGATTTTTTTGTTGGCTCTATCCATCTTATATCCTACATGAGATAGTGAAACTTCTTCTCAATAATACGTTTATTTTTCTGAGGTTCTTCTATCATGGATCTGTATCAAAAACCTTCTCTTATACTCTTAAATAATCACAGATTACAAGTTTATATGTGTTAGATTTGTGCATTTTGGTAAATAGGCCAAGAAATTGGCAAGTTGATATTCTAATTATCAGAAAAAGGATATCCCATCAATATGAAATGAAATAAAAACAAGAGGTTGAACATATATCATACTTATTCACAGGTGAACATTTAACATATTCTGTCTAACCACTATGCAAAGCTTGAATTGTTCAAAGTTAACTTTAATTTGAAAAAATGAAAATAAATTAGAATCCCTGCATATAATGGCTAATTTACATGTTCACAGCAGTGTACACTTCTTCCACAATATTTTCAATATTGGAATTATAATCATTAGTTTTTAGCACTGCAATGACCTCTGATAGAGTTTCATCTTGACCGACATCGTCATTGGGAATTTCTTTAAACTGAACTTGTAGAGTACTCGAAGAAGTTTCTGATTTTGTCTTCGGCTTTGTTAGGAAAGATGCCATGTAACTTTTTATCTGACTTGGATTCAACCACTCCAACTTCTTAAAAACTCGTTCTCCCTATTCATCGCATGATTTTCGAACTTCATTGGCAAGTGCAACATAATCTGGCCTTTTTCCTGTTTTTCAGACATATTTTGTTCAGTTTCACTATATGTTTTTTCCATCAATTTCTTTACTTGTAAGAATGCTTCTGAAAATAAAAGTGATATACGATATATACATTACATGTATACATGACGTACTTCATAATTTGCATTTGTCAACCTTATTCTTCAGTGTTGGAAGTTCATGTTAAGTGGTTTCTTAATGAGTTGCTAGTTTCTTTAATTATGCCTTTGTTGTCAAGTAAATCTGTTGACGAAAATAAACCAATTTTTTTTTTAATTGGCTGCCTTCTGGAGATAGAGCAGAAAATTTCTTTGGAAATATAATCTCAACGTGATTAAAATACACTATACTCAAGCCAAAATATATAGGGAAGTAGTTACTACATGTTTCTAAGACTTGCTTTAATTCATTCTATATTTTTTCGGAAATGGATATACATGTATATCAAATATTACTCCAGAAATCTATGAAAATAAATAATTTTATCCTTGCTCTATACAACAAAATATTTCATCTGTCTCAGTTTCACTACATGTACATTTGCACTCAAAATAGCCAATAGGCCTTATTTTTATAAGCTTGAAACAGCATAATTCAATGGCTGAAATAACATTATCCAAAATAACAGAAATGTGTCAATGTGATACGGCCTCCCGTAACTTTAAAACCCAAAATTCAAGTTTGACATGTCCTTTATTGTTGATTACAGCATAACCAAATTTCAAATCAATCAAAATTCAGTTGAGGTTTGGAAGTTATTGAACAGATATATTGTGCAGTGGGATGGAATTTATTGTTGCACAATAATAATGTAAACCTGTATTTCACAGACCAAACTAAGAGACAGACACTTAAATGGAAAGTTCACAGTGTGAAAATTGAAAGCTTAATTTTGATCGTAATGTTTCGTTATTAACCGGCCCTCAGTGTCAATTATGCGGTGTAGGTCAGGGTATGAAGCAGACCTAGCTGTACAAAATGTATATGAGGTACATTTTACGTCATGTGGAATGGGGGTAGATGCGGTCAACAAATACTATCGCCCAATATAACAAATATTCTATCAATCAGAAACTCGAGCTTGTTTTTATATATCTAAGTTGACTTTTTGACTGCAATAGTTTGACAGTGTATCTCATTTTTTGAAACACTATTTCAGATTTGTTCTGTGGGATTTTCTCGTATACAGTCAGTGATGCCAACAACTTACACACAGCTATATTTACTGGATACAACAAATTAGTACTTCCAGATTATCCCGTTACTATGCAAATCCAATACAACTTACTAACAATAAATTCATTGGTGAGTTACATTTTCTTGCTTCTACAATAACATGTCTCAAAACAACCTAAATACAACAACACATCTGTTTCATATAGTGGAATGTGGAAACATCTGACCTCCGATTCACAGCTTCCATGCAGCCTTGATACTACATATATTATTATCTGATAAGTAGAATTTTGATTGACTAAAAACTTACTTCTAAAACTTCAGGGAAGGCGTGCTGTGTATTTCATGCGGCACAGAAAATCTATAATCGCTCTCTGTGACCTGTTTCTAAAGATACACGTATTTATGTTTTTCCTATAATAAGGACATACTTATTAATGTTGGAACATTCAGATAAAAATGTTATCACTCTCGAGATGGTATATATCTCGCGACGCCTCACCGTTTAGCAAAACCACTGCCCTTTAAAACGGGATATACAACAAATGTATAACATCTCGAGACTGATAACGTATAATGTCGTTAGTTCTAGGTTAGGGTTATTATCCTATGTAATGTACATATTGAAAGCAAGTACCAAAACACAAAATTGTGATTTTACGAGTCAGTTCAACAAGAAAGAAATCATTTTTTGTACAACATTATCAGTATTTGAATTTTTGGAAAGTGCATTTGTGAATTCTTTGTTGAATTAAAGAAAACAATGTTTGATATTTCATACCTTGGAAATAATAGGAAGAACGGTATGACCTTTGGTCTAAAAAAAAAAGAACTTTCACCTAATTTCTTGTACTTATCAAAGGGTACACCATGTGACCAAAATTATGAAATCACACAACAGTCCCTTATGCATTTGGGTTTTTTTTATTATTGGTTTGAATAAGCATGTACATAATAAAGATTTAATGAGATTTGGTGATGATATCCCTACTCATTTCTAAACAATATGCCATCAAGTTTTTATATGAAAGAGTTTATTGTTTATTATATTTTCGCGATGCATTTGTCATTGAATTGATAGTTCTGAGAGCTCTGGTAGCATAGCAACGGATTTCCTCCATCTTTAACAGTTCTTGTAAGAAACAGAAATGGACATCGAACAAAAGAGTGTCACTTTCTAAATCCAATACTAAAGCATTTTTTTTTTGTCTGGCAAAAAGTTCATCGTTAAGAGTAAAAAAAAACCAGTGGTTAAAAGGGTTGAATTCAAATTTCGAAATTTTGCATATACCGAAGATCTACTCAATATCTATTTTTCATATAGTTTTAGCATCTTTGATGCCTTACTTCTTTGAACTGGTTGTGACAGTGGGCTGTATGTCGTTTTAAGCTGATTTTCTCTATAAGATTTGGATTGAAATAAAACAGTTCAAGGAAGAAGCCCTTATGGGCCTGTTGCGATCGGTTTAGCCGTTTATTGTGTACATACTTTACTCAACAATATGTTGAATAATGCATTTAATGCAAAGTTATATCTTTGTGCTAAAACTAGAAAATAATTCAATTAACTAAAATGAAAAAAAAACTTGTTGCACTTCTAATAAGCTTAGCGTTCGCTAATACAGTAAAACCTGTCTAAACCTAGCCCCTTTAGGGCTGAAGAATTTGTTCAGTTTAGACAGGTGTTTGTTCTACACAGGTTGACATTACATAGACATTTAGTAGATGGCACTTTAAGGATTGTCTGATTTAGGCAGGTTTTCAGTTTACTCAGGGTTCGGTTTAAACAGGTTTCACTGTATATATTTTGTTCTTTAATTGCACATGAAAACAAACGTACATATTTTGACCATATGTACTGCTAAAGCTGATTACATAAGAAATGGGTCATCGATAGGCATGGAAAACTATATTTACGTGTTGATCTGGTTCCTTATGAAACACGTGTTCATGATTCCTTATGTAACACGTGTTCATGGTTTTGTATGTAATATTTTCATGGCTCCTTATGTAACACGTGTTCTTGGATATTTATGTAACACATGTTCATGATTCCTTATGCAACACGTGTTCATGGTTCCTTATGTAACATGTGTTCGTGGTTCCTTGTGTAACACGTGTTAATGATTCCTTATGTAACACGTGTTCATGGTTCCTTATGTAACACCTGTTCGTGGTTCCTTGTGTAACACGTGTTCATGATTCCTTATGTAACACGTGTTCATGGTTTTGTATGTAATATTTTCATGGCTCCTTATGTATCACGTGTTCTTGGATATTTATGTAACACATGTTCATGATTCCTTATGCAACACGTGTTCATGGTTTCTTATGTAACACGTGTTTGTGGTTTTATATGTAACACGTGTTCATGGTTCCTTATGTAACACGTGTTCATGGTTCCGTATGTAACACGTGTTCGTGGTTCCTTGTGTAACACGTGTTCGTGTTTCATTTAGTAACACGTGTTCATGATTTCTTATGTAACACATGTTCATGGTTTCCTATGTAACACGTGTTCATGGTCTCTTATGTAACACGTGTTCATGGTTCCTAATGTAACAAATGTTCATGGTTCCTTATGTAACACATGTTGGTGGTTCCTTATGTAATACGTGTTCATGGTTCCTTATGCAATATCTGTTCGTGGTTCCTTATGTAACACATGTTGATGGTTCCTTATGAAACACGTGTTCGTTTTTTTTTATGTAACAGGTGTTCATTGTTCCTGATGTAACACGTGTTCATGGTTCCTAATGTAACATGTGTTCGAGGTTCCTAATGTAACACATGTTCGTGGTTCCTAATGTAACACATGTTCATGGTTCCTTATGTAAAACGTGTTCAAGGCTTCCTTATGTAAAACGTGTTCAAGGTTTCCTATGTAACACGTGTTCGTGGTTCCTAATCTAACACATGTTCGTGGTTCTTTATGTAAGACTTGTTCGTGGTTCCTTTATAAACAATATTATTAGGTATGAATAAGCTATTGTGCTAAAGGCAACTGATACATTACATAATTATTAAACTTAACAAGATTTTAAGGGACTTGTAAAGTATTTAACTAGTAGAACGTGCAATCATTCAAATGATGAATCAAAATCAAATTGCAACTCAAAATAGTTCTGTATTTAACTAACATGAAAACAAATTATATTCAACCTCCAATTCACTTGAAGTCATTCTAGAAGTTGCAATCAATTCTGTATCAGATTTAATTATGCAAAGAATTACAGAAAATACGTGATCATGGTGTATTTACACATATTTCTGAAAGTTAATATTGAAACAAATGTTTTGAATAAGAGGCTTGATTTGTTTAACTATATTAAGTTATTTACCAGGAGAAATAAGACTTCACGTTATTGATAATTGATTTGTATTTGTAGTTAATAAAGTATCAAATATCTTTGTAATCCAATTTAATCAATAGTACATTGTATAATATTCTACAATTACAGAAATGTAATTAAGATAAAACCGAGAGCGTCATACTACATATACAATATAAATACTTCAGCTGAACTCAGTCATCGATATAAATGGTATCACTCGTGGCCGCGACTCTATGATAGTTTCACATATCCAATGAAAGCATACCAATATCAAATGTGTGGAAAAAACTAAAAGGATGAGCAATATGGACCCCACCAAATAACCGGGAATGAACTCAGGTGCTCCTGAAAAGTAAGTAGTTTCTGCCTCTTATAAGACACCCGCCGTGTTACTAATAAATACAGTCAAGTCCGATAAAAGCCTTTGTAGTGATAGAGAAAAAAAACATTTAGGTAAGAAGTTTTGTTTATGTATAGATAGTACGTAACGATCCACCAGATTGTGATGACAACCGTATAATACTTGTAGCCATGACTTTAATATAGGAGCAACGTATCCTAGTTTTAGTAACTTCTGAATAGTGACAAGATTAATAGTATTTCCTAAGCATCCCATGGTGTTATCTACTAAACAAATCATGTTATTGATGGATTCATTTCTCAATAATGGAAAGACTCATCGTATGTACCAAACATCCCATGATTTATCTAGTAAACAAATCACATTATTGATGCTTTAAAAGAAGAGTATAGTCAAACCTGTATTAAGAGGTCACCATTGGGACCAAGGAAAAGTGGCCTTATAAGGTGACCTTTTAATACAGGTGACTGCTTAATAGAGGTGACTGCATGGGCATGTCTTACTGTATTTGTGGATTGGTAATCTACTACATATATCAGTTTAACCTTCCATTCGATATTATTACTTATTTCAGGAGATAAAGACCCAGACAATTTCGACTTCCGGTTGGTTTACAGTGGTAAGTTGTTATAATATATGATATTATTGATGTTTTAAGGACTTTCTAGAACACATTGAGTACATTTCCTTTACAACAGAAATGATAGCCGTGTGACTATATGAGGAGTACAAGAAAATGATAAATCATCAGATAGGATGTCTAAGAGTCTCCACAGAGACTCAAGTAAAGCAGATTACGACTTAAAGAGGAATATTTGATAACACATTAACTGAGCATCATTTTTGTAGATTTCTTAAAGTTTGCATATACAAATCAATACTTTTAAAAGTTCAATAAATTGTACCCATTAAACAATATTCAATGGGACTGGTTGAGTACTATATTCTACTTGCTTACATGAATAATGTGTATGTAGCGACACACACGACACAGTTTCTACAACAACAACAACAATTGTACTAATGAACTGTAATAATGTTGTTATATATGTTAACATCAAGTCAACAATGTTGCGCATCTATATCTAGGCGATACCAACATGAAAAGAGTTTGTTTATATGAGATGATGTGTGTACGTGCTCTGGAATTGGATTTGTATATCACTATCTCACTTATTGATACATCACACAAAACTTGTATAGTCTTTAATTTTATTCAACTTGGGATAGAATCCACAGTCTTAACTACTCGAAGTGAGAACGAAAACCATTACATCTTCCATGTGTATTTTCATTTCAGGTATTTAGATACTCATTATTTGCCATATCATGTTCATTATTAGATACGATATTGTCATTGGAACGTAATATTAGTAATGATATCATGAAGACTTTTAACAGAATATTTAAAAAATAAAATCAAGAAGTACAATAATATTGCATGTTTTCTTTATATACTAGTCAACAAAGGAAACGACACAAAGGCTTGATGCTCAATATTTTTTACATAGAGAAAATAAAATCGTATAATATAGATTCATATGGGCATAGCAAATAAGGCAATCAAACAAATTTCTCAACATCATTATAAGAACAAATCATGGACAGACATAAATTGTCATGCAGTATGGAGGTTTGCGGAGTTCAGTAACGTGTGTGACCACCTCTTGAAGCAACGACAGCTTCGCATCTCCGACCCATAAAACCAATCAATAGTTGGATAAAGGCTTGTGGGGTGTTGTTCCACTCGTGCACAAGTGCGTCACGCAGCTCCTGTAGTGTTTCCGGTGGATTTTGACAGTGGCGACCACGTCTACCGAGTTCATCCCATAAGCGTGCAATTGGTGACAGATCCGGTGATATTGCCGGCCAGTGAAGAATACGGATGTGATTCTGGTTCAGAAAACCTTGACAAACACGGGCCACATGACATTTTGCATTGTCATGTTGAAAGGCGTGATCAAGGTTTCGCTGTGGCAGAAAGGGCAGAACGATAGGTTCAAGAATATCGTCTCTGTATTTTACGGCATTCAATGTTCCTTGAACAATTTTGAGCTGAGTGCAACCATCATGACAAATTTCAGCCCAGACCATAACAGTTCCGCCTCCAAAACGGTCGGACTCGTACACACACTGGTTCGTAAAACATTCCCCACGCCTGCGGTACACACGATAATGTCCATCGTTAAAACAAAGTGAAAATCGGGATTCATCACTAAAAAGGATGTGTGGCCAGGTGTGAAACCTCCAACGACGGCGTGCACGAGCCCCGGATAGTCTCGCGGTCATATGGCGTCGCTTAAGGATTGGTCCTACCACCGAGTGCCTAGCTCGGAGTCCAGATTCACATAGTCTTCTGCGAATAGTCTAACTCGATATTGAGACGTTTGCTAGACCAAGTGTTCTACGGGCAGTGTCCTCAGCCGTTATCATACGGTTCCGGAGGTGAATAAGACGTACATGTCTGTCTTGACTTTGTGACGGCACACGTGGCCTGCCGTTACGGGATCTGTCATTCGTTCTACCTGTGTCGAAGACGAATCATTAGCCTTGAAATGGTTATTCTAGACACATTAAAGTGGTCTGGAACGGCCTGGTGACTCATTCCAGTCTGAACCATGCTCGCTCACGGTCATTTTGACAGATCCGTGGCATCGACGTTCTTGTGAAAATTCAAATTATCAGAATGACAAATTGTTTACTTTTGTTGACCGCAATTAATGACCGCATGTGATTTAAATGCCTAATTCGATCATCGCAAACTCGATCATGGGACGGAACATTGACATTCCGGAATTTTCCCGTACCGAAACAGGGTGTTATTGTTTGTTTTGTGAGGATAAACGCGTTTCACGCAAACATTGACGTAAATGATAATAAACAATTTGTTTTTGTTTTAGCATAAAAATATATTTAAACAAAATCTGTAACGTTTCTTTTGTTGATTAGTATATTTGTGTTTATAAAGGTATGGATAGATAGACGATTATCGTGGACACCGTCTGTTCATGGCAATATAGATCATATTTATGCTTCACAAAAGGTTATTTGGCATCCAGCATTAATCGTTGATAATTCGTAAGTAAAAAAAGTATCAGATCCTATCTGTGTTAATAGAATATTATAATTTAGTGCCTTGACGATTACCATGGAGATGCGGAATTTGTGCAAACCAAATAATAGTTCTTGAAACTGTGAACAAGACGTAAAGAATGTAAAGAAACTACGGACGTCGTACGTTCTTCTGAAGTACCTAATCAATTGGTCGTTTTTGGTGACATTGTCCAATAATATGGTAGTTACATAACAAAGCAAAATAATGTAATTATTATCAAATCTAAGGTCTTCGGGTGTCTTACTCCCAGAAACTTTCAAGTTTGTTGGTTTCCAATATTTTGAATTTGAGTGTACCTGATGAAAGGTATTTTAGAAACTCGTCGTGAGCACTAAATTAGATATCTACGTTTTTAATACTATCACTAGGTCAATACCTCTGTTTGTAGACTGTTAGCCCCCAGGGTATCGTCCGCTCAGTATCTTATGAAGTATGCAACACAATTTGTATTGCTATTTATTACCATTTTCAAGATATAAGACCAATTAGATATATTTGTTATTGAAATACAATTCCTAAATAATGTAATTATTACAAAGACTAACGTACCCCTCCATCAGACATATGTGACCTTATTAGAGTTTGTCTGTCCTTTTAAGGCCATTTGGATGTTCGCAATTTTTCACAAATATATTTGGCTATCCAATATTTTGAATTTGAGCGTACCTGATGACGGTTATGATGAACTATCGTGCACACTATCTTAGATATGATATTAAGGTTTTTATTACATTAATTTATCTATTTTATTTTATTTATGTATATACAGTAATAACTGGTGTATGATAATATAAAACTAATTGTACATCTAGAAAGAGAAAGGCACACACACCAATGTCTGGATATAATGAAAACGAAATGGATATATTTCATTGGTAGAATAGTTTGAAGATACCAAAGGGTAATCAGAATCCGTATATCGAAGAAGAACAGACAACACAATGGCCAAAAGAAAAAGTACAAAAGGACAAACAACGATCTACAAAACATATATATAAAACTAAAGATCGAGTAACACGAACCCTACTAAAATCCGGGGGTGGACTCAGTTGCTCAAAAATCACAAACAGCTCCGATTAGATATTAGTATGATACCACTCACACAATGCCTAAGGACTATTTCACATTAACCCACAAGCTACGACACGAGCTCACACTTTCACACATGCTAGAAACTGTCTCACACTCACCCACTCACAATGTACTATCGCACGCCCACTGATAGGTTTAAGACTATTTCACAGTCACCAATATTTTAAAATCTATCTCACACGCTATGTGGTATGCTCACCATTTTAGATTTCATCGTGATTGCGTAATGAAGACAGCAATAAAAGTGTTGTTCTTTAACGATTGATATGTAGTATCTATATCAATTTTTTATAAATGAGCTGTTGTGACTTTCATGTGCCATTCTATCTTGTAATGAAATCCCAAGCGAGAACTATTATCATATTCTTGTATATGTTACAGCATAACAGATTTAACTAATTTAGCGCCGACATTAACCATGACATATAATTAACCTCTTGCTTATGTTACAGTATAACAGATTTATCTAATATAGGCGAAGTGTAATGAGTTAGCTTAACGCCGACATTAACCATGACATATAATTAACCTCTTGCTTATGTTACAGTATAACAGATTTATCTAATATAGGCGACGATAAACTGCAAGTTAAAATTGATTACACCGGAGAGATACGATGGGAACCATCCGCCATTTTGACCACTTCATGTGACATGGATGTGACGTTTTTCCCGTACGACGTGCAATCATGTGATATCGAGCTGGCTAGTTGGGGTTTTCACACCGATGCAGTAAATCTAACATTTTATAAAAGTAACGTCAATCTTCAAGACTATAGAACAAACGGGGAATGGGATCTCATTTCAACGTCACAGCACACCAGCGAGATAGCAGAAGATGAACTAGTATATAAGGAACTATTGTTCCGAATTGTTGTTGAGAGACTTCCGGGTTATTACATAATGAGTGTCATCTTCCCTGTCTTTATCACATCTATGTTGACTGCGGTAACCTTTATTCTTCCCGTGGAATCCGGGGAGAAACTGGGTTATATATTAACAGTTCTCATGGCATTAACAGTGTTTCTGACATTATTTGCTGACATCATGCCTTCTACTTCAAAACACACATCTGTTCTTGGTATGTTCTTATAAATAGTCATGTATCATATAAAGACGAATGCATAGTACTGGAGATAATTTGGTTTCAAGGATCATTCAGACAACAACTACAATGTGATCGGGTGCTTCGGATGGTTTAGTGTATTCTGTCACATAAATGGAACCCGTCTTTATGTCCTAATTCATGTGCTTGTTAATAAGATTAGAAACAAGTATACATATATGTTAAAAATGATAAACTAGCATTAGCCTGCACTGAATTACAGTTACCTCTATATAATTCTGTAGAACAAAGACATAACTGTATTGTGTCTGAATAGTTGACAGCGTCAACTGGAGATTTGACGGTAAAAATGCAGTATTACTTGAAGACGCGAGCGGAGACAATAAAGCGGATATTCAATATTGTCGAATCCTCACTTGAACTATTCAAATACAATACATTTATTTTTATCTTAATGCAAGACAAACATATCTTTATCTAGGCGTAAGAAATGGTCTACAAATTGCAAAAAGATTAAAATTCCGCGAAATATTATCGAGTACATTGGCACATAAACGTCATAAAAACTTGTGACGTTATATGAAACTTGTTAGCGTAAAACGTAAACACTGGACATTTTGCTTCATAAAATCAAACAAGAAAGTATTTCAAAGGCATGCGAGGTCTTTATTTTATATCATATTGTATTCATTGACATGCTGTATTTCGAGAATTCATTTTGGCGGGTCATTCCTACTAGAACCGCTAACTACAACATGTCGTGGATTTGACAGTAGGCATTAGCCTATGATTGATTGATTGATTGATTGATTTGTGTTGCTTAACGCCACTTTCAGCAAATTTTCAGCTAGATCATGGCGACCAGTTTTAGTGGTGAAAGAACCTGGAGTACCCGGAGATAACCACCGACCATTGGCATTGACAAGTAACTGGTAAACTTTATGACTTACGGCTGCGAATCGTTAGCCTATGAAAACACGTGTTATATAATAATTGCATTATAATATAACTATGTAGTTTTAACATTGTAAAGTGAAGTAGGATAATACATAAGTGGCTTAAATAGTTCTTATTTCTTTTAAACATAAGAAACACAACACGTGGCTACGTTCGTATGAAAATTGGATTTACATGTTTTTTTGCAATCAGTTCATATTTTCTTTCATTATCATGGTGTTTTTGTTTTCGTTAATACGTTAAATGACATTCGTATTTCCATTCTGTATTATATTTTTTCCTGTTTTACTTTCAGCTGTTTTTCTGTCAGTCACACTGGGTATCGCATCTCTTGTTATAATAATAACTATTCTAATTATCAGACTGTATCATAAACCAGACGACTACACCGTTCCTGATTGGTTGCATAGGATGGTCTACAAGTATAAAAAGAAGCCATCCACACGACAAAGTGTTAGAACCTTCAGGGAATGTACTAGTCCTGATGACGTTCGTCCAGCTTCGACGAAAATGACATATTTAGATAGAATTAAAACATGCGAGAATTACAGTAGTAAAGAACTGGCACAGTCCCTTGACAGTTTCTGTTTTATTGTGTTTGTTGTTTTGTATGTATTGGTTTTGCTATGCTTTACAATAACATTGAGTGTTGCTGATTAATGGTTTACTAATTAGAGTTGTGACGACATTTGACGTATTGTGTAAGCCATGCAATAAAAGGGACGAAGGTTGCATTTCTGACGTTCTCCAGTACACTTACGTTTGTATCCAGTTTTAACATGGGTAACGTTAATTTCGTAAAATAATGTTACCCCGAACGATAGCGAGAGATAGAATGCAACGAAAATAATGTTTCCCATGTTAAAATATGATACAAACTATGGCTTCCATGAATTATTTCGATCTTAGTAGGAACAATCTAGCTTATTTTTGAAGTGGAAGTTAGTGCTGTAAATGCACCTAAAAACTAAAAAAAATCCACTAACTTTCATGTTTACAGTTGTTTGTCTTTTATGTATAACTAGACTGTGATGAAATGAAGTTCCTGGTATTTTCCAATTTGATGCCATTTTGAACTTAGCAAATAAAACAAGTAAAATGCTCACAAAATCTTAAATAATTCAGTAACCAGCTTGTGTTAATGTTATCAGCATTCCTTGTAAACTACGTCACCGGAAAACGTTAAATTACAAAAGTCAAAGTCAATAGATGGTTGTTTTAAGTATTTATTCCGGAAAAAATATAAGTAAAGCACCAATATGGGCACTATCATGTTTGTATGCACCACAATCCTGTATGAATACATGAATTCAGTAAGGAATGATGTTTGTATGTTTGTAATGTGTTCGTCAATATGCATGTGTGAATTAAAATATATCGTGAGTTTTATCATTGTATTGTTTATATAGCCAACGAAGGACGTCATGTTAGAATATGTTTTAACAATATGGTTACAACAATGGTCATGAATGGTCAACATATGCTCTGTGAAGTCAGAGGAAACGTTTTGCATGATGCAAATGAGTTTTAGAATTGGGTCTTGGCAATATACATTATTCTTCTTCTCAATAGTTACGCTGACGTGTTGCTTTGTTGATTAGACAAATATGACGCACGATTTATATTAGAGTTAGATGTTCATGGTAATAACAACAACAGTACGTAGAAATGTCGGAATGTTGCATGTGCTATAAAGAGCAGGAATCCTTTAAAATTCTTAAATGAGCAGCATTCCTCTGTGGGAATCATGTAAAAGTTTTATTTCAGGTACATCATCATTTTAATCTTGTGCATTCGAAATAAAGCTTAATAATGTACCTTTTTATTGAAGCTTTTGTTTTTTTCTATTATCAAACCTTCTAATTACAAAATGTATTTTTAACCAATTCATCAACACCATTTTATACGTTATTGTGTTCAAGAATTCAAATATAATAAACAAATGTTCACATAAACAAATAGTACTATTTGGATAATACACATTATACTAATTCCATACATCAGTTAATTTCCGGCATTACCCCATGTATGTAAATCATCTCATAGTGAGCTTTCTCGTGTCGTTTATTACATGACAAATGCATTAAGTGAAGCGTATATAGCTAAACAAACCAATCAACACATCTAAATAAATTTAATTAATATTGAAGGTGACAACTTTAAATTACATTTATCTTGGTGCAAGTCAAATAGTGATCGTCAGTGATTCTTTGTATCTGATTTGTTCGTGACAAGCATTAGAAATAAAACGTACTTGTCAGCGAAAGAAAATGACATTTTCGTCAACGTAATCATAACTGACACAGTTCCTATTGAAATATTTGTAAATGGAACTCTTATACAATGTAGTATGCAATGCTTAGAAGATATATATTGTATGTCGTTCTTTCACAATACATTAACAAAGGTGTGTAAACTGTTTGACGTGGACTTTATCAATGCCATTACAGGAATATTTGAAAATGGATGGAAATATTTTACGATTGTCAGAGGTAAGAAGAACGAGATTTTGTTTCCATGATGTTCTGTAATGTATGACGAGTGTGTCTTCCCTGTGAATGGGTTACCATATAATTATTAAACAATAACGTTTAACAAATGAAAGCATATAACATTTAGAATGTAAGATAAATCACCTCAACTGTCAATGGTCAAGGTATCTTACTTCCCCATGTCAATCATTCAAATGAATTCAGCAAAAGTCCTTTGATAGCTGACACGAAAATGTCCACACGACAAACTTCAGATTGGCTACTGTCACTTTCAGACATCATGATTTCCCCAATATTGCCTCTCATGGCTGACATACATATACTTATTATGTGCTATCATGACCGCTTTCTTATGGTAGTAAGATCTACATCTACCAATGCACTCACGGTCTATTACCACCAATGTTGTTCTATTCTGGTACCTCCGAAATGTACTCGGCATAATAATGTTTGTCATCGACTTGCTGCAGTTTGGCTGGGTACCCCAGAATATTCTACGGATTAAACTGACAACATCGATATATCGTAATTATATAATAGTTCCTTATGTGGAGGGCATTATCGTGATTTATAGGCTTAACTCCTGGCAGTTATCGCTGCATAAGTAATTCATTTGTATGGTGTAATCCTCTGTTTAGAAAGAAATGATAATTTGAACAGTCACGAAAAAAAAACACAAAAAAAAACCCAGTAGCATGGAACAAACCGATTTATAACAACACGAATACCCACACAAAAAAGTGAGGCCGAGATGAGACCCATGTGCTCCAGAAGACTAAACGTCCGGGGTAAGACCCAAGTGCTCCGGAACACTAAACGTCCGGGGTGAGACCTACGTGCTCCGGAAGATTATACATGTGAAGTTAGACCCGGGTTCTCCTGAAGATTAAGAATTGTACCAGTAATATTGTAATTAATCATATTTTGTTATACCTGAATAATATGTCAGGCCTTTGGTCACCGGGAACTAATTGTATTCGTCGAGTATGTAGATCGAGTACTTCTTTCTAGTACGAATTATACACCAGTCAATGGGTGATAGAGAAACTCAAATAATTGATTATCTACTCATTGAATATGGATTTTCTTGCGTTGTCCTGTTATGTATCTATACGTTCTCAATTCCATGTTGTAATTTCCGTTAGGATTTATTCGTGAAAAACGATGTTCGGTTCGTCTTTACCTCCAGTTGTTTGTAGGAGAGCTCATTTCTTATTCACGTTATTTGTGTTTATTTGCATATAGTGGTGTTCAACGCATATTGTGTAGTGGTTTTTTTTTGGGGGGGGGGGGGGGGTTTCGTCTTGTGTATCCTATGTTGCCAGTTTCTCTGGATTGTCCATATTTTATTGCCCCTTCGGCATTCTTTAAAGTTTATTTAATATACACTTCGATTAAAGTTAAGAGCCACTCGATATTTTTTTAAGGATGAACGAAGTTGAACCCGAAATGCTTGTTTGGTAATATTTCATTATGGATTAGATCTTAGTCTACAATTTGAGTCGTATTTGAATTTTACGGACAATAAAGTCCCATACGCGCTCGGTTGAGTTCATATCAGGGGTATGGCAGTCCACTAAAATGTGTCAACCGCCTGAATTCTCTTACAATGCCATGTATGTGCGGTCTGATAATATCGTCCATAAAGATCGCCCTGTCAGCCAATGAATGATTATCAAAATGTGGTACAATGTGTGCGTGAAACACGTTGTCGAGGTATGCAACGCCATTAATGTTACCTGCTAAGACATTATAACTTACAATTAAAAGAAAAGCACTGCAAACAGCAACACCGCCACCATCGAACGCTGTTGTATCCATCACGTGCGTGCCCGTTATGACATGTAGTGTGTCTATGTCACCAGATTTGAACGCGACCATCCACGGGGAGCAATGAAAATCGACTTTCGTCTGACTAACGAACTCGTTTCCAATTACGAATATTCTCACGGAGATGCCCTGCACACATGCGCTACTCATTGGGCAGTCTGTTAACGGTCCTTACAGATACACGACCCCAAAATAAATTCATCTCGACTACGAGCCGATATAGAACAAAGCGATGTCTCCTGGCACACTGAGCAATTATGCCTATCCTCTCTAGGTGTCGCTTAGCGGGGACTATCAGATTGCGGAAGTTCACCAGCCATTCCAGTCGCTTACAAGCGCTACATATGATCAATTACATAATGGTGTATCCCCATTTTCCCTGCCATCCTTCTTTTGCTTAGACATGCCTGTGATATGCCAACGGCTTGCCACCTCTCTACTAAAGTTAATTTACGCCTAATCACAACTTACCGATGAGAACACTCTATACGAAAGACTCTACAATCTCAACCTGCAAGCACACTTTGTGTAATTAGTTATGACAACAATTGTAAACCGGTTTTGATCGAACATAACTTTATCGATTGATGACGTGTTACACACTTAATTAAAGCTTATGTGGACAGATTTTCTTTACAGCAATCGCATTTTTTAAAAAGGGTAATAAAAATAAAGAAAGATGTTTATGAAATAAATCAAGTTGTGCTTAATTTTTGTCGAAATGTATTTAAATATGTAAACACAATGTATACTTTCCCGGAAATCGCTTACCGGCTTGGGCACTATACCTACCCAGACGCCACTATAGGAGAACGGTTCCCGAGGGAGAAGTACATAATAAATTTAGTACATAACATGTCTAATGCCTAATGGCTAAACAATTGCAACTAATGAGCTTTTAGAATAATAATCTCCACTGCTGGTTCTGACATTCGCGTAAAAGTCTTGTAAAATGCCATTGAGTACAACAATATCCATTGTGCCTATCTCCCCATCATAATTTTATTCCAACATGAAGTCCGAGAGAACTTTAACTGCATATTTGGTTGCCGCTTTTGTCTTTACATTTTATTGTTGCAATGTGAATTCGTCGGCTTCCGTGCTGCCGAATCTGGCAGCAGGTGTCGGCAAGGTAAACAATGACGTAATCAAATGTTAATCGTAGCGCCGCACATACAAGGGAAGTAACTTTTATTGAAAATTCATCACGTAAATTCGCGGGAAATTTGGTATAGTCTCGCGGAAAGAATTAAGAAATAATTCATGGCAGGCATAGAGTTGTGCAAATTTACACATGGGCTGGGCCTTCATGTTCGAAATTTACCCCGAGCGATAGCGAGGGGTAAAATCTAAGAATATAAAGGCCCAGCCCATGTGTAAATTTGCACAACTCTATGCCTGCCATGAATTATTTCGATTCTAATAGGACAAATACGGTAATTTTTAACCATTCGTGAACTGTATACACACGGCATTTGGTGGCTGTTCCATTTACCTCCTTCGGAAATTTTGAATTGATTTTGAATTATTTGTATTTGAACGAGATATTTTAAAACAAAGATATGGATGTTAACATGAAAAACATATGTATTGTGTATTTTCCAACATAGATTCGATTGAACAATTCCTGCGTAATTTTTTTTTTAAAAAAGTCGGAGTTCATTCGTTCATCATTTCGTGCGCTAACAAGATGGCGGAGCGGAGTTGTCAAACATAATATCGAACACTTGAACAGTTGTTAATAATCGACAATTATTATTAGATATGAAATATGATATGAAATAAGAAAAATAAATGTCAATGGAAAAAAAAGCTTGTATTGTTGACATAAAAAAAAATCCGGAATAAATACTTAAGACAACCATCTATCGACTTTGACTTTTGTAATATATCGTCATCCTATGACGTTGTTTACAAGGGACGCTGATTGACACAAGCTGGTTACTGATTTATTTTACGATTTTGTGAGCATTTTACTTGTTTGAGTAGCAAAATTCAAAATGCCATCAAATTGGAAAATATCAGTAACTTAGTTACATCACCGTCCAGTTATCAATGTATACGTAGGAAAATATGAAGGTTAGTGCATTTTCCGGTTATTCATGGCCGACACATATCAATGGAATGTATGTGTGCGTACTGGGGATCCCCAAATGTAAATTTTCAAAACAAATGATAAAAAAATACTTAGTTACAGAATATTTATTTATAACTGAGGGGAAATTTTTATTTTAAGGACTTTAAAAATACGTTATATGCCGGTGTTTTGTTTGTTTACACTCGGTCGTCATGGTAATTTCACAGCGGGAGTCACATCGGAACAGCCAGATTTGTTGTGTACTGCACTTGCGCTAAATATAGAGTTGTTGAGTATTATCGTGTGTACCGTATTAGAGACGTCATATTAGAACGGTCGTTTTAGCATAGTGCCTATTGCGAAGAATAGTCTCCCGTAGTCAAGAACTGAACTATACTGTTGAAATATAGTGCCTAGCTAACAACCAATGACAATTTACTATTTCTATATGTTATGTACTAAATCATAATAGTAACTGACATTATCACTATAGAATGTCAAGAGAACTGCATTCACATAATGTAAGTATTGTTTACTTGTACATTGAACACGTGCAATAAAACAAATACATTTAATTAGTATAAACATATTTTATTAATTAATTCAATATTACACATTATGATAATACACATATAAATTATATATACATTTAAATTAATCAATATGATTCGGAAACAAGTGGTTAAACTTATATTAATCCGTATCCCTATTGTTATCTGGTGTTCAAGGTTTAATTAAATATATATAATATTGAAATTATATGTATATGTGGATAATCAAATATCTTTCGTGTACAACCAAATTTATAAATGTCACGTAATATATCAATTCAGCAACGACGAATTATATAATCTTGCATCAATATTTCTCTATTAAAATTGCCTTATATCTCGAGTCTTACTGTTAAATGACAAGGATATATAGTTCGATGACATTAACTATTTTTTAAATTTCGTATATACAATTTTCTGCTTCCAATTGTCACGTTTTACTTGATCACATCGTCTAGTTCTTCTCTGTGCAAGAAAAGTGTATCGTTTAAGACGACCTTTCGGAGATTTAGTGATATCTGAATCCGGACGCGGACTAAGAGAAAAATCCGGACTCTCACCCACTTCGTAAAATTCGATCCCAAATTCAAGTACATAAAATCCTCATCAGGGCCGATTACATAAAATCCAGACTCAGAACCGTACATAAAATGTGAATCCGGTACATAATATCCGTAGACGTTCCCAGTACATAAAAGTTGCACCCGGATCGGCCAGAAATAACTGACACTTATGTGATTAAAACGTACTTAATTCTCAACTAGTCTGGATCAGAATTATAACTTGAACATACCAGCAATGACAAGACTTTCATTTAATAACAGAAATTAAGCAAAAATTATAGGATCAGCTGATTATCATGAACCTACAGATCTCCCGGTTAATAGTAATCCGCCTCGCTGAGATAATACTTAATATGTTCGCCTGAAGACTTTTAGATATTTAAGAGAGATGTTCCATTCGTAATTAAAACATGCGATGGTAGTAGCGGCATTGATTGTAATGAAATATAACATTTATCATAATTAGTATGATTTGTGTCTCACCATTATTGAAAATAGTCCCAATATTTGTCTGGAGTTATCTCCCATTTTACACAACAATACAAGTCACAAAGACACAGCTGTATACATTATTAATAGTTTGCGAGAACAAAGATGTGAATTTAAAGATGCAACAACACCATTATTTCAATACTAATACATACAACAATAACAGGTCTTATTTACATAAAACGGCTGGCAAATTTAGACTTTGAACTCCATAAGACATGGTTTAGATAGCATGCCTCTAAGTATGAAATGTAATTCATATTCCGATTTGTTTCGCTACCACTTCAGTTTATTAGAAAAGGCCTACAGAGATACTTGGAAGTTCTCTTTGTTCTGAAGGAACATGTTCCCTCCTGAATAAGATCAACAATATATGTGGCGTATCTAAAAACAGGGTGCTGTTCACATATTATGCAATTTTATTATTCTACATTCCAGAATGTAGACTTCATTCTATTAATTTAATAACTAAATATTGAATAGAAATAACCATGATAAGTGTATGTCAATTTCTATATAAACAAAACACAATTGAATGTTAATGTAAATAAACTGAATGTTTCTCTTTATTTTTATCCGTGCAATTTTGTCATAATAGAATAAGTCAAATACAACCAATATATGACTGTTCTGATTAATAAAACATAAATCTAAGACTTATCATAGTGATAGATTAATCGTAAAGACACACAATAGGACAACACCAAAAATATAGAAAGCTGAGCAGCACGGACCACATCATGTTACTCATAGTCCGTACGTGTTTTGACAACACTATCCGCAACAAACATAAATAAGATAAATAAGACATGTCATATGTATTAAGGAATAAAAGCAAATACTGAGTGGATCAGAGTCAGAATGTCAACCTGTGAAATGTCGTGTTATTAATCTACTGCCATCCAAACAAACTCGGCGTGTTGCTGTAGAACAAAACACGCATCACTATCTCATCAATTAAAATCACTCACTTTAATATGTAGATACCAATAAGATAGCGTCCTTTACTGTAGCATTTTCATCCAAATGTTTAATATTCATGTATGTGCTATATTTGTTTGTAGATTGTTAGATAAACAACATCAGTTGTCCAGTCAGTGACGTTTACACCTCCTTGATTATTTATGTATGTGTTATATTTGTTTGTAGATTGTAAGATAAACAGTATCACTTGTCCAAGCAGTGACGTTTACACCTCGTTGACTATTTATGTATGTGTTATATTTGTTTGTAGATTGTAAGATAAACAGTATCACTTGTCCAAGCAGTGACGTTTACACCTCGTTGACTATTTATGTATGTGTTATATTTGTTTGTAGAATGTAAGATAAACGACATTAATTGTCCAATCAGCGACATTTAGATTATTTATGTATGTGTTATATTTGTTTGTAGATTGTACGATAAACAGTATCACTTGTCCAAGCAGTGACGTTTACACCTCGTTGACTATTTATGTGTGTGTTATATTTGTTTGTAGATTGTAAGGTAAACGGCATCACTTGTCCAATCAGGGATGCTTACACCTCGTTGACTATTTATGTATGTGTTATATTTGTTTGTAGATTGTAAGATAAACGGCATCACTTGTCCCAGCAGTGACGTTTACACCTCGTTGACTATTTATGTATGTGTTATATTTGTTTGTAGATTGTAAGTTAAACGGCATCACTTTTCCAATCAGGGACGTTTACACCTCGTTGACTATTTATGTATGTGTTATATTTGTTTGTAGATTGTAAGTTAAACGGCATCACTTGTCCAATCAGTGACGTTTATACCTCGTTGACTATTTATGTATGTGTTATATTTGTTTGTAGATTGTAAGGTAAACGGCATCACTTGTCCAATCAGGGATGCTTACACCTCGTTGACTATTTATGTATGTGTTATATTTGTTTGTAGATTGTAAGATAAACGGCATCACTTGTCCCAGCAGTGACGTTTACACCTCGTTGACTATTTATGTATGTGTTATATTTGTTTGTAGATTGTAAGATAAACGGCATCACTTGTCCCAGCAGTGACGTTTACACCTCGTTGACTATTTATGTATGTGTTATATTTGTTTGTAGATTGTAAGTTAAACGGCATCACTTTTCCAATCAGGGACGTTTACACCTCGTTGACTATTTATGTATGTGTTATATTTGTTTGTAGATTGTAAGTTAAACGGCATCACTTGTCCAATCAGTGACGTTTATACCTCGTTGACTATTTATGTATGTGTTATATTTGTTTGTAGATTGTAAGGTAAACGGCATCACTTGTCCAATCAGGGATGCTTACACCTCGTTGACTATTTATGTATGTGTTATATTTGTTTGTAGATTGTAAGTTAAACGGCATCACTTTTCCAATCAGGGACGTTTACACCTCGTTGACTATTTATGTATGTGTTATATTTGTTTGTAGATTGTAAGGTAAACGGCATCACTTGTCCAATCAGTGACGTTTACACCTCGTTGACAATTTATGTATGTGTTATATTTGTTTGTAGATTGTAAGGTAAACGACATCACTTGTCCAATCAGCGACATTTACACCTCGTTGACTATTTATGTATGTGTTATATTTGTTTGTAGATTGTAAGGTAAATGGCATCACTTGTCCAATCAGCGACGTTTACACCTCGTTGACTATTTATGTATGTGTTATATTTGTTTGTAGATTGTAAGGTAAACGGCATCACTTGTCCAATCAGGGACGCTTACACCTCGTTGACTATCTATGTATGTGTTAGATTTGTTTGTAGAATGTAAGATAAACGACATTAATTGTCCAATCAGGGACGCTTACACCTCGTTGACTATTTCTGTATGTGTTATATTTGTTTGTAGATTGTAAGGTAAACGGCATCACTTGTCCAATCAGGGACGCTTACACCTCGTTGACTATTTATGTATGTGTTATATTTGTTTGTAGATTGTAAGATAAACGGCATCACTTGTCCCAGCAGTGACGTTTACACCTCGTTGACTATTTATGTATGTGTTATATTTGTTTGTAGATTGTACGATAAACAGTATCACTTGTCCAAGCAGTGACGTTTACACCTCGTTGACTATTTATGTGTGTGTTATATTTGTTTGTAGATTGTAAGGTAAACGGCATCACTTGTCCAATCAGGGATGCTTACACCTCGTTGACTATTTATGTATGTGTTATATTTGTTTGTAGATTGTAAGATAAACGGCATCACTTGTCCCAGCAGTGACGTTTACACCTCGTTGACTATTTATGTATGTGTTATATTTGTTTGTAGATTGTAAGTTAAACGGCATCACTTTTCCAATCAGGGACGTTTACACCTCGTTGACTATTTATGTATGTGTTATATTTGTTTGTAGATTGTAAGGTAAACGGCATCACTTGTCCAATCAGTGACGTTTATACCTCGTTGACTATTTATGTATGTGTTATATTTGTTTGTAGATTGTAAGGTAAACGGCATCACTTGTCCAATCAGGGATGCTTACACCTCGTTGACTATTTATGTATGTGTTATATTTGTTTGTAGATTGTAAGATAAACGGCATCACTTGTCCCAGCAGTGACGTTTACACCTCGTTGACTATTTATGTATGTGTTATATTTGTTTGTAGATTGTAAGTTAAACGGCATCACTTTTCCAATCAGGGACGTTTACACCTCGTTGACTATTTATGTATGTGTTATATTTGTTTGTAGATTGTAAGGTAAACGGCATCACTTGTCCAATCAGTGACGTTTACACCTCGTTGACAATTTATGTATGTGTTATATTTGTTTGTAGATTGTAAGGTAAACGACATCACTTGTCCAATCAGCGACATTTACACCTCGTTGACTATTTATGTATGTGTTATATTTGTTTGTAGATTGTAAGGTAAATGGCATCACTTGTCCAATCAGCGACGTTTACACCTCGTTGACTATTTATGTATGTGTTATATTTGTTTGTAGATTGTAAGGTAAACGGCATCACTTGTCCAATCAGGGACGCTTACACCTCGTTGACTATCTATGTATGTGTTAGATTTGTTTGTAGAATGTAAGATAAACGACATTAATTGTCCAATCAGGGACGCTTACACCTCGTTGACTATTTCTGTATGTGTTATATTTGTTTGTAGATTGTAAGGTAAACGGCATCACTTGTCCAATCAGGGACGCTTACACCTCGTTGACTATTTATGTATGTGTTATATTTGTTTGTAGATTGTAAGTTAAACGACATCACTTGTCCAATCAGCGACGTTTACACCTTGTTGACTATTTATGTATGTGTTATATTTGTTTGTAGATTGTAAGGTAAACGGCATCAGTTTTTCAATCAGTGACGTTTACACCTCCTTGACTATTTATGTATGTGTTAAATTTATTTGTAGATTGTAAGATAAACAGCATCAGTTGTCCAATCAGCGACGGTTACACATACGTTGACCATTTATGTATGTGCTATAAGTATATAGCCATCCAGTCTGTACATGCATCCGCCGTGCAGTATTGTGTCGAGGATGGTGGATATCTTGTCAAGTTAGACAGATTGCTGAAGCATCTGGAAATTGAGCAATTTTTGGGTAATGCTATCGTATTGTACTATTATTGTTTTATTTTTATAAACCTCATATACGTTAGTCTGTAGGCTTCAACTTTTCATTATCTGCCAACACACGATTCATCTGGGTCAACTATTATAAGATCAAATCAAATGAAAAATACCATACTGTCCGATCAAATCTAAAATAAAATGTCAAAATCGTAAAAAAAAGCAAACTCGATAAGTATACATATTTAGACAATAACAATTATGATTGATCTGTTGTGATGATCTATCAATTTCTATCAAAATTATGGTGGGGAAAGGTGAAAATTAAGACATATATGCAGGTGATTACAAAAAACTGCAGTATCGTATTAATCAGAACATAAATACAGGTGTTGCTGGAATGCTGCTACAAATCTATGCAATCTATAAACTGTTTACATTTAGAAAGTTGAAGACATAACTTAACGGTCATCATCGTGAACTTTCAGATAAAGGTCAATGTATTAAGCGGACTTTAGGGTGCATCCATAATTACAGGCTCATTGATATAGAGATATGATTAAAACAATCGCCAAACCGCACATTTTTGAAAATAAGAAGTTGAAGCTGAAAATAAAAGACAAAAGATTGAGCTTCTTGTTTCTCTTGAGGGTGTTGAGTTGTCCTTGTATGATGTAGTGGGCTATGTCATGGCGAGAACAAGTTATATTTTATATGACTTTTCACTAAATCACAGTGCACAGGAAGACATGTCGATCTACACGGACCCATTATCCTTTGCTCTTTATCCAAGATGTTCTCCCGTGTGGCGTCTATTTATTACGCACATATGAATAAGTTGCTTAGAAGGAGAGTATAATTTAGATTTCATTGGAGTCCCAACAGTATATATAAAACACGCGTGCTATCAATAACAATGTCCAGTATTTTAAAAATGTCAGCTTCACTTTTGCACCAAAAAAAAACAAAAACAGAAAATGTTATCTATGTTGGTAATTTTTAGTAAAGCAATAAAATGAAAAGCAAAGACATATGACAAACATATGACACCGTCGGAATAGATCACACCATCAGAGCATATCACACCGTCAGAACAGATCACACCGTCAGAACATATCACACCATCAGAGCATATCACACCGTCAGAACATATCACACCGTCAGTCAGAACAGATCACACCGTCAGAACAGATTACACCGTCAGAACAGATCACACCGTCAGAACATATCTCACCGTCAGAACAGATCACACCGTCAGAACAGATCACACCGTCAGAACAAATCAGACCGTCAGAACATATCACACCATCAGAACAGATCACACCGTCAGAACATATCACACCGTCAGAACATATCACACCGTCAGAATAGATCACACCGTCAGAACATATCACACCGTCAGTCAGAACAGACCACACCGTCAGAACAGATTACACCGTCAGAACAGATCACACCGTCAGATCATATTTCACGTCAGAACAGATCACACCGTCAGTCAGAACATATCACACCGTCAGAACATATCACACCATCAGAACAGATCACACCGTCAGAACAGATCACACCGTCAGAACAAATCACACCGTCAGAACATATCACACCGTCAGAATAGATCACACCGTCAGAACATATCACACCGTCAGTCAGAACATATCACACCGTCAGAACAAATCAGACCGTCAGAACATATCACACCATCAGAACAGATCACACCGTCAGAACAGATCACACCATCAGAACATATCACACCGTCAGAACAGATCACACCGTCAGAACAGATCACACCGTCAGAACATATCACACCGTAAGAATAGATCACACCGTAAGAACATATCACACCATCAGAACAGATCACACCGTCAGAACATATCACACCGTCAGAACAGATCACACCGTCAGAATAGATCAAAAATAAAACATCGTAAAACATATGACACTGTCAGAACATATCACACCGTCAGTCAGAACAGATCACATCGTCAGAACATATCTCACCGTCAGAACAGATCACACCGTCAGTCAGAACATATCACACCGTCAGAACAGATCAGACCGTCAGAACATATCACACCATCAGAACAGATCACACCGTCAGAACAGATCACACCGTCAGAACATATCACACCGTCAGAATAGATCACACCGTCAGAACATATCACACCGTCAGTCAGAACATATCACACCGTCAGAACAGATCAGACTGTCAGAACATATCACACCATCAGAACAGATCACACCGTCAGAACAGATCACACCATCAGAACATATCACACCGTCAGAACAGATCACACCGTCAGAATAGATCACACCGTCAGAACATATCACACCGTAAGAACAGATCAGACCGTCAGAACAGATGCAAAATAACACATATGACACCGTCAGAACAGATCCAAAATAAAACATCGTAAAAACATATGACACCGTCAGAACAGATCACACCGTCAGATTAAATCACACCGTCAGTCAAAACAGATCACACCGTCAGAACAGATCACACCGTCAGAACAGATCACACCGTCAGAACATATCAGACCGTCAGAACAGATCACACCGTCAGTCAGAACAGATCACACCGTCAGAACAGATCACACCGTCAGAACAGATCACACCGTCAGAACATATCACACCGTCTGAACAGATCACACCGTCAGAACAGATCACACCGTCAAAACATATCACACCGTCAGAACATATCACACCGTCAGAATATATCACACCGTCAGAACAGATCACACCGTCAAAACAGATCCAAAATAAAACATATGACACCGTCAGAACAGATCCAAAATAAAACATCGTAAAAAATATGACACCGTCAGAACAGATCACACCGTCAGAACAGATCACATCGTCAGAACATATCACACCGTCAGAACATATCACACTGTCAGAACAGATCACACCGTCAGAACAGATTGAAAATAAAACATCGTAAAAACATATGACACCGTCAGAACAGATCCAAAATAAAACATCGAAAAAATATGACACCGTCAGAACAGATCACACTGTCAGTCAGAACAGATCACACCGTCAGTCAGAACAGATCACACCGTCAGAACAGATCACACCGTCAGAACAGATCACACCGTCAGAACAGATCACACTGTCAGAACAGATCCAAAATAAAACATATGACACCGTCAGAACAGATCCAAAATAAAACATCGTAAAATATATGACACCGTCAGAACAGATCACACGTCAGTCAGAACAGATCACACCGTCAGTCAGAACAGATCACACCGTCAGTCAGAACAGATCACACCGTCAGAACAGATCACACTGTCAGAACAGATCCAAAATAAAACATCGTATAACATATGACACCGTCAGAACAGATCACACCGTCAGAACAGATCACACCGTCAGAACAGATCACACCGTCTGAACAGATCACACCGTCAGAACAGATCACACCGTCAGAACAGACCACACCGTCAGAACAGATCACACCGTCAGAGCAAATCACACCGTCAGAACAGATCACACCGTCAGAACAGATTACACCGTCAGAACATATCACACTGTCAGAACAGATCACACCGTCAGAACAGATCCAAAATAAAGCATCGTAAAAACATATGACACCGTCAGAACAGATTGAAAATAAAACTTCGTAAAAACATATGACACCCTCAGAACAGATCCAAAATAAAACATCGTAAAAAGATATGACACCGTCAGAACAGATCCAAAATAAAACATATCACACTGTCAGAACAGATCGAAAATAAAACATATCTCATCGACAGTCAGAACAGATCCAAAATAAAACATCGTAAAAACATATGACACCCTCAGAACAGATCCAAAATAAAACATCGTAAAAAGATATGACACCGTCAGAACAGATCCAAAATAAAACATATCACACTGTCAGAACAGATCGAAAATAAAACATATCTCATCGACAGTCAGAACAGATCGAAAATAAAACATATCACACCGGCAGTCAGAACAGATCGAAAAAAAACATATCACACCGTCAGAACAGATCGAAAGTAAAACATACCACACCGTCAGTCAAAACAGATCGAAAATAAAACATATCATACCGTCAGAACAGATCGAAAATAAAACATCGTCAGAACAGATCGAAAATAAAACATATGACACCGTCAGAACAGATCCAAAATAAAACATATGACACCGTCAGAACAGATCGAAAATATAACATATCACAGTCAGAAAAGATCGAAAATAAAACATATCGCACCGTCAGAACAGATCGAAAATATAACATATCACAGTCAGAAAAGATCGAAAATAAAACATATGACACGTCAGAACAGATCTAAAATATAACATATCACAGTCAGAACAGATCAAAAATAAAACATCGTAAACATATATGACACCGTCAGAACAGATCACACCGTCAGAACAGATCGCACCGTCACTCAGAACAGATCACACCGTCAGAACAAATCACACCGTCAGAACATATCACACCGTCAGAACATATCACACTGTCAGAACAGATCACACCGTCAGAACAGATTGAAAATAAAACATCGTAAAAACATATGACACCGTCAGAACAGATCCAAAATAAAACATCGTAAAAAATATGACACCGTCAGAACAGATCACACTGTCAGAACAGATCACACCGTCAGAACAGATCCCACCATCAGAACAGATCACACCGTCAGTCAGAACAGATCACACCGTCAGTCAGAACAGATCACACCGTCAGTAAGAACAGATCACACCGTCAGAACAGATCACACCGTCAGAACAGATCCAAAATAAAACATATGACACCGTCAGAACATATGACACCGTCAGAACAGATCCAAAATAAAACATCGTAAAACATATGACACCGTCAGAACAGATCACACTGTCAGAACAGATCCAAAATAAAACATATGACACCGTCAGAACATATGACACCGTCAGAACATATGACACCGTCAGAACAGATCCAAAATAAAACATCGTAAAACATATGACACCGTCAGAACAGATCACACCGTCAGAACAGATCACACCGTCAGAACAGAACACACCGTTAGAGCATATCACACTGTCAGAACAGATCACACCGTCAGAACAGATCATACCGTCAGAACAGATCACACCGTCATAACAGATCACACCGTCAGAGCATATCACACCGTCAGAACAGATCACACCTTCAGAACAGATCCAAAATAAAACATATGACACCGTCAGAACAGATCAAAAATAAAACATCGTAAACATATATGACACCGTCAGAACAGATCACACCGTCAGAACAGATCGCACCGTCACTCAGAACAGATCACACCGTCAGAACAGATCACATCGTCAGAACATATCACACCGTCAGAACATATCACACTGTCAGAACAGATCACACCGTCAGAACAGATTGAAAATAAAACATCGTAAAAACATATGACACCGTCAGAACAGATCACACCGTCAGTCAGAACAGATCACACCGTCAGAACAGATCACACCGTCAGAACAGATCACACTGTCAGAACAGATCACACCGTCAGAACAGATCCAAAATAAAACATCGTAGAACATATGACACCGTCAGAACAGATCACACCGTCAGAACAGATCCAAAATAAAACATCGTATAACATATGACACCATCAGAACAGATCACACCGTCAGAACAGATCACACCGTCAGAACAGATCACACCGTCAGAACAGATCACACCGTCTGAACAGATTTCACCGTCAGAACAGATCACACCGTCAGAACAGACCACATCGTCAGAACAGATCACACCGTCAGAGCAAATCACACCGTCAGAACAGATCACACCGTCAGAACAGATCACACCGTCAGAACATATCACACTGTCAGAACAGATCACACCGTCAGAACAGATCCAAAATAAAACATCGTAAAAACATATGACACCGTTAGAACAGATTGAAAATAAAACATCGTAAAAACATATGACACCGTCAGAACAGATCCAAAATAAAACATCGTAAAAACATAGGACACCCTCAGAACAGATCCAAAATAAAAACATCGTAAAAAGATATGACACTGTCAGAACAGATCCAAAATAAAACATATCACACCGTCAGAACAGATCCAAAATAAAACATATGACACCGTCAGAACAGATCCAAAATAAAACATCGTAAAACATATGACACCGTCAGAACAGATCACACCGTCAGAACAGATCACACCGTCAGAACAGAACACACCGTCAGAGCATATCACACTGTCAGAACAGATCATACCGTCAGAACAGATCACACCGTCAGAATAAATCACACCGTCATAACAGATCACACCGTCAGAACATATCACACCGTCAGAACAGATCATACCTTCAGAACAGATCCAAAATAAAACATATGACACCGTCAGAACAGATCAAAAATAAAACATCGTAAACATATATGACACCGTCAGAACAGATCACACCGTCAGAACAGATCGCACCGTCACTCAGAACAGATCACACCGTCAGAACAGATCACATCGTCAGAACATATCACACCGTCAGAACATATCACACTGTCAGAACAGATCACACCGTCAGAACAGATTGAAAATAAAACATCGTAAAAACATATGACACCGTCAGAACAGATCCAAAATAAAACATCGAAAAAATATGACACCGTCAGAACAGATCACACTGTCAGTCAGAACAGATCACACCGTCAGTCAGAACAGATCACACCGTCAGAACAGATCACACCGTCAGAACAGATCACACCGTCAGAACAGATCACACTGTCAGAACAGATCCAAAATAAAACATATGACACCGTCAGAACAGATCCAAAATAAAACATCGTAAAATATATGACACCGTCAGAACAGATCACACGTCAGTCAGAACAGATCACACCGTCAGTCAGAACAGATCACACCGTCAGTCAGAACAGATCACACCGTCAGAACAGATCACACTGTCAGAACAGATCCAAAATAAAACATCGTATAACATATGACACCGTCAGAACAGATCACACCGTCAGAACAGATCACACCGTCAGAACAGATCACACCGTCTGAACAGATCACACCGTCAGAACAGATCACACCGTCAGAACAGACCACACCGTCAGAACAGATCACACCGTCAGAGCAAATCACACCGTCAGAACAGATCACACCGTCAGAACAGATTACACCGTCAGAACATATCACACTGTCAGAACAGATCACACCGTCAGAACAGATCCAAAATAAAGCATCGTAAAAACATATGACACCGTCAGAACAGATTGAAAATAAAACTTCGTAAAAACATATGACACCGTCAGAACAGATCCAAAATAAAACATCGTAAAAACATATGACACCCTCAGAACAGATCCAAAATAAAACATCGTAAAAAGATATGACACCGTCAGAACAGATCCAAAATAAAACATATCACACTGTCAGAACAGATCGAAAATAAAACATATCTCATCGACAGTCAGAACAGATCGAAAATAAAACATATCACACCGGCAGTCAGAACAGATCGAAAAAAAACATATCACACCGTCAGAACAGATCGAAAGTAAAACATACAACACCGTCAGTCAAAACAGATCGAAAATAAAACATATCATACCGTCAGAACAGATCGAAAATAAAACATCGTCAGAACAGATCGAAAATAAAACATATGACACCGTCAGAACAGATCCAAAATAAAACATATGACACCGTCAGAACAGATCGAAAATATAACATATCACAGTCAGAAAAGATCGAAAATAAAACATATCGCACCGTCAGAACAGATCGAAAATATAACATATCACAGTCAGAAAAGATCGAAAATAAAACATATGACACGTCAGAACAGATCTAAAATATAACATATCACAGTCAGAACAGATCAAAAATAAAACATCGTAAACATATATGACACCGTCAGAACAGATCACACCGTCAGAACAGATCGCACCGTCACTCAGAACAGATCACACCGTCAGAACAAATCACACCGTCAGAACATATCACACCGTCAGAACATATCACACTGTCAGAACAGATCACACCGTCAGAACAGATTGAAAATAAAACATCGTAAAAACATATGACACCGTCAGAACAGATCCAAAATAAAACATCGTAAAAAATATGACACCGTCAGAACAGATCACACTGTCAGAACAGATCACACCGTCAGAACAGATCCCACCATCAGAACAGATCACACCGTCAGTCAGAACAGATCACACCGTCAGTCAGAACAGATCACACCGTCAGTAAGAACAGATCACACCGTCAGAACAGATCACACCGTCAGAACAGATCCAAAATAAAACATATGACACCGTCAGAACATATGACACCGTCAGAACAGATCCAAAATAAAACATAGTAAAACATATGACACCGTCAGAACAGATCACACTGTCAGAACAGATCCAAAATAAAACATATGACACCGTCAGAACATATGACACCGTCAGAACATATGACACCGTCAGAACAGATCCAAAATAAAACATCGTAAAACATATGACACCGTCAGAACAGATCACACCGTCAGAACAGATCACACCGTCAGAACAGAACACACCGTTAGAGCATATCACACTGTCAGAACAGATCACACCGTCAGAACAGATCATACCGTCAGAACAGATCACACCGTCATAACAGATCACACCGTCAGAGCATATCACACCGTCAGAACAGATCACACCTTCAGAACAGATCCAAAATAAAACATATGACACCGTCAGAACAGATCAAAAATAAAACATCGTAAACATATATGACACCGTCAGAACAGATCACACCGTCAGAACAGATCGCACCGTCACTCAGAACAGATCACACCGTCAGAACAGATCACATCGTCAGAACATATCACACCGTCAGAACATATCACACTGTCAGAACAGATCACACCGTCAGAACAGATTGAAAATAAAACATCGTAAAAACATATGACACCGTCAGAACAGATCACACCGTCAGTCAGAACAGATCACACCGTCAGAACAGATCACACCGTCAGAACAGATCACACTGTCAGAACAGATCACACCGTCAGAACAGATCCAAAATAAAACATCGTAGAACATATGACACCGTCAGAACAGATCACACCGTCAGAACAGATCCAAAATAAAACATCGTATAACATATGACACCATCAGAACAGATCACACCGTCAGAACAGATCACACCGTCAGAACAGATCACACCGTCAGAACAGATCACACCGTCTGAACAGATTTCACCGTCAGAACAGATCACACCGTCAGAACAGACCACATCGTCAGAACAGATCACACCGTCAGAGCAAATCACACCGTCAGAACAGATCACACCGTCAGAACAGATCACACCGTCAGAACATATCACACTGTCAGAACAGATCACACCGTCAGAACAGATCCAAAATAAAACATCGTAAAAACATATGACACCGTTAGAACAGATTGAAAATAAAACATCGTAAAAACATATGACACCGTCAGAACAGATCCAAAATAAAACATCGTAAAAACATAGGACACCCTCAGAACAGATCCAAAATAAAAACATCGTAAAAAGATATGACACTGTCAGAACAGATCCAAAATAAAACATATCACACCGTCAGAACAGATCCAAAATAAAACATATGACACCGTCAGAACAGATCCAAAATAAAACATCGTAAAACATATGACACCGTCAGAACAGATCACACCGTCAAAACAGATCACACCGTCAGAACAGAACACACCGTCAGAGCATATCACACTGTCAGAACAGATCATACCGTCAGAACAGATCACACCGTCAGAATAAATCACACCGTCATAACAGATCACACCGTCAGAACATATCACACCGTCAGAACAGATCATACCTTCAGAACAGATCCAAAATAAAACATATGACACCGTCAGAACAGATCAAAAATAAAACATCGTAAACATATATGACACCGTCAGAACAGATCACACCGTCAGAACAGATCGCACCGTCACTCAGAACAGATCACACCGTCAGAACAGATCACATCGTCAGAACATATCACACCGTCAGAACATATCACACTGTCAGAACAGATCACACCGTCAGAACAGATTGAAAATAAAACATCGTAAAAACAAATGACACCGTCAGAACAGATCCAAAATAAAACATCGAAAAAATATGACACCGTCAGAACAGATCACACTGTCAGTCAGAACAGATCACACCGTCAGTCAGAACAGATCACACCGTCAGAACAGATCACACCGTCAGAACAGATCACACCGTCAGAACAGATCACACTGTCAGAACAGATCCAAAATAAAACATATGACACCGTCAGAACAGATCCAAAATAAAACATCGTAAAATATATGACACCGTCAGAACAGATCACACGTCAGTCAGAACAGATCACACCGTCAGTCAGAACAGATCACACCGTCAGTCAGAACAGATCACACCGTCAGAACAGATCACACTGTCAGAACAGATCCAAAATAAAACATCGTATAACATATGACACCGTCAGAACAGATCACACCGTCAGAACAGATCACACCGTCAGAACAGATCACACCGTCTGAACAGATCACACCGTCAGAACAGATCACACCGTCAGAACAGACCACACCGTCAGAACAGATCACACCGTCAGAGCAAATCACACCGTCAGAACAGATCACACCGTCAGAACAGATTACACCGTCAGAGCATATCACACTGTCAGAACAGATCACACCGTCAGAACAGATCCAAAATAAAGCATCGTAAAAACATATGACACCGTCAGAACAGATTGAAAATAAAACTTCGTAAAAACATATGACACCGTCAGAACAGATCCAAAATAAAACATCGTAAAAACATATGACACCCTCAGAACAGATCCAAAATAAAACATCGTAAAAAGATATGACACCGTCAGAACAGATCCAAAATAAAACATATCACACTGTCAGAACAGATCGAAAATAAAACATATCTCATCGACAGTCAGAACAGATCGAAAATAAAACATATCACACCGGCAGTCAGAACAGATCGAAAAAAAACATATCACACCGTCAGAACAGATCGAAAGTAAAACATACCACACCGTCAGTCAAAACAGATCGAAAATAAAACATATCATACCGTCAGAACAGATCGAAAATAAAACATCGTCAGAACAGATCGAAAATAAAACATATGACACCGTCAGAACAGATCCAAAATAAAACATATGACACCGTCAGAACAGATCGAAAATATAACATATCACAGTCAGAAAAGATCGAAAATAAAACATATCGCACCGTCAGAACAGATCGAAAATATAACATATCACAGTCAGAAAAGATCGAAAATAAAACATATGACACGTCAGAACAGATCTAAAATATAACATATCACAGTCAGAACAGATCAAAAATAAAACATCGTAAACATATATGACACCGTCAGAACAGATCACACCGTCAGAACAGATCGCACCGTCACTCAGAACAGATCACACCGTCAGAACAAATCACACCGTCAGAACATATCACACCGTCAGAACATATCACACTGTCAGAACAGATCACACCGTCAGAACAGATTGAAAATAAAACATCGTAAAAACATATGACACCGTCAGAACAGATCCAAAATAAAACATCGTAAAAAATATGACACCGTCAGAACAGATCACACTGTCAGTCAGAACAGATCACACCGTCAGTCAGAACAGATCACACCGTCAGAACAGATCACACCGTCAGAACAGATCACACTGGCAGAACAGATCCAAAATAAAACATATGACACGTCAGAACAGATCCAAAATAAAACATCGTAAAAAATATGACACCGTCAGAACAGATCACACCGTCAGTCAGAACAGATCACACCGTCAGTCAGAACAGATCACACCGTCAGAACAGATCACACTGTCAGAACAGATCCAAAATAAAACATCGTATAACATATGACACCGTCAGAACAGATCACACCGTCAGAACAGATCACACCGTCAGAACAGATCACACCGTCTGAACAGATCACACCGTCAGAACAGATCACACCGTCAGAACAGACCACACCGTCAGAACAGATCACACCGTCAGAGCAAATCACACCGTCAGAACAGATCACACCGTCAGAACAGATTACACCGTCAGAACATATCACACTGTCAGAACAGATCACACCGTCAGAACAGATCCAAAATAAAGCATCGTAAAAACATATGACACCGTCAGAACAGATTGAAAATAAAACTTCGTAAAAACATATGACACCGTCAGAACAGATCCAAAATAAAACATCGTAAAAACATATGACACCCTCAGAACAGATCCAAAATAAAACATCGTAAAAAGATATGACACCGTCAGAACAGATCCAAAATAAAACATATCACACTGTCAGAACAGATCGAAAATAAAACATATCTCATCGACAGTCAGAACAGATCGAAAATAAAACATATCACACCGGCAGTCAGAACAGATCGAAAAAAAACATATCACACCGTCAGAACAGATCGAAAATAAAACATATCACACCGTCAGTCAAAACAGATCGAAAATAAAACATATCATACCGTCAGAACAGATCGAAAATAAAACATCGTCAGAACAGATCGAAAATAAAACATATGACACCGTCAGAACAGATCCAAAATAAAACATATGACACCGTCAGAACAGATCGAAAATATAACATATCACAGTCAGAAAAGATCGAAAATAAAACATATCGCACCGTCAGAACAGATCGAAAATATAACATATCACACCGTCAGAAAAGATCGAAAATAAAACATATCGCACCGTCAGAACAGATCGAAAATATAACATATCACAGTCAGAAAAGATCGAAAATAAAACATATGACACGTCAGAACAGATCTAAAATATAACATATCACAGTCAGAACAGATCGAAAATAAAACATATCACACCGTCAGAACAGATCGAAAATAAAACATATCACAGTCAGAACAGATCGAAAATAAAACATATCACACCGTCAGAACAGATCGAATATAAAACATATCACAGTCAGAACAGATCGAAAATAAAACATATCACAGGCAGAACAGATCGAAAATAAAACATATCACACCGTCAGAACAGATCCAAAATAAAACATATCACCTTCAGAGCAGATCGAAAATAAAACATATCACACCGTCAGAACAGATCCAAAATAAAACATATCACAGTCAGAACAGATCCAAAATAAAAACATATCACAGTCAGAACAGATCCAAAATAAAACATATCACACCCTCAGAACAGATCCAAAATAAAACATATCACACAGTCACAACAGATCAAAAATAAAACATATCACACCGTCAAAACAAATCGAAAATAAAACATCGTAAAAACAGGCACAAAAGGTAAATCCTTAACATACATGACCACTCACTCTCCCTGCTTGATACGAACACAATCGATAAACCCTTAACATACATGACCACTCACTCTCCCTGCTTGGTACTGACACAATCGGTCAATCCTTAACATACATGACCACTCACTCTACCTGCTTGGTACTGACACAATCGGTAAACCCTTAACATACATGACCATTCACTCTCCGTGAGTGGTACGGACACAATCGGTAAATCCTTAACATACATGACAACTCACTCTCCCTGCTTGGTACGGACACAGTCGGTAAACCCTTAGCATACATGACCACTCACTCTACCTGCTTGGTACGGACACAATCGGTAAACCCTTAACATACATGATCACTCACTCTCCCTGCTTGGTACGAACACAATCGGTAAACCCTTAACTTACATGACCACTCACTCTATCTGCTTGGTACAGACACAATCGGTAAATCCTTAACATACATGATCACCCACTCTCCCTGCTTGGTACGAACACTCTGGGTAAATCCTTAACAAACATGACCACTCACTCTCCCTGCATGGTACGAACAAAATGGGTAAATCCTTAACATACATGACCACTCACTCTCCCTGCTTGGTACTGACACAATCGGGAAACCCTTAACATACATGACCACTCACCCACCCTGCTTGGTACGGACACAATCGGGAAACCCTTAACATACATGACCACTCACTCTACCTGCTTGGTACGGACACAATCGGTAAACCCTTAACATACATGATCACTCACTCTCCCTGAGTGGTACGGACACAATCGGTAAACCCTTAACTTACATGACCACTCACTCTACCTGCTTGGTACAGACACAATCGGTAAATCCTTAATATACATGATCACCCACTCTCCCTGCTTGGTACGAACACAATGGGTAAATCCTTAACAAACATGACCACTCACTCTCCCTGCATGGTACGGACACAATCGGGAAACCCTTAACATACATGACCACTCACTCGCCCTGCTTGGTACGAACACAATGGGTAAATCCTAAACATGCATGGTCACTCACTCTCCCTGCATGGTACGAACACAATGGGTAAAACCTAAACATACATGACCACTCACTCTCCCTGCTTGGTACGGACACAATCGGAAAACCCTTAACATACATGACCACTCACTCGCCCTGCTTGGTACGGACACAATCGGGAAACCCTTAGCATACATGATCACTCACTCGCCCTGCTTGGTACGGACACAATCGGTCAATCCTTAGCATACATGATCACCCACTCTCCCTGCTTGTTACGAACACAATGGGTAAATCCTTAACAAACATGACCACTCACTCTCCCTGCATGGTACGGACACAATCGGGAAACCCTTAACATACATGACCACTCACTCGCCCTGCTTGGTACGAACACAATGGGTAAATCCTAAACATGCATGGTCACTCATTCTCCCTGCATGGTACGAACACAATGGGTAAATCCTTAACATACATGACAACTCACTCTCCCTGCTTGGTACGAACACAATGGGTAAAACCTAAACATACATGACCACTCACTCTACCTGCTTGGTACGGACACAATCGGGAAACCCTTAACATACATGACCACTCACTCGCCCTGCTTGGTAAGGACACAATCGGTAAACCCTTAACATACATGACCACTCACTCGCCCTGCTTGGTAAGGACACAATCGGGAAACCCTTAGCATACATGACCACTCACTCGCCCTGCTTGGTACGGACACAATCGGTCAATCCTTAACATAAATCACCACTCACTCTACCTGCTTGGTACTGACACAATCGGTAAATCCTTAACATACATGACCATTCACTCTCCGTGAGTGGTACGGACACAATCGGTAAATCCTTAACATACATGACAACTCACTCTCCCTGCTTGGTACGGACACAGTCGGTAAACCCTTAACATACATGACCACTCACTCTCCCTGCTTGGTACGGACACAATCGGTAAACCCATAACATACATGACCACTCATTCTCCCAGCTTGGTACTGACACAATCGGTAAACCCTTAACATACATGACCACTCACTCTCCCTGCATAGTACGGACACAATCGGTAAACCCTTAACATACATGACCACTCACTCTACCTGCTTGGTACGGACACAATCGGTAAACCCTTAACATATATGATCACTCATTCTCCCTGCTTGGTACGAACACAATCGGTAAATCCTAAAAATACATGACCATTCACTCTACCTGCTTGGTACCGATACAATCGGTAAATCCTAAACATGCATGACCACTCACTCTACTTGCTTGGTACGGACACAATCGGTAAGTCCTTAACATACATGACCACTCACTCTCCCTGCTTGGTACGGATACAATCGGTAAACCCTTAACATACATGACCACTCACTCTCACTGAGTGGTACGGACACAATCGGTAAATCCTAAACATATACGACCCCTCACTCTTCCTGCTTGGTACAGACACAATCGGTAAATCCTTAACATACATGACCACTCACTCTCCCTGATTGCTACGGACACAATCGGTAAATCCTTAACATACATGACCACTCACCCACCCTGCTTGGTACGGACACAATCGGTAAATCCTTAACATACATGACCACTCACTCGCCCTGCTTGGTACGGACACCATCGGTAAATCCTAAACATACATGACCACTCTCTCTCCCTGCTTGGTACGGACACAATCGGTAAATCCTTAACATACATGACAACTCACCCACCCTGCTTGGTACGGACACAATCGGTAAATCCTAAGCATACACGACTACTCACTCTCCCTGCTTAGTACGGACACAATCGGTATATCCTAAACATACATGACCACTCACTCGCCCTGCTTGGTACGGACACAATCGGTAAACCCTTAACATACATGACCACTCACTCTCCCTACTTGGTACGGACACAATCGGTAAACCCTTAACATACATGACCACTCACCCACCCTGCTTGGTACGGACACAATCGGTAAATCCTTAACATACATGACCACTCACACACCCTGCTTGGTACGGACACAATCGGTAAACCCTTAACATACATGACCACTCACTCTCCCTGCTTGGTACGGACACAATCGGTAAGTCCTTAGCATACATGACCCCTCACTCTTCCTGCTTGGTACAGACACAATCGGTAAATCCTTAACATACATGACCACTCACTCTCCCTGATTGCTACGGACACAATCGGTAAATCCTTAACATACATGACCACTCACCCACTCTGCTTGGTACGGACACAATCGGTAAATCCTTAACATACATGACCACTCACTCGCCCTGCTTGGTACGGACACCATCGGTAAATCCTAAACATACATGACCACTCACTCTCCCTGCTTGGTACGGACACAATCGGTAAATCCTTAGCATACATGACAACTCACCCACCCTGCTTGGTACGGACACAATCGGTAAATCCTAAACATACACGACTACTCACTCTCCCTGCTTGGTACGGACACAATCGGTATATCCTAAACATACATGACCACTCACTCGCCCTGCTTGGTACGGACACAATCGGTAAACCCTTAACATACATGACCACTCACCCACCCTGCTTGTTACGGACACAATCGGTAAACCCTTAACATACATGATCACTCATTCTCCCTGCTTGGTACGAACACAATCGGTAAATCCTAAACATACATGACCATTCACTCTACCTGCTTGGTACCGATACAATCGGTAAATCCTAAACATACATGACCACTCACTCTACTTGCTTGGTACGGACACAATCGGTAAGTCCTTAACATACATGACCACCCACTCTCCCTGCTTGGTACGGATACAATCGGTAAACCCTTAACATACATGACCACTCACTTTCACTGAGTGATACGGACACAATCGGTAAATCCTAAACATACATGACCCCTCACTCTTCCTGCTTGGTACAGACACAATCGGTAAATCCTTAACATACATGACCACTCACTCTCCCTGATTGCTACGGACACAATCGGTAAATCCTTAACATACATGACCACTCACCCACCCTGCTTGGTACGGACACAATCGGTAAATCCTTAACATACATGACCACTCACCCACCCTGCTTGGTACGGACACCATCGGTAAATCCTAAACATACATGACCACTCTCTCTCCCTGCTTGGTACGGACACAATCGGTAAATCCTTAACATACATGACAACTCACCCACCCTGCTTGGTACGGACACAATCGGTAAATCCTAAACATACACGACTACTCACTCTCCCTGCTTAGTACGGACACAATCGGTATATCCTAAACATACATGACCACTCACTCGCCCTGCTTGGTACGGACACAATCGGTAAACCCTTAACATACCTGACCACTCACCCACCCTGCTTGTTACGGACACAATCGGTAAACCCTTAACATACATGACCACTCACTCTCCCTACTTGGTACGGACACAATCGGTAAACCCTTAACATACATGACCACTCACCCACCCTGCTTGGTACGGACACAATCGGTAAATCCTTAACATACATGACCACTCACACACCCTGCTTGGTACGGACACAATCGGTAAACCCTTAACATACATGACCACTCACTCTCCCTGCTTGGTACGGACACAATCGGTAAGTCCTTAGCATACATGACCCCTCACTCTTCCTGCTTGGTACAGACACAATCGGTAAATCCTTAACATACATGTCCACTCACTCTCCCTGATTGCTACGGACACAATCGGAAAATCCTTAACATACATGACCACTCACCCACTCTGCTTGGTACTGACACAATCGGTAAATCCTTAACATACATGACCACTCACTCGCCCTGCTTGGTACGGACACCATCGGTAAATCCTAAACATACATGACCACTCACTCTCCCTGCTTGGTACGGACACAATCGGTAAATCCTTAACATACATGACAACTCACCCACCCTGCTTGGTACGGACACAATCGGTAAATCCTAAACATACACGACTACTCACTCTCCCTGCTTGGTACGGACACAATCGGTATATCCTAAACATACATGACCACTCACTCGCCCTGCTTGGTACGGACACAATCGGTAAACCCTTAACATACATGACCACTCACCCAACCTGCTTGTTACGGACACAATCGGTAAACCCTTAACATACATGACCACTCACTCTCCCTACTTGGTACGGACACAATCGGTAAACCCTTAACATACATGACCACTCACCCACCCTGCTTGGTACGGACACAATCGGTAAATCCTTAACATACATGACCACTCACACACCCTGCTTGGTACGGACACAATCGGTAAACCCTTAACATACATGACCACTCACTCTCCCTACTTGGTACGGACACAATCGTAAATCCTTAACATACATGACCACTCACCCACCCTGATTGGTACGGACACAATCGGTAAACCCTTAACATACATGACCGCTCACTCTCCCTGCTTGGTACGAACACAATGGGTAAATTCTAAACATACATGACCACTCACTCTCCCTACTTGGTACAGACACAATCGGTAAATCCTTAACATACATGATCACTCACTCTCCCTGCTTGGTACAGACACAATCGGTAAATCCTAAACATACATGACCACTCACTCTCCTTGCTTGGTACACACACAATCTGTAAATCCTTAACATACATGATCACTCACTCTCCCTGCTTGGTACAGACATAATCGGTAAATCCTTAACATACATGACCACTCACTCACCCTGCTTGGTACGGACACAATCGGTAAATCCTTAACATACATGATCACTCACTCTCCCTGCTTGGTACGAATACAATCGGTAAATCCTTAACAAACATGACCACTCACTCACCCTGCTTGGTACGGACACAATCGGTAAATCCTTAACATACATGATCACTCACTCTCCCTGCTTGGTACGAACACAATGGGTAAATCCTTAACAAGCATGACCACTCACTCACCCTGCATGCTACGGACACAATCGGGAAACCCTTAACATACATGACCACTCACTCTACCTGATTGGTACGGACACAATCGGTGAATCCTAAACATACATGACCACTCACTCTACCTGTTTGGTACGGACACAATCTGTAAATCCTAAACATACATGATCACTCACTCTCCCTGCTTGGTACGAACACAATGGGTAAATCCTTAACAAGCATGACCACTCACTCACCCTGCATGCTACGGACACAATCGGGAAACCCTTAACATACATGACCATTCACTCTACCTGATTGGTACGGACACAATCGGTAAATCCTAAACATACATGACCACTCACTCTACCTGTTTGGTACGGACACAATCTGTAAATCCTAAACATACATGACCACTCACTCTACCTGCTTGGTACCGATACAATCGGTAAATCCTAAACATACATGACCACTCACTCTACCTGCTTGGTACGGACACAATCGGTAAGTCCTTAGCGTACATGACCCCTTACTCTTGCTGCTTGGTACAGACACAATCGGTAAATCCTTAACATACATGACCACTCACTCTCCCTGATTGCTACGGACACAATCGGTAAATCCTTAACATACATGACCACTCACCCACTCTGCTTGGTACGGACACAATCGGTAAATCCTTAACATACATGACCACTCACTCGCCCTGCTTGGTACGGACACCATCGGTAAATCCTAAACATACATGACCACTCACTCTCCCTGCTTGGTACGGACACAATCGGTAAATCCTTAACATACATGACAACTCACCCACCCTGCTTGGTACGGACACAATCGGTAAATCCTAAACATACACGACTACTCACTCTCCCTGCTTGGTACGGACACAATCGGTATATCCTAAACATACATGACCACTCACTCGCCCTGCTTGGTACGGACACAATCGGTAAACCCTTAACATACATGACCACTCACCCACCCTGCTTGTTACGGACACAATCGGTAAACCCTTAACATACATGACCACTCACTCTCCCTACTTGGTACGGACACAATCGGTAAACCCTTAACATACATGACCACTCACCCACCCTGCTTGGTACGGACACAATCGGTAAATCCTTAACATACATGACCACTCACACACCCTGCTTGGTACGGACACAATCGGTAAACCCTTAACATACATGACCACTCACTCTCCCTACTTGGTACGGACACAATCGTAAATCCTTAACATACATGACCACTCACCCACCCTGATTGGTACGGACACAATCGGTAAACCCTTAACATACATGACCGCTCACTCGCCCTGCTTGGTACGAACACAATGGGTAAATCCTAAACATACATGACCACTCACTCTCCCTACTTGGTACAGACACAATCGGTAAATCCTTAACATACATGATCACTCACTCTCCCTGCTTGGTACAGACACAATCGGTAAATCCTAAACATACATGACCACTCACTCTCCTTGCTTGGTACACACACAATCTGTAAATCCTTAACATACATGATCACTCACTCTCCCTGCTTGGTACAGACATAATCGGTAAATCCTTAACATACATGACCACTCACTCACCCTGCTTGGTACGGACACAATCGGTAAATCCTTAACATACATGATCACTCACTCTCCCTGCTTGGTACGAACACAATCGGTAAATCCTTAACAGACATGACCACTCACTCACCCTGCTTGGTACGGACACAATCGGTAAATCCTTAACATACATGATCACTCACTCTCCCTGCTTGGTACGAACACAATGGGTAAATCCTTAACAAGCATGACCACTCACTCACCCTGCATGCTACGGACACAATCGGGAAACCCTTAACATACATGACCGCTCACTCGCCCTGCTTGGTACGAACACAATGGGTAAAACCTAAACATACATGACCACTCACTCTTCCTGCTTGGTACAGAGTCTTCAATATCATGCTGACGTGTTATACCTGTTGGTATATGTTTTCCCCCAAATCTTCCCTATTATTAAAAAGCTAAGCAATTCCTTTAACCGAATAATAAATTGAGGAATGGTAGTTTAAAGGGTAGATTAGTCACGGTCACTGTTACAAAGGGAGATAGATATGGATTGAATGAACACCAGTATATCTTTATAACTTTAGAGGATATCACCATTCTAAATGCTGCATTCCGTTAGACAACCAAACATGAATTTACGGATAAAATATCCAGACAAACAGAAAAAACGACGCAACATCAGTGCTTGCTGATATTTTAGGATACTGCATGTATCTGCCAATACAAGGCCAAGAATTACAAAACAAAATGCACAGTAGCCAGTAGTTTGTTGTCTCCAGTATTTTGACAGTATATCCAGTTTTATATTACACTCATATGATACACCATGTTTTAATTAAAAATAAAATACAAAAAATACCACTCTATCGGAACAGATCCAACATCCAATCGGAAAATCGTAGACAGATACAAAACGATACCCCTAACGCACATATAGACGACCAACCACTCGTTTGGCTTGGTACAGACGCTTGAATGTGATGAGATTAAACCAGTTTGGTGTTTCCAACCTTCCCTCTTAGTTAAATGTATATCATGCAAGTGTTACCACATGTCAGTAAAATGCCAACCCTACCACATAACCGAGTGAATTGTTAGAAAAAAAGCTCTAATCCTGAACACTATACTGCATATATTTTAATTGTCGTGACACAGATGTTGTCATATGTACATAAAAAAAGCTCGAAGATGCTTAATTAATAATCGGAGGGGCCGTAAATGGAAAAAGAACAGAACATGCAACGGCCAAAATATAAAGGACAAAGGGACATGCAACGATCTATAAAACTCTGCACAGAAAATTAAGATTTGAGCAACGCTAACTGCACAAAAAAGCTGGGGTTGAACTCACGTGTTCCGAAAGAGAAAGCAGTTCCTATGCCACTAGTGGCACCCGTCATGTTACTCTTGTTCCAAACCAGGTAATAAATCATGAATGAGTAAAGAGACGGATTATGATTACGACAATCGGAACATAGTGGTGTTCATCTGTGACACATTTATTCCGTAGCGGTCAACCAAGTCATGTGCTGCTGGAATGTTACTATATATAGATGGAAGAAAAGTTTGAAGATACCAAAGGCGTGATGAGGGGAAAGTTCACAGTTGAACAATTGAAATCGTCTCTTTTGTTGTGAAGTTTAGTTCTTATCTGTTTCGGTCGTAATTTTGACATGACCAGCTACGTATAGACACATATTCCATATAATGCTAAAACTAATGAAAAGAGCCCGTGGTCTAAACCATCAGTAACATACTAGATATCACACTGAACACAAGACCATCGTAAGACGCACATGTAATAGGGAAACAACAGTCCATGTTGAACCAAAATATAATTGCCAATACCATCTTTCGTCACCTTGACGTAATGGACAGAATATTTACCAACATTTTTTTATATATCTCCCGGAAAGATAAAATGACACGATTCTTTAATTATCATCGATTTAATAGTTTAGCACTCAGAAGACTGTGATGTTGTAAAACGTCTGAATACAACCTCAATCGCGGGCGTAGTGCATGAATTGTGAAACATAAACTCCATACGCAAAAGATTTTTCTATCTTACCCAGGGTGCTGGGTAAGACCAGCTATGCGTGCTTTTTCCCGCAAAATTGTTTTCCATTGTTGAAGACAATTGTCGATTTATCGATATATATCCGTGTCTTGGCAGTATTTTGAATGTAGTTCATAATAAAATATATAGACAGTATCTTTAAATGCTACCACAACAGTGATACATACTTATATAAAAAAGTTATTTGATGTTGGTCAAAGAGAGGTATTTTTTTTAATTTACGTTAGTTACTAAGAAGAGAGTGCACTCTATATTTTCTCAAGGTAAACAAACATTGACACGATAGAAAGGGGTGAGGAAAAGAGTCAAACACCATGAAAGATGCAAGATTGTTAAATCTGAGACACCCTCGGGTAAGACTTAAATCGTATCCGACTCGGACAAACCTCCTCCTATACGATTTAAATCTTACCCTCGGGTGTCACAGATGTTACTACATTGTACCTCTCCCGGTGTTAGACCCTATATATGTGTTCTTCTGTCTGGTGATAGTTATTTTAATTCATGAATGTCTTCCTTTAAGTCGCATATATATCTTTATTTTTATAAATTCAATCCAATTTTGTAATTCATTTGAAAGTGTTTTTGTTCTTTTTCCAGACGTATTGCCTGGTCCAGTACAACCTAATGGTGACATATATATTCAAGGGACGCGTTTAAATGGCACTTCTACATGGAGTTTCGACGACGGACAAGAAATGCGATTTTTCCATTGGAATGCTGAAAAGAACCAGCCACAAATGCGTGTAGGAGAAACTGTGATCGCTATTCAAAAGGTCTGGGCGAAAATGTGGCATGACACAATGGAATCATCACTAATAATGTTTGTTTGTGAAATACCGTTATAAATATATCATAAATGTCATGTGTACTAATATAGCACTAATGTATTGTACCAGTATTATATTCTACTACCTGCTTACACGTAGTAAAGGTCATGTGTACTACAATAGCACTCGTGTATAGTACCAGTGTTATATTCTACTACCTGCTTACACGTAGTAAATGTCATGTGTACTAATATAGCACTAATGTATTGTACCAGTATTACATTCTACTACCTACTTACACGTAGTAAAGGTCATGTGTACTACAATAGCACTCGTGTATAGTACCAGTGTTATATTCTACTACCTGCTTACACGTAGTAAATGTCATGTGTACTAATATACCACTCGAGTATAGTACCAGTATTATATACTTTAACCTACTTACACGTAGTAAATGTCATGTGTACTAACATAGCACTCGTGTATAGTACCAGTGTTATATTCTACTACCTGCTTACACGTAGTAAAGGTCATGTGTACTAATATACCACTCGTGTATAGTACCAGTGTTATATTTTACTACCTGCTTACACGTAGTAAAGGTCATGTGTACTAATATAGCACTCGTGAATAGTACCAATATTATATTCTATTACCTGCTTACACGTAGTAAAGGTCATGTGTACTAATAGAGCACTCGTGTATAGTACCAATATTATATTCTACTACCTGCTTACACGTAGTAAAGGTCATGTGTACTAATATAGCACTCGTGTATAGTACCAATATTATATTCTATTACCTGCTTACACGTAGTAAAGGTCATGTGTACTAATAGAGCACTCGTGTATAGTACCAGTATTATATTCTACTACCTGCTTACACCTAGTAAATGTCATGTGTACTAATAGAGCACTCGTGTATAGTACCAGTGTCATATTCTACTACCTTCGTACACGTAGAAAAGGTCATGTGTACTAATATACCACTCGTGTATAGTACCAATATTATATTCTACTACCTGCTTACACGTAGTAAAGGTCATGTGTACTAATATAGCACTCGTGTATAGTACCAGTGTTATATTCTACTACCTGCTTACACGTAGTAAAGGTCATGTGTACTAATATATCACTCGTGTATAGTACCAATATTATATTCTATTACCTGCTTACACGTAGAAAAGGTCATGTGTACTAATATATCACTCGTGTATAGTACCAGTATTATATTATACTACCTGCTTACACATAGTAAAGGTCATGTGTACTAATATAGCACCCGTGTATAGTACCAGTGTTATGTTCTACTACCTGCTTACACGTAGTAAAGGTCATGTGTACTAATATATCACTTGTGTATAGTATTAGTATTATATACTCTAACCTACTTACACGTAGAAAAAGTCATGTGTACTAAAACAGCACTCGTGTATAGTACCAGTGCTATATTCTACTACCTGCTTACACGTGGTAAATGTCATGTGTACTAATATAGCACTTGTGCATAGTACCAATATTATATTATACTACCTACTTACACGTAGTAAATGTCATGTGTACTAATATATCACTTGTGTATAGTACCATGATTATATACTCTAACCTACTTACACGTAGAAAAGGTCATGTGTACTAATATATCACTCGTGTATAGTACCAGTATTATTTTATACTACCTGCTTACACGTAGTAAATGTCATGTGCACTAATATAGCACTTGTGTATAGTACCAGTGTTATATTCTACTACCTGCTTACACGTAGTAAATGTCATGTCTACTAAAATAGCACTCGTGTATAGTACCAGTGTTATATTCTACTACCTGCTTACACGTAGTAAATGTCATGTGTACTAACATAGCACTCGTGTATAGTACCAGTGTTATATTCTACTACCTGCTTACACGTAGTAAATGTCATGTGTACTAACATAGCACTCGTGTATAGTACCAGTGTTATATTCTACTACCTGCTTACACGTAGTAAATGTCATGTGTACTAATATATCACTTGTGTATAGTACCATGATTATATACTCTAACCTACTTACACGTAGAAAAGGTCATGTGTACTAATATATCACTCGTGTATAGTACCAGTATTATTTTATACTACCTGCTTACACGTAGTAAATGTCATGTGCACTAATATAGCACTTGTGTATAGTACCAGTGTTATATTCTACTACCTGCTTACACGTAGTAAATGTCATGTCTACTAAAATAGCACTCGTGTATAGTACCAGTGTTATATTCTACTACCTGCTTACACGTAGTAAATGTCATGTGTACTAACATAGCACTCGTGTATAGTACCAGTGTTATATTCTACTACCTGCTTACACGTAGTAAAGGTCATGTGTACTAATATATCACTCGTGTATAGTACCAGTATTATATTCTACTACCTACTTACACATAGAAAAGGTCATGTGTACTATTATAGCACTCGTGTATAGTACCAGTGTTATATTCTGCTACCTACTTACACGGAGAAAAGGTCAAGTGTACTAATATAGCACCTGTGTATAGTACCAGTGTTATGTTCTACTACCTGCTTACACATAGTAAAGGTCATGTGTACTAATATAGCACCCGTGTATAGTACCAGTATTATATTCTACTACCTACTTACACGTAGTAAAGGTCATGTGTACTAATATAGCACTTGTGTATAGTACCAGTATTATATTCTACTACCTACTTACACGTAGTAAAGGTCATGTGTACTAATATACCACCTGTGTATAGTACCAGTGTTATATTCTACAACCTGCTTACACGTAGTAAATGTCATGTGTACTAATATAGCACCTGTGTATAGTACCAGTGTTATATTCTACTACCTGCTTACACGTAGTAAATGTCATGTGTACTAACATAGCACTCGTGTATAGTACCAGTATTATATTTTACTACCTACTTACACGTAGTAAATGTCATGTGTACTAATATAGAACAAATGTATAGTACCAGTGTTATATTCTACTACCTGCTTACACATAGCAAAGGTCATGTGTACTAATATAGCACCCGTGTATAGTACCAGTGTTATTTTCTACTATCTGCTTACACGTAGTAAAGGTCATGTGTACTAATATAGCACCCGTGTATAGTACCAGTGTTATGTTCTACTACCTACTTACGCGTAGTAAAGGTCATGTGTACTAATATAGCACTCGTGTATAGTACCAGTATTATATTCTACTACCTACTTACACGTAGTAAATGTCATATGTACTAATATAGCACTAATGTATAGTACTAGTATTATAGTCTACTACCTGCTTACACGTAGAAAAGGTCATGTGTACTAATATACCACTCGTGTATAGTACCAGTATTATATTATACTACCTGCTTACACGTAGTAAAGGTCATGTGTACTAATATAGCACTCGTGTATAGTACCAGTGTTATATTCTACTACCTGCTTACACGTAGAAAAGGTCATGTGTATTAATATATCACTCGTGTATAGTACCAGTATTATAATCTACTACCTGCTTACACGTAGTAAAGGTCATGTGTACTAAAATAGCACTCGTGTATAGTACCAGTATTATATTCTACTACCTGCTTACACGTAGTAAATGTCATGTGTACTACAATAGCACTCGTGTATAGTACCAGTGTTATATTCTACTACCTGCTTACACGTAGTAAAGGTCATGTGTACTAAAATAGCACTCGTGTATAGTACCAGTATTATATTCTACTACCTGCTTACACGTAGTAAAGGTCATGTGTACTACAATAGCACTCATGTATTGTACCAGTGTTATATTCTACTACCTACTTACACGTAGAAAAGGTCATGTGTACTAATATAGCACTTGTGCATAGTACCAGTGTTATATTCTACTACCTACTTACACGTAGAAAATGTCATGTGTACTAATATAGCACACGTGTATAATACCAGTATTATATTCTACTACCTACTTACACGTAGTAAAGGTCATGTGTACTAATATAGCACTCGTGTATAGTACCAGTATTATATTCTACTACCTGCTTACACCTAGCAATGGTCATGTGTACTAATATAGCACTAATGTATAGTACCAGTATTATATTCTACTACCTGCTTACACGTAGTAAAGGTCATGTGTACTACAATAGCACTCGTGTATAGTACCAGTGTTATATTCTACTACCTGCTTACACCTAGTAAAGGTCATGTGTACTAATATAGCACTAATGTATAGTACCAGTATTATATTCTACTACCTGCTTACACGTAGTAAAGGTCATGTGTACTACAATAGCACTCGTGTATAGTACCAATATTATATTCTATTACCTGCTTACACGTAGTAAATGTCATGTGTACTAATATTGCACTTGTGTATAGTACCAGTATTATATTCTATTACCTGCTTACACGTAGTAAATGTCATGTGTACTAATATACCACTCGTGTATAGTACCAGTATTATATTCTACTACCTGCTTACACATAGAAAAGGTCATATGTACTAATATAGCATTCGTGTATAGTACCAGTGTTATGTTCTACTACCTGCTTACACGTAGAAAAGGTCATGTGTACTAATATACCACTCGTGTATTGTACCAGTAATATAGTCTACTACCTGCTTACACGTAGAAAAGGTCATGTGTACTAATATACCACTCTTGTATAGTACCAGTATTATATTATACTACCTGCTTACACGTAGTAAAGGTCATGTGTACTAATATAGCACTCGTGTATAGTACCAGTGTTATATTCTACTACCTGCTTACACGTAAAAAATGTCATGTGTACTAATATATCACTCGTGTATAGTACCAGTATTATAATCTACTACCTGCTTACACGTAGTAAAGGTCATGTGTACTAAAATAGCACTCGTGTATAGTATCAGTATTATATTCTACTACCTGCTTACACGTAGTAAATGTCATGTGTACTATTATAGCACTCGTGTATAGTACCAGTATTATATTCTACTACCTGCTTACACATAGTAAATGGCATGTGTACTAACATAGCACTAATGTATAGTACCAGTATTATATTCTAATACCTGCTTACACGTAGTAAAGGTCATGTGTACTACAATAGCACTCGTGTATTGTACCAGTGTTATATTCTACTACCTACTTACACGTAGAAAAGGTCATGTGTACTAATATAGCACTTGCGTATAGTACCAGTGTTATATTCTACTACCTACTTACACGTAGTAAAGGTCATGTGTACTAACATAGCACTCGTGTATAGTACCAGTATTATATTTTACTACCTGCTTACACCTAGTAAAGGTCATGTGTACTAATATAGCACTAATGTATAGTACCAGTATTATATTCTACTACCTGCTTACACGTAGTAAAGGTCATGTGTACTACAATAGCACTCGTGTATAGTACCAATATTATATTATACTACCTGCTTACACGTAGTAAAGGCCATGTGTACTAATATATCACTCGTGTATAGTACCAGTGTTGTATTCTACTATCTGCTTACACGTAGTAAATGTCATGTGTACTAATATAGCACTCGTGTATAGTACCAGTATTATATTCTACTACCTGCTTACACGTAGAAAAGGTCATGTGTACTAATATAGCACTCGTGTATAGTACCAGTATTATATTCTACTACCTGCTTACACGTAGAAAAGGTCATGTGTACTAAAATAGCACTTGTGTATAGTACCAGTGTTATATTCTACTACCTACTTACACGTAGTAAAGGTCATGTGTACTAATATAGCACTCGTGTATAGTACCAGTGTTATGTTCTACTACCTACTTACACGTAGTAAAGGTCATGTGTACTAATATAGCACTTGTGTATAGTACCAGTATTATATTCTACTACCTACTTACACGTTGTAAAGGTCATGTGTACTAATATAGCACTTGTGTATAGTACCAATATTATGTTCTACTACCTACTTACACGTAGTAAAGGTCATGTGTACTAATATACCACTCGTGTATAGTACCAGTATTATATTCTACTACCTACTTACACGTAGTAAATGTCATGTGTACTAATATAGCACTCGTGTATAGTACCAGTGTTATGTTCTACTACCTACTTACACGTAGTAAATGTCATGTGTACTAATATAGCACTCGTGTATAGTACCAGTATTATATTCTACTACCTACTTACACGTAGTAAATGTCATGTGTACTAATATAACACTTGTGTATAGTACCAGTATTATATTCTACTACCTGCTTACACGTAGAAAAGGTCATGTGTACTAATATACCACTCGAGTATAGTACCAGTATTATATACTCTAACATACTTACACGTAGAAAAGGTCATGTGTACCAATATATCACTCGTGTATAGTACCAGTGTTATATTCTACTACCTGCTTACACGTAGTAAAGATCATGTGTACTAATATAGCACTCGTGTATAGTACCAGTATTATATTCTACTACCTGCTTACACGTAGTAAATGTCATGTGTACTAACATAGCACTCGTGTATAGTACCAGTATTATATTCTACTACCTGCTTACACGTAGTAAAGGTCATGTGTACTAATATAGCACTAATGTATAATACCAGTATTATATTCTACTACCTGCTTACACGTAGTAAAGGTCATGTGTACTACATTGGCACTTGTGTATAGTACCAGTATTATGTTTTACTACCTACTTACACGTAGTAAAGGTCATGTGTACTAATATACCACTCGTGTATAGTACCAGTATTATATTCTACTACCTACTTACACGTAGTAAATGTCATGTGTACTAATATAGCACTTGTGTATAGTACCAGTGTTATATTCTATTACCTGCTTACACGTAGTAAAGGTCATGTGTACTAATATATCACTTGTGTATAGTACCAGTATTATATTATACTACCTGCTAACACGTAGAAAAGGTCATGTGTACTAATATATCACTCGTGTATAGTACCAGTATTATATTCTATTACCTGCTTACACGTAGTAAAGGTCATGTGTACTAATATATCACTTGTGTATAGTACCAGTATTATATTATACTACCTGCTTACACATAGAAAAGGTCATGTGTACTAATATATCACTCGTGTATAGTACCAGTATTATATTCTACTACCTGCTTACACGTAGTAAAGGTCATGTGTACTAATATATCACTCGTGTATAGTACCAGTGTTATATTCTACTACCTGCTTACACGTAGTAAAGGCCATGTGTACTAATATATCACTCGTGTATAGTACCAGTGTTGTATTCTACTATCTGTTTACACGTAGTAAATGTCATGTGTACTAATATAGCACTCGTGTATAGTACCAGTATTATATTCTACTACCTGCTTACACGTAGAAAAGGTCATGTGTACTAATATAGCACTCGTGTATAGTACCAGTATTATATTCTACTACCTGCTTACACGTAGAAAAGGTCATGTGTACTAAAATAGCACTTGTGTATAGTACCAGTGTTATATTCTACTACCTACTTACACGTAGTAAAGGTCATGTGTACTAATATAGCACTTGTGTATAGTACCAGTATTATATTCTACTACCTACTTACACGTAGTAAAGGTCATGTGTACTAATATAGCACTTGTGTATAGTACCAATATTATGTTCTACTACCTACTTACACGTAGTAAAGGTCATGTGTACTAATATACCACTCGTGTATAGTACCAGTATTATATTCTACTACCTACTTACACGTAGTAAAGGTCATGTGTACTAATATAGCACTCGTGTATAGTACCAGTGTTAAGTTCTACTACCTACTTACACGTAGTAAATGTCATGTGTACTAATATAGCACTCGTGTATAGTACCAGTATTATATTCTACTACCTACTTACACGTAGTAAATGTCATGTGTACTAATATAGCACTTGTGTATAGTACCAGTATTATATTCTACTACCTGCTTACACGTAGAAAAGGTCATGTGTACTAATATACCACTCGAGTATAGTACCAGTATTATATACTCTAACATACTTACACGTAGAAAAGGTCATGTGTACTAATATATCACTCGTGTATAGTACCAGTGTTATATTCTACTACCTGCTTACACGTAGTAAAGATCATGTGTACTAATATAGCACTCGTGTATAGTACCAGTATTATATTCTACTACCTGCTTACACGTAGTAAATGTCATGTGTACTAACATAGCACTCGTGTATAGTACCAGTATTATATTCTACTACCTGCTTACACGTAGTAAAGGTCATGTGTACTAATATAGCACTAATGTATAATACCAGTATTATATTCTACTACCTGCTTACACGTAGTAAAGGTCATGTGTACTACAATGGCACTTGTGTATAGTACCAGTATTATGTTTTACTACCTACTTACACGTAGTAAAGGTCATGTGTACTAATATACCACTCGTGTATAGTACCAGTATTATATTCTACTACCTACTTACACGTAGTAAATGTCATGTGTACTAATATAGCACTTGTGTATTGTACCAGTGTTATATTCTATTACCTGCTTACACGTAGTAAAGGTCATGTGTACTAATATATCACTTGTGTATAGTACCAGTATTATATTATACTACCTGCTAACACGTAGAAAAGGTCATGTGTACTAATATATCACTCGTGTATAGTACCAGTATTATATTCTATTACCTGCTTACACGTAGTAAAGGTCATGTGTACTAATATATCACTTGTGTATAGTACCAGTATTATATTATACTACCTGCTTACACATAGAAAAGGTCATGTGTACTAATATATCACTCGTGTATAGTACCAGTATTATATTCTACTACCTGCTTACACGTAGTAAAGGTCATGTGTACTAATATATCACTCGTGTATAGTACCAGTATTATATTCTACTACCTGCTTACACGTAGTAAAGGTCATGTGTACTAATATACCACTCGTGTATAGGACCAGTATTATATTCTATTACCTGCTTACACGTAGTAAAGGTCATGTGTACTACAATAGCACTCGTGTATTGTACCAGTGTTATATTATACTACCTACTTACACGTAGAAAAGGTCATGTGTACTAATATAGCACTTGCGTATAGTACCAGTGTTATATTCTACTACCTACTTACACGTAGAAAAGGTCATGTGTACTAATATAGCACACGTGTATAATACCAGTATTATATTCTACTACCTACTTACACGTAGTAAAGGTCATGTGTACTAACATAGCACTCGTGTATAGTACCAGTATTATATTTTACTACCTGCTTACACCTAGTAAAGGTCATGTGTACTAATATAGCACTAATGTATAGTACCAGTATTATATTCTACTACCTGCTTACACGTAGTAAAGGTCATGTGTACTACAATAGCACTCGTGTATAGTACCAATATTATATTATACTACCTGCTTACACGTAGTAAAGGCCATGTGTACTAATATATCACTCGTGTATAGTACCAGTGTTGTATTCTACTATCTGCTTACACGTAGTAAATGTCATGTGTACTAATATAGCACTCGTTTATAGTACCAGTATTATATTCTACTACCTGCTTACACGTAGAAAAGGTCATGTGTACTAATATAGCACTCGTGTATAGTACCAGTATTATATTCTACTACCTGCTTACACGTAGAAAAGGTCATGTGTACTAAAATAGCACTTGTGTATAGTACCAGTGTTATATTCTACTACCTACTTACACGTAGTAAAGGTCATGTGTACTAATATAGCACTCGTGTATAGTACCAGTGTTATGTTCTACTACCTACTTACACGTAGTAAAGGTCATGTGTACTAATATAGCACTTGTGTATAGTACCAGTATTATATTCTACTACCTACTTACACGTAGTAAAGGTCATGTGTACTAATATAGCACTTGTGTATAGTACCAGTATTATATTCTATTACCTGCTTACACGTAGTAAAGGTCATGTGTACTAATATATCACTTGTGTATAGTACCAGTATTATATTATACTACCTGCTTACACATAGAAAAGGTCATGTGTACTAATATATCACTCGTGTATAGTACCAGTATTATATTCTACTACCTGCTTACACGTAGTAAAGGTCATGTGTACTAATATATCACTCGTGTATAGTACCAGTATTATATTCTACTACCTGCTTACATGTAGTAAAGGTCATGTGTACTAATATACCACTCGTGTATAGGACCAGTATTATATTCTATTACCTGCTTACACGTAGTAAAGGTCATGTGTACTACAATAGCACTCGTGTATTGTACCAGTGTTATATTATACTACCTACTTACACGTAGAAAAGGTCATGTGTACTAATATAGCACTTGCGTATAGTACCAGTGTTATATTCTACTACCTACTTACACGTAGAAAAGGTCATGTGTACTAATATAGCACACGTGTATAATACCAGTATTATATTCTACTACCTACTTACACGTAGTAAAGGTCATGTGTACTAACATAGCACTCGTGTATAGTACCAGTATTATATTTTACTACCTGCTTACACCTAGTAAAGGTCATGTGTACTAATATAGCACTAATGTATAGTACCAGTATTATATTCTACTACCTGCTTACACGTAGTAAAGGTCATGTGTACTACAATAGCACTCGTGTATAGTACCAATATTATATTATAATACCTGCTTACACGTAGTAAAGGCCATGTGTACTAATATATCACTCGTGTATAGTACCAGTGTTGTATTCTACTATCTGCTTACACGTAGTAAATGTCATGTGTACTAATATAGCACTCGTTTATAGTACCAGTATTATATTCTACTACCTGCTTACACGTAGAAAAGGTCATGTGTACTAATATAGCACTCGTGTATAGTACCAGTATTATATTCTACTACCTGCTTACACGTAGAAAAGGTCATGTGTACTAAAATAGCACTTGTGTATAGTACCAGTGTTATATTCTACTACCTACTTACACGTAGTAAAGGTCATGTGTACTAATATAGCACTCGTGTATAGTACCAGTGTTATGTTCTACTACCTACTTACACGTAGTAAAGGTCATGTGTACTAATATAGCACTTGTGTATAGTACCAGTATTATATTCTACTACCTACTTACACGTAGTAAAGGTCATGTGTACTAATATAGCACTTGTGTATAGTACCAATATTATGTTCTACTACCTACTTACACGTAGTAAAGGTCATGTGTACTAAAATAGCACTTGTGTATAGTACCAGTATTATATTCTACTACCTGCTTACACGTAGTAAAGGTCATGTGTACTAATATACCACTCGTGTATAGTACCAGTATTATATTCTACTACCTACTTACACGTAGTAAAGGTCATGTGTACTAATATACCACTCGTGTATAGTACCAGTATTATATTCTACTACCTACTTACACGTAGTAAATGTCATGTGTACTAATATAGCACTCGTTTATAGTACCAGTATTATATTCTACTACCTGCTTACACGTAGAAAAGGTCATGTGTACTAATATACCACTCGAGTATAGTACCAGTATTATATACTCTAACATACTTACACGTAGAAAAGGTCATGTGTACTAATATATCACTCGTGTATAGTACCAGTGTTATATTCTACTACCTGCTTACACGTAGTAAAGATCATGTGTACTAATATAGCACTCGTGTATAGTACCAGTATTATATTCTACTACCTGCTTACACGTAGTAAAGGTCATGTGTACTAATATAGCACTCGTGCATAGTACCAGTATTATATTCTACTACCTGCTTACACGTAGTAAAGGTCATGTGTACTAATATACCACTCGTGTATAGTACCAGTGTTATGTTCTACTACCTACTTACACGTAGTAAATGTCATGTGTACTAATATACCACTCGTGTATAGTACCAGTATTATATTCTACTACCTACTTACACGTAGTAAATGTCATGTGTACTAATATAGCACTCGTGTATAGTACCAGTATTATATTCTACTACCTACTTACACGTAGTAAAGGTCATGTGTACTAATATACCACTCGTGTATAGTACCAGTATTATATTCTACTACCTACTTACACGTAGTAAATGTCATGTGTACTAATATAGCACTTGTGTATAGTACCAGTGTTATATTCTATTACCTGCTTACACGTAGTAAAGGTCATGTGTACTAATATATCACTTGTGTATAGTACCAGTATTATATTATACTACCTTCTTACACATAGAAAAGGTCATGTGTACTAATATATCACTCGTGTATAGTACCAGTATTATATTCTACTACCTGCTTACACATAGTAAAGGTCATGTGTACTAATATATCACTCGTGTATAGTACCAGTATTATATTCTACTACCTGCTTACACGTAGTAAAGGTCATGTGTACTAATATACCACTCGTGTATAGGACCAGTATTATATTCTATTACCTGCTTACACGTAGTAAAGGTCATGTGTACTAATATATCACTTGTGTATAGTACCAGTATTATATTATACTACCTGCTTACATGTAGAAAAGGTCATGTGTACTAATATATCACTCGTGTATAGTACCAGTATTATATTCTACTACCTGTTTACACGTAGTAAAGGTCATGTGTACTAATATATCACTTGTGTATAGTACCAGTATTATATTATACTACCTGCTTACATGTAGAAAAGGTCATGTGTACTAATATATCACTCGTGTATAATACCAGTATTATATTCTACTACCTGCTTACACGTAGTAAATGTCATGTGTACTAATATAGCACTTGTGTATAGTACCAGTGTTATATTCTACTACCTGCTTACACGTAGTAAAGGTCATGTGTACTAACATAATACTCTTGAATAGTACTAGCGTTACATTCATTGAGTTCAACACTTACCCAATGAATGGCAACAAATCGATGAGTTTCCCTGACAATCACAAAATCCGACTGAAATAATACATCTGAAATACTACTGAAAATGGCGTTAAAAATAAAAACGTTCATTGGGTAAATAATCACTCGCGTAACATCGATCTTTAAAGATATAAAAAATGTTAGTCTCCTGTCTCACCTCCATGACACATGTGTTGTTGTCCTTGCAAACAAGACTCCTACTGAATTCTGTCACTCTAATAAATTCATATGTTACACACGTGTCTTTGCAAACAGTGTGATATTGCTGGGTCTGCCCCAAATATTCCGCGAAGCTTATTTCCTAATAATTAATATTCATTCTATCAGTAGTTAACAACGGGCATTATACTTATTTTGACACTAGCTACCCAAGGTCAGTGTGAATCAGATGTGGATTCTGGCAAATTCTGAAAATCTGCTAGAGTACATGCAGTCGATGTTCCCCTCCTTATGCAATACCATTAACACATTTGACTTTTCTATCCCCTACATAGCAATTCCCAATTCCCCACTCAAAGCTAAAAGACATAGTGTTAGTGGATGCATTTCATGTTCTGATGATTTTAGTGTATTTATGTAATGCTCTGCTAATGTTAGTACATGTATGTAATGTTCTGATGATGCTAGTACACGTATTTAATGCTATGCTGATGTAAGTGTATGTATTTAATGTGGTGACGATGTTAGTGCATGCATTTAATGTTCTGATGATGCCAGTGTATTTATGCAATGCTCTGTTAATGTTAGTACATGTACATGTATGTAATATTCTGATGATGTTAGTGTATGTATTTAATGTTCTGATGATCCTAGTACATGTGTTTAATGCTATGATGATGTTAATGTGTGTATTTAAAGTTCTGACGATGTTAGCACATGTATTTAATGTTCTGATAATGCTAGTACATGTATTTAATGTCATGATGATGTTAGTGCATGTATTTAATGTTCTAATAATGCTAGTACATGTATTTAATGTCATGATGATGTTAGTGCATGTATTTAATGTTCTTATAATGCTAGTACATGTATTTAATGTCATGATGATGTTAGTGCATGTATTTAATGTTCTTATAATGCTAGTACATGTATTTAATGTCATAATGATGTTAGTGCATGTATTTAATGTCATGATGATGTTACTGCATGTATCTAATATCATGATGATGTCAGTGCATGTATTTAATGTCATGATAATGCTAGTACATGTATTTAATGTCATGATGATGTTAGTGCATGTATTTAATATCATGATGATGTTAGTGCATGTATTTAATGTCATGATGATGTTAGTGCATGTAGTTAATGTCATGATGCTGCTAGTGCATGTATTTAATGTCATGATGATATTAGTGCATGTATTTAATGTCATGATGATGTTAGTGCATGTATTTGATGTCATGATGATGTTAGTGCATGTATTTGATGTCATGATGATGTTAGTGCATGTATTTACTGTCTTGAGGATATTAGTGTATGTATTTAATGTCATGATATTAGTGTATGTATTTAATGCTATGATGTTAGTGCATGCATGTAATGCTCTGGTGATGTTAGTGTATGCATTTAATGTAATGATGATGTTGGTGTATGTATTTAATGTTCTTATTGTGTTAGTGATTGCATTGAATGTTCTGATAATGTTAGTGTATGCATATAATGTTCTGATGATTTTAGTGCATGTATTTAATATCATGATGATGTTAGTGGATATATTTGATGATATGATGATGTTAGTGCTTGTATTTAATGCTATGACGATGTTAGTACATATGTGTAATGCTCTGATGATGTTAGTGCATGTATTTAATGTCATGATGATGTTAGGGCATGTATTTAATGGTATGATGATGTTAGTGCATTTATTTAATGGTATGGCGATGTTAGTGCATGTATTTAATGGTACGATGATGTTCGTGCATGTATTTAATGGTATGATGACGTTAGTGCATGTATTTAATATCATGATGATGTTAGTGAATGCATTTAATATCATGATGATCTTAGTGCATGCATTTAATGTCATGATGATGATAGTGCATATATTTAATGTCATGATGATGTTAGAGCATGTATTTAATGTCATGATGATGTTAGTGCATGTATTTAATGTCATGATGATGTTAGTGCATGTATTGCATGTCATGATGATGTTAGTGCATGTATTTAAAGTCATGATGATGATAATGCATGTATTTAATGTCATGATGATGTTAGTGCATGCATTTCATGTCATGATGATCTTAGTGCATGTATTTCATGTCATGACGATGTCAGCACATGCATTTAATGTTCTAATGATGTTAGTGCATGCATTTAAAGTTTGAATATATCATTTTTATTCATTCTTTACTAAAGCAATGAATGTTTTCAATGACAGTTATTGCGCATGTGTAGTTACATTTCCAAATGGGTTCAAATCAGAGATCATGTACATACGATGACTCGCTTGTTTAATAACTTTGTGCGGAGTTTATAACTCTGACAACAATTTCAGTCTTTAAAATTGTGACAAAAGAACGGTGATGCAGATTATCAAAGAATTAAACAAATTATCATTGATTTTAGTGGGAAACAACAACACAAATTAAATATATCGAATAGACAGCTTGAATTACGATGAAAATTTAATTAGTAGGAAAAAAGTGCAGAATATCAAAGGCAATAAGATTAAGGCATGTTAAACATGTATTTAGCAAGCAATCATGTAAACGTTTTTAATTTAAATGCCATAAAGCCGATTCTATTATTGATTTCCGTTTAATGACATACATAGCACCATGCAGTAATAAGGATATATATTTGTTTACCTCACCATACAAACAAAATATAGGAATTAGAGTGCTAATGACTTTTGGATAGAATATAAAGGTGTGAACAAGTCTAGGTTTAAAATTAAAAAAAAATACCATACTGTCAGAACAATTCCAATGTAAAATATCAAAATAGTGGATTGAGGCAAATTCGATACCCCTAACACACAAATACATAACCGCTCACTTTCCTGGCTTGGCACAATCACCTCAAATAAATGTGTAAGGGTAAACTACTTTGATGGATCCACTCCTCTCCTCTTAGTGAAATGAAATGGTCATAGAGGTGCTGTCCATGAATAATCAGGCGAACAGTCCTATCATAAAGAACGCTATATAACTTTGAACATTATGCATAATACATTTGATCTTCGTAACACAGATTTTTTAGTTCTTTTAAAGAGAGCAAACTGGACTCAATCTTTATCTAAATATTAGATAGCATACAATATAATCGTAATAGTGAAACAATAGGCAACTAAAATCTAATTGCCAGTACCATCTTTCGTCATCTGTACGCAACTGACAGAATGCTTCTCACAAAGGAGTTGATATCTTCCGGAAACCGTTTAGAAAGATATTAAGATGAGACCATTCTTTAAAAATCCTTGATTTAATAGCTTAATACTCCGAAAACGGTGATCTTATGGTAGTTGGATTTACAACTAACTGTTCAATCAGTGCCTATCACCAATAAAATTGTTAGCTCATATCCAGTTCATGGCGATGTGCACTCTATACAACAATATGCAATAAAGCTCGTCAGTGACTTGCAACAGGTTAATTTTCTCCGGGTACTCCGGTTTCTTCCATCAATAAAACTGACCGCCATGATATACTTGAAATGTTGTTGAAAGTTGCTTTAAGCACCACAAACCTTACCCAGAATGCAGTGACGTTGTATAAAGTCTGAATACAAACTGCAATCTCGAGCCTCGCGTATATGTTGTGAAATATAAACTCCAAACGCAGGAGCGGTTGTTATATTATAATATAGGTGTGGAAAATGTATAATTTATGAGAGAAAAAAAACACAAATATAAAAATTTCAACTTTTAATCAGCTAGATTAAAAATTGTAATAAGAACGTATATTATGATAGTGTACAAGGTAGACAAAGCTACCAGAAAGTGTGGCAAGATCTCAAACTTATTCAACGATTTTCTTTCTTCTCAAGTAACCGTAAGTGATAAATGACGAATAAAGCGCTTGCCCAAAATAAACATTTATCATATCTCTTTTTGAAGTTCATTTATAGATTAAAATATGTAAAAACAAACAACACAGACAATATACATCTATATAACAATACAACAGATATACATATATTTCTATACATGTCACAGGCACGTCGATAGTTTGGCAGAATATAAACACATACATTGGTTTTCTTTGACAAGCATATTACTTATCGGGATATATTCGCTCGTGTCTACGTTTATTTATGATATAGCGACAATAACTAAGCAAACACTGATGTTGGTGCATGTATTTAATGTGCTGATCATGTAATATCATGTATTTAATGTGCTGATCATGTAATATCATGTATTTAATGTTCTGATCATGTAATATCATGTATTTAATGTTCTGATCATGTAATATCATGTATTTAATGTTCTGATCGTGTAAGTTCATGTATTTAATGTTCTGATCGTGTAAGTTCATGTATTTGATATTCTGATCGTGTAAGTTCATGTATTTACTGTTCTAACACGTAAAATAAAAGAACTGCGTAAATGCCTTAAGTCCACTTGTCCCTGGCTGGTATCGATTTTCTTATATATTCGATAATCTCCTTAAATTATAGTAGAAAGTTTCATTATCATATGTAAGTGCACCCGATGCGTTTTTGGAGTAACCTTTATCAGGTGCGCCCAAATGATTTGAAATCCAAATAATTGAAAAGTCTTTGGGAGCAGCTAAGCCAAAGTCTAAAACAGGATAGCCGAATGGCTACTTTACCGATGACTCTGGTAATCATCTACATTAATTAGTAATTCATATTTCAAATTTAAATATTTATCCTGCACAATTTCTATTTGAGCAGTCAAACTGCATTGACTGGATAATGTTGCGTTATATACGGAACATCATATATCTTTTCTGCTACCTGATTCATGTCGTTCGATGATAAGAAACGGTGACGTATCATTGAAAACAATTACAATGATGCTTGGTTCAGCTATATGCAGACAATGTGGCAGTTGTTTTGGCTTGTTTGTTTGCTTGATGGTGTTTAACGCCACTTTCAACAATATTTCAGTTATATCGTTGCGATCAGTTTTATTGGCGGAGGACCCGGAGAAAACCACCGACCTGTCACATAATGTTGTACACCTCGTTGCTGTGGACTTTTTGACATTGCAGAATAAGCATAATATACGTATATGGTCGTTTACTTTAAATTTATTTGCACTTTCTGCGATACAGGTCTAAAAGTTCGCCAAGGCTCGCTTCCTGTTTCTGTTTCTAAATCTCTTACATTTTATATTGGCGACAATATATGTATATTGTCTAACTCTAATAAAGCATGTTGGTGCTGAAGCAGTGACTACTGGACGGATGCTATCAACAGAGCTAATAGTCCACCAGCAGTGGTATCGACTAGGGCCCGGTTGTTCAGCTTGTAGTTAAATTTTAACCAATGGTTATTTAACCAAGTGGTTAAATGAAGTTGAAAAACTTATTTTTAACCCTTGGTTTACTAACCCATGGTTAAATCTTTAACCAATGGTTAAATATAACCATATGGTTAATTTAACAGTAAGTTGAACAACCGGGCCCAGGTGTTAGTGTAGTTGGTGTCTCGGCACTGGCATGGTTTATTAGACATACATAAAATCGTAGATATCAAATTTGGTGCTCACGATTCGGTTCTGGAATAACCTACATCGGGTAAGCTCAAAATCGAAAGATTATACAGTCAAATAATTTAAAGTTTTGGAAGCAATAAATCCAAAGGGCCTAAACAGGATAGCCAAAATTAACTAAAGTTGTCTTAGTTTTTATTAATAATTACATAATTTAGGAACTGCAAATTTCAGTAATAAATATATTTAATAAGCAATGTAAGTATCTAATCATTGAATAAGTACTAGGCAGATGATACCTACGTGGACTATAATAATAAAAACCGAAATATTAAGATTAGTGGGCATCAAGCTCTTCTGGAATATATTTATTATTGAAATTTGCTGTTCCTAAATATGTAATTATCTAAGACTAAGGTTATCCTCCCTCAGGCATAGGTGACTTTAGTCGATTTTGGCCATCCTGTTCAGGCTCTTGCGCTTCATTGGTTCCAAAAATTATTTGGCTTTCCAATCTTTCGATTTTGAGCGTAACTGATGAAGGTTTTCCAGAAACGAGTCGTATGCACTAAATTTGATATTTACGTTGTTATTAGTAATAAAAAACATATGATTTAAAGACATAGCTGTGAAGGATGGGAATAATTAAATTTCAAAGACTGAAATATACGTTTCATTATAATGTTCCAGTTTGTTAACCTTATAACCGTGTCTATGTTGATCACTCCGGTTGTACTGTCGCTCACCCATTGTGTTAAACCACAAGGTGTACTAACCCCGAACAATATTAAATGTTTAAAACACTCAATGACAAAGCGATTTAAACTATGACTTCATACTGTGACATACATCAGGAGGTAACAAACACTTTAAAACATAAACCATGTGATTAAAACAAAATGATATAACTGTAGTGGATAAAGTCAGAGATTCGTCCTAATCATTTCAGATCTCATCGTACGTCTTGTGTTGTTAAAAGTCGATACACATTTTACCTATAATACAGTACATGTCTACACTTTTTTCTCTGATTCTAACAAAAAGTTCTTTGAAACAGATATCATCAACATGCTCTACTTTATGATTGCTATGTTTGGTGGACGTGTTTTTCAACAGACAGTCGGCATACCTATGGGTACAACTGTGCTCCTCTTCTCGCCGATTTGTTCCTTTATTCGCATGAGACAGACTCCATACAGGGGCTTCTCAAGAAAAAGAAAAAAAAGCTAGCCCGATCCTTTAATTTCACATTCCGCTATATAGATGATGTCCTTTCACTAAATAATTCTAGGTTTGGTGATTTCGTTGATCGCATCTATCCCATTGCGCTTAAAATGAAGGATACCACAGATACAGATCAGTCTGCTTCATACCTTGACCTACACCTCGAAATTGACAGTGAAGGGTGGTTAAGAACGAAATTTTACGACAAAAGAGATGATTTCTATTTTCCCATTGTGAACTTTCCATTTATATGTAGCAACATTCCTACATATGGAGTATATATCTCTCAGTTGGTACGATATTTCAGAGTTTGTGGTTCCTATCAGGATTTCCTTGATACAGGATGGCTGCTAACAAAGTCGCTACTGAACCAAGGGTTCCTCTTGGTAAAATTGAAGTCATCACTTCGAAAGTTTTACGGTCGCCACCATGACTTGGTTGACCGTTATGGAATATCTGTGTCATAAATGACCACGGATATGTTCCACTTGTTGTAGACACTCCCCGGTCCTTTCCTCATTCTTGACTTATCACCGGGTTTGTTACTAGATTAACACGACGGGTGTCACTAGTGGAGCAGGAACTGTTTGCCCTGCTGGAGCACCCCGATTTTTAGTGGGCTCGTGTTACTCGATCTTTAGTTTTATGTGTATGTTTTGTGAATCGTTGTTTGTCCTTTGGTTCTTTTTCTTTTGGTCATTGTATTGTCTGTTCTACGATATACGGATTCTGATTACCCCTTTGGCATCTTCAAACTCTTCTTACATCTAATACAATGCATTTCTACACATTTTACCTATAATACAATACATTTCTACACATTTTACCTATAATACAATACATGTCTACACATTTTACCTATACTACAATACATTTCTACACATCTTAACTATACCACAATACATTTCTACACATTTTACCTATACCACAATACATTTCTACACATTTTACCTATACTACAATACATTTCTATACATCTTAACTATACCACAATACATTTCTACACATTTTACCTATACCACAATACATTTCTACACATTTTAGCTATACCACAATACATTTCCACACATTTTACCTATACCACAATACATTTCTACACATTTTACCTATACCACAACACATTTCTACACATTTTACCTATACCACAATACATTTCCACACATTTTACCTATACCACAATACATTTCTACACATTTTACCTATACCCCAATACATTTCTACACATTTTACCTATACTACAATATATTTCTACATATCTTACCTATAATACAATACATTTCTACACATTTTACCTATAATACAATACATTTCTACACATTTTACCTATAATACATATCAAAGCAGTACACTACTATGTAGAAACACTTAGTGTTATTGTAAAACAAAGCACAACAATTAGGTACAAAGCAGAAAACACAAAAAAGCAGAAATCATCAAAGAATTCAGCAATCTCTTTGTTACTGTACTTCTCCGATGTTGTTATCTTATCTGTAGATTGTTTGGTCTTCCAGGCTGGGCGAACGTCATTGTCAGCTGTAGTACATTCATCTACTGTGATAGCATCTTGTACCTTGCATTTCCTGGTTTTAAATCTGTAGACCATTCTATACAACCAATCAGGAACGGTGTACTCGTCTGGTTTATGATACAGTCTGATAATCAACATGGTTATTATTATGACTAGAGATGCGAGACCCAGTGTGACTGACAGAAAAAGAACTGAAAGTAAAGCATGAAAAGAAATAATATAAAAAAGATTAAATGCATATATCATAGTTTTGAGCAAAATACATATCGTATTAACATAGACAATAAAAAAGGAAAACATTGCTTATTTTTATTTACAGAACCAAATGTATTTCTAACCAATCGTGTGGAAACAAAGTTATTGTTCTTGTGATTTATAATATAGCAATATTATTAAAAACATTGTATATGCAGAATACATAATCATTCAGAATGTAGGCTTGTTTTCTGCTACTTCATACATAATCATTCAGAATATAGGCTTGTTTTCTGCTACTTCATGCATAATCATTCAGAATGTAGGCTTGTTTTCGGCTACTTCATACATAATCATTCAGAATGTAGGCTTGTTTTCTGCTACTTCATACATAATCATTCAGAATGTAGGCTTGTTTTCTGCTACTTCATACATAATCATTCAGAATGTAGGCTTGTTTTCTGCTACTTCATACATAATCATTCAGAATGTAGGCTTGTTTTCTGCTACTTCATACATAATCATTCAGAATGTAGGCTTGTTTTCTGCTACTTCATACATAATCATTCAGAATGTAGGCTTGTTTTCTGCTACTTCATACATAATCATTCAGAATGTAGGCTTGTTTTCTGCTACTTCATACATAATCATTCAGAATGTAGGCTTGTTTTCTGCTACTTCATACATAATCATTCAGAATGTAGGCTTGTTTTCTGCTACTTCATACATAATCATTCAGAATGTAGGCTTGTTTTCTGCTACTTCATATATAATCATTCAGAATGTAGGCTTGTTTTCTGCTACTTCATACATAATCATTCAGAATGTAGGTTTGTTTTCTGCTACTTCATACATAATCATTCAGAATGTAGGCTTGTTTTCTGCTACTTCATACATAATCTTTCAGAATGTAGGCTTGTTTTCTGCTACTTCATACATAATCATTCAGAATGTAGGCTTGTTTTCTGCTACTTCATACATAATCATTCAGAATGTAGGCTTGTTTTCTGCTACTTCATACATAATCATTCAGAATGTAGGCTTGTTTTCTGCTACTTCATACATAATCATTCAGAATGTAGGCTTGTTTTCTGCTACTTCATACATAATCATTCAGAATGTAGGCTTGTTTTCTGCTACTTCATACATAATCATTCAGAATGTAGGCTTGTTTTCTGCTACTTCATACATAATCATTCAGAATATAGGCTTGTTTTCGGCTACTTCATACATAATCATTCAGAATGTAGGTTTGTTTTCTGCTACTTCATACATAATCATTCAGAATGTAGGCTTGTTTTCTGCTACTTCATACATAATCATTCAGAATGTAGGCTTGTTTTCTGCTACTTCATACATAATCATTCAGAATGTAGGTTTGTTTTCTGCTACTTCATACATAATCATTCAGAATGTAGGTTTGTTTTCTGCTACTTCATACATAATCATTCAGAATGTAGGCTTGTTTTCTGCTACTTCATACATAATCATTCAGAATGTAGGTTTGTTTTCTGCTACTTCATACATAATCATTCAGAATATAGGCTTCTTTTCTGCTACTTCATACATAATCATTCAGAATGTAGGCTTGTTTTCTGCTACTTCATACATAATCATTCAGAATGTAGGTTTGTTTTCTGCTACTTCATACATAATCATTCAGAATGTAGGCTTGTTTTCTGCTACTTCATACATAATCATTCAGAATGTAGGCTTGTTTTCTGCTACTTCATACATAATCATTCAGAATGTAGGCTTGTTTTCTGCTACTTCATACATAATCATTCAGAATGTAGGCTTGTTTTCTGCTACTTCATGCATAATCATTCAGAATGTAGGCTTGTTTTCTGCTACTTCATACATAATCATTCAGAATGTAGGCTTGTTTTCTGCTACTTCATACATAATCATTCAGAATGTAGGCTTGTTTTCTGCTACTTCATACATAATCATTCAGAATGTAGGCTTGTTTTCTGCTACTTCATACATAATCATTCAGAATGTAGGCTTGTTTTCTGCTACTTCATGCATAATCATTCAGAATGTAGGTTTGTTTTCTGCTACTTCATACATAATCATTCAGAATGTAGGCTTGTTTTCTGCTACTTCATACATAATCATTCAGAATGTAGGCTTGTTTTCTGCTACTTCATACATAATCATTCAGAATGTAGGCTTGTTTTCTGCTACTTCATACATAATCATTCAGAATGTAGGCTTGTTTTCTGCTACTTCATACATAATCATTCAGAATGTAGGCTTGTTTTCTGCTACTTCATACATAATCATTCAGAATGTAGGTTTGTTTTCTGCTACTTCATACATAATCATTCAGAATGTAGGCTTGTTTTCTGCTACTTCATACATAATCATTCAGAATGTAGGCTTGTTTTCTGCTACTTCATACATAATCATTCAGAATGTAGGTTTGTTTTCTGCTACTTCATACATAATCATTCAGAATGTAGGCTTGTTTTCTACTACTTCATACATAATCATTCAGAATGTAGGCTTGTTTTCGGCTACTTCATACATAATCATTCAGAATGTAGGCTTGTTTTCGGCTACTTCATACATAATCATTCAGAATGTAGGCTTGTTTTCTGCTACTTCATACATAATCATTCAGAATGTAGGCTTGTTTTCTGCTACTTCATACATAATCATTCAGAATGTAGGTTTGTTTTCTGCTACTTCATACATAATCATTCAGAATGTAGGCTTGTTTTCTGCTACTTCATACATAATCATTCAGAATGTAGGCTTGTTTTCTGCTACTTCATACATAATCATTCAGAATGTAGGCTTGTTTTCTGCTACTTCATACATAATCATTCAGAATGTAGGCTTGTTTTCGGCTACTTCATACATAATCATTCAGAATGTAGGCTTGTTTTCTGCTACTTCATACATAATCATTCAGAATGTAGGCTTGTTTTCTGCTACTTCATACATAATCATTCAGAATGTAGGCTTGTTTTCGGCTACTTCCTACTTAATCATTCAGAATGTAGGCTTGTTTTCTGCTACTTCATACATAATCATTCAGAATGTAGGCTTGTTTTCGGCTACTTCATACATAATCATTCAGAATGTAGGCTTGTTTTCTGCTACTTCATACATAATCATTCAGAATGTAGGCTTGTTTTCTGCTACTTCATACATAATCATTCAGAATGTAGGTTTGTTTTCTGCTACTTCATACATAATCATTCAGAATGTAGGCTTGTTTTCTGCTACTTCATACATAATCATTCAGAATGTAGGCTTGTTTTCTGCTACTTCATGCATAATCATTCAGAATGTAGGCTTGTTTTCTGCTACTTCATACATAATCATTCAGAATGTAGGCTTGTTTTCTGCTACTTCATGCATAATCATTCAGAATGTAGGCTTGTTTTCTGCTACTTCATACATAATCATTCAGAATGTAGGCTTGTTTTCTGCTACTTCATACATAATCATTCAGAATGTAGGCTTGTTTTCTGCTACTTCATACATAATCATTCAGAATGTAGGCTTGTTTTCTGCTACTTCATACATAATCATTCAGAATGTAGGCTTGTTTTCGGCTACTTCATACATAATCATTCAGAATGTAGGCTTGTTTTCTGCTACTTCATACATAATCATTCAGAATGTAGGTTTGTTTTCTGCTACTTCATACATAATCATTCAGAATGTAGGCTTGTTTTCTGCTACTTCATACATAATCATTCAGAATGTAGGCTTGTTTTCCGCTACTTCATACATAATCATTCAGAATGTAGGCTTGTTTTCTGCTACTTCATACATAATCATTCAGAATGTAGGCTTGTTTTCGGCTACTTCATACATAATCATTCAGAATGTAGGCTTGTTTTCTGCTACTTCATACATAATCATTCAGAATGTAGGCTTGTTTTCTGCTACTTCATACATAATCATTCAGAATGTAGGTTTGTTTTCTGCTACTTCATACATAATCATTCAGAATGTAGGCTTGTTTTCTGCTACTTCATACATAATCATTCAGAATGTAGGCTTGTTTTCTGCTACTTCATGCATAATCATTCAGAATGTAGGCTTGTTTTCTGCTACTTCATACATAATCATTCAGAATGTAGGCTTGTTGTCTGCTACTTCATGCATAATCATTCAGAATGTAGGCTTGTTTTCTGCTACTTCATACATAATCATTCAGAATGTAGGCTTGTTTTCTGCTACTTCATACATAATCATTCAGAATGTAGGCTTGTTTTCTGCTACTTCATACATAATCATTCAGAATGTAGGCTTGTTTTCTGCTACTTCATACATAATCATTCAGAATGTAGGCTTGTTTTCGGCTACTTCATACATAATCATTCAGAATGTAGGCTTGTTTTCTGCTACTTCATACATAATCATTCAGAATGTAGGTTTGTTTTCTGCTACTTCATACATAATCATTCAGAATGTAGGCTTGTTTTCTGCTACTTCATACATAATCATTCAGAATGTAGGCTTGTTTTCTACTACTTCATACATAATCATTCAGAATGTAGGCTTGTTTTCTGCTACTTCATACATAATCATTCAGAATGTAGGCTTGTTTTCTGCTACTTCATACATAATCATTCAGAATGTAGGCTTGTTTTCTGCTACTTCATACATAATCATTCAGAATGTAGGCTTGTTTTCGGCTACTTCATACATAATCATTCAGAATGTAGGCTTGTTTTCTGCTACTTCATACATATTCATTCAGAATGTATGCTTGTTTTCTGCTACTTCATGCATAATCATTCAGAATGTAGGCTTGTTTTCTGCTACTTCATACATAATCATTCAGAATGTAGGTTTGTTTTCTGCTACTTCATACATAATCATTCAGAATGTAGGCTTGTTTTCTGCTACTTCATACATAATCATTCAGAATGTAGGCTTGTTTTCTGCTACTTCATGCATAATCATTCAGAATGTAGGCTTGTTTTCTGCTACTTCATACATAATCATTCAGAATGTAGGCTTGTTTTCTGCTACTTCATACATAATCATTCAGAATGTAGGCTTGTTTTCTGCTACTTCATACATAATCATTCAGAATGTAGGCTTGTTTTCTGCTACTTCATACATAATCATTCAGAATGTAGGCTTGTTTTCTGCTACTTCATACATAATCATTCAGAATGTAGGCTTGTTTTCTGCTACTTCATACATAATCATTCAGAATGTAGGCTTGTTTTCTGCTACTTCATACATAATCATTCAGAATGTAGGCTTGTTTTCGGCTACTTCATACATAATCATTCAGAATGTAGGCTTGTTTTCTGCTACTTCATACATAATCATTCAGAATGTAGGCTTGTTTTCTGCTACTTCATACATAATCATTCAGAATGTAGGCTTGTTATCTGCTACTTCATACATAATCATTCAGAATGTAGGCTTGTTTTCTGCTACTTCATGCATAATCATTCAGAATGTAGGTTTGTTTTCTGCTACTTCATACATAATCATTCAGAATGTAGGCTTGTTTTCTGCTACTTCATACATAATCATTCAGAATGTAGGCTTGTTTTCTGCTACTTCATGCATAATCATTCAGAATGTAGGCTTGTTTTCTGCTACTTCATACATAATCATTCAGAATGTAGGCTTGTTTTCTGCTACTTCATGCATAATCATTCAGAATGTAGGCTTGTTTTCGGCTACTTCATACATAATCATTCAGAATGTAGGCTTGTTTTCGGCTACTTCATGCATAATCATTCAGAATGTAGGCTTGTTTTCGGCTACTTCATACATAATCATTCAGAATGTAGGATTGTTTTCTGCTACTTCATGCATAATCATTCAGAATGTAGGCTTGTTTTCGGCTACTTCATACATAATCATTCAGAATGTAGGCTTGTTTTCGGCTACTTCATACATAATCATTCAGAATGTAGGCTTGTTTTCTGCTACTTCATACATAATCATTCAGAATGTAGGCTTGTTTTCTGCTACTTCATACATAATCATTCAGAATGTAGGCTTGTTTTCTGCTACTTCATGCATAATCATTCAGAATGTAGGTTTGTTTTCTGCTACTTCATACATAATCATTCAGAATGTAGGCTTGTTTTCTGCTACTTCATACATAATCATTCAGAATGTAGGCTTGTTTTCTGCTACTTCATGCATAATCATTCAGAATGTAGGCTTGTTTTCTGCTACTTCATACATAATCATTCAGAATGTAGGCTTGTTTTCTGCTACTTCATGCATAATCATTCAGAATGTAGGCTTGTTTTCTGCTACTTCATACATAATCATTCAGAATGTAGGTTTGTTTTCTGCTACTTCATACATAATCATTCAGAATGTAGGCTTGTTTTCGGCTACTTCATACATAATCATTCAGAATGTAGGCTTGTTTTCGGCTACTTCATACATAATCATTCAGAATGTAGGCTTGTTTTCTGCTACTTCATACATAATCATTCAGAATGTACGTTTGTTTTCTGCTACTTCATACATAATCATTCAGAATGTAGGCTTGTTTTCTGCTACTTCATACATAATCATTCAGAATGTAGGCTTGTTTTCTGCTACTTCATACATAATCATTCAGAATGTAGGCTTGTTTTCTGCTACTTCATGCATAATCATTCAGAATGTAGGCTTGTTTACTGCTACTTCATACATAATCATTCAGAATGTAGGCTTGTTTTCTGCTACTTCATACATAATCATTCAGAATGTAGGCTTGTTTTCGGCTACTTCATACATAATCATTCAGAATGTAGGCTTGTTTTCTGCTACTTCATACATAATCATTCAGAATGTAGGCTTGTTTTCTGCTACTTCATGCATAATCATTCAGAATGTAGGCTTGTTTTCTGCTACTTCATACATAATCATTCAGAATGTAGGCTTGTTTTCTGCTACTTCATGCATAATCATTCAGAATGTAGGCTTGTTTTCTGCTACTTCATACATAATCATTCAGAATGTAGGTTTGTTTTCTGCTACTTCATACATAATCATTCAGAATGTAGGCTTGTTTTCTGCTACTTCATACATAATCATTCAGAATGTAGGCTTGTTTTCTGCTACTTCATAACGAAAGTTTATATGGTATTTGTTTTTGTTTTTATTGTGTTTAACAAAATTTTCAACACTAGTTCATATATAAAATGGCAAACATGTTTAATTTGTAAACGAAGGGTATAAGGATGATATCTTATTTGTAGAAGAACGGTATTATGACAAACCTCCGACCATATTTTATTCATAGAAGAACGGTACTAGGACAAACCTCCATTATACTATCTTTGTAAAAGAAGGGACTAGGTCAAGTCTTAGACCATTTTCTATTTGTAGAAGAATGGTACTAGAACAAATGTTCGTCGTCTTTTATTTGTAGAAGAAGGGTATTGAAACAAACCTTAATCATTTGTTTTCTTGGCATAAGAAGAGTACAGTTGAAGAAGTGTACTATGACAAACCTCTGTCATCTTTTATTCTTAGAAGAAGGGCACTAGGAGAAACCTCCTATCATTTGATTGTTTGTAGAAGAAATTCTCTAGGAAAATTCTTCGTCATATTTTATTGTAGAAAAATGGTACTAGAATAAACCGTCGTGTTTTATTTGTAGAAGACTGGTGCTAGGACAAACCTTAGTTGTGCTTTATTTGTAGAAGAAGGGTACTAGGACAAACCTCCGATCATATTTTATTTGTAGAAGAAGTGTACTATGACAAACCTCTGTCATATTTAGTTGTAGAAGAAGTGTACTAGGACAAAACTCCGTCATCTTTTATTCTTAGAAGAAGGGCACTAGGAGAAACCTCCTTTCATTTGATTGTTTGTAGAAGAAATTCTCTAGGAAAAATCTTCGTCATATTTTATTGTAGAAAAATGGTACTAGAATAAACCGTCGTGTTTTATTTGTAGAAGACTGGTGCTAGGACAAACCTTAGTTGTGCTTTATTTGTAGAAGAAGGGTACTAGGACAAACCTCCGATCATATTTTATTTGTAGAAGAAGTGTACTATGACAAACCTCTGTCATATTTAGTTGTAGAAGAAGTGTACTAGGACAAAACTCCGTCATCTTTTATTCTTAGAAGAAGGGCACTAGGAGAAACCTCCTTTCATTTGATTGTTTGTAGAAGAAATTCTCTAGGAAAAATCTTCGTCATATTTTATTGTAGAAAAATGGTACTAGAATAAACCGTCGTGTTTTATTTGTAGAAGACTGGTGCTAGGACAAACCTTAGTTGTGCTTTATTTGTAGAAGAAGGGTACTAGGACAAACCTCCGATCATATTTTATTTGTAGAAGAAGTGTACTATGACAAACCTCTGTCATATTTAGTTGTAGAAGAAGTGTACTAGGACAAACCTTCATCATATTTTATTTGTAAAATAAGGGTACTAGGACAAACCTCCAGCATTTGTTTTTTGTAGTAGAAATTTTCTAGGAAAAATCTTCGTCATATTTTATTGTAGAAAAATGGTACTAGGATAAACAATCGTGTTTTATTTGTAGAAGACTGGTGCTAGGACAAACCTTAGTTGTGCTTTATTTGTAGAAGAAGGATACTAGGGCAATCCTCCGATCATATTTTATTTGTAAAACAAGTGTACTAGAACAAACCTTCATCATATTTTATTTCTAGAAGAGTAGTAGGGAAACATTCTGTCATATTATATTTTATTTGTAGAGGAATGGTACTAGGACAAATCTCCAGCATTTTGTTTTGTACACGAAGGGTACTATGACAAACCTGTGGTCATATTTTATTTGTAAAAGAAGTGTACTTGGACAAAGCTCCATCTTTTGCTTGTTGTAGAAGAAGTGTACTATGACAAACCTCGATCATACTTTATTTGTAGAAGGGTAGTAGGGAAAACTCCTGTCAAATTATTTTTGTAGAAGAATTGTACGAGGACAAACCTCCATCATTTGTTATTTATAGAAGACGTGTACTAGGACAAACCTCCAACATGTTTTATTTGTACAAGAGGGGTACTAGAACAAACCTCCAACATAATTATTTGTAGAAGAAGTGTACTAGGACAAACCTCCATCATTTGTTATTGATAGAAGAAGTGTACTAAGACAAACCTCCATCATTTGTTATTTATAGAAGAAGTGTACTATGACAAACCTCCAACGTTTGTTATTTATAGAAGAAGTGTACTAAGACAAACCTCCATCATTTGTTATTGATAGAAGAAGTGTACTATGACAAACCTCCATCATTTGTTATTTATAGAAGAAGTGTACTAGGACAAACCTCCATCATGTTTTATTTATACAAGATGGGTACTAGGACAAACCCCCATCATGTTTTATTTGGAGAATATAATTCTTCCTGGCACCATATAACCCTTTCGATTACCCTTCTCAGCACATGATAGCCTTTCCGAATACCCGATAATCCTTTCTAGCATCCGATAACTCTTCTGACCACCATATAGCTCTTTCGACTACCCTTCTTGTACTCGATAGCCCTTCCTAACACCCGATTGCACTGTCAATTGTTTTCTCGGAATTTGCAGTGCTTTAAAACTTGTTTTTTCTACACCATTATAGCTTTTTGTGTAATGTTTGTGTTGTTGTTTTTTCTTTGTATCCACATCGTCCCTTTAATTCAAATTCTCTCCCGTATTATACATTCCTTTTATACTGTATACTTTATCTATAACAACATACCAAGAACCGATGTGTGCTTTGAAGTAGTAGGCATGTTGTCTGCAAACAATGTCAGCAAAACTGCTAAAGCTAAGAGAACTGTTAATACATAACCAACTTTCTCCCCTGATTCCACAGGAAGAATGAAAGTTACTGAAATCAATATAGATGTGAGAACAACAGGGAAGATAACACTCATTATGTAATACCCTGGAAGTCTTTTAAGGACAATTCGGAACAGTAGTTTCGAATATGATAGTCCATCTTCTGTAATCTCGCTGGTTTCCTGTGATGTTGAAATGAGATCCCATTCCCCGTTTGTTTTATAGTCTTCAACATTGACATTACTTTTATAAAATGTTAGATTTACTGCATCGGTGTGAAAACCCCAACTAGCCAGCTCTATATGACATGACTGGAGGTCGTACGGGAAAAACGTCAAATCCATGTCACATGAAGTGGTCAAAATGGCGGGTGGTTCCCATCGTATCTCTCCGGTGTAATCAATTTTAGCTTGCAGTTTATCGTCGCCTATATTAGATAAATCTGTTATACTGTAACATAAGCAAGAGATTAATTATATGTCATGGTTAATGTCGGCGTTAAGCTAACTCATTACACGAGGAGGGGGTTATGGTGTTTATCGCCACTTTCAACAATATTTCAGCTATATCCTGACGGTCAGTTTTAATGGCGGAGGAAATCGGAGTACCCATAAACACCACCGACCCGTCACAAGTCATGGACAAACTTTATCACATAATGTTGTATCGAGTACACCTCGCCATGACCACGACTGCTCCCTAATGTTTTAAGAGGAAGTCACAATAACTCAGTATCGTACTGAAACAACCTACCAAATGTTAATGTTTATCTGCTACAGCTACCCAATGACAAATAACTAGACCAATAACAAAATCATCACGTAATGGTATATTTATTAATTAACCATAAAATATTCTCTTATGTGCTTTTGGCTTTTCGCTTTTAGATCTTTTTCACCTCAGCTATCATTGGACTAGTAACAAGGCCAATACTAAAATCATCAGATAATAATATATTTTAATTAATCATATAATATTGTCTCATGCGTTCTTATACCTTTATCTTTTTTAATATAAACGAGAGGTACTGTGAGCACGCTCATAAAGGAATACAACCCGCATTGACAAGGTATAATGCATATGTACTAGCAGTAAAAATTAAAGTTCGATTATCTCTCCTTGAAAATTTCAGAATTATATTACTTCATGCAAATGAACATAATATGTACTTCCTGCGTGTAAAGTTTCATCAAAATCAATTAAGCGGTTGATGAGGAATTGCGCTGACCAGACATGTTTATTTTCTTTCGCTTCCATTACATTTTGTCTCATTTGACGACAGTGACAGAGTGTCTCTATTTTATCGTTGATACGTATGTAAAATCTAGAGAGAATCCGTCCGGAAAACCAATATTGGCCGGATCAAAGTCGGTCAATACTAGAAAAAATCGGTATTTGCCGACTTTTCCCCGTATTGGCCGAGTTGTACTATTTGCATCACAATGGCAGTTTTCATCTTATTTATGTAAATATAACAGTAGCTAATTAATGACTGTATGTACGTGTATTACTTACGAATTCTCAACGATTAATCCTGGATGCCAAATAACCTCATGTGAAGCATATATATGATCTATATTTCCATATGTAGACGTTGTCCAAGACAATCTGCTATCTGTCCAAACCTGGTTAAATAATAATATAGACTGCTGGTATGGAAACTGATAAATGTAATATCATTGTACTTCTTGATTTTATCTTTAATTAGTTTACAACAAGCATCATAGTCACCAGAGAAAACATTATGTACTAATTTTAATATCACATCGAGGCTATCATCTTCCTAATAATCAGTGTTTCGATACCGACAAGTTTGATTAGATATATCTATTATTGAAATTTTTCGTTGCTAAGCAATGTAATTTGTATCAAATCTAAGGTGACCGTAGCTGATTTATGCTTTTCTGGTTAGGCCCTTTGGTTTTATTGCTCCCAAACACTTTTAAATTATTTGGTTTTCCAATCTTTCGATTTTGCGCGTATCTTATGAAAATTATTCCAGAAACGCGTCTACGTTTGTATTACTATCACTGGGTCGATATCTCGGCTGGTGGACTAGTAATCCCCGACGGTGTCATTCACCCAGTAGTCAATGTTTCAGCACTGGTATGGTTTAATAGCTTATTAATTATTGAAATTTACAGTTTCTAAATCATGTAATGTTCTACTCCCTCAGGAATAGGTGACCGTTGTGGATTTTGTCTATACTGGTTATGTGTCCAATATTTCGCAATATACAACTACATTCTTTACATCCTTCAGATCAGTCTTATCATTTGATATTGAATATACAGGTACTTGGACAAAACAATAATTCGTGCTTATTATATAGATAGGTGTGAATTATGGGGATTTATACGTGAAATAAATTCCGGTATGTCACATGTGAGATATTACTTTTTTCCCGCTGCAACTATAAGTGTGGTGGTTACGTCCCTTTTTGTGCTACGGTGAGTACACATACGATTGTAAGCTGAACAAAAATCCACGAAACGTTATTGACGATTTTGACACATCACAAACATGACGTCATTGACGCCATATGATATACTTCAAGCTTGAAACGTAAATATTAGACGTTATTTGGCTTGGTGTACGCTTAAATTTTGATCAAATTTAACTAAAATAAGTTTTCAAGGTAAGCATTTTAATTATTGTTGTGTATTGTTGTAAATATGACCTGTAGGATTTCACATTTTCAAGATGGCAGATCCTTCCAGCTGAACCCCTTAATATCATTGCTCGTAGATTCATACGCGTGGAATGAAATATACAAATGAAAATAATAATATATAAGAAATTTTGAAAGTCTATATAATAAACAGTATAACTAAATCATGCATTTTGAATATCAAAATATACGATTAGTTATACTATATCTATTAAAGTTGCACTTTGATGGCTTTACACAATGGCAATGCTTAGGGGTTCCATTTCACGAATGAAACCAGTCACAAGATATATTATTGAAATTTACAGTTCTTCAAAAACCTTTTTTTTTATCAAAACTAGGGTTCTCCTCCTTCAGACATAGATGACTAAAGCCGATTTTGCTTACCCTGTTTATGACCTTTGGCTTACTTGCCATCGACGACTTTAAAATTATTTTGCTTTCCTATCTTTTGATTATGACCGTATCTTATGTAGTTTATTCCAGAAATACGTCATGCCCATTAAGTTAGATATCTACGTTTTTATTTATGCTTCCAATGTTATATTTACACACTTTATCCTGCTTTAATTGACTGTTCGCATATATCTTAACACTCCTATTCATCTAAATAGGTGGACCTGTAACAGTCAATAGACACTTACTACACGACGCTCATTTACTCTTCAAATGAAATGCTTCAAAAAAGACATAACATAATGACGTCATATATGTTTTATTTTTATAGAAACTTACCACTGTAAACCAACCGGATGTTGACATTGTCTGGGTCTTTGTTTCCTGCAATAAGAAGTAACTTAAATTCGAATTGAAAGAGCAAGCTAGCAATATCATCCACGATTACTCTTCTTTTAAAACATAAATTACGGGGTTTACATGATAGCATTATAAGACATGGTTAGTTGATGACTGGCACAATGTAGCACATTTGAATCATTGAGGCTACCTCTCAGAAATAATAATAATTATGACTTCACATTTAGTATAGAATAAAATAGCACCTTACGCCCTTGTCTGCAATTTCTGTTTACACCATAATATAGTTTATTTAAAAAAAACGCTTGTTTACAATAACCTTAATGGCCCAGTATTGCACATTAAGGGTCCCTGCTTTACATCAATCTCACTTGTCCGGGGCTGCTAGTGAAAGCAGGGTCCACTCATACATCCTTTATATTCATTTGTTTTTACATTTCATCATAATATACACAATTAGAAGATATAATCATTACAACACATTAGCTTTATGTTGATAAATTATATTATACAAATTTTCCATGTGATTGTGGTCAATATACAAGAATATTTTCCCGAGGTACCTTGAATTGCATGGATGTGTTATATTGTCCAACGCCAACGGCGGAGGGTGATATAACACATCCATGCAATTCAAGGTACACGAACCCCACTAAAAACTGGGGATGAACGTAGGTGCTCCGGAAGGGTAGACAGTTTCTGCTCCATTAGTGGCACCCGTCGTGTTAATCTAGTTACAAAACGCGGTAATAAGTCATGAATGAGAAAAGGACCGGGAAGTGCTTACGACCGTAACACTTTCGAAGTGGTTCGGTAGCCTCCTTGTTAACAGCAACCCTCTATCAAAGAAATCCTGATAGGAACCACAAGCTCTGGAATATCGTGTCAACTGAGAGATATATACTCCATATGCAGGAATTTGGCTACATATAAATGGAAAGTTCACAATGGTAAAATTGAAATCATCTCTTTTGTCGTAATGTTTCGTTCGTAACCGCCCCTCATTGTCAATTTTGAGGTGTATGTCAATGTATGAAGCGGTTCTATCTGCATCTGTGGTATTCTTTATTTCAAGCTTTTGGGATAGATGCGATCAACGAAATCACCAAACCTAGAATTAGTTAGTGAATTGACTTCATCTATATAACGGAAGGTGAATTTAAAGGACCGGGCTAGCTTCTTTTCGTTTTTCTCTAGAAGCCCCTGTATGAAATCAGCCTCATACGAATAAAGGAACAAGTCGATGAAAAGAGCACAGTTTGCATCCATCGGTATGCCGACTATCGGTCGAAAAACACGCCCACCAAACATAACAAATATGTTGTCAATCAAAAACTCGAGCATTTTGATGATATCAGTTTCAGAGAACGTTTTGGTAGAATCAGACCGTTGTTTTACGAAATAAGATTTGTCCCTTCCTTGGACATGGTATTTGTATCTATGTTGGCCATTATTGTTTATGAAACACAGTTGGGCCAATTCCCTAAACCCATGGTGAATTCCAAGAATGTCAACATTATCCTTTGTCCAAATTGTCTTTGTAAACTCAAATCTGCTTAAATAGGCTGAGAAACGGAGAGAAAGACGAGCTTTAGCGAGACCCCGCACCCTCACTCCCACCCCGTTTCGCGCCAAGTCAGATTGACGACTACTAGAAAAAATAGGATAAAGGAAAGGTTTGTTATCTTGTGATAACAATTCAGAAGGAACTGGTTTAAAAGTCGACATTTATTCACATTATAAATAATACTATCCAGCCGATATTCCAGAGTACACCCTTTAGGGAAGCACTTTTGAAGTGCGATATCGCTGAGTGATGTATGCATTGTGACTCTAAAGGAAAAGGGTGCGGTGCTAATGTAATGAATGAATTAAAATACGAATATAATGTGGACTATTAATAGTTGTAATTACAAACGAAATACCATCGACGTAAAATCATATAACATTTCTCTCTGTAAAATAAATAAATATACTTCAATAAACCAAACACTGTATTTGAACCAATCTTTAGAATCATACTTTTAAGTGATTTATGCAAATATATAATAGTCACGTATTTCATGTACATGATGAATTCCGGATCTCTAAAAATCGTATTTGTCATTTGCAATTCATTCTAGGAAGTTGAGGATGAGCCGTTGTTTGTTTTAATGTTACTAGTCAAATACAGATATCTTTTGCAACAATCTATCAGTTGTGATTACATTTTCAAGATGTTAATTTACTTCTAATCGATCATTTGAATATATGGATGTCCTCCTCGAATATTACTTTACTAATCTATTTGTCCTACTAGAAAATCATTTTACTATAATCTATTTGTAAGCTGTTAAGTTAAATACACATGGAATGTATCAGGTGTGTGTGACACATTCTAAATGAAGACAAAAACAAATGTTTATTCATAACTCATAATATTTACTTTTTTCACTTTAAAAAAGGAAACACAAAACACGTATTACATAATCACGTCCACTCACTTCTGTAAAGATGATTTTCAAATATATTGATGTCAAAGTTCTTGCGTAACCAGTTTGCATTGTATCCTTAATTAACTTGTTTATTTTCGTTTCCATGCGAAGTTAATGAAAACAATCCACTGGTTTTAAAGAACACTCTGCTTTTTGAAAGTATAGCAAACAAATACATTTTAACCACATGTTCATAACATTAATTATATAATTAGTAGCCATCGTCAGTATTCACTAGATGTACAATATATCTAATGTCTCAGATATCATGATCGGAACTTCTGAGTGCTTCTATTATCAATTTAAAGACAAAAACTTTCGTGGTAAGGTCTTATTGTGACTGAACTTCCCATTCAGCAGTAGCAATATTTCAGTAGAACCAGCGTATGGGGTTTAGAGTTCACAACTCATACGTTATTCAGGGATTGTGCTCAGTACTGTGATTTTCTGAATAGCTCTCAGTTGAAAACGTAATGGAAAGAAGACTGCGTTGCTCCTAGATTAAAACCATTGCTACAATAAATCCACGGTCGTCGTCACGAACTTGTTTACCGTTACGAAATGTCCATTTCAACAATGGTAAATGATTGCTTTTTATTTTTACATAGTTTTTTTGTCTTCCCCTATCAACGGCACTTGGCTATGAGTAAATAGGTGGGAGTCTTATACGAAACAGGAACTGTCGACCCTTCGCGAGTATGTGAGTTCATCTCCAGTTTTTAGAGTGATCTGCGTTACTCATCTTTTCCAGTGTGGTGTTTTGTTTGTGTCTTGTTCCCAATGGTGTCTATGTCCCAGACTGTCTTTTCGTGATTGAATATTCTGTCCTCTCTAACGCTGTAGCATTACATGGAACATGGAACAATACATGTTTTATTGAAAGCTGTTGAATCGTCATAGAAATAGACTAATTGTCTTTAAAGGCATACAGGCCGTTATTTCAATAAAAAAAATGTTTCCCAATATCCCAATATAAGACCTAAACCTTGATTTAGAAAAACATAAAGATATATTGCAGTTGAAATGTTTCATAATATCATACGTAAATAGCCTAGAACGAAAGAAATACGTTGCTGTTTGAATTTCCTCCTTCCAGGAAAGAAATCAATGTTGACCCGCCCAATATTCATACGACCTGACAGTGAACTCATTCTGGAAAGCATTTGCTCATGTGCGAAATTGTTTGTTGATGAAGAAAATGTCGGATATTAACTGATTATCCCGGGATCCAATTTCCTAGATATATTTCTTACATTATATTAATTCAAATGAATTTACATGCAACATGCTTACCACATCATCCATCCTCAGTTATTCATAGCAGTTATCACACGCTACTCGGCAAGCTTCGGAACTGCATCCGATTCATAGTTAATCGTGTGTTAATGGCGACTCCACCAACAGACGATGCTAAACATTCGAATTATTTTCACTAATTACGACATTATAACAGGTTTTTTAAACCTGGCTTTTTGTTCAGAACATCTTATTAGTATAAAACATCGAATATTGGCAACATTTAATATAAACAACCAAAAACAATTATGACAGCCTGTATGCCTTTAGCGAAGAAATTATACCTTCTCAGTTAGCAGTCATTCATTGAACCTGTTATTGTACTGTCCATGTTTAAGTTGTCATTCATTTTGTGATAGCATGTGGTATATTTGAATGGCTCCGAATCTGTCCAGGTTTTTTTTTATCATTTGTTAATATATGTATTGCCGCTGGAGATTTAGTTATTAAGAGTGGTTAGGTTAGGATTCCACTTGGACCTGGCTTAACTCCACCACATTGTTGTGCCTATTCCAATTCAGGATCTCAATTTCCAACGTCGTATATCGTGGATTTCTTTAAGGTTGTCGAAACAGTTCCAAAATTCAATACAAAAATCGTAGAAAGAGGTCAAATGGATACCCCTAACAGAAAAAACATGACTGATCACTTTTCGGGCTTGGTACAGGCACTTCAATTAAAAGTGGAGGAGTTAAACTAGTTTCATGTGCCCATAACCTCCCTTTTAAGTAAAATGATGTGTTCTACATGTGATATGATACAAGTATTAATTTTATTTTATCAGGGTTGAATGGTGAAATCGTCACACAACTTAGTTGTATGCAATAATCACTGAACATTTCGAATGTGTTTCTGACTGCAAGAAAATAGCTTATCCACTTTGTTCTTTCTGACACCTCTGCTGAGATATAATATGGATTGTGCTCATTATAAATGGAGTGAAAAGTATGTAAGACATATTCATGACAAAACAAGTTCAACATACTTAAAAAAACGATATAGAAAATGATAGATGAATGGGACAACAGGAACAGCGACTTAAAATTACCATTAGAAAAAACAACAGATAATTGTGCAGAGACTAAAACACGTTACCCTCTAAAGTCCGCGGTGAAACATTTTCCTACCATCAAGAGTGCGCCTCTATATACTACGTGTGAACACGCTGAAATGTGTTGAACCCTATGAACCGTCCCAATTACCCAAAATCTAGATTTTACTGTAGTATGTTATCATAGAAACACAAATGTTACTCACCAATGAATTCAATGTCAATAAGTTAAATTCAACTTGTACATTGACGGGATAATCTGGAAGTACTAATTTGTTGTATCCGGTAAAAATAGCTGTGTGTAAGTTGTTGGCATCACTGACTGTATACGAGAAAATCCCACAGAAAAAATCTGAAGATAGACAAGAAGCGCACTGTAAATTTATTAACTTAAAATATTACTTTGCATTGAATATATATTTTTTACCTTGATTACCCTAATCATCTTATTGCAGATACAAGAAGCAAAAGTATGTTTAAAGTAACGATCATTTTATAATGTACCTACCTGGTCAGAAAATTTAGTTGTACGAGCTTTCGAAACATATAGAAAAGCGAGCCCTAGCCCGATCCTTTAATTTCACGTTTCGCTATATAGATGATGGGTGTTCTTTCACTAATTAATTCTAAGCTTGGAGATTTTTTTGACCTCACATATCCTGGAAACAAAGGATACAACATATACAGCTAGGTCTGCTTCATACCTTGACATACACCTTGAAATGGACAGGGAGGACCGGTAAAAGACAAAACATTACGATATTAAAAATTATTTCAATTTTCCCATTGTGAACTTTCCATTTATATTTAGCATCATTTCAGCAGCACCTGCAAATGGAGCCTATATCTTTCAGTTGATCCTATATACAGTTCATAATGATTGTAATTTATTTAAATGGTTGCCATTATTTTTACGCTCTGTTGTTTACGTGCCTTCCAAGATAATTAAATTATTTGGCCCTCCAACTTTTGGTTATGAGTGTACCTGAAGACGGTTATTCCAAACACGTCGTACACATTAGACATTTATGGTTTATTCACTGGATTGATACCTCTGTTGATGAACTATTAATCCCCGATGGCACCACCCGCCCTAAAATCAGTGCTCCGTCACTAATGTTGTTTATATATTTATATTTGGAATTTAAAGCTCCTGAATAATGTAACTGATTAAAACTAAGGTCAATCTCTCTCATACATAGGTAACCTTGTCTGATTTTGGCAATCATGTTTAGGACCTTTGCTTTACTTGATCCGAAAGTCTTTGAAAATAATTTGCTTTCAAATCTGTTGGCTATAGCAGTACTCAAAGTCAAACGATTAATATGTGTGTTCTCTTATTGTTCAGGATTAATCAAACAATTAATACTTAGGATTGTAGCTGATATATAACATAATAACTGATACTTGTTGTTGTTGGAAGCAATGAAGACATGAATGAAAATATCAAAGTTCATTAAATGTAACCGATATATGTGTACGGATACGAATACAAAAAAACAATACGACATTCACGTATACATTGACAACAGAAACACAAAAAGAGTAGTTCCCGTAAGGGGCGTGGATTAATAGCTTTATTAGGCTGAGCTGATGTTAAAAGTGTTATTATGACAATGTCATAATAAAGCCACAGTTTATTTCAACACATTTATTATGACAAAAAAATAACCCAATTTCAGGATAAAGCACAATAACTGATATTCTACTTGCCACCAAATAACATTCAATCTGTTAATATTGATGTAGCGTAAGTATGTATCCTCTTAATGTGCCTTTAGACGTCACGACTCATCTTATTTTCAGCTATTCAGCAACGTTCACCCAGGTAAACTGTGAGCAGAAATGTTTATGCGACTCTCATTTCTCTCATCTGGGCCCATGTGACTAGTTCAAACCCCATCATGTGTATTGAGGTTCAGAAAGGTGAGCAGGCATGTTGACATGTGCTAGGAGTATCAATTTGGTCTTTGTTTCTGTTTCTAGCTTTAAACTGTTCCCACTGTGTGATAGTTTTTGCTATCATTTTATTCATTATACTTTTATACTTTGAAGATATGTCAGTTATATATACAATCAGTGCCTATCACCACTGATGTTGTGAGCTCGACTCTCGATCAGGACGAGGTGTGCAACATTATGTTGATTTCTCCGGGTCCTCCGGTTTCCTCCACCAACAAAACTGACAGCCACGATATAACTGAAATATGTTAAACACCATCAAACAAACAAACAAACAAACATATATGTGCTTGCGCGCCACGCTTTATTAAATTTTGATTTTGAAGCGACATTTGACGCGACGAGTCACATGCAGTGTACATGTGTACACGGCACGACCTTGGTAGAAAGGGACATCTCTGGTAAAAGTCGTACTGTGTAGGCGCATAGCAGATGCTATTTACGTGTTAAAAGCTGTTCAGAACGCATAAATCAACAGTACCGATACATAGGTAAAACAAAGCAAGATAACAAAATATCGGACATTACGAACATCCACAAAAAATAAACCAGCTGCTACAGAAGGGTGAGCATGTCATGTCCCGCTTACCAATTCCTTATTTGAATTAAAGTCTGGTGTCTTGTTTTGATTAAGTTACTATATACTTGTATTACTTACTTATGATGATCACACATACTGTTAATCCTTTATTACAGAAGTTCTTCAATGACATCTTGTAATTAAATATCAAAAAGTAAATCCTGTCTCTTTCTGCAAAGTAAATATGAATGTGATTCAGAGATCTTCTATATTATAAAACGACACATTCTTTCAAGTTTTACTGATTTAATTTATCTAACCGATTATATATGTGTTGTAATCCATGCACTTTCAAAATAAACAGTATAGGTTAATCACCGACATAAAATTATTATAAAGTCATCGGTCGTTAGTGAAGGAGAAATAAATATATGATCAATAACAAAATTAATGTCGATGCCTTTACCTTAGTCCATACAACATGTACCGATATTCGTGGTTTTTGTAAACATACATTTTCCTGAATATCCGTATAGAATAAGTTCATTTACAAATATTATTGGAATTCTTGATTTCGTGGTTTGAAAGGACACACGAAATCAACGAAAATTGGTATACCACGACAATAAAATATTCACATTACATAGGACTGTTTATCCATAATCTGAAAGAATACTTCATGCATAAAATACAATAAATAATATCTGTATTGCTTTTGTGTCATCTAAAGCATTGCATGAATGTTGTTCTAAGATGGATTCCTACAGATGGCAACAGTATGTGTCAAGTATTGCTTGGTCATACTTGCCTTAGAAATGTATACAAGTTGTAGAACATTCAATTATTTTGTGGACATCGTCGTTAACTATTGGCTTGGATAATCTGTTTTAATTATAAGTAAATAAAAAGATCAAATCCTTGCTGACATGTTATATTGATAACATATTGAACAGAACCAACATAGTTCCCTTGCTGCACTATTATTTGGTTTAGCACAAAGAAATATATTGGCCAGAATTGAAGGTCATAGTCCGATTGAATATTGAATCGTGATAATCGATGCCATTACTGATTGGACTGACATTTATTCAATCAAAGTCAAATGAATCTCGATTCCCAGAACTACATATAGTTAAGTAGAGTTAGTTGTTAGCGAAAAATATTTTAGATATCTAATCATGCTTAATAAACCTCATTCCAATTGTTAGTCAAGTGTTAGATAGAAGCACAATAATATTATAAAATCTTGTTATATTTATATTAAAGCTTAATGAACCACTAAATTATCATTCTAAGTAAAATATTAAAACGGTTATCTAATATTTCACAATCGTTTTGCTCGATCTACTGCTATATTGTATGTTTCAATGTTATTATTTTGTTCTATTTGGAGGTGTTTTTTTGATGTCACCTCTAAGAAGAGTTTGAAGATACAAAAGGGGTAATCAGAATCCGTATATCGATGAAGAACAGACAACGCAATGGCCAAAAGAAAAAGTGCAAAAGGACAAACAACGATCTACAATACATACACATAAAACTAAAGATCGAGCAGCACGAACCCCACTCAAAACCGGGGGTGAACTCATGTGCTCCAGAAGGGTAATCAGTTCCTGTTCCATTAGTGGCACCTGTCGTGTTAATCTAATTAGAAACCCGGTGATAAGTCATGAATGGGGAAAGGACCGGGAAGTTACACATATATTCCATAGCGGTCAAACAAGTTATGGTGGTCACCGTAAGACTGTCGAAGTGATGACTTCAACATAAGCAAGAGGAACACTTGATTCATTAGTTTCCTTGTTAGCAACGACATCCTGATAGGAATCACAATTTCTGAAATATCGTATCAATTGAGAAAGCTACTGCTACATATAAATGGAAAGTTCTCAATGGTAAAATTGAAATCATCTCTTTTGTCGTAATGTTTCGTTCTTAACCGCCCCTCACACTCAATTTCGTGTAGATCAAGGTATGCAGCAGACCAATCTGTATCTGTGGTATCCTTTATGGCAAGCCCAATGGGATAGATGCGATCAACGAAGTCATCAAACCTAGAATTATTTAGTGATAGGATATCATATATTCATATATAATACGTGACATTAAAGGATCGGGCTAGCTTCCTTTCGTTTTTTTTGAGAAGCCCCTTTATTAAGTCTACCTCATACGAATAAAGGAACACGTCGGCGAGAAGAGAAGCACAGTTTGTACCCATAGGTATGCAGACTGTCTGTTGTAAAGCAAGTCCACCAAACATAACAAATATGTTGTCAATCAAACACTCGAGCATGTTGATGATATCAGTTTCAGAGAACTTTTTGATAGGATCAGAGTGGTGTTCTACAACATAAGATCTGTCTCTTCCTAGCACAAGGTATTTGCATCTTCATTCGTTGTGTAGAGGATACATAATTCAAATGTTTTAATGCTATTGCAGGATGAGAGGGACATCGATTGTATGGTATGTACTCTAACTGTTATTATTTTGTTCTATTTTGAGGTGTTTTATGACGTTCCCTCTGTCATTATTTTGTTCTATTTGGAGGTGTTTTTATTACTTTATCTAACACAGAGTGACATTAACCTGTATTGGAGGGCGATCTCGACAATACATATACGTCATGTATATGCTAACTATTTAGTCTATTTTTAGACGTCATGTTTGTTTGTTGATCAATGGACGGGTTCGTTGTAATTCCTCGGTGGTCTCGACTGTACGTCATATATGCATACATGTGTGGTGGTCTATTGTTAGTCATATTTATTTGTTGATCGATTGGAACGTTCATTATACTTCCACTGTGATCTCGACTATACATCATACATGTGTACATATATAATTGACTATTTTTAGTCATATTTATTTGCTGATCAGTGGGTTGGTTCGCTTTATAAATAGTATCATTTTCCACTTAAGGTGTCTGTTAATGTAATCATTCAAATATATGTTTCCCCCTTTTCTTTCTATTGAAAGATTGTGTCCAAGTCTACTCTAGTATTTATTATGTCACAAATAATCGCCTTATTGATAATATACAAAATACTAATCATCAGAAATTCAATTTTGATTATTTGAGTACCTATATATTATCTTCAAAGTCAATATGTAACCCCATGTCTTTTTTTCTGAAGTGAGGTATTTCCCATATTAAGGCGTAAAATTATGTGAATTGTTATATATAATGTGTATGTGTATGTTTGTGTAAACTTATGTAAACTCTTGTATACTATATTTGTACATGTATGTATTTAACCCCGTCTTCTCTCTCCTACATCTGTGATTGAACTTTTGATATTTTTCTTTGTAAAGGAATTAAATATAGTCTATTGAATCAAAGTCAAGCATGTGTAATCTGATAAAATCCCATTTTCCCCATTGTGTATTCCATAACAAATGTTATCTTATTTTACTCAACACTCTGTAGATTTGCTTGTACATTTTTATTGCTCCAACTGTTTTGATTTTGCCCGCTTTTTACCCTTTCTTATGTTTGTGGACACGATGGCTTGCATATTATATATGTACATGAAATGAGACAATCATGTTGCCCTGAATGCCTATTGGTGGTCCTGTTGCCAAATGGGTAATAGCCTAGAGGCATACAGGGCGGCTATTGGATTATTTCATGCTCATACGAGGAAATCAAATAGACCAATAAACTTTTCCGCTTATTCATACAAAGATATATGTTTGACTAACCTGCGTTGCTCGTTCCTTTTAGCTGCACTTCTTTGTCTACAAAGTTTAAGTCTAAATATAAATGCAGTATTTCTTCTTTTCGTCTTAACATTCATACTTATGGTAGGCAACGTCGAAATTAATCCAGGCCCTCCAAGGACCAAGCTCCTCCGGTTCACAAAATGTCATTTTAGACAAAATAATTTTTCTTTGTAATCTTAATATACGTAGCTTAAGAAATAAAATTGACTTTCTCAATGATTTCGCTGAAGATTTGTATATCCTATTATTAACGTAGACACACCTTGACGAACGAATTGACGAATGCGACATTTTTCTAGAATCCTTTTCAAATATAATCCAGCGTAAAGATAGAACAAATGCGGGTGGTGGTCTATTAATTTATGCTAAAAATACGATACGAATGGTAAGAAAACAAGAGCTAGAAAATTCAATTGATGAAACACTTTGGGTCGAAATTAATGCCAAAGGTCTATCCTTTCTTGTATGTAATACTTATCGGGCACAATTGACTGACCCAGATTACTGGAACAGATTAATGTATGCAATCGAGTTGGCCACTCAGTTCAACGAAAATATCCTGCTAATCGAGGACTGGAATTCAAACTTATGTTGTATAAACAATAACAATCTTGTAGATATCATGAATACATTTGTTTTTAAAAATGTTATTGATAAACCAACCAGAGTTACTGAAATTTCTAGCACTTTGTTAGATCCGACTATTTTAAGTGACAGTCTTAAGTCTATTTATTCTGATACTATACATATATCACGAAATATTAGCGATCATGATGCAACCGTTGCATATATTGATTGTTCCAAGGGAATTTCAACTACATTTAAAAGAGAAATTTGGCAATATGACAAAATAGACATAGACAAGTGTGACAAAAATATAAATGATATTGATTGAAATGATAAGATAGGAAATTTTGATGATGTAGATGATATGTGTAATGAATTTACTAAAACACTCTTAGAAATAACTAGGGATTGCATACCTACTCACACTATGTAAACGGTGTCCTCTGTAAAATGTTACTTCGCGTTGTGGTGTACTGTTACTTCTTTTTTTGTGCAGCATATGGCAGATGCAATTCACACAACAGAACAAACAGGTAAGAATGTTTACCATGTTACACAATTTCATCCAATAACAGTTAATCACATTTGTTTCAGGTATATTTCTTGTCATATTGATAATAAAAAATATATATAAAAACTTTTGTTTACAACAATAACTGATCATATTAATGAACAAATACTGAGGCAGGTCAAGTTATTTAAACTTTTTCATCAAAAAGTTCGAAATTTGACATTTTGATTTAAACTGATGACTGAAACCCTTCCTTAAATTCATTTATCTTTAGTCGGATATAATCCTAAGTTTCCATGAAAATTATATAAAGAAGAAATAAACGAAAATATTAGACTCAGAAAATTGCCAAGTGTACTGTTACTTCTGATTAATTATAGTGTAGTATACTGTTACTTCATGTTCAAATTTTAACAAGTGTACTGTGAGTGATATATATATAAATAACTCCATTTCTTTGGTATTATGATCCTTTGCAGATACCAACATGATATGGATCCATATGCCTGCTATTATTGTGGTGTCACTAAACAGACACAGAAGCAAATTGTTGAACATACAATACAGGAAAATCCAACAAATGATACATCTATTCTCTTCAATAATAATGGTTGATTACCTTATCAATCATCAAAAATGGTCGCCATCATAACTAAGACTAGAAAATTTGGTCCCAGAAATAAAATAAAATCGTGTAATGGGCCAATTGCTACCAAAATTTGGGGTAAATGATATAATTAGGATCCCGTTTAAGAGGTTTGGTTGATGATCCCCAGCCGATGTCAAACATGGCCGCCGGTGCAGTCTTCACGATTAAAATAGTTTTGAAAAAGATGGTTTGGGCCTGTGTGCACAAAGCATTTATCGTGAAGACTGCAAGTCTGAAGTCCAAATTTCGATGTCTGAAATGCCAACTGTGAAGTCTGAATTTCGAAGTCTGAGGTCTGAAGTATTACGATACCTCTCGGCCTATGTATGGAGACCACGACCCACAAGCTTTGATATGTTGATTTAAAGGTACAAGACAATGATATGTTACAGTATATCTGTAAGTATAACAAGAAGTAACAGTACAAAACACCAGAAGTAACAGTGGCATTGTGTTGATATGAACTTGAAGTAACAGTACACTTGGCTGATGATACATCCTAAAATGATCCTTGGGGTATTCAAGTTCCTATCCTGATACTTTGAAATTAGCTATAAATCATGACCTGAATAAACTTAGTACTTGGTCTGGAAAATGGCTCATGTCATTTAATCCAGACAAAACGGAAATAATGATTTGTTCAAATATGGATTTATCCAATAATTTAAATTAAAATTTTTCATTTAACGGTGAATTAATATCCAATACCTCCAGTCATAAGCATTTAGGTGTAACATTATCTCATGACGCAAAGTGGAGTGAGCACGTAGAAAATATTGCCAAAACTATAAGTAAGCATTTAGGAGTATTAAGAAAATTAAAATTTAAAATGAATAGACAAAGCTTAGAAAAAATATATTTAGTTTATATTCGTCCCATCTTTGAATACGAGTGTGAAGCTTGGGATAACTGTGGTACGTGACATTGAAACAAATTAGAAAAATTACAGTTAGAAGCTGCCAGAATTGTAACTAGATTGCCCATATTTACAAAGACTGATTCTTTATATTTCGAAACTGGCTGGGAACCATTACATAGTAGGCGTCACAGAAGACAACTTCAATTGTTATATAAGATATACAACGGTCTAGCACCGCAATATCTGCATGATTTAACCCCCCCCCCCCCCCCCCCAGCTATTCAAAGTACAACAACATACCCATTACGTAATGGCAGCGATCTAATAGTCCCCTTTTGTAGTCTTTCTTCGACGAATTCATCATTAATTCCTTCTTTTGTTGGAGAATGGAATAAACTTGAAAACTCTGTCCGTAATCCTGACACCCCATTAAAATTCAAACGTACATTACTAAACAATGTAAATGAAATAAATATTGTTCCAAGACATTTCATGTATGGTCCACGGAATTTAAATGTGATATTAACACAACTTCGATGTTCAGCTTCTTTCTCGAACAACGATTTATTTAAGTCAAATATAGTATCTAGTCCAACTTGTGCTTGTGGTGTTCCTCGAGAAGATGCATACCATTTCTTCTTTGAATGTAGTAAATACACCGATATTAGGAGGGATCTGTTAATTTGTGTAAATCGATTTAGAATAAAAATCGATCTTGCTTTACTAACTAGAGGACACCAAAATCTAACTTATGAAGATAACTGTTTAATTTTTAAAGAAGTTTGCAAGTTTATTAGAAGATCTAAGCGATTCCTCATTGTATAAAGTTATAAATATATCCAACATGATCATCGTGTCCACACAAAACTCCCTTTCCCCCCTTTTTACACTGTTTTTCTGTTCTCTTTTACATGTGTAATTGTTACTGGTATACTTTCATTAATGTGCATGCTCTTTTTCATATGTATATGTGTTATATTTGTGATGTAATTCCAAGGAGAAGACGTCATATGTTGGTACAACTTGTGTCTTATCCTTTTTGTCTCTATGAGCAAATACAATTGTTATAAACTAAATAAACACAGAGCAGCCATGCCATGGGGATATAAACCTAGCATAACATATTCATATCATGGAGATAAAAACCTAGCATACAGTTGGCAAATCATGGACAAATAAGCCAAGTACAGAGCATCCATGTCATTGTGATATAAACCTAACACATAGTAGTATTTTCATGGAGATAATAACTTAGAACATAGTAATCTTTTCATGGAAATATGTACCTTGCACAGAGTAGCCTTTTCATGAAGATGTAAGCCTAGCAAAGAGTGGTCTCCTTATGGAGATATAAACATAGCACAGAGTAGCCGCCGAGTTATGAAGATATAAACCTATAACATAGCAGCTTTTACATGGAGATGTATACCTTGCCCAAAGTACCCTTGTAATGGAGATATAAACCTCGCCCAGAGTATGCTTTTTTTGGAGATATAAATATAGCATATACATCGAGTCATGAAGATAAAAACCTCGCCCAGAGTAGCCTTTTAATGGAGATATATACTTTATACAGAGAAGTCTTGCGATGAAGATATGAATTATTTATACTTCTTCTCTCCCAGTCGTTGAAACAAATTAACGTTGAAACAATGAAAGTTGAATCAAATTAACGTTGAAACAACGACAGTTGAAACAAATTAACGTTGAAACAATGAAAGTTGAAACAAATTAAAGTTGAATCAAATTAACGTTGAAACAACGACAGTTGAAACAAATTAACGTTGAAACAATGAAAGTTGAAACAAATTAAAGTTGAAACAAATTAACGTTGAAACAACGACAGTTGAAACAAATTAACGTTGAAACAATGAAAGTTGAAACAAATTAACCTTGAAACAACGAAAGTTGAAACAAATTAACGTTGAAACAATGAAAGTTGAAACAAATTAACGTTGAAACAATGAAAGTTGAAACAAATTAACGTTGAAACAATGAAAGTTGAAACAAATTAACATTGAAACAACGAAAGTTGAAACAAATTGACGTTGAGTTCGTCTTTACTCCATTTGTTGTGTAGGTGGTTCATGTTTTATTTATTTACATAAACTGGTGTCCACCACGATTTCCATATAAGATTATGTTCGTGTCGTTTAACAGTAACACCACGTTACCTGTTCTTCTTATATTTACGGTTTTGATTGTCACATCGGTTTCGTCAAACTTTTCAACGAAGCAACCAGCATTCAATTTATTATTAGTGATATCAATATGTATAATACCGAAAATCCACTGTTATTTAATTCATTTGTTCTGTTTGAAATAGGTTACCAGTATTTCGCATGTCAAGGTAAATATTTCATTACACGGGACCATAGTGTCTGCTTGTTAAATAACTATTACAAGTTCCCATGGGGAGCCTCCGTATAGTAAATAGCACACGCCCTCACTTGCGTTCATCATCAGTTTGAGCCTAGGATTGGAGATATGCCATGAATGTATAATTATTCCTGTTATTCCTGGGTCTTTGGAATTTAAAAAAAAAGGGGAAAAAAAGTGCTTTCGCAATCATTAAAATTGTGTTTGCTTAAAATATAATTCTTCTAATTTGTCATGTTCTTTCTAGTGTGGCTGGTTGTATTTTTGATTTGTGGTATAAGTTTTTTACCGTTTAGTCATATGTTTATTTTCTACTTGTTTTATTACACAGATGGTTTATCGGGAATATTTACATAGCATTTCATGTACTTTTGACCCTGTCACCGGAAAATTTAAGATATCAATTATACGATATACTGCCTACTTTTAATGTTCTGTTATTTCATTTCATGCTTGCATGAAATCTCTTTTACTGAAATGTATCACAGACTGTCTATAGTTAATGTCGGCAATGGTCATACATTTAGGATTTAATGTTTTTTCTAATCTGGTGAAATTGCCTTTACAACCATGGCATCTGTTTAATGCAGACATGTAAAATAAATGTGTGTAAGTATCAACGTCTGGAAAGTGTAAAATTAATTAGATGTCTCGATATCACCCCACACCCACACGTATTCGTACGAAATAATCAATTTGGGTCCATATAGCAGATGCATATACTAAGTAATGCAAACACTTAAAATAGTATTACAAAGCATATATAAAATATATATAACAGTGACTGTAACTTCCTGACAGTCAAAGCAAATTACAATGTATACCGTGTGCAGAGCCTGGGTACAAAGGAACAGAATTATCTAATAATGCATCCAAAACATGCCGCAAAGACCTGTATAATCATACACATCAAAGCAAATTAAATCTAATACAGAATAAACAATCAAGCAAGTTATACCCATTATATGCATTATTCAAGGGGATATTAGTAAACAATTATGAAGTTTAACCACAGATAATCAATGATGTAGGGGAGGTAACTCAAACAAAAACTGACTTAGAAGCTGGTTCTTCTTCCCACTTGTGTTGTCTTCCGATTTTGCAAACCTTTGGTTTGTTTTATCCACAACTTATTAAGGAGGTAACACTTGGGAACTTGTAATATTTCACTATTTACATATGCTTTAATGTCTATAATTGGGAAAGTGTTCTCCCTGATACAACTTATGATGATAATAAAGTATGTCGGTGAGGTTGCAGTTCTGTGTTTTTCTGTGTGTTCTCTAGTTTCCTACAGTAATTAAAACTGACCCCCACGATTTAACTGACATATTGTTTACAGTATATCGCATTGATTCGTATATAATTACTATTGTGCTTTCCACGTCACTGTTTTATATTTTGACAGAAATTATTTTGCGCATAGTAAGGATTTCAATGAACATTTAATCACGTAGAAGTGGTAAACAATAGGGAGTTAATTTGTTGAAGTACTACCTTTTAAAGCTGTTTTTATTAATAAAGCGGTTTTTTTTAAATGTGTAGTTAAATCCCACAGTGATAACTACTCGGTTAGACCTCTCGTCAATAATGGAATGAAAACAAACAAACGGATAATATCGAACTAATTCTTTATTAAAACATAGCATGCTTCATGTACTTTCAAATAACATTGTGTATAGTATTACAGTTATGAAGGTCAACTCAGATAAAAAAAATCCCATTACTATTACTTTTTACAAATGTTGCAATAACAATCTTTAAATTACATTGCGTAGGTGATAGTATAGATATTCAATAAAAACAATGTATCAATGAAAACAGTATCAATATCCTTGGAGTTGTTCGTTCTGTTTGGTTATTTACTAACCATGCACCCATTAATTAAAAAAAAATTGTCTGTATTTCTATGCCAATCTTTACAACTGCAATATTCAGTAATAAACACATATCTAATTTACACAGTTTTATATTGGAGTTATCTCCCACCTATTGAATCTACTAAAAGCAATAATAAATTATATAATAAAAAATAAACAAATTAATAAATTTTTTAATGAATTTTTGACATTTTAAAGATACCAACAATTAATCATTATATAGACGTAATTAACAACTACCAGCATTTATTTACTTTGTAGGAGTTTAAGTTCATATTTTATAAATCAACCAAATATCGTAAAAATTGTATTCAGTATTCCAATAATTTGTATTTTTTGTATTGTTTGTTTAAGATAGAATCATAAAGCTTTGCTGCACAATTTTGTCCCTCCTATTAATGAGCAGAGTTTTAAAAATTTCAAAATATTACTTACTTCATTTAAATGAACAAATATATATATAGTGTATTATAAAATATTAAAAACAAACCAGGTACACATAGATATATCTGTCTTTTTAGCTCGATTCCCACCAGTTGCGGGTGCATTCGGTGCCGTTCTATGTGGTAAAGCTTGCCATTTACTTGCAGTAAGTTGTGGGTTTCTTCGATACTCCTGTTTCCCCTACAAAAAAATGACCGCCAATATCTAACTGAAATATTGACATAAGTGGAGTTAAACAGTTACATTGTTACCCGCACTTTGTCTAATTTGAACTAAGCTGGACATGATGATTATTACATGTTTGTGGTACTTCACAAAATGTAATATTGTTGTCCTGTTTGGAAATTCAAATTTGCTGCTAGGTCCAATAATGCTTTTTGGTTTAAAGTTTAAGAATATACTATCAGAAATCGCCGAACAGATTGGATTGTGATACGACAAATATGAAAATCATGATAGGAACCACAAGCTCTTAACAACGGAGAGATATTGAAATGCTGATTGTCCATGATATACAAAGCTCAGTATTTCTTTCAAGATTTTCTAAGCTCGAAGTACAGGTCATCTGAACTTCTTCCAATGTTTCTGTGACATAGAAAAAGGGGGACAAATGAAGATATTGGGAACAATCTTCGGTTATTATTAATTAATCCCAAGAGTAGTATATCAGCACGGTTCAAGTCGCATTTCTGGTGGATCGAAGGGTGGATCTACTGGAAGTGACGTCACCGGAAGTCACGTGACCGGAAGCGGCCATGACCGTGTCTGACGTCACCGGAAGAGGCCCTGACCGAAAGTGTGTTCTGTGCATGCTCAACCGGTTCCCGCTCTTTTGTTCTTACTATAGTTCCCTTGGAAGGGTGTACCGGAAGTTCCGCAATATCCGCCCTAGTGGGGGCCTTTTGACCGGAAATGACGTCATCAAACGTGACCCCGTAGGGTTCCCTTGGAAAATATGCAAGCGCACATGCGCGATTGGAAGTGTCTTTGGGGTGTTTTCTAGGACGTCTGCGTACTATTTACCGTTTTCTAGCCCTTTCACTGGTTATCTCCCCCTTTCCCGCCATTTTATTAGCGCCTTCAATAATTACACAAAAGTTTGTTGTTTTCGGATATGTTCGATATGTACTCCAAGTAGTCTATCACGTCTGCCACTGTGGGGGTACTAAATAACATAAGAGTCAAATGAATGAAATGGTACATTTGATCACCCATTAGGTCACCAGGCCATTGGATTTTGGGTCTCGGGCCAAAATTAGTTGAGGGTTTTTTGCATTTTTGTTATATTTTCAGAGATTTTTTAAAGTTTTATTCATTAATTGTTCGTTTTTGCTATGTTTTTTCGTGAACTTTCTATCTATAGCGACGTTTCTTTTTTTTTTTCGTATTTATTCAACATTTTAATCACTATTTTGTTGACTTGTTGCAGTTTTATTATAGATGTGTAACGAACTTGTATTATGTATTAATATATTATATATTGGATAATTTAGTATGGTTATATTTTCCACTAACACCAATAGAAAAGTCAAACAGACCGATAGTTTATCACGTGGTACGGTTACCCTTGAGATTTAAACAAGGTGAGTTGAAAGTCAGTCGGCAAATGAATTTTGAGTTTCTGTTTCTGCCATGTAATTGCCTCCTTCATCATGTTGAAGATTATGCAATAAATTTTGGACTGCGCATTTTAGTTGAACTAATCAAGTGTGTGGGATAATGATTTAATGGGGCTTATTTACAATTAAAACTACAAATGTATATACATGTACATGTTGGGACTGCCTGCCTGGCGGCTAAAGGGACACAATCCTGGCATTAAAGGCTTCAGGTGTGTCCAGCTCCACAATGTCTGGTGGCAGCAGATTCCAATCCCTCACTGTTCTTGGAAAAAATGACATCTTTCTGGTGTCAATACGACGGGATTCTATTTGAAATGCCCTGTTGTGTGTATTTCTAGAGCGTCGACAAGGTGGTATTAGTCTGTTTTCTTTGGTGATGGATACTAGCTCTCTATCAATTTTGTACACAATCATCAGTCTTGCATCTTTTCTCCTGTTTGCCAAAGGTCTCCATTTGAGTCTCTGGAGCATGTTGCTGACACTAGATCGGTTTCTCTGGTTACTGACAACATATCTAGCTGCTCTTCTTTGTACGGCTTCAATTTTGTTTATTTCTGTTTTCGTATAAGGATTCCAAACAGTACTGGCATATTCAACCAACGGGCGAACAAGCGTTTGGTAGATTTGTTCTTTAATCCTGATTGATGGAATTTTCAGGTTCCTCCTGAGGAATCCTAGAGTTTTATTTGCTTTGGCAGTTATATTGTTTATGTGCTGATCCCACTGCAACTTATTGGTGATTGTTAATCCAAGATATTTAGCTGATGTAACTAGCTCTAGAGTGTGACCATGCAGATGGTAGTTTGCCTCAGTCTTCTTTGTTTTATTTGTTACTCTTAGGACATTGCATTTATCTGGATGGAACTTCATACACCATTCATTTTCCCATTGGCCGAGCTTATCGAGGTCTTCTTGAAGTGTTGATGCGTCATCTTCATTTGGGATAGTGAGGTATATGATGGTATCATCAGCAAAGAGTCTGACTTTGGAGGTTAGTCTTGACTGGAGATCGTTGATGTAGAAAAGGAAGAGTCCTGGTCCTAGTACTGAGCCCTGGGGTACACCAGAGTCAACACTTACTGCTTCCGACGAAACTCCATCTAGCACTACTGTTTGTTGTCTATCTTCTAACCAGTTTTGGATCCATCTTGTTGCTTTCCTATCAATTCCATAGTATCTCAGTTTATGTATTAGTAGACTGTGGTTTGTCAAAGGCCTTGGCAAAATCCATTATAAGTATGTCGGTTTGACGGCCTTCTTGAAGATTTTTTGAAATATCGTCTACAAATTCAATGAGCTGTGTCTCACAGGAACGGCCTTTTCGAAATCCATGTTGTAGTGGATATAAAATGTTGTTTTTTTTCTGCATGTTGCATGATGTTTCTGCAATGATATGCTCCAGGATCTTACAGCAAACGGATGTTAGTGAAATTGGTCGATAGTTTTCAGCTGCAGATTTTAGTCCTTTATTGCATACTGGGGAGACATTAGCTGTACGCCAATCTGCTGGTACTTCTCCGGTATCTAAGGATGTTGTGTAGATAAGTTGGAGGAGAGGCGAGATCTCATCAGCTAGTTCTTTGAGTATTTTGGCGAGAGGTTGTCTGGTCCCTGTGCTTTGTATGGATTAAGGTTCTTTAGTAGTTTTGTTATTCCATTTGTTGTGATATTAAATGGTTTCATTGTTTGATGTTTAATGCTAGGGTCCATTCTTTTAGATTTTATAAACTCTTTTTTCGTGAATTTAGAATTTGCTGAGAATGCAGATTTGAATTGACGGTTAAGTATGTTAGATTTTGAAGCTGGATCACAAATCAGTTTGCCATCCATCATTAGAGAGGAAATTCCTCTGTTGTCCTTACGTTTGTGTTTTATGTATGTCCAGAATTTTTTCATTCCCCAGTGTGGTTCTTCCTCCTTTGGTGTTACGATATTTTCAATATATTTCCAGTATGATTGTCGTGTGATCTTTTGAGTATGATGTTGAAGTTGGTTGTACTTTTCTTTTGTATTTTGGTCACCTGTCTTCTTTTTCTGCTTGTAGAGTCTTTGTAGCTTTCTCAGATTTTTTCGAATTTCTGTATTGATCCATGGTCTGCTGTCTTTGACCTTAGTTCTTTTTTGTGGAATGTGTTTTACTGCAGATTTTGTTATTGTTTCTTTGAAGACATTCCACATATTGGTTACTTGGCAGTCATTGTCCATACCAGTTAGCTTTGTTGTATAAAGGGATAGTCCGTGGTTTTTGTTGTGGCTTGACTGGTCTGAGGTCAAATTCTGTGTATTCGATGTCATGGTCCGAGATGCCTGGTATGGTGTCTGTTCTGATAACTTTACCAGGATGGTTTGTGAGAATCAGATCCAGTGTGTTTTGTTGGCGTGTTGGTTCTTCCACAAGTTGAGTTAGAGCATTGTTGTTCAGTACATCCATGAAATCAGTATGTAGATTGGGAGCAGTAGAATTTGGCTTCAAGGTGTTTTCCTTCTAATTCCATCCAGGGAAGTTCATGTCACCTCCTATGATTAATATCGCGTTGTTTATAGCACTGGTTCTTGTTACTGATATTTCGAAGTTCCTTATACTCTCTTCGTCTGTCACATTTCTGCGGTAGTATGCGCATATGTAAATATTTCCATTGCCTTTAAGGTTCATTTTGTCCCAGACGAGTTCACAGTCAGTGTCTAGTTCTGGCACATATTCACTGTTGTACTCATTTTTAATGGCTAGAAGTACTCCTCCTCCAGTACGATGGTTTTTACTGTTCCGGTCTTTCCGATGGAGAATATAGCCCTTCGGACATATTTCAGAGTCGTTGATGTCTTTATCTAGCCATGTGTCTGTACCTATGATGATATCTGGCTTAATACTGTCGATAACATTTGAAAATCTACATAGTTTGGATTTGATAGATTGAAAGTTGATATTTACAATTTTTAATGGTGAGGCACATTTCGGTGGTCCTGCCTTTCTAGTAGGTGTTGATGAATGAAGAGGCTTTATGTTTGTTCTGTCTGGACTCTGTGGTGGTAAATCCAGGATGTTGCTGTTTGATAAGGATGAAGTGATTTCAATACTCTGATAGTCGTGCACTGTATAGCTATAGTTGGGGTTATTACAGATGATGACATGCCAACTAATGTTAAGCTCCGCGTCTCCTAGTTGATCATAGGATAGAGTGTGGATGTTTTGACAGCCTGCACGGTACCACTGGTCACATGTCTCACATATAACCCCTCTTTCCTCCCAATTTACAGTTTTGTCACAGGTGCCGCATAGGTATTCTCTCTCGGTTCTTGGTCCAGGGTTCAAATGGATGTCATTTGCATTTGTGAGCAATAAGATGACGAGGTAGACAAGGAATGTTTCGTAGTGGTCATGTTGGATTTTTCCGATTTTCTGCCTCCTTTTTAATATGCATACTATTAAATGGTGGTATTCGTTGAAGCAAGGCGATTCTCTAGCAAAGACAAAGTTTGTTTCTTCAGTACCTTCAATTATGAGTAATATGTTTGGTTGTAGTGCGAGGATGGTGGCAAACAGGAGTAGAGTGTGGAAGGTTATGACAAGTCTCATGATGAATGTTGACCTACAGGTAAGACTATTGACATGTATGGGTGTTGTCGGTAGGAGCAAACTATTAAGCTGTATTGGAGAATGGTCTTCATTGAGTTTTGGTTGATTGTAGTAAAGGTTGATAAGAAAAATCACCAAAACCCTTTACTACAATATCTGTGTTCAATGATATCCTTTCCGTCGCTTGATCTATATTTGCTACGTGTATATATACGATCTTCTACAGTTTACACGTATCGCTGTTTTCAGTGATGTAGGTGGTAGCTCTTTGTTGTTGTTAATGTAAACAGATTTTCCCGCCAGGCAGTCACAGCATTGACTGATGTTTTTGTCTAATCGGAAAAGGGGCAAGCCAACAATTCAATAGAATTGTGTGCAACAGTAATGTAGGAGTATATTAATACGAAAAATACAAGAGGATATGGGTGGTATTATACTTTCCCGTGAATTGTTTTCTTTTTAGCTGTCACTTGAAGCACACTCTTTGTGTTTAAGTAAAGTGAGGAACAGTCAGTTTGAGTATTACAATTGTCAAATTCAGGACATGGATATTCATAGGCTAAGGTTCATTACACTCAGGTAAGTCTTATTGCTTTATTTATGGTTAATTATGGTATATTTTGCTGTTGAGATGTTATTTCTTGCTCGCGGTCCAGAATATCCGAAAAATTTACATATTATGCAAATGTTTAGACAATGTAAGTAATGCGTGGGTTCAATATCTATTTTACAGGGGGTTTTTTGCCTGGTTTTTGGTGTGCGTGTTGCAAAGTTTGCTGTCGGTGTAAATGGTGTCTGTGTTGAAATGGTACCGGTTTTGGTATACATAAATTTATGTCACAACGCCCAGCATCGGTGATATTATTATCGTTAAATGCCGTCATAAATTTGGAGTCTTAGAGTCCGTAATTACAACCCGAGAAGTTCGTGCTGAACACATTATATTTATGCAGTCATATTAGTCACGGTTCGCTGGATACAATAGTGAAGCGATATATTGATCATCTAGTGTCCTCGTCATCAATTTAGAATCTACATTTATGTGAAATTAATTCGTCAGTATTTATAAATTATCCAAGGGGAACAACCCAGTCCAATTAGTGAATTTCTACAGTACTAGGAATGCGTGCGTGCAGGGTGGTATGTCTCCGGCTGTAAAATGCATATCGTTTATATATGCATTATATTTGTTCAGTGTTTTGAATGAATATCGTTTATGTTCAGTGTTGTGAATCTTGTAATATTGTGTACATTTCATTCCATATATCATTTGTTTTGTGTTTATTTTTCTTATGTTTTGTTCATTAAATTTATATGTTTAATATAGTTTTATATGACATTGGCCACCTGCCAATCCAAAGAACTTACTTCTTTACAATGGTGGCAGCGATGGGATTGTCACTGTGCCAATAGTTAGTTGTCAAGGTTGACAAGAACAGTTATTTTGACATATATTATTGATGATTATTTGTCATTTATATTTGTTTTTTTATTTTTGTGTATTTTGTATTTTGCATTGCATAGCATGGCTAGTGGATTGCCAACGTAGGTATCAGAGTTGTTAGACAAGGGTGAAAAGTTAGAGGTATGCCTAGAATTGTTAAAGAATATGCAGGTTACAGAGAGGGAAGAAAGAGCAGCTGAGAGAGAGATGAGAAAAGTAGAGATGGAATGAGAGGTAACATTAAGAGAGTTAGCACTTAGAGAGAAAGAATTAGCTCATGGTAATGTTCAATTTCATTCTACTCCCAATTTGAAGTCAAAACTTCCCAAATTTCATGCAGGTCAAGACCAAGATGTGTTAATGAAGTCTTTTCAAAAGTTAGCAGTACTTCATAAAATACCCAAGCTTGAGTGGGCCCTTAGATTAGTCCCTTTACTTTGTGGGAAAGCGGAAGGTTTGGCGCTTTAAAATCTGATTCAACCCACCATTTCTTTAGAAATGCCTTTACCAAGTCAGGGTCATTACGGTTTTCAGTTTTCCGGTTGTTGACTGATTTTGTCTGTTTATATACTTATGAGTTTTGACTTTCCCTTTGTAAGATTGTTCGGAGTTCGGTAATTTTGTAATTACCCTTCTTTAGAAGCATTTTCTAGATTGCCAGACGAGGACAGTAGAAGTTATTACGAAATTAAAACTGCTATTTTGTCTAGATATGAGCTTACTGCTGAGGCATATAGGGAAAATTTCAGAAACTCCAGTCAGCTTTCAGATGAAACATTTAAGGAATTTGCTGTTCGATTAGTTGGTTTTCTAAGGCATTGGTTAGAACGCGAAGAGATAGGTTATGATTTTGCAAAATTTGCAGCTTTAGTTGCAAGAGAACAGTTAATGGTAAGTTGTAGTAAAGAGTTAAAACTTTGGATAAAAGAACAGAAGCCAAAAACTGTTGATGAGCTCATTGAAAAAGCAGAAGCGTTTCAGCAAGCTCACAAGAATGAACATGTAAGTAAACCAGACCAACCAAAACATCCAGGTAAGAGTTTTCAGTACAAAGAAAACCAAGCAGAGACTAGAATTTGTTTTATTTGTCAGAAAGCAGGACATATTGCAACGATTGTCCTGCAAAGCCAAAGAAGCCAGCAGAGAGTGGACATAAACAAGGTAAGTTTGGCTTATGTATACAAACTCAGCATGAACATACTGTTGATGGCTATAATAGTGGTGTAACTGTAAAATTACCAGGTATCTCGTGTAATGGCAATAAAGTACAAGTGCATAGACTTGATATTGTTGAAGGTAAGATTAATAACGATGATGTTTCTGTTTTAAGAGATACAGGATGTTCTACTGTATTTGTTCACAGTAAGTTTACTAACACTGATCATTTGACAGGTCATGCTAGAGATATATGCTTAGCGGATGGTACAGTAAAGCAGTGTCCTGAGGTGTACATTAATGTTTCTCCTCCTTTTATTTCAGGTGACATTGTAGCACTGATTTTAGATACACCGTTTGCAGATCTTGTAGTAGATAACTATGTGAATACATCTGTGCCACATAGTATTGAAAAGGTTCCTGTGACTAGAGGTAGAGATATTAGAGATATGTTTGTTTCAGAAGACCCAGTTCCTTTTAATGCAGTTGAGACTCGATCTAGAAAGAAGAAGCGAGATGAAGCAGATAAAAAAATAGACGAGACCACAGAAAGGTTTAGTAATGATACATCCATAACTCATCCTATAGATTTTTCAGATATATCTCAAGAATTCAAGATTTGTGACAGAAAACAGCTGATAGACTTACAGAAGACAGACACAACTTTAGATAAGGTAAGATCGTATGTTAGTGAAGAACACAATGATAATCAGTCATCATACTTTGTTTATTTGTCCGATTTATTGTATAGAGTGTACAGTAAGCCAAGTGGTGAAAGTATTCACCAGATTGTGTTGCCAAGGCAATTAAGAGACATGATACTTAAGTTAGGGCATGACATTCCGTTAGCTGGTCATCTTGGACATAAAAAGACAAGAGATATAATTATGCAACATTTTTTCTGGCCAGGTATATTTAATGATATATCAGAGTACTGTAGATCTTGTCCTGATTTCCAGATAGGTACAGCAAAGGGGAGAGTACCCCGAGCTCCATTGATTAGTATACCACCTATGGACGAGCCATTTCAGCGCATTGCTTTAGATTTTGTTGGCCCTTTGCCTATGACAGACAGTAAAAATGGTTTTATTTTGGTTTGTGTCGATTATGCAGAAGCAATTGCATTGAGAGACCAAGAAGCTAGCACAGTTTCCAATGCTTTGATTAGTTTATTTTCTAGGGTGGGAATACCTAACGAAATGCTGACTGACCAAGGGAGCAACTTCATGTCGGAGTTAATGCGGGAGGTATGTATATTATTACAAATAAGTAGGTTACGCACCAGACCTTACCATGCTATATGTAATGGACTTTGTGAAAAGTTTAATGTGTACTGAAGAAAATGTTGAAAGCATATGCAAATTCGAAGCCTAAAACATAGGACGAATATATTCCGTACTTGCTATTCGCATACAGAGAAGTGCCAAATGAGAGCACCGGGTTTTCGCCATTTGAACTATTATATGGCAGGCATATTAAAGGTCCTCTAGCAGTTCTTAAAGAGAAATGAAAAGAAACGAGTACCTATCAAAATACTGTATTAAGTCATTTGTTAGACACACGAGAAAAGATGAAAACAATGGCAGAGTTTGCCACTGAAAATGAGAAACAAGCAAAACAGAAACAAACACTGTACTATGATAGAAAAGCAAGTGATAGGAAGTTAGAAGTTGGTCAAAAAGTACTTATATTACTGCCTACACATACATCCAAACTATTAGCAAGTTGGAAAGGACCGTTTGTTGTAACCGACAAAGTTAGTCCAGTTGACTACAAAGTCTAAGTTAGAGGAGGAAAAGAAAAAGTTGTTCACGTTAACATGCTAAAGGTATGGCATGAAAGGGTAGAAAAGGATAAGGATAATGATGTTCAAACAGATATTGCTGCGTGCTTAAGCGTAATTTCAGGTCTTAGCACAGATGAAGGTACAGCCGACAGTGAGATGAATCCAGCTATTTCTCCTGCTTTACAAAGAAAAGAAAATGTAGATGACCTCCATATATCACCAGAGTTGACGTCTGATGAGAGAAAACAGCTCAAAGAACTCATGGTAGAATACGATGACATATTTAGTGATGTACCTCAGGTAACAAATATCATAGAGCATAAAGTAGTTACTAGAACAGAAGAGCCAGTATATAAACGTTGGTAGGGAGACCTAAAAATGTAAAGACATAGTCCTCTAACATCTGGAACGAACTTATGTGCTCCGGAAGGGTAAGCAATTCCTGTTTCAATAGTGGTACCCGGTGTGTTACTTCAGTCATACATCCGGTGGCAAGTCATGAATGAAGAAAGGAGGTGAATGTTATTACGACAAACAGAACATATCCGTGGTAATTTGTTACGTGTAGCTATTCCGTAACGGCTAACCAAGTCATGGTGGTGATAGTAAACCTTTCGAAGTGATTACTTCAACTTAGCGACTATGAGCCCTTGGTTCAGTAGTTTCCGTTTTAGCAGAAACGTTCAATCAATGAAATCATATTCTTCAATATACAGGTGCTGCTGGAATATTATTACATAGAAATAAAAAGTTCATAAAGGAACTTCTGGGTATAAGTCGAAATACGCTGTGACCTATCAGTATCAGTAGCATCGTTTCATTTTGACTTCATTCAGGATATATTAGAGGTATCGGGGGAGGGTTTTTTTCTCCTTTTTCTGTATTTTATTTATTATTATTACTGTTTATTATGTTTACTGTTGATGTTGTTCAATCTTTAGTCTTTTTTTTGTAGTGTTTTGAAGAATATTGTTGTTCCTTTTGCCCTTTTTCTTTTGGCCATTGTGTTGTCTGTTCGTACTCGATTTACGGCTTCCGGTTACCCCTTTGGTATCTTCAAACATTTCTTGTAAGCGTAGCATATAATATTCATATATTGCTATGTGATATTATAGGGCTATTGCATGAATATTGGTGAATATTGTCCAGAGCAATACTAGTATATCATATTGCGCGTGCAATATGATACACTGCGAGAGACAATATTCATGCAATAACCCTTTTATTATATAGTAATAAATATTTCTTCTTCAGAAGTGTTATTAATACTGTCAAGATATGATTTTTTCATATATCATTACTATATTGCACTAGGAAGAATATTTTAATATGTGCACTAGTGCAATATGAATGACATTCGGAACGCCGGTATTTTTTCGGGTTATTGTAAAGACGTTCGAGACCAACAGTAAAATACAAGATATTTTAATATTTCCACTAGTGCAATATGAATGACATTCGGAACGCACCGGTATTTTTTCCGGATCTTATAAAGACGATCGAGACCAACAGTAAAATACAGGAATATATTGCCCGATTTTTTATGAAGGATTAATACAGGAATATATTGCACGATTTTTTATGAAGGATTAAATAGAAAAATATTTATTACTATATAATAATAACTTTTGTCATCATGCCATTCTTTCTTTGTAAGTTTATATATTGACGTGTATTGATTAATCGATTTCTGACTTAACTCCGCCCGCAAATATGCCATGCAGATTTACGAGAGGAAATGTACCAATAGCATAAAACTGCAAATAACAATGAAAGGGTCGAAACAAACAGGACAACGACTTTTGACTCCTACTGACAATAGTATGTAGAATTTGATAGAGGAAGACACATTTATTTTTTTCCAGTGCCGACAGTGCGACTACTCTAAAATGTGAACGTAGCTGATTAAAGCGTTGGTCTGATATATTTTGTAGGAATCGCTTTATAAAAGTATATTCATAACCACTGGTTGAAAAGCTGACATATTTATAATGTGTGAAAAAGTCTTTTATAATATCAGCTCAGTAAATTAAAACTGGCAGTAGTATGAATATTATTTTGAGGTCTTTGCATTAACATCAATGACATTCAATATTGAATAAGGTTTTCTTAAAATATTGAAAAATATGTATTTGTTTTTGTCAGTGAAACGTTTTTTTCACTAGAACACAATGACGTATGTTTTGTTCGCGTTTTGTTTTGTTTGAGTGTTGCGAAAGCCATTGACATTTAATGAGTGATGGGCATTGAATATTTATTTTTGTCAAGAAGTAAAGGAATTTGTTAATCATCGGTTGGTTGCTATTTGATCTCATAGTAACATAAAAAAGCCACAACTTCAACATAATTGCTATAATACTGATATACAAGAAAAAACATATTGTGTTGTCGTGTCATTTTACACGCACCGTCTTTTTGGCGTCTATTTTGAATCATGATCACATTTATGACTCCACTAATTGTAGTAACCTAAACAAAATATGTTTTTGATAATATACAAAATAAATGCTGATAAACAAATAATAATATATTGTTCCTATTTTGTACGTTGACATCGACATCGACAGAACAGATCCTTAAATCCTTCGCCAATCTTTCTGTTCACGATCCCATATATCACCGGGTTCATACAGCTGTTTGAATAACCAATCAGAAGTGTCGCTAGATGAAACTTGCTTAGAGATGCATCTGGACTATAAATCCCAAGTAACATGCTTATGCAAAACGGAAACCAGCATATAAAAAAGCAGACGATACAAATGGCCAATGCTAAAGCTAGACGTATGTCATCTGCTTTTACTTTACCACGTGACATCTTACTTAACTTCTTTTTCACATCGTTACTAAATTCATTTTGTGAGTCGGACATTTCAACCTGAATGTCGTCTGCTTGGACATCCATATCTTTTTCATTCTTTGCTTTCTTTTGGTTTTCTTGTTCAAATTTACTTTGAGTGTCTGTGTCACTAGATGTTTCTTGAATAGAAATTGTCTGTCCAGAGGCCCTACTCGACTTGGACGCCCGAGCTGTTTTTTTTTTACTAGCCCTGACAGTTGTGTATATAAGAATGTTACAAATGGCCATGACAGTTAGCGGAATTCCAAAACATACTACTATCATGAAGAACGCATATGAGGGTGATTTAGGCCATAAACAAAAACAAAAATATTGTTCATCTACATAACCATACTCTGCCCATCCATATAATGGAGGTGTTGAAATCATAATAGAAATGAAAATGCAACCTGAAAAGAGAAGAACGAAAGTACAATACGACACAAAATATATCATACAGAACGAAAGTACAATACGACACAAATATATCATACAGAACGAAAGTACAATACGACACAAAATATATCATACAGTAGTTGCTTATTACGTATTAGTATTAAATGTGTTAGATGTATCAGTTAAGATTGTTTGTTCTTTAACCAACAGATTCTACCTTCTTTTACTGAACCAAGCTATTGTTCTGTGCATTTTAGTTATCGTTTGTTTATATACGTAGTGTCGTTTTTACCTCCAGTTGTAGAAGGGGTCATGTCTTATTTACGTTATTTGTGTTTGTTGGCACATATTGTGTTGTGTGTTTTCTTTGTTTTTCTTCGTCTTATATACCCTATGTTTCTCTGGATTGAGTGTCCGTTTTGAAAACCCCGTCGGTATTTTCTAACGTTTAATTATGTTGTAAAAGTGGAGGTGTTACTTTATTATATTACAGATATGTTGTAGGGGGAGAGTTACTTTATTAGATAATAGAAATGTTGTAGAGGTAGAGTTACTTTATTAGATTACAGATATGCTATAAATGGGGGCGGTGTTACTTTATTAAATTACTGATATGTTGTAAGAGGAAGTGTGAAATAATTTAAATACGTAATAACTGTAGATGACAATAAAAAGGATAGCATGTCTATGCATTGTGTCACATCATCGTTACTTTATTAAATTACTGATATGTTGTAAGAGGAAGTGTGAAATAATTTAAATACTTAATAACTGTAGATGACAATAAAAAAGTATAGGATGTCTATATGCATTGTGTCACATCATCGTTACTTTATAATTCAGCCTTGACATATGAAGGCAATCGCCACGTGCAAGTATACAACGTATCTCTATTAGACTTGGTCACAGTCAACAATTCGTCAGTTACAGTAGATAAACAGTATATCAAACAATCTTTAAAATAATTCAACATCAGTGACATAAAAGACCATTAACAATGAATTGTATATGTATTTTTTTTTTAATAATTAAATAAAAGGGAATAATTGACTGGATTGTTTATATCATTTATAGTCAGTTCAGTCAGATTATAACAAAACGCACACACACATTTAGGACCTCTTCATATGCATTAACTGGTTTATCACCACCATACTTGTGTGTCAGTTCCAAAGCCAGGACCTGGATTTCCAACGTCATATGGCGTGGTCTTTAACATGTAAATTCAATGATTGGAGATGAGAGGTTATCGCTCGTTGTCATTCCAGGAATGTTTTATCATCACTGCTTAAACATTCTTTTCATAATTCGCCAATGGACATAGGCAAACGTGCAAGTGCCTCGAGTGTCTCTACCTCTCCATTGCTATTGAATGTTTTGTTGTTTAATTGGAGCAACCAGTAATGAACAGCACATGCTTACATTGTTGAACATCAGTGGAGAAGAAACATTACAATTAAGAGCTACAGGCAATCTATCTGTCTAGACATTGTCATTTTCACCCCAAGAGAGTACTGAACTTTCTATTAGTATCACTCGTGGCCTTCTGTGAAATAAATTCACAAAATTAGATATGTTAACTTTTTTACTAGATTTATTTTGTTTTCGTCTCAAATTTCTTATATCTAGACATCTTAACATATATAGATGTTAGACATGACAACCGTTAAAGGTTTACATATTTATATCTTAACAGATAGAGATGTTAGACTTGACAACCGGTTATATGTTTATATCTTAAATAAGGGTAATAACAAAATTACCGAACCCCGAACAATCTAACAGATAGAGATGTTAGACATGGCAACCGTTTATATGTTTATATCTTAACAGATATAGATGGTAGACAATGGCAACCGTTTACATGTTTACATCTTAACAGATATTGATGGTAGACAATGGCAACCGTTTACATGTTTATATCTTAACAGATATAGATGGTAGACAATGGCAACCGTTTACATGTTTATATCTTAACAGATATAGATGGTAGACAATGGCAACCGTTTACATGTTTATATCTTTAGGAGATGTAGATGGTAGAAATGGCAACCGTTCATGAGTTTATATCTTACCAGATAGAAATGGTAGACATGGCAACCGTTTACATGTTTATATATTAACAGACATAGATGGTAAGTTTAAACAGTGATTATCAATAATTCCACGTTTTTAGACAAACGTTTCCATGCAAATCCAGGATTTTGATTTGATTTGATTTATTGTGTTTAACGCCACTTTCTGCAATATTTCAGCTATATCATGGCGATCAGTTTTAGTGGTGGAAGAAGCCAGAGTACCCGGAGAGAACCACTGACCATGGGCAAACAACTGGCAAACATTATCACTTGCGGCTGCGAGTCGAGTGCACCTTTTTGTAATCTACAAAGCCTGGCGCGAACCCATGCCGTATTGGTGATAGGCTTGTATGAGTTGCTATGCAATCCAACTACCTAACTCATTGAGCCACCCGGGCCCTACAAATCCAGGAAAGTGAGTGGTTATGTATATGTGTGCTAAGGGTGTTGGGTTTTTTTTCTATCTACGATTTTTCTATTGGATTATTTGGAACTGTTCCGACAGTGTGGTATTTTTATCACTACATTGTTCATGTCAAATTTAATGTAAATCATTCATATTTGATAATAATTATTAAACCTCAATTTAAATAATGGATCAATTGACATAATGTGGCTAAAACATGTTTTATCTGCAGTTTTTACATTGAGAAACACGGTTCAAAAAGATAGAATTTTAATGACGGTTGTCTATATAGTGGATGAGAGTATTGTTTATTTGAACTAACAAAGCATTTGGAAAGGTTTAAATGGTTCATTTGAAAGCAGATTTGGGTAAATGATTTCTGGTGCAAGGTTTTAAATCAGTCTTGAAGATGATTTATTTAAGGTTCGTTCAATCTGCCCCCACAATAACAGTCTATAATTTAACAATTGGAGTTATGGGGATTTATACTTTAAAATATTTGGGGAAAAAAGACATATTTCCATTTTGAATACAAAACTATGACGATTAAATACCGGTGTACAGTTTAACGTATATTACTGGATTGATTGATTAATATATTGGATTATCTATCAGAGGTCATGTTGATTTTTACCTGCTTTCTTGACCTTGTCATTTCTTATTTGTACATGTAGTTAATCAGACGTCATAAAAGAAACAAGTCCTATTAGTTTTAAGCTTTCATTTAAAAGAATTGAATACCCTATGTTTCAACAGAAGTAAGCCCACTTTATGACAAAAACAAGTTTGAAATTAAAAAGAAGAAATATACTACAGAACACAATGTAACCCTTTATTTCATCAATGCTTCAATTCTCGGCATTTCAAAAGATCAAAGGACGTTGAGAGATAGGAATATACTTATTGCCAATAGAAAAACTGCACCTATCACATATATTTATTATTGAAGTGTACACTTCCTAAATAATGTAATTATTATCAAAACTAAGGTTCTCTTCCCTTAGGCAACGGTGACCTTGGCTGATTTTGGGCATCCTGTTTAGACCCTTTGATTTTATTGTTTCTAAACACTCTTAAATTATTTGGCTTTCCTATTTTCAATTCTTAGAGTACCTGATGAAGGTTATTACAGAACCACGTCGTGTGCACTTTTGATATCTACGTTTAAAAATTTAAAGGAAGAATGATTAAAGCGGCCCAGATTACTGATAAATATATATTATATATCTAAAATTATTAAGTTTGTGGTTGGTATAATTTCAAATATGTAGAACCGATTTAATATCAAATCTAATATTTATTGATATATTTAAAAGTAATCTAGACCGCATTAGTCCATCTTCCTTTAAATTATTATTATTTATTTTAGTTTTAGATATTTAAGATTTTAAATAAAAGTAAACAATTTCCGCCATATTGCTAGCTTCTTCGCTAAGCACAGCATTAACAACAGATGTAAAAAATGATCATCGCTGAGTCAGGAACTACATGTCTACCTGTGGAATGTCTTCGGTAAATTAGGAACTACATGTCTACCTACCTGTGGAATGTCTTCGGTAAATTAGGAACTACATGTCTACCTGTATAATGTCTTCGGTAAATTAGGAACTACATGTCTACCTGTGGAAGTCTTCGGTAAATTAGGAACGACATGTCTACCTGTGGAATATCTTCGGTAAACTAGGAACTACATGTCTACCTGTGGAATATCTTCGGTAAATTAGGAACGACATGTCTACCTGTGGAATATCTTCGGTAAATTAGGAACTACATGTCTACCTGTGGAATGTCTTCGGTAAATTAGGAACGACATGTCTACCTGTGGAATGTCTTCGGTAAATTAAGAACTACATGTCTACAGAAGAGTTTGAAGATACCAAAGGGATAATCAGAATCCGTATATCAAAGAAGAACAGACAACACAATGGTCTACCTGTGGAATGTCTTCGATGATCGCATCGTGTTAGCTTAGTACAAAATAGCAAAGAAGTACGTTGTTCTAACCCTTATATAGCCGACAAACTCTAACTTGGTGCTAAAGAACAATCACTGGATACTATTTATGTTATTGATCAACTAGTCTGACGTCTTAGTGGGGATTTAAAGCCTCGAGAAGAGCAAAGTATTTTTATGTCATGTGAACTTTTTACGCACTCGGTATATGTTTGTCAGATATGATGATAAGTATAAATGTATGTGGTATTTTATGATTACAAATCCGTCACTTTAACATTGTCGACACAAATCGATATTTGAAAGCTCCACATCTGTATATGACATTCCTCTTTTATATACAATTATTTGATAACACTTATATCGCTTGAAAAATTCATCTATTTAAATTTATGGCGGAGAAATGTATATAACACAACATGTGTGTACATAATCCGAGGACTAAATATATATAAGTATATCGTGTTGACCCCATCCTCCTCTACATTGCCAGGGCTATATAGATGTAAGCCTTCCTTTTTGCTTACCCCTCTACATTCCGAGGGTTAGATACATGTAAGCCTACTGTTCCAACCTACCTCTACATACCGAGGGTAGATAGATACATATAAGCCTACTGTGTCAGCCTATCTCTACATTCCGAGGGTAGATAGATACATGTAAGCTTACTGTGCCAGCCTATCTCTACATTCCGAGGGTAGAAAGATACATGTAAGCCTACTGTGTCAGCCTACCTCTAGATTCCGAGGGTAGATAAATACATGTAATCCTACAGAGCCAGACTACCTCTACATTCCAGGGTAGATAGATACATGTAAGCCTACTGTGTCAGCCTACCTCTACATTCCGAGGGTAGATAGATGCATGTAAGCCTACTGTGTCAGCCTACCTCTATATTCCGAGGGTAGATAAATACATGTAAGCCTACTGAGCCAGCATACCTCCACATTCCGAGGGTAGATAGATACATATTAGCCTACTGTGACAGCCTACCTCTACATTCCGAGGATAGATAAATACATATAAGACTAATGTGCCAGCCTACCTCTACATTCCGAGGGAAGATGGAAACATGTAACCCTACTGTGTCGGTCTATCTCTACATTTCGAGGGTAGATAGATACATGTATCCCTACTGAGCCAGCCTACCTCTACATTCCGAGGGTAGATAGAAACATGTAACCCTACTGTGACAGCCTGCCTCTACATTCCGAGGGTAGGCAGATACATGTAAGCCTACTGTGTCAGCCTACCTCTGCATTCCAAAGGTAGATAAATACATGTAAGCCATCTGAGCAAGCCTGCCTTTACATTCCGAGGGTAGATAGATACATATAAGCCTACTGTGTCAGCCTATCTATACACTCCGAGGGTAGATAGATACATGTAGGCTTACTGTGCAAGCCTACCTCTACATTCCGAGGATAGATAGATACACATAAGCCTACTGTGCCAGCCTACCTCTACATTCCGAGGGTAGATAGATACATATAAGCCTACTGTGTCAGCCTACATCTACATTCCGAGGGTAGATAGATACATATAAGCCTACTGTGCCAGCCTACCTCTACATTCCGAGGGTAGATAGATACATGTAAGCCTACTGTGTCAGCCTACATCTACATTCCGAGGGTAGACAGATACATGTAAGCATATTGTTTCAGCCGACCTCTACATTCCGAGGGTAGATAAATATATATATAAGCCTACTGTGCCAGCCTACCTCTACATCCCGAGGGTAGATATATACATATAAGCCTACTGTGTCAGCCTACCTCTACATTCCGAGGGTAGATACATATATGTAAGCCTACTGAGCCAGTCTACCTCTATATTCCAAGAGTAGATAGATACATATAAGCCTACTGTGTCAGCCTACCTCTACATTCCGAGGGTAGATAGATACATGTAAGCCTACTCTGTCAGCCTACCTCTATATTCTGAGGGTAGATAAATACATGTAAGCCTACTGAGCCAGCCTACCTCCACATTTTGAGGGTAGATAGATACATATTAGTCTATTGTGTCAGTCTACCTCTACATTCCGATGGTAGATAAATACATATAAGACTACTCTCCCAGCCTACCTCTGCATTCTGAGGGTAGATAGAAACATGTAAGCTACTGTGTCGGTCTATCTCTACATTCCGAGGGTAGACATATACATGTAAGCCTACTGAGCCAGCCTACCTCTACATTCCGAGGGTAGATGGATACATATAAGCCTACTGTGTCAGCCTACCTCTACATTCCGAGGGTAGATAAATACATGTAAGCCTACTGAGCCAGCCTACCTCTACATTCCGAGGGTAGATGGATACATATAAGCCTACTGTGTCAGCCTACCTCTACATTCCAAGGGTAGATATATACATATAAGCCTACTGTGTCAGCCTACCTCTACATTCCGAAGGTAGATAGATGCATGTAAGCCTACTGTGTCAGCCTACATCTACATTCCGAGGGTAGATAAATACATGTAAACCTACTGAGCCAGCCTACCTCTACATTCCGATGGTAGATAGATACATATTAGCCTACTGTGCTAGCCTACCTCTACATTCCGATGGTAGATAGATACATATTAGCTTACTGAGCCAGCCTACCTCAACATTCCGGGAGTAGATAGATACATGTAACTCTACTGTGTTGGCCTATCTCTACATTCCGAGGGTAGATAGATACATGTAGCCCTACTGTGCCAGCCTACCTCTACATTCCGGGGGTAGATAGAAACATGTAGCCCTACTGTGTCGGTCTATCTCTACATTCCGAGGGTAGATAGATACATGTAACCCTACTGTGCCAGCCTACCTCTACATTCCGAGGGTAGATAGAAACATGTAGCCCTACTGTGTCGGTCTATCTCTACATTCCGAGGGTAGATAGATACATGTAACCCTACTGTGCCAGCCTACCTCTACATTCCGAGGGTAGATAGAAACATGTAACCCTACTGTGTCGACCTATCTCTACATTCCGAGGGTAGATAGATACATGTAACTCTGCTGTGTTGGCCTATCTCTACATTCCGAGGGTAGATAGAAACATGTAACCCTACTGTGCCAGCCTACCTCTACATTCCGAGGGTAGATAGAAACATGTAGCCCTACTGTGTCAGCCTACCTCTACATTCCGAGGGTAGATAGATACATGTAACTCTACTGTGTTGGCCTATCTCTACATTCCGAGGGTAGATAAATACATGTAAACCTACTGAGCCAGCCTACCTCTACATTCCGATGGTAGATAGATACATATTAGCCTACTGTGCTAGCCTACCTCTACATTCCGATGGTAGATAGATACATATTAGCTTACTGAGCCAGCCTACCTCAACATTCCGGGGGTAGATAGATACATGTAACTCTACTGTGTTGGCCTATCTCTACATTCCGAGGGTAGATAGATACATGTAGCCCTACTGTGCCAGCCTACCTCTACATTCCGGGGGTAGATAGAAACATGTAGCCCTACTGTGTCGGTCTATCTCTACATTCCGAGGGTAGATAGATACATGTAACCCTACTGTGCCAGCCTACCTCTACATTCCGAGGGTAGATAGAAACATGTAGCCCTACTGTGTCGGTCTATCTCTACATTCCGAGGGTAGATAGATACATGTAACCCTACTGTGCCAGCCTACCTCTACATTCCGAGGGTAGATAGAAACATGTAACCCTACTGTGTCGACCTATCTCTACATTCCGAGGGTAGATAGATACATGTAACTCTGCTGTGTTGGCCTATCTCTACATTCCGAGGGTAGATAGAAACATGTAACCCTACTGTGCCAGCCTACCTCTACATTCCGAGGGTAGATAGAAACATGTAGCCCTACTGTGTCAGCCTACCTCTACATTCCGAGGGTAGATAGATACATGTAACTCTACTGTGTTGGCCTATCTCTACATTCCGAGGGTAGATAGATACATGTAACCCTATTGTGCCAGCCTACCTCTACATTCCGAGGGTAGATAGAAACATGTAACCCTACTGTGTCAGCCTATCTCTACATTCCGAGGGTAGGTAAATACATATAAGCCTACTTTGGCAGCCTACCTCTACATTCCGAAGGTAGATAGATACATGTAGCCCTACTGTGCCAGCCTACCTCTACATTCCGAGGGTAGATAGAAACATATATACCTACTGTGCCAGCCTACCTCTACATTCCGAGGGTAGATAGAAACATGTAACCCTACTGTGTCGGTCTATCTCTACATTTCGAGGGCAGATAGATACATGTATCCCTACTGAGCCAGCCTACCTCTACATTCCGAGGGTAGATAGAAACATGTAACCCTACTGTGTCAGCCTATCCCTACATTCCGAGGGTAGATAGATACATATATACCTACTGTGCCAGCCTATCTCTACATTCCGAAGGTAGATAGAAACATGTAACCCTACTGTGCCAGTCTACCTCTACATTCCGAGGGTAGATAGAAACATGTAACCCTACTGTGCCAGCCTACCTCTACATTCCGAGGGTAGATAGAAACATGTAGCCCTACTGTGTTGGCCTATCTCTACATTCCGAGGGTAGATAGATACATGTAACCCTACTGTGCCAGCCTACCTCTACATTCCGAGGGTAGATAGAAACATGTAGCCCTACTGTGTTGGCCTATCTCTACATTCCGAGGGTAGATAGATACATGTAACTCTACTGTGCCAGCCTACCTCTACATTCCGAGGGTAGATAGAAACATGTAACCCTACTGTGCCAGCCTACCTCTACATTCCGAGGGTAGATAGAAACATGTAGCCCTACTGTGTCAGCCTACCTCTACATTCCGAGGGTAGATAGATACATGTAACTCTACTGTGTTGGCCTATCTCTACATTCCGAGGGTAGATAGATACATGTAACCCTATTGTGCCAGCCTACCTCTACATTCCGAGGGTAGATAGAAACATGTAACCCTACTGTGTCAGCCTATCTCTACATTCCGAGGGTAGGTAAATACATATAAGCCTACTTTGGCAGCCTACCTCTACATTCCGAAGGTAGATAGATACATGTAGCCCTACTGTGCCAGCCTACCTCTACATTCCGAGGGTAGATAGAAACATATATACCTACTGTGCCAGCCTACCTCTACATTCCGAGGGTAGATAGAAACATGTAACCCTACTGTGTCGGTCTATCTCTACATTTGGAGGGCAGATAGATACATGTATCCCTACTGAGCCAGCATACCTCTACATTCCGAGGGTAGATAGAAACATGTAACCCTACTGTGTCAGCCTATCTCTACATTCCGAGGGTAGATAGATACATATATACCTACTGTGCCAGCCTATCTCTACATTCCGAAGGTAGATAGAAACATGTAACCCTACTGTGCCAGCCTACCTCTACATTCCGAGGGTAGATAGAAACATGTAACCCTACTGTGCCAGCCTACCTCTACATTCCGAGGGTAGATAGAAACATGTAGCCCTACTGTGTTGGCCTATCTCTACATTCCGAGGGTAGATAGATACATGTAACCCTACTGTGCCAGCCTACCTCTACATTCCGAGGGTAGATAGAAACATGTAGCCCTACTGTGTTGGCCTATCTCTACATTCCGAGGGTAGATAGATACATGTAACTCTACTGTGCCAGCCTACCTCTACATTCCGAGGGTAGATAGAAACATGTAACCCTACTGTGTTGGCCTACCTCTACATTCCGAGGGTAGATAGAAATATGTAGCCCTACTGTGTTGGCCTATCTCTACATTCCGAGGGTAGATAGATACATGTAACTCTACTGTGCCAGCCTACCTCTACATTCCGAGGGTAGATAGAAACATGTAACCCTACTGTGCCAGCCTACCTCTACATTCCGAGGGTAGATAGAAACATGTAGCCCTACTGTGTTGGCCTATCTCTACATTCCGAGGGTAGATAGATACATGTAACCCTACTGTGCCAGCCTACCTCTACATTCCGAGGGTAGATAGAAACATATAGCCCTACTGTGTTGGCCTATCTCTACATTCCGAGGGTAGATAGATACATGTAACTCTACTGTGCCAGCCTACCTCTACATTCCGAGGGTAGATAGAAACATGTAACCCTACTGTGTTGGCCTACCTCTACATTCCGAGGGTAGATAGAAACATGTAGCCCTACTGTGTTGGCCTATCTCTACATTCCGAGGGTAGATAGAAACATGTAACCCTACTGTGCCAGCCTATCTCTACATTCCGAGGGTAGATAGATACATATATACCTACTGTGCCAGCCTACCTCTACATTCCGAGGGTAGATAGATACATGTAACCCTAATGTGTTGGCCTATCTCTACATTCCGAGGGTAGATAGAAACATGTAACCCTACTGTGTTGGCCTATCTCTACATTCCGAGGGTAGATAGAAACATGTAACCCTACTGTGCCAGCCTATCTCTACATTCCGAGGGTAGATAGATACATATATACCTACTGTGCCAGCCTACCTCTACATTCCGAGGGTAGATAGATACATGTAACCCTAATGTGTTGGCCTATCTCTACATTCCGAGGGTAGATAGAAACATGTAGCCCTACTGTGTTGGCCTATCTCTACATTCCGAGGGTAGATAGAAACATGTAGCCCTACTGTGTTGGCCTATCTCTACATTCCGAGGGTAGATAGATACATATATCCCTACTGAACCAGCCTACCTCTACATTCCGAAGGTAGATAGAAACATGTAACCCTACTGTGTTGACCTATCTCTACATTCCGAGGGTAGATAGATACATGTAACCCTACTGTGCCAGCCTATCTCTACATTCCGAGGGTAGATAGATACATGTAACCCTACTGTGCCAGCCTACCTCTACATTCCGAGGGTAGATAGATACATGTAACCCTACTGTGCCAGCTTACCTCTACATTCCGAGGGTAGATAAATACATGTAATCTTACTGTTACCCAATATGTACAGCATAATTAGAAGATCATTATCGTTATACTTATATTTAACTCATTGTGTGTGTTATAATCATATCAACCCATAATAATTAGTCCAAATACATTTTTATTAAAATTGACAAAAATATGTAGTAATCTCGTTCATAATTTTCTTGTCTTTTGTATACACATTTATTGTTGTGATTACAAAGGTTCTTTTAGATCTTGTTCGTGTTTCGTGTACCAATAATTAGGACATCGCAAGATCGAGGATTCCATCCACCGGTCTTGTCAAAACAGAGGACTATGAAAATTGTGTACGTATTAATAAACAGAGCTATTTAAAACCCGGAATGAAGATGAAATATTAAAGTAGAGCCACACAGCTACCTACAGATTTGTCAATTTGCACAAAACAAAGCCTTCAGAATAATACACACAAACAAATGTATTACATATCATCCCATCTCGTTAACATGTCATCGTGCTTCGAGACATGAGAAATATTTTGTAAGTACACACATGTACAGTGGAATGTTAAAAAAATATATTATGTCATCTCACTTCGTATTTAAATTTACTTTTAAAGGTCGCTTGTTGAGGAGTAAACATTTAAAAGTCACTTCCTCATTACTTAACATAACAACTATCCCTCTTATTGCACAACATTACATTAAATACGAATGAGTTCATGCAACAACGGTCATCGGAAATTTCAAATTATCGGATTTTATATAGAAAACTATTCTTGTGGATGGCCTGTTCGATAGTGACTTATATTATCATAGAAAGAACAGCTATACATATAGTTAGTCAACCCACTTTAATATACTAAACTGTCTAGTTGTTTTACTATTTACCAAATGGGGGTCCAGTGGTTGTATTTTCGTCTGTATTTTCACCTCGTAATGCGATGTCTGTCGTACTAATGACGGTATTTGTAATAATATTTTTCCCGTATTGTGTTTTCTTGTTGATAACCCCGTATCTGCGAAATGAAATAATATACACTATATAACATTATATACAATACATAACATATATACACTATATAACATTATATACACTATATAACATTATATACACTATATTATACAATTATAGTCTTTTGTTGAGGTCAATGCGAGTTTTTATGGACCTTAAAAACTATATTCACCGAAGCCATTAGGCTTCGGTGAATATTGATTTCTAAGGTCCATAAAAACTCGTATTGACCTCAACAAAAGACTGTAATTGTTTTATTACATTAAAATGAAAAGTGAAAGTGAAACCAAGTCTCCGCGATTTCTGCAAATCCCCGTTTAACTTCTGCAAGCCCATCGCCTGCGTCGGACAAGATGATTACTTGTTCATTCTAAAGTAACGCTAATACGACGATTCTGATTGGACACCATTTCACATTACCTTTATGTCCATTGGTCGAATAGAAATATAATTCACGTGATTCTTTTTATAGATTTCGTTAGAAAACGAAAGTGAAACCAAGTCAATACGAGTTTTAATCAAACAATATCAAATTTTACGGAATGTCAGGTGACAGCATGATAGCCAATAAAATTGTTTAAATAAAATCATTATGTAATAAAACATTATATACACTATATAACATTATATACACTATATAACATTATATACACTATATAACATTATATACATTATATAACATTATATACACTATATAACATTATATACATTATATAACATTATATACACTATATAACATTATATACACTATATAACATTATATACACTATATAAAATTATATACACTATATAACATTATATACACTATATAACATTATATACACTATATTATATGTTATTCAGCTATCAGACAGGGTATATAATGTGACATTCCCGGCTTAGGATCTATATTCCCTGAGGCCCGGCTTAGGATCTATAATCCCTGAGGTGCAGCCGAAGGGAATATATATCATAAGCCGGGAATGTCACATTATATACCCTGTCTGATAGCTGAATAACAGATATATTACGGAGTTAACCATTGTTTAAATACAACATCCAACTGTATTAAATAAATTTGCCTCTTTTATTTTCATTTTTCGTATCTCTAGATGTCCGTTTCCGTACCTTTGACGTCATTCTTCAATGACGTCAAAATATATGTGTCGCGTCATATTTCATGTATGGGGTGTCTCATGGTGGAAAATACTGTACTAAATTTCTAAATCAATACAGTTTCATATGTACTAAATTTTATAAACTTTATAAATATAACATTAATATATCACATAACAAAACAACGGGTTTACGAAACAGTTTCAATAATTTAAATGTTAACAACATGTAAATAAAACCTTAGTGTGGCCCCATGACGTCGAAAGTTTTCAAGGCTCAACGTTTTGTTTATTTGTTATGGTACAGCCGTGGAACATAGGAGTTTGCTGAATCGATCAGGTATTTGTGACGGAATTGATCGCTGTAATATTTTTTTGTTCATGCAGCCGTTTTGAGTATAAAAACGGCATTCAATTTGGTCAAAATATATTTATTATTCCGTATTATACCATTGATTCAGTGAAGTGTAATGCTTTGTCGTCCATGTTTTAATCGTTTTTGGGGACTGAAATATATACCCCGTCTGTTTTCCGAATATATGCTGACATTCAGGGTTGAAGAACCAATGAAAATATGTGTAACAAACTAAATTCGTAATATTATATGTTATTCAGCTATCAGACAGGGTATATAATGTGACATTCCCGGCTTATGATCTATATTCCCTGAGGCGCATTCGAACAGGGTATATAATGTGACATTCCCGGCTTATGATCTATATTCCCCGAGGCGCAGCCGAAGGGAATATAGAGCATAAGCCGGGAATGTCACATTATATACCCTGTCTGATAGCTGAATAACAAATATATTACGGATTTAACCATTTTTTTGCTAAATACAGAACCAAAGTGTCGTATAAAAGAAATTTTTATTTTTTTTTATTTTTTTTTTTTGTTTGTTTCCTTTTTGTTTGTTTATTTTTATTTTCCTTTTGGTTTTTTTTACCACGTACATAGTCCCAATTCATATTTAAAACCTTATTAAATATTTTGCATCTTTTATTTTCATTTTCCGTATTTCTAGATGTCCCTTTTCGTACCTCTGACATTCTTTGTTCAATGACGTCGAATATTTGTCACGTGATATTTTATGTACTGAGGTGTCTCATAAAGGAAAATTCTGTTCAATATTTCTAAATAAACACAATTTCATATCCAGTAAATTTAATAAACTTTATAATTATAACATTAATATATTACATAACAAAACAACGGGTTTGTGAAACAATTTCAATAATTAAAATGTTAACAATAAGCAAAAACTTGGTGTGACCCCGTGACCTCGAAAGTCTTAAAGGCGGAAACTTTAACACACTTTCACTTGTTGATTGTTATGTTCAAATTTGTAATGGTACAGCCGTGGAACATGGCAGTTTGCTGAATTGTTCTGGTGTTTGTGACGGAATTAACTGTTGTAAGAGTGTTATAATCACAAAATAAATCATCATAATTTACATACAAAATATCAACGACGTCCGTAACCGACGATGAAACATGTGTATTGGCTCTCATTTGAACAAGTGATGTTGAACTTGAACTGTTTTGTGTCGGCGGCATGAGTTGCAACCGGGAAGCACTGTGCGGTGGCATTATTGAGGATAGTTGCGATGGTTGCTCTCCACGAACAGAACTTGTGATAATGTCTCCCATAACTTGTTTTTCCTTTGATGAAACACGTTGATATACTTCAACTGACGAGGCAGATTTGTGTCCGGTAACTGCCATAATTTGTGCCATTGAACAGTTTCTTCCGAGGATAGTTGCACCCGTTGCACAAATTGAGTGGTTGATGTAGATTTGTGAAAGGTATATTTTAATTTTTTATTGAAGAAAAGAATATCTTTTTTTGTTCATACAACCGTTTTGAGTTTAAAAACAGCATTTAATTTGGTAAAAATACATTTATTATTCCGTATTATGATATTGATTCAGTGAAGCGTAAATATTTCTGTTTTTGTCAACCACGTTGTTATTGTTTTTTGGGGCCCAAATGAGGGAGACCGAAAACGTAGATATATACCCCGTCTGTTTTCCGAATATATGCTGACATTCAGGGTTGAATAACCAATGAAAATATGTGTAACAAACTAAATTCGTAATATAACATTATATACACTATATAACATTATATACACTATATAGCATTTAAGCTTTAAAAAATGTAGAGATGTCGCACTGCCACTTATCGACCGACGTAAAGAGTACCACCCAAAAGCAGGCTAGCGGTTGTTTCACACCTATTTTAGAGAAGTAGGGTACATCAATAAAATTGTTTTTCCTTTACCTTGATGTATTTCTATGCATAATGTTGGATAATCCCTCATGTTCATTAAAATACCGGTACACACAGGCACTTTTAATTCTTTCTGACCATAGTAAATGGCGAAGAGCTGTTCATATTAATACGACCATTATCTTTAACGGCTGTCTGGTAATATAGACTATTGTAAGACGGAGTGTATCGTACATGTATCGTCGGGGGGTATCTGGGAACGTGACGACAATATGAGACGATGGTTGACATGTTTTGAGCATGTGATTTTTGGAAGTACTTTCGTCTAAGTGACGACTGTTAAATTGAAGTGGGGATAAATAATTCCGGTGACGGGTGAAACACTATTTTCGCGACATCCCAGTTTAGAATGTATCCTTAATTATAGGGATATCCTGATGTAGAATGAAACCCTATTTTTTTTAGACATCATCGTGAAGGGTGGAAGGAGTGTTTGAGTCATGGCTGTTTGTCCGCGTGTTACTTATTTAGATTTACACAATCTATGATGAAGTGGGTGCATTAACGGTTGTCAATGAGGATATTAAGTCTGACGAATTCATTCAGTACCTCTATAAACCTCCTCAAACAATGAAATTAATCTAAAGGATGCATCACAATCAATTTGACAAGTTCGTACTTTTTTTTCATTCATATTGTTACACAATAATGTGTCAATAAAACTAATGACCATCTCGGAATGATCTTCACATAAAACAAAGAACTATATCTTTAAGATGTAAAATGACTCCATGAACTACATGTGCATGTAATACACTCTGCTGTTGTAAGTGTATGTGGCCCGAAATGTCATGGATGGAATATACTAAACTATTATCTTATAACTATTTCAATTAATGCATTTTATTACTCAATATATAAACTATATACTACATCAAAAGTAGTAGTAAAGCAGAATTCCAATTCAAATGTGAATGAATTTTCTGTACATAGTTAAGGTAGCACTATACAAAGATTTTTTTCCTCCAATCTTCCATCTGAAAACAATTGTAACTTTCTTAATATTGCATCAAAATTAACAAATGAGGTACCATTTGAAAGAAGAAAGATATATCTTTCCACTGATTATAATATTATGATTATGCAACAATTACATAATTAAATATTATGCAATTAGTTGCAAAATCTTGATTTGTGCACTTGACCAAAATTAGCTGTTTCATGTTTATTCAAATGGTAAAACTTTTTAAAATTTCTTAATCAACACAGCATGACCTCCAAAAGTGTGTCTCAGATTTTTCCTGTGATGTTTCAATCTCTCTTAAAGTAATATGAAACGAGTTTTTGGTGAAATAAACATCTTCAAAAATATTCTTGATATGTTTACATTCCCTAAAAACTAAACCATTCGTGCATGCTTGAGGACGAAATTCGCGATCATCTTTGATTAAGAACAGAAGATCATTCCATCTCGTACGTGTTTTGTCAAGACAATGGCGGCTAATTAACTTTCGGATGCACCGTTCCGATGATTGCCGATCATGAAATTTCACCATCAACGTATACAATGTATCATTCTGGTTTTGAAAGAAGTTAAATTTCTTGCATTTCTTGCCTTGCAAAGAAATTATTTCATGTATGTTTTACCTTAAAGATTATCAACTGCGATGAATTTCATTCTGACTTAATCAGTTTATTCGAAAAACTGGACAAAAACATTGAAATCGGTAATAATGAATGACACGGGGCCCCATTTGGGGAAATCGAAACAGAACCAAGAAATCCCAGAATTTAAAATCCTCGTCGGAACTAACGTATCGCATGTACAAACTGTGTAAATTATTATTAGTATGTACATTTCAAAACCATTACGATGAAAACATTTGGAGTTGTCAGAGAAGAAAATAAAAAATCAACAAGAAAAAAAATGCCAAAAATACGACTTATTTTTTGTAAATAAAATAAATAATCTGGCCACCCAAAGTTGGAAAAATATTCTGGCCTTTGCTTCATAGAAAATAAACAAAAATTAATCTGGCCTGAACTGAGTAAACAATGTTATAACCTGTCCTGCACTGTGTCGAATGAATTTTCTGTCAAATATTCTAACCTGACTAATCTTGCCAGGCCCCCTCAGAATCAAATTATTTGCCTATATATTATTATGAGATAAAGAATGTGTGCTTTCTTTCACATTCTTGTCTCTTAGGCCAAATAAATTTTAAATAGATTTGAAACAAAGTAGTATTCATTTTTAATATAAAAAAACCTAATGTATTAACATAATTACAAGTTGCGTATGCAGTGTCCCCTTACTGGGCCCCGCGAAATTTGCTGAATTATACCAAGGATGTATATAAGATTCTATATACGTCCTTGATTATACACATAATGCCGTTAAAAGACATTTACGGCGGTTTAGATCATAGATGGTGATATATATCTATTTTCCAGGTAAAGATATCCTTGTATAACGTTTCGCTAAGGGAAAATTATTTTTAATCGTGGATTGAATGGAAAATAATGGAATGTAAATCGAAACGAAAATGATGTTACCTGTCAAGACTATAACGGAGCATGCGCACAATCTCTACCGAATGAGTTCAAATCTAAGGTCAATAGCATATGATTTGCATTATTGTCCGGGTAGCATGAATTATCGAAGACAGAATAAAATGACGTTTTCTCCTGAATTATACATCGTAGCTCTCAAAAAGTGAATGGTTTACGTTCTTTATATATTTAATATTTACATATATCAGAAATTTTTAGAAAACTTAAAATAATGATTTTGGCATTTCATATTACTTTAAAGCCACATTGTGTGTATACAGCCTGACTTCATCAGATTTCACCAACTTTAATTGTGTGTAGAATTTGTTCTATTAATACTATCAGGAATCCTAGGCACAGTTTTGCAGATAATAGGTCTAAGAACAACATATACCAAAACCAGGCCTCTAAGGGTACCAATGCAGGAACTAATTGCATTCAAAGTCGACATTTTATGTCAAAAATTGTAATGGAAAAATCCCAAAAATTGTAATTTTCCTCTTGGTACCCCATTTTCTTTAATAAAAGTCACAAATGTGCCATGGGAACACTTCAGGATTGACCTTGAATCATAAATCAACAATGATTTGACCAGAAAGATAAAATTTCTTCACACAAACTCTAAATATAGCTGGAAAATGCACACCCTGTGAAGTAAACACATGGAATTGGCGGGAGAAGTTACATCACTCTGACCTAGCTTGAGGTTAACTGCCTACTGATAAGGTCAAAACTCCACCTCCACTGACCAGACGTGAACCACTAATTATAACAGGAATCACCTGGAACCTTAAGCCCGATAAACACGATGCAAGTTTTGCATCCAAGTCTCCATTCAAGTTTCTTGAATTCAAGTGTTTTGATCGTGTATACCGTACAAGAAACTTGAATCAAAAAACTTGAACGGATGGAATAGAAATGCATCCTATTTTTTTTCAACTTGGATGGAGATTGACCAATCAGAAGACAGAATCCTTATCAGCATCAATTTGTGAATGTAACTTGAATAATAACAACTATACGTGTTGTGCAAAGATGGCGGGAAAAGAGGAAACTCCAAAATGCAGGAAAAAGACAGTTACATGAACTAATGAAATGATTGAAGATCTAATAGACTTCATAGAAATACATTCCATCGTTGCCTTCGAAGCCATTTACGAGCCCATGTTGACCTATGTTTGGAGCTTAATCTCCTTCGCAGTACAATTGTACATAATAATGCAATACAAAGGGCAGCACCCTCCTCTCCTCCCAAAAATGCCATTTTGTTTGTTGTACCTCCCGCCAAAACTTGTGTGTATTCATCAAAATGTCTTGCATCGTGTATACACAAACTTGAATTCAAGTTTTCTTGATCCAAGTTTTCTTGAATGGAGACTTGGATGCAAAACTTGTATCGTGTATACCGGGCTTTAGTTTGCTCATTATGTGTATTCTTCCCTTTTAGTTGGATTTTACTAAATGAAAATTATACATTAGATATTTTGAAATAAATTCTATGGCAAATAACTAATTTATTTCTTTTGGTATTGATGAAAAGTTAGCTACATCCATGCTGCTTTTCCCTTCATTTAATGGAATCTTCCACAAAAATGGTCAGTGGTCATAAAATTATCAAATTATCCAATAGATAAACAATTAAGAACCACCCACTTGTTTTTATCATCTTTGATTCAAGCACATGTGTTTGTTTACAAGACTAACTAAAAGTAATGCTCAGTAATGGTACATCATATCTGAATTATTTTTTCACCTGTGTATCAAGAATATTATAATAAAATAAATATTTATTGAAAAAAAATTTGATGAAAAAATATCAATTTTTGTATAGTGCTACCTTAAGAAATCGTTGACATTTATAACGAATTGTAGCTTTCAGTTGAATTTTAGATACAACAAAACAATTCAGTGTATGGTGGGTGTCGATTTTACCGTACATTTCACAATCACCCCTGATTACTATTAGGGAGCGATCATTTAATTTCTATAGGCAGTTTACCCCCCCCCCCCCCCCCCTTTCTTTTTTTTTTTATAAAAAGCAAATAGTTGCTCCATTTAACGGATGACTTGTTATAAACTAGGAAGTCTTACAATGAAGTTCTCTATCAATATTCAAATGTGAAAGAATTTTCTGTACATAGTTAAGAAATCGTTGACATTTATAACGAATTGTAGCTTTCAGTTGTATTTTAGATACAAGGACAAATATTGACAGGGTAATCATTATTTTCTTCTTTGTAGTTTAAATGACATGTCAAGTTAAAGGTCTGCGTAATCTGTTATTGTATATATATAATATATATATATATATATAGATATAAATCTATCATGATTCAACAAGTAACGAGACATTATATACACTATATTTTATATTATCATCCTCTAAAGAGCTAACATCGTGGGTTAAGCTGAAAATAGAAATCTTTTGTAAGGCAAGCCACAGGCGCGCCTTACAAAAGATTTGTACTTGCAGCTTAACCCACGATGTTAGCTCTTTAGAGGATGATAATGTTTTTGTCTTCTGTGTAGCGTTTTTTTGGTGTTCGTGTTCTATATTGTCATCTGTATAGCGATTTTAGTGCATCTGCTGTATAATAAATGACCCATTTCCATGTGACCTTCACCAGTGTTTTAAATAACACGTCACAGTTTGTGTTGATGTGAGTGTTCTAAAAATAGCCATCCAATAGCCATTGGTGACATAATGCCCCATTTCAGATATCTTGCATAATATATCACACTGCACACATGATACACGTTACAGTATAATTGTATGCAATATTTTTTCCATTTTCTGCTGCTTTATTTTGTTTTATTGTTCTTTCGGCATTTAATTTTAAACGTTTTTCTTCAATTTCAGCTTCTGTTGTAGTAAATCTTTTACAACCTTTACTCTCCATTGTTTTACTTTTATTGATTATAAATGCACTCAATACACAGCATGACCTAATTCTTCTGCTTGGTCATCCTGTCAATCAGGGAGAGGCGTGTCTTTGATGAAAATTCATTGATAAAACCCACGTGGTTGCGTTTTTGTAAGTAGAAATACGGGGTATAAATAATTTCGCGCGAAAACATCGGTGTTTGTCCTCGCTGCATAAACCAATCACCGTTTAGAAAAAACGCTACACAGAAGAAAAAACATTTTATACACTATATAACATTATATACACTATATAACATTATATACACTATATAACATTTAAGCTTTAAAAAATGTAGAGATGTCGCACTTATCGACCGACGTAAAGAGTACCACCCAAAAGCAGGCTAGCGGTTGTTTCACACCTATTTTAGAGAAGTAGGGTACATCAATAAAATTGTTATTCCTTTACCTTGATGTACTTCTATCCATAATGTTGGATAATCTCTCATGTTCATTAAAATACCGGTACATACAGTCACCTTTAATTCTTTCTGACCATAGTAAATGTCGAAGAGCTGTTCGTATTATTACGACCACTATCTTTAAAGGGTGTTTAGTAATATACAGACTATTGTAAGACGGAGTGTATCGTACATGTATCGTAAGGGGAGGGGGGGCGGGTATCTGTCAACCTGACGACAATATGAGACAATGGTTGACATGTTTTGAGCATATGATTTCTGGAAGTACTTTCGTCTAAGTGACGACTGAAAATTGAAGTGGGGGTAAATAATTCCGGTGAGGGGTGAAACACTATTATCGCGACATCCCAGTTAAGAATGTAACCTTAATTTATTAATTATAGGGGCATCCTGATGAAGAATGAAACCCTATTTTTTTAGACATCATCGTGAAGGGTGGATGAAGTGTTTGAGTCATGGCTGTTTGTCCGCGTGTTAATTATTTAGATTTACACAATCTATGATGGAGTGGGTGCATTAACGGTTGTCAATATTAAGTCTGACGAATTCATTCAGTACCTCTATAAACCTCCTCAAACAATGAAATTAATCTAAAGGATGCATCACAATCTATTTGACAAGTTCGTACTTCTTTTTCATTCATATTGTTACACAATAATGTGTCAATAAAACTAATGATCTTCACATTTAACGAAGAACTATATCTTTAAGATGTAAAATGACTCCATGAACTACATGTACATGTACATGTAATAGACTCTGCTGTTGTAAGTGTGTGTGGCCCGAAATGTCATGGATGGAATATACTAAACTATTATCTTATAACTATTTCAATTAATGCATGTTATTACTCAATATATCAATTATATACTACATCAAAAGTAGTAGTAAAGCAGAATTCCAATTCAAATGTGAATGAATGTTCTGTACATAGTTAAGAAATCGTTGACATTTATAACGAATTGTGGCTTTCAGTTGTATTTTAGATACAACAAAACAAATCAGTGTATGGTGGGTGTCGATTTTACCGTACATTTCACAATCACCCCTGATTACTATTAGGGAGCGATCATTTGATTTTTATGGGCAGTTTACCCCCCCCCCCCCCCCCTTTTTTTTCCCTAAAAAGCAAATAGTTGCTCCATTTAACGAATGACTTGCTATAAACTACGGAGTCTTACAAGGAAGTTCTCTATCATTATAAAAGGACACATATTGACATATTTTCTTCTTTGTAGTTTAAATGACATGTCAAGTTAAATGTCTGAGTGATCTGTTATTGTATATATATATATATATATCCAGGGAGTGGATGTAGTCGAGTGGTCTAGGGCGCTGGACGTAAGGCTAAGCGAATGGTGCTGCAGTGTAACAATGGTGTGGGTTCAAATCCCGTCGAGGGAAGAACAAAAATTTGACAGCTCTAAAAATCTAATTCTAACACTGTTTGGTTTAATTTTCAGACGTATATATATATATGTGTATATATACAGATATAAATCTATTATGATTCAACAAGTAACGAGACATATCATTATAAGTTAAGTTAATAATTGAAGAAAATTTTTAAAATTTTTAATGGTCGACAAAATTGCCCACAATAACACGAACCACTCCTCTGACACACCTTAAACTAATATCTGAAGAAATATAAACGACAGAAACTGATGGAAATGTATACATTGGGACATTCAGGATAATGTGACGAATGTTCTATAACACCATATATACCCTAGATGTTTTTTACTTTCACTCTGTACAACAAATTCCACAATCTAAGCAATTACTTCCAGATTTTGTATATTTATAAAGAAAACTTTACGTTAGAGATTTCTTGAACAGAAAGAAAAACAAAACAAAAAATAAAAACATAAACAAGCAAAGAAAGAATAATATATACGTACATGCTATCATGAGAGCTGATCTTTTTATCGTATAAATCGATTGGAACTTGAATGGTCTGCAGACAATCACATATCTATTTATACTTATATTACACAGCGACAGAACACTTTGCACCAAAGTAAACATATTGAAAAATCCAAAAACTTGACAAGCTTGTTCTGAGAACGGCCATCTTCCCATAGCAATAGCTATAACGGTAGTTGGCATGTTAAGTACAGAAACTAACAAGTCGGCACTGTTTAGTGACAGTATGAAAGCATTAGAGATGGTACGAAGCTTACGTGTTCTGTAGATAATTATCCACATACAAGAATTACCACCGACGGCAAATATACAGAAAAAAATTAGAAATATTTCTGCTGTGATTGTTTCAGCCAAATTCCTATCATCTTCTGTAATTGTTTCATTCATTTTGTAGACTATTTTCCTTTTATTAATCGATTAAGTCCTTTAAGATGATGCTTTTAATTTCACATGAGTTTTCCTTCATGTTCAATTTGTGTCATTATATTTACCTATATACTAAATCTTTTCAATTGTTATGCCGGGTTTATTGTTATTTTTCTTCAGCTTTATGCTCTAGTGAACATGAATGGCAATGTCTTGCTACTGAGTGATACAGTAGTACACATCATACACAAATCCACGTGAAAGCTTGTATCTGTTGATGAAGAACTGTCCGTCGCTGAAATAAAACTTGTATCTGTTCATAAATATAACTCTCCGTCCGTGAAAATTTATTTTATCCCTGTTATGAAATTCATCGAACTATCGACTTATTCACAGCCAATACACAATAATTTTGACAATACCTCTACAAGTATTTAAAGTTTTTCTTTTAAACAGGTACCCATATTACAAAAGACTCATACTTAATTAAAGGGTATATAAGCTACATTATATCAAAATCATTTTAATCTGTTCGATTTAAATTTCCTGAAGCAATCAAATTTCTCATCGTGAGAAGTATCTTGATCAGCTGATCACTTACAACATCAGAGTGAATTGCATGTACATGTAGATCAGTTCCGAGTGGTTTTCGTCACTCACTTACTCAACAGAATAAAGTAAACATTGTATTCGCACTTGCTTGACCCACAATACATAAGTAAATTTTAATGTATAAATTTTAGTAAGAAATGTTCCTCCTGACAAGACTTTACTTTCTATTGCAAAAGACATATACTATAGGATTTAGATAAACCTTGAGAATGTTTAATTGTAAGTTCACAAGACATTCTTTATGATATATAGATTCTTTATTTATTGTTAAAATCCACCTGTGATGTAAATCTATTGTCTAAACTCTCCATTATTTTCAAGGAATGGAGAGTTATGAACAATGTGGACAGGGGTGGAGTTATTGTGCTCTTTGTACTTTAGATACTATACACAAACTTTTTTTTGTTACAAGATTAATAATTAATAAAATTAATAAAATACAATGGGTGGATTTTAAGTTGGAGAATGTCCTCGTATCTCTCCATTCCTTAAAAACAATGGGCCTCGTCCCCTTCGGGGCCTCGGCTCCATTATTTTTAAGGAATGGAGAGTTACTTGGACATTCTCCTATACGTAATCACCAGCCCACACGAGCCATGTTTTACAATACACCGTGATTATAGACAAACAAAGTGATGTAATAATATATATATATATATCATGATAACTTGAATAATACTGCGCCCTCTATCGGCACTTTCGCTGGACGAGGGCTTGAACGCTCTTAGTGAGTAAAAATCCGTCAGGCTGCTGGCTGGTACAGCCGACCAATCAAATGTCAGATATTAGCGCGTATGCGCATTAGTGAATCCCTTTACTTCCGTTTGTAAATATTGACAAAACAAACACGGAGAATGATTGTGCACGTGCCTTTGCATATTTAGGAAACAAATACACCTTTATTCTCATAATTATGATTTAAATTGCCATAGATTCACAAATCTTAAAAGATTTAAAAAAATAAAACACCGTGCAATCATTTTTTGAAGTTTTTATGTTTTAATCTAAATTTGCTAAAATGTCGCAATACACATCTAACATGTATGTTTGTAATGTATGTGGGACAATAAAAGTGAATTTATTGTGGATAATAGGGTCGATACACGTAACTTGCCGTTAACATAAGATTGTATAAATATGGATATGCACAAGTTAAATTAAGGAAAATGGGATGAAATAATAAAGAAATTTTATTGAAAATAAATATGCAAACAGAAAGTTGATTATTTCATAAATTAAAATGATTTTTAATACAGTTTATAAAGAAATACCCATCACAATATCGTTATTTAGGTAAATACTTATTAGACTGATTTTTTTAAACCCATTTTTGTCTTTAATTGATAACTGACCCAAGATAGCCTAAATAAATGAAATGTGACTTAATGTGTTAATTATATAAATCCTTGCCTTCTATCAATTTTAATTTCTTATCTAATTCTTATTCTTATTATGTAACAATATGGTCAGGTTGTTATTTTCATTGAATGGCATCTCAAAATAGATGGCTTCACAGTAGGAGCTCTTCCTGTATATTGGTTACATCCTGTATATTACAACTGACAGCTAATGCATGACAAACAATTTTAATCAGCCATCAGTATCATAAAATACATTTTTTTCAAATCTTTATTTTAAATGAAATTAAAAAAATCATTATAAGAGTGAATTCAATTCAAGCTTTTATTTACTTTCCAACTTTGAAATAAAATCATGTTTTAATATTTAAAAAATAGTAATTATTCATTTATGTTTTATTTCATGTTTGGTTGTATTTATCCGGATATGTGTATTGCATACAACATTACATCATCTGATCGCTCCATTGGACATTATTTACAAACACTTTAGCTCCTCCTATTTTATGTCGTAATACCCATAAGTCATAGCGATTTACTATTTCCGGTTTGACGGATTTTTTCAATGAATGCATCCAGGCGTTAATGCAGCAACTAGCGGGAGAGTAATTTAACGACTGGATTATTCGGGTTAATATCATGAATGAGAATAATACTGTATAACAACGTGCTAATAATTATTCACTTTCATAAGGCGTCAGGGGACTATTTTCTAGTACATATTAGTTGTCCTCGCGTCAATGTGAAAAAATGCACTCAAATAGATAAGACTATGCTTAACATGTCAGCCTGTTTTGCTGAAAATGAGGGGGGGGGGGGGGGTAAGGTTTATGATGTTTAACGCCACTTTCACGAATATTTCAGCTATATCGAAGTGGTCAGTTTTATAAGTGAAGGAAATCGGAGTACCTGGAGAAAGCCACCTGTCATAAGTCACTGACAATGTTTATCACACAATGTTGCTGAAAAAGAGAAGACGACCTGAGTCTTCCATCTATACAGTACATATAACTATTGTCTATTTTATTTTGTAAGCTTACTGTACATGTATACTATGTACGACACAATTATACTACTGGTAGAGGTTGTTAAATCTAACCCCAAAAAATGTTTTGATAAACGGCGTAGTGCAGGGTTGAAAAAATAATATGTAAGCGAAGAAAATTTTTCTACAAAAAACATTACCACTACGGGTGCTGCATTTGGAGCAGGAATTGCCTATTCTTCAGGAGCACCCGAGTTCACCCCCAGTGTTTAAAGGGGTTCGTGTTTCTCAATCTTTAGCTTAATGTGTAGTGTTTTGTAGTTCACTGTTTATCCTTTTTTCCTTATTCATGTGGCTATTGTATTGTCTGTCTGTCTGTTCTATTTAAGACATCTGGTTACCCCTTTGGTATCTTCAAACTTGTCTTGACATGTCATTGTTGTCCAGTTTTAATGACGTTACAAATGCGAAAACTATCCCCATGTCGTTAAGATTACATTATAATATACACCGTTTATCATTATATTCTAATTTTCTTTTTCATGCTTTATTCGCTTGAATGTCGTGTTTGTAGATCTCCTTTATTATTAGCTGACTCTCATATAATAAGAAAATTAATAAAGTATTTAACAGATGAACGTAGCGTGACGTTGGAGCAGCATGTGTGTTCAGAAAGTGTAGTTTTATTCCATCAGTTTCTACCTCTACATCCACGTATCCTCATTTTCCCTCTAAATGTTAATTTCCTAATGTGATTAACATACAGTATTCTGTGATTAACAATACAGTATTATGTGATTAGCATCTAGTATTCTGTCATTAACAACACATTATTATGTGATTAGCATCCAATATTCTGTGATTAACAGCACAGTATTATGTAATTAACAATACAGTATTATGTGACTAACAATACAGTATTATGTGATTAACAATACAGTATTCTGTGATTAATAATACAGTATTATGTGATTAACATACATTATTATGTGATTAATAATACAGTATTATGTGATTAACAGACAGTATTTTGTGATTAACAATACAGTATTATGTGATTAACATACATATGTATGTGATTAACAATACAGTATTATGTGATAAAAAATACAGTATTATGTGATTATCAATACAGTATTATGTGATTAACAATACCATATTCTGTGATTAACAAACAGTATTCTGTGATTAATTTATACAGTTTTATGTGATTAACAATACAGTATTATGTGATTAACAATGCAGTATTCTGTGGTTAACAATACCGTATTCTGTGAATAACAATACAGTATTTTGTGATTAACATACAGTATCATGTGATTAACAATACAGTATTCTGTGATTAACAATACAGTATTCTGTGATAAACAATACAGTATTTTGTGATTAACTATGCGGTATTCTGTGATTAACAAAATAGTAATCTGTGATTAACAATACAATATTCTGTGATTAACTATACAGTATTATGTGATTAACATACAGTATTCTGTGATTAACATACAGTATTTTGTGATTAATAATAGAGTATTTTGTGATTAACTATGCAGTATTCTGTGATTAACAATATATTATTATTTGATTAACAATACAGTGTACTGTGATCAACATACATTATTCTGTGATTAACAATACAGTATTCTGTGATTAACATACAGTATTTTGTGAATAACATACAGTAGTATGTGATTAACATACAGTAGTATGTGATTAACAATGCAATATTCTGTGATTAACATACAGTATTTTGTGATTAACAATACAGTATTATGTGATTAACAATGCAGTATTCTGTGATTAATGATGCAGTATTCTGTGATTAACATACAGTATTTTGTAATTAACATACATTATTATGTGATTAACAATACAGTATTCTGTGATTAACTATACAGTATTATGTGATTAACAATACAGTATTCTGTGATTAACAATACAGTATTTTGTGATTAACAATACAGTATTATGTGATTAACAGTACAGTATTCTATGATTAACATACCGTATTATGTGATTAACATACAGTATCATGTGATTAACATATATTATTCTGTGATTAACAATACAGTATTTTGTGAATTAGTTATCTCCTTGTTTGAAAAAATACTAGTAAAGTTATTTATATTTTTCCTTTTTGTTTTACATGTATTTCTAAAACATTGAATTGATAAATGCTACTCTAGGTTTTGATTTTGGTGTTTGACGCCACTTTCAGCAATATTTCAGCTATATCATGGCGACTAGTTTTAGTGGTGGAAGAAGCCGGAGTACCCGGAGAGAACCACAGATCATGGGCAAGCAACTGGTAAACATTATCACTTGCGACTTCGAGTCCAGTTTACCCTTTTTGTAATTTTCAAAGCTGGGCGTGAACCCACACCGTATTGGTGATAGGCTCGTATGAGTTGTTAGGTAATCCAACTACCTAACTCATTGAGCCACCAACCCGGGCCATAAAATGCTACTCTATTTATTATGCTACACCTACATATAATTATAAATATAAGTCAGATTATATTGAATTATACAGACCTGATAATACCGTTTGTTACATGTTGACCGTCGATCAGGATTAATTTGATGGATTAAAACTGAACGGTTCTGTAAAGTTATACAAGACGCCATAACTTAGTACATATTCCTTAAGGCATACGTTATACTATATGTTATGGGGATTAGTCTTAATATGGATTCCATTTTCTCAGACAACCTCATATTTGATATTCAATATGATGGTTTTACACTCTAAAATAAATATCTAAATAAAACGTAGGCGGCATACATGTAGTATTTGTAAACAAAGTATATAGTTAAATATTATTTCCTCTGTGACCTTTATTTGTTAACAAAGACATGTTTTTCTACCCTTACCCAGGAGGGTCATGAAGTAAAATTATTTATTAAAGTGTAACAAGAGCACGAAATGGTATTGTTCATACTAGCAGAGTTGTGTTAATGAGGTTCATCATGACTTACAGCTCGGCATGCATCATAATTGTTGGTGGAGAACATATCGAACAGTTATAATAAAATTGAGTTTAAACATATTTTATTAATTAATTCAATGTAACATTACAATATTCAGCTATATACATTACATAATAAAATTTAGGAGGGTTGTGTTAATGAGGTTCATAGTGCATCATATTTGTTGGGCGAGAACATATCGGACAGTTATAATAAAATTTAGTTTAAACATATGTTATTAATTAATTCAATATAACATTACAATATTCAGCTATATACATTACATAATAAGATTTAGGAGGGCATTGCGTTCATGTATAATCCCATTACAAGGTAGTCAAGTTGAACGAAACTGTTATAATTAGAATGATCAATACAAATATATTCCATTCTATAATTCGAATCTTTTTTTAAGATTTTAAGTGTTCATATAGAACATATCCTGTATTGTACATAGTCTTACAACAGATGTTTACAAGAAGGTGGTTCTCCGTCATGTTGAACACCTTCATCCATTCGGACACGAAACCCAAATGTCTTATCATGTTATTTACTGTATATTATTGCATAGCACGAGATAAAATTAAAAGACATACGGATATTTTGTAACGCGTTACATGACAACATTGTGCGTTAACGACGTTTTCTTCCAATAAATTCGTTTTCAAAAGCAAAAATAAACCTAATCTAATATAATAAAACAATTATTCGTATAATTCCCTATACAAGCATGTATCGGAAATAAAAATCCATCAATCCAAAAAAATCTACATTCATTTTACTTATTTCATGTTCTATTTAGTCCGTATCACCAATAGCGCGCGTAACGTCAGTTAGATACAATCAGTCAATGACGACGTTAAAGTGGTCCCCCATGGTGAGTTGTACTTTATATAGACTGTATGTACATGTACAGTTACTTGGGGCAGGTCAGTAGTTTTCTCTGGGTATTCCGGATTCCTCCTCCAATAAATATGACCTCCATGATATAGCTAAAGCATTGTCGAAAATGCCGTTAAGCACAGGTAGATGCTTTTACTCTGTCAAATTCACTTCAACCTTGACCTCTACACAAAGGAGTAGGTATATATGATAAGGGCAGAAATTGGCCTAAAAATAGACAAATTATAAATGAAACGTATAGCTTTCGTTGTTTCTTGATTTTATAAGACCTTTACCCCAACTACTATTTTGGTAACAATTTTCCATATTTGCACGTGCGATGACGTCACACTGGTCAATGAAAAGTCTATCGTTTCGTGAAAATATATGAAATCTAACAAGAAATGTGTATTTAATGTCAACTTTCAGTATAGCCACAAGCAAGTACCAACGGCATATTTTAGTATGATGTTTAATATACATAAACACATATCTCATTTAATTTTTGTGTTGGTACCCGAGTGTGGAGAGTATGAAATCTGCAATCAAAAAATAATTTTAAGGTCGATTTCTCGTCAGCGGCCATTTTTTATTGACCGTTTTCATCCGTAATAAACAGAAATAGAAATCGACCTTTTAATCTCATCCAAAATAAAGTTGGTTATCGTAGTTGTTTTGCTACGGGAGTAAAACTTGAACAATTTTTATGAAACAGGTTTGACGTTAAATAAATTTTGGAGGTGATTTACTAACGACCTGATTGTGCATTGAGTCCGACGTGGTTTTTTTTCTAACCCTCAGTGGAATTTCATGTCTTACTATACTAAAGAATACTTTAATATTATCCCCACAATTCACAAAAAGTACAGAAAACAAAACAAGCAACCAAAAAGAAAATTAGTACGTCAGATTATCTTAGAAATTAATTCATTGGACATGTAAACACGTCATCGGAACTTTCTATTTTTAGTAGTCCCTTTATTTTTATTTTTTTTTCTTTCTTTAAAGTAATATGAAACGAGTTTTTGGTGAAATAAACATCTTCAAAAATATTCTTGATATGTTTACATTCCCTAAAAACTAAACCATTCGTGCATGTTTGAGGACGAAAATGCGATCATCTGTGATTAAGAACAGAAAATCATTCCATCTCGTACGTGTTTTGTCAAGACAATGGCGGCTAATTAACTTTCGGATGCACCGTTCCGATGATTGCCGATCATGAAATTTCATCACCAACGTAAACAGGCGAGCACATGTATCGTTCTGGTTTTGAAAGAAGTTAAATTTCTTGCATTTCTTGCCTTGCAAAGAAATTATTTCATGTATGTTTCACCTTAAAGATTATCAACTGCAATGAATTTCATTCTGACTTAATCAGTTTATTCGAAAAACTGGACAGAAACATTGAAATCGGTAATAATGAATGACACGGGGCCCCATTTGGGGAAATCGAAACAGAACCAAGAAATCTCAGAATTTAAAATCCTCGTCGGAACTAACGTATCGCATGTACAAACTGTGTAAATTATTATTAGTATGTACATTTCAAAACCATTACGATGAAAACATTTGGAGTTGTTGGAGAAGAAAATAAAAGATCAACAAGTAAAAAAATGCCAAAAATACGACTTATTTTGTCCATAATTTGTCACCGTTATTTTGACACCAATCATTTCATAACTTGGTTCATTTAATTCCTGGTTTGTTTTGGGGACAACCAATTGATTCCGGGGGGGGGGGGGGGGTGGTGGAGGGTATGGCAGTTTTTGTAAATGAAATAAATAATCTGGCCACCCAAAGTTGGAAAAAAATTCTGGCCTTTGCTTCATAGAAAATTTAAAAAAAAATCTGGCCTGAACTGAGTAAACAATGTTATAACCTGTCCTGCACTGTGTGTGGAATGAATTTTCTGTCAAATATTCTAACCTGACTAATCTTGCCACCCCCCTCAGAATCAAATTATTTGCCTATATATTATTATGAGATCAAGAATGTGTGCTTTCTTTCACATTCTTTTTTTTGTTTGTCTCTTAGGCCAAATAAATTTTAAATAGATTTGAAACAAAGTAGCATTCATTTTTAATATTAAAAAAAACCTAATGTTTTAACATAATTACAAGTTGCGTATGCAGTGTTCTCTTACTGGGCCCAGCGAAATGTGCTGAATTATACCAAGGACGTATATAAGATTCTATATACGTCTTTGATTATACACAAAAGACATTTACGGCGGTTTAGATCATAGATGGTGATATATATTTATTTTCCAGGTAAAGAGATCCTTGTTTAACGTTTCGCTAAGGGAAAATTATTTTTAATCGTGGATTGAATGGAAAATAATGGAATGTAAATCCAAACGAAAATGATATTACCCGTCAAGACTATAACGGAGCATGCGCACAATCTCTACAGAATGAGTTCAAATCTGAGGTCAATAGCATATGATTTGCATTATTGTCCGGGTAGCAAGAATTATCGAAGACAGAATATAATGACGTTTTTTCCTGAATTATACATCGTAGCTCTCAAAAAGTGAATGGTTTACGTTCTTTATATATTTAATTTTTACATATATCAGAAATTTTTAGAAAACTGAAAATAATGATTTTGGCATTTCATATTACTTTCACAAATATATTTTATTTAGCTCTTTCGCAAAGTGAATTGCCGATGAATAATTGTATTAACGTAAATTTGATTTATATATAGCATAATATTAACGTTGCGGTGGCATAATGGTTTAGCACACATGACTGCCGATAACAACATCGTGAGATCAATATTTTATTCTTACCTATTTCAATAAAGTATGGAAAAACAAACAATATATTTGATAATTCAAAATTCATCTAATACAGTACATATAACGATATAACATGCATGTTTTAACATAGTACACGGATGTCAGGTTTGATTTACATATTCGGTGTTTTGTTTATAATGGTCCTTTTGTTATCCTGACTAAGAATGTCACTGATATAGTCTATCGTTTATGAGTCAGTGCTAAATGTGTAGTATTATTTGGAATTTTAGTGGTATGATTTTACTTTAATGGGCCATGGCCGATAATACAGTATTACCAAGCATTCTATTTAAATAATCTATCACGTTTTACTTTTCTCAACAAAAAAAGTTTGAAGATACAGTAAATATAAATTACCGTCTTTCAATCAAAGTATACTACCGTATTTGTACTCTTAGACATATCAGAATCGAATTAATCATGGAAGCCAGAATGTGTTTTGAGTTTTAACATGGATTGGCGGATATTAGTAAATTTTATCCCTCGCTTCTGGCTCCGTATAAAATACTATTCTCTGATGTTCTCGTGGCAAGTAGAATTTTGATTGGCTAAAAAGGTACTTTTAAAACTTCAGGGAAGCCGTGCGGTGACAGAAAATCAATAATCGCTCTCACCTATGTGCTGTCCATTTACATTGTGCACAGCAGACGACACACATTTCACAAGATGACAGAAAATCAATAATCGCTCTCTGTGATCTTTTTCCTATAATAAGGACATACTTATTAATGTTGGAACATTCAGATAGAAATGTTATCAGTCTCTAGATGTTATATATCCCGTTTTAAAGTGCAGTGGTTTTGCTAAAAGGTTCGACAACCACTGCCCTTTAAAACGGGATATATAACATCTCGAGACTAATATATCCGCCAATCCATGTTAAAACTCCCAACACATTCTGGCTTCCAGGATTTATTTCTTAATTATTCAACATGGATTATATCCTCTCCTGTCGCTGTTGCGCTGCTTTACCATGTTATGCAGTTGACTTGGTTCTTTTGACATTCTAATTACTGAGAATAATTTCCTCTCATGATTTAAAAAATAAAAAGATCAACATTCGGTTATAAAAAGATTTAAAAAAAGCAATTTACAGAGCTCAGCATTGACGAGTTTCTGCGGTTGCTAGGGATACTATTTGGTTACTAGGGACATTGTAAGGTTTAAGGAATTCTTATAATATATACTGGTTAGTAAATGATAAGATGTCTCTAGATCTGCTAAGGTGCTGTTGTAGAATTGTTTTTCTTGATTAAATAAAAGGTCCATGAAATCTACAGGAAAATACTGTGCATAGGGAAACCTGTTGCTATGGACGGGGCATAACTATGAATACAAATATCAAAATGTATTTTTGAAATATGAAATGACATTTGTAGTGTGTATAACTTGACAAAAATGTACCGCGTAATCAAATATCAAATCAAAAGATCGTAGATGTCAAAATTCAACCATTAATTGCAATAATATAGGCTAATTTAATGTTTACAAAACCGTTGCTAGGGTGACAAAACTACACAAAAATACTATATGCTACCATAGAGAATTGGAATATTATTTTTAGAGTGTACATACACAGAATATAACATTTTGTCGAAAAGACTATGCAAGATGTGTAAAATAAAACCACCATATTTGAATTTCCAATGATTAATTGGACCCTCCTCCATTTACGTTGCTAATCAACAAAAGACAAAGTGAAATCATAAAAAAAAATATTTTTCTTACCTTTCAATGATTGTGTTTAATATTATATCTATATAAACAGTTTCTGAGATTGGGCCAAAATCTACCCTTATCATACTCACTCCTTTGGAAGTCTAATCGCGTCATCAAATACGTTTGATTGGGCCATTACATTTTGGAAGGGATTGAATGCATGTTTAAATTGTCGACTGTGTGTTTGAAACAGATGCTCGCGTAAAGCTCAAACGAATTAGATGGTAACATTTGACGGTGTAAACACACTTTATACCCAACACCTTGTATATTAAAACATATACTTCCTGCTCACCTTACATCTCTCAAAAATATTATAGCATCCGAAATAATTAAAAGATATATTTTTGTAATTATTCATAGGTTCAAAATTAATTCGTTTTGGGTTTTTTTTTCTTTTGGAGTGGATGGGTGGTGGGGAGTGGGGGTATGATTATAATATAGTCATGTGCTCTGTTTCATTGATGTTATACATGTACTAAAGTGTTTAAATTATAAATAATGAATTTAAACATCTGTCAAAATGTTGTGATGTTATTGAGACAAGCTGTGGATAATTGAATTTCTTTGTATGATTAAATACCCGTTGCTTTATATAATCCTCTTCTACCTGTAATTCTATTGTAATTCATGTTATAACATTTGATACGTTTTAAGTCTAATTCCAAATGAATGGTTCATGTATAAACAATTTTATTTGTATTCTGTTTGCACTTTACAACATTCTGATATTCTACCGCAAGAAGAATGAATCATACATAATTTAAATGATTTTTAAACACTCCTTGCATATTTTGGAACACATATATAAAAGACAAATGTTTACACTTTGTGAACACGTAAGTAGTCTAATGTGTAGGAGTAGAGAACAAACATGGAACACAAATATGGACGCGTAGTGAACACACGCGCGGGACAAGTTTTTGACTAGTGAACACACGTGTGGGACACGTTTTCGTGTAGTGAACACACGTGCGTTACAAGTTTTCGCGCAGTGAACACACGTGCGGGACAAGTTTTCGCGTAGTGAACTCAGGGGCAATGATGATTGCTTTGTGAATTCGCGTGCAAGGATAAGGCATTCGGGTTATGACAAAGCGCATGTAGGTTAACGTACATACTTTGTAAACACACGCCTATAACGTGCATACTTTGTAAACACACGCCTATAACGTGCATACTTTGTAAGCACACACCTATAACGTACATACTTTGTAAACACACACCTATAACGTACATACTTTGTAAGCACACACCTATAACGTACATACTTTGTAAGCACACACCTATAACGTACATACTTTGTAAGCACACGCCTACTTATGTTCCGTGATCATTACTCGATAGAACTCATTTTCACAATCTTTTGAATACAAATATTGAATTCGCATGTTGAATTTCTGTTGCTAAGTAATTCCAAAGTTCTGGTCCATTAAATGAAAAAGCAAAAAAACTAAATCTAAATATGTGTGCCCTCTGTTTACGAATGAACAAAGTCGTCTTTGAATGTACAAAGTGGACATCACAAGCATAGTATCGAATGTACCTTGTTCTTTCCCTGATATAGCTGATGATTGTACAAAGTGGACATCACAATCATAGTATCGAATGTACCTTGTTCTTTCCCTGATATTGCTGATGAATGTACAAAGCGGACATCATCATCATCGTATCGAATGTACCTTGTTTTTACCCTGATACAGCTGATGAATGTACAAAGCGGACATCATCATCATAGGAACGCAATATACTGTATCAAAACTGAATTAAATATCAAACTTTAGCTGACCTAACACTGTAAGTTATGAACATTAAACATACAATTTCATCTCTATAACGTCTATTGTTAATTATTTATATAAAATATCATTATTTCTTATATTATTGTACATCTTGTTTATGAATTTATCTTTTGGTATTATTCAAGCAGTGAAAATTATATGTTGTATGTATAAATGTGTTATAATTCAAAAAGAATTAAATATGAAATGTTGTACCGTCATATGAGTTCACAATGATATTAATACTTGTAAAATATGAAACGTTTCAATTCTTCTTTAATGAGGCAAATTAAACAAACTACATATTGAATGGAAAACAAATTGTAACAACCACGACGTTAAGGATGTATCAAGATGTTCCCTGATAGATATAGACAGCTTAATTATACACGGATCACTGGCGGGTGAACTTTACATACTGAACGTTACAACATCACAAAATGAAAAAAGTATTAAAAACAAACTATCTATGGAGAATGATAACATAATTGTCAAATTAATTTCAATATGATGAAGCACTTTCCTCCTATTCTAAGTGTGTTTAACCATTTAGTTTAATAACCAAGGTGGCTAAGCTTCTGGTGACCGTTTCACTAAAGTGATCGTAAATCGTAAGTCTAAGATCACTCTTAAGATTTCCTTACGTGTACGTATACGTGCGTTTCACTAAACTAGTCCTAATCGTAAGAGTTGCGACTTACGACTTGCGACGGTTCCGTGGCGTTAGTCCGAAGGTCCATTAGTCCGAAGGTTCGTTAGTCCGAAGGTCCATTAGTCCGAAGGTCCATTAGTCCGAAGGTCCATTAGTCCGAAGGTTCGTTAGTCCGAAGGTCCGTTTGTCCTAATGTCGACCACCCATACGTTTGAACTCTGTTATTTCTGGTTTGAATAAACGTATATATTCAACGTTGCACGACGTTTGAGCGCATTGCTCCTACATTTGAGCGCGAAAAATCCTACGTTTGAGCGCAAAAAAATCCACGATTGAGCGCATTTTACCTTAGCTATTTACTATTTACCTGAGAAAAAAAAGAAATTATTATAAAAATTTGAGCCGAAGAAAATAAATCTTGATTTTGAACTTGGAATGGTCAACCTTCTAAGAGAAGAATTCAGGGAAGTCGATATTAAAGGTTGTAGGCTTCATCTTGGTCAAGCGTGGTATAGAAAAATTCAGTCTCTTGGTCTTGCACAGGACTACAAAGATAAATCTAGTGAAATTGGTAAATGGCTATCCCATTTTTTTGGACTTCCCTTTCTACCTCCTGATGAAACCGTATGCAGTTTTGTAGAGGAGATGATACCAGAGGCATCCACAAAGGAACGAAATTCTAAGTTCTCTGACTATTTATTAGAAACCTATGTGGACGAAAACTCAAAATATCCTCCTACAATGTGGGCTTCAAAACCTTGCAGTACAGCTAAACGCATTAACAATGGCCCGGAGTGCTTTCACAGTCACTTCAATGATCAGTTTTATTCTGCGCACCCATGTATATATGTATTCATTGATGTGTTAAATCAAATACAGACAACTACATTCATTAAAATTCGAGGTCTTGACAACCCCGCTACAGTCAGGCGCACCGAGAAGGAAAAACTTGCGTTTTCCTTAGAACAATACCGTAGGTTAGAGACAGGAGAAATTTCTAGAGCAACTTACATGAAGTCAATGGGGTTGAAATTTTCCGCAACAACCGATTTGTAAGATTTTAGTGCTACTTTTATAAACATTTTTAAACATTCTTAAATCTATTTCATAAAACATTTTAAATAAATCCTTTGATGTTTTTCTGTGTTTTTTAGTGCTGTAATCTTTTATAATAAAGTGTATATATTTTTATTTCTATTATTCACATTTTTAGATATTAAATTCCCAGGCAAACCACAGGTAAAATGCGCTCAAACGTAACACACTTAAAATTGAAAATGCGCTCAAACGTAGTGCGCCCATATTCAACCCGTATACCTTTTTTGTCCCCCGCCGCGAAGCAACGGAGTGACACAGTAATGGTCTGCGTTCGTCCATCCGTCCTTGTGCAAACGTGTATCTTAAAGTAGTGTTACTATAAATTAAGGTATAAAACAACAAAGTACCGAAATTGCAGGAAATAATGATTTTTTTTCTAGTTTAACCCGTACGTTTTTTCCTACATGTAATATGCATAAAACATTTGTTTGATGATCTTTTATCATATCAGGCGCGTAGCTTATCAGGCGCGTAGCTGCCTTTACGCAAAAAATCTATTGCTTGCACATCATTTCGGCAAAAAAAAATTTGTTTGCTTGCACTAAAAATATTATTATTGACATGGGAAGAATCCCACTTTTTCAGTATGATTAATAATCATTATAGCGTGTTTTATATGCGATCTGGTAGAAGTGGTCAAAGAGAATGAAGTTGTTTTTAATCAGTTAACATCGGAACGAAACGACCAAACTGTGTGGGACTCGATCGTTATTTGATATGGCCGTTTCTATTGCCGATCAGTTTGAAATTCTACCGACTATTCCAAGGAGAACGGGCCGACAGATCAATCGAGCTGGTCATCCCGCTGATAACCCTAGCCAGTTTTGGCAGCAATCTATGTACTACCCGTTTATGAACTATTACATAACAGAGCTTACCGCGAGATTACTTGAAAATGGCGGCAGATACCAGGCACAATACTTGATACCAATGAACTTGCCTAGACTAACACCAGACACCGTAGACGTTATATTTGACACATACAAAACCGATTTACGCTGCGACATAGTTATGTTTTAAAGCCGAAATCAAAAGGTGGCAAGCCCGTTGGGCAACATTGACAACCGCTAAACCATCGAATCTGAAGGACACCCTTAACGTCACAAACGAAGAGCTCTATCCTTCGATCAGCACCGTTTTGTTGATACTTTTGTTAAGAAAAAAAATCCCAGTTGTTAATTGGATCAACAACGGGTCTTAAAAATAATCTAATATTTAGATATCTTTTAAATTTTAATATATAAATATCTTTTAAGTTTTAAGCTTAAACATATTTGGTTAAGATCAGAGTTTTAGTGGAGGGTTTACTTCATTGGAATGATTTCCATATATTTCAGAGACGACGCGGTTTTTTTCTCTCTTTTTTTTCTAGACTTAGCACGCTTGGATCCATAACTACAAAACAGGGGTTTGGTGCAATTTTTGGCGTGTTTTCTACAAAATGTTTTAAGTTTTACCTATATTTGCCGATTACACATTTTGTTTTGCCAGCAAAAGATGGGCGTACAGCCTACAACCCACCTGGATAGACCACTGCTTAGTCAGGATGAGTATCTTGCTTCTCTTACTTAATTTGATAAAGGACTGAATATTAAATCAATTCAACACTGTTCGATACCTATCTTTTGGACGAAAAACAAGACTAACGGACCTTAAAACGTTCGGACTAACGGACCTTCGGACTAATGAACCTTCGGACTAACGGATCTTCGGACTAATGAACCTTCGGAGTAATGGACCTTCGGACTATCGAGCGGTCACCCTTGCGACAAGTAACATCTCCTATAATGGAGGTAAAAAGATACATTGTATCATATATAATGATTGATTTTTGGTGTTTAACGCCACTTTAAGCAGTATTTCAGCCAGTGGTGGAAGAAGCCGGAGTACCCGGACAGAACCACCGACCATGGGCAAGTAACTGGTAAACTTTATCACTTGCGACTGCGAGTCGAGTGCACCCTTTTTTTAATTTACAAAACCGGGCGCGAACCCACGCCGTATTGGTGATAGGCTTGTATTATGAGTTGTTAGGTAATCCAACTACCTAACTCATTGAGCCACCCGGGCCCTATATTTTATCTATAAATCCAACAGATCGGAAGCTGATTACATTAATAATCACATTTTAAATGTTAAATGTGTTTAAATACATTTTTAATATTCAACTAATTATAAAACTCTAAAGTGATTTTTTAAATGAATAAACCAAAGCTATCAGAAAGGATTTGGGTAGTTTTATTGCATCACTACATTAAACAACAGAAATACGCATCTTACAATATTCATCTTCGCTAGCCAAGGGTTACAATTCGGGTCCCCCTTCTCTCCACCCTTGGCGGATCTAGAATACATTTTGAGGATTCGCGCTTTAATATTTCATTGGTTACGGCTACCAGTACACGTATCCAATCAGAAGACGTTTTACACGGAGCACATGTTATCGAAGAAATGTAAGCAAAGATGCCACTTCCCGTTTTGGTTCCAATGAAAACATCTTTCCCGTCTGCCAAAGCTTTGCAACTTTTCACTTAGTTGACAGTAACTGCTTCCAAATTAAATTTATCACAAATAAGTTTTTCTTCACTGGGCGCTGCCATATTTAACTCTCCAACATACGTATAACAAAACGATTCTGATTGGCTGGCGATAACGACTATCTAAGGGGCGCAACTTCGATCAACCACCAGGTGGCATTGCGCGCGAATTTCAAAATGTATTCTAGATCCGCCAAGGGTGGAGAGAAGGGGGACCCGAATCGTAACCCTTGGCTAGCGAAGATGACAATATTATACCTTAACATGTACATGTACTGTTGATTTATATTCATAGTGAGTGTTTTAACTCAATAAAAACTACCAATGAATATAACATTTGGACTGCTAGAATATCTGTTGCCTTCAAAATTGTTGGTTTTTTTTATACATGTATGTATATTTGTATTTACGTTATTCTGATATTTTTTGTTTTCATTTTAAAGGATGACGAAAGAGGTGAATAATCCATATTGCATCGTCAGTCATGCTGCAAAATGCAGAAACTGTTATGAGTAAATTAAATATATTCTAAATAACAGGTAATCCATGCGATTGCAAAAAAAAGTATCAGGTACATTTTACGGACAATTGTAATGCTTTCTCCGGGCAAAAGTAATACCTGTTAATCTCCAAATCCTCGCAAATGTAATGCACCCTCTGTGTGTGCTTAATTTTATTTTTGAACCATTGTTTGTACATGTACCCGATATACATGTAGTTCTTTTCTAGAAATTTCTTCTAGGTACACATTCGTTAATAAAATATGTTGATGAATTGTAAATGCAGAACTGAAACAAACAATAAAGCGTAGCTGTTTTAATGATTTGCTATGACTCTCAAAATATAAAAAATGTAGCGTGCATCTAATTGCTCGCTTCATTTGATTAATGTTCATATTAAAAAATACAGATAACAATTCTTCTCTTCAAAAATTAGGTTTACGATTTACGACTTACAAGTACCTTCCACCACTCTTAACTTTGCGATCACTTTTTATCGTAAGTTGTAAATCCTATTTATTAGTGAAACGATCGTAACTCTTAAGAGTACACTTACATCTACGTTTACGACTTACGAAAATGAATGACATAAAAACTATTTTGTGACGTTTTGGTCATAGGAGAAACAAATTCTCTCTTTGCTACCGATGGATTATGCTACTTCTCCACTCTCGATAGTTAAATATTCTAACAACTACCTGTGCAATCAGTGCCTATCACCACTAATGTTGTGAGTGGGAACCCCGTTCATGGCGAGGTGTACTCGATACAAATTTATGTGATAAAGTTTGACAGTGGTTTTCTCCGGAGAATCCGCTTTCCTCCACCAATAAAACTGACCGCCACGATATAAGTAAAACAATTGTTGAAAGTGGCGTTAAACACCTGAAACCAATCAAACCTATATATTTTAATTGTAAAGCCACCACTAAAGCTTGACCTTTACAATATAATTATAGCGAGAAGAGAAATATCATACTCCATTTGTAGTAGAAGTATAATCTATATGTAGGTCAATAGTGGCATTTTCTTTTACAACAGATAAATAGGCTGTTAGTTGAAGATTATTGTATAAATATGACATGTAAATGCACATTGTAATTGCAGTTTTAAACCAGTTTAATTTTTGCATCAAATTCTGCAATTTATGTGTATGTTTTGTATATCTTTTGGCCATTGTGTTGTCTGTTCTTCTTCTATTTACGGATTCTGATTGCCCCATTGGTATCGCCAAACTTTATTTATGTGTCTATGGATAACTGGTTTTAAAATTAGCGCAATTTAAAGATTTGAGTGATTATTATTTAGCACTATGGTGATAAAACTGTCCGCATGTAGACATGTCGCTCTTTTGGATACATTCCGAGTCCATGAGTCTTTGTTTTTACTCATTAATGATACGTTCGTAGTAGTGAAGCAGACAAATTATTATGCCACTCGCATAGTATAAGTTTGACCCGAACGTTGAAAGAATCCAAGATCTAAATCTGTTAATGATAGTACGAAGTACGATAGCGATTACACTGAAAACAAGATAGACATGACACAAAACTAACTCAGTATATTTAATTTTATTGTATACTGTATATAAAATGTATACGTTATAGGATAAAGTCATGAAAAATAATGTATAATATACCGGTATATCTAAGCTGTATATAATGTATATCTAAGCTATATATAATGTATATCTAAACTATATAACCTTATAATAAGCTAAACAATAGATTCTCCTTGGAATACCAATGGGCGTTGATTTAGGATGTGCCATCTTATTGGTCCACGGTGTATCATCCACTCAGTGATCGATGTTTCGGTACTGACATTATTATATAAGATGTATTCATGTACAATATCTAAATAATTATTATTAAAACTAAGGTGTATCCCCCATCAGACTTAGATGACCTTAGCCGAATGTGATATCCTTATTAGACCGATTGGGTTTCTTCTTCCCGAACGGCGTTTAAATTATTTATATCACTAAATCATTTACTGTTAAGCCTACCAGAAGAATTGTATTTCAGAAATCCATCCTGCGCACTACATTAGATATCTAGGCTTTTATTACCATCAATTTAATTGATATTACTATAAAAAAAATGGAAATAATTAAATAATGATATAAATATAAAAAATATTATATACAGATCTCAGCAAACATACAATGGGAAAATATACATATTCTAACCGTGCATCATTACTATGGGGAAATAATAATATTTAAGTGTATACCTACTTGTAATACAACTGAGATAAACAGTAGAAACAAGACCACGTTTTACCCTGAAAACCTAGAGGTTATACAATCATATTATGGTTCATATTTCCAGTAAGACCAGAAAAAATATAAGAAGGTACCAATTGCCAAAATAATCACCATGCCAATTCTTAGTATTATTTTAGCACACGGATCCTGTTTTAATGACTGAACCATTTTAATGTGTTCTTCTAAAGCTTTCTTCTTTTCTTCATCCTTCTCTGATCCACCAAATCCACATAAAACATTTAACGTTTTATCCCCGCAAGATAAGTCTAAAAAAAGAAAATACTTGTCTATAACTGAAAAACATCATAACATGCCACCATGACTTGGTTTATCGTTACGGAATATCTGTGTCACAAATGACCACGGATATGTTCCACTTGTCGTAAACACTTCCCGGTCCTTTCCTCGGTCATGACTTACAACCGGCTTTGTAACTAGATTAACACGACGGGTGTCACTAGAGGAGCAGGAACTGCTTACCCTTCCGGGGCACCCGAGTTCACCCCGGTTGTGTGTGGGGTTCGTGTTACTGTATCTTTAGTTTTATGTGTATGCTTTGTAGATCGTTGTTTGTCCTTGTGTACTTTTTCTTCTGGCCATTGTGTTGTCTGATGTCTATACGGAATCTGATTACCCCTTTGGTATCTTCATACTCTTCATATTGAATGCCAGTGGTGAATGCCTCAAGATTAACCAGACTTTTCACTGTACGGTCGGTAAATCTGTGAGCCAATACTTAAAGTCGTTAAACATAAGCAAATACTGAAAGTCGTTAAACATGAACAAATACTGAAAGTCGCCAACCATGACCAAATAATGAAAGTCGTTAAACATGAACAAATACTGAAAGTCGCTAAGCATGAACAAATAATGAAAGTCGTTAAGCATGAACAAATAATGAAAGTCGTTAAACATGAACAAACACGGAAAGTCGTTATACATGAACAAATACGGAAAGTCGTTAAACATGAAAAAAATACTGAAAGTCGTTAAACATAAACAAATACTGAAAGTCGTTAAACATGAACAAATACTGAAAGTCGTTAAACATGAACAAATACGGAAAGTCGCCAACCATGAACAAATAATGAAAGTCGTTAAACATGAACAAATACGAAAAGTCGCTAAGCATGAACAAATAATGAAAGTCGTTAAGCATGAACAAATAATGAAAGTCGTTAAACATGAACAAATACGGAAAGTCGTTAAACATGAACAAATACTGAAAGTCGTTAAACATGAACAAATACTGAAAGTCGTTAAACATAAACAAATACGGAAAGTCGCTAAACATGAACAAATAATGAAAGTCGCTCAACATGAAAAAATAATGAAAGTATTTAAACATGAACAAATACTGAAAGTCGTTAAACATGAACAAATAATTAAAGTCGTTAAACATGAACAAATACTGAAAGTCGTTAAACATGAACAAATACGGAAAGTCGCTAAACATGAACAAATAATGAAAGTCGCTCAACATGAAAAAATAATGAAAGTATTTAAACATGAACAAATACTGAAAGTCGTTAAACATGAACAAATAATTAAAGTCGCTAAACATGAACAAATACTGAAAGTCTTTAAGCATGAACAAATACTGAAAGTCGTTAAACATGAACAAATACTGAAAGTCGTTAAACTCGAACAAATACTGAAAGTCGTTAAACATGAACAAATACTGAAAGTCGTTAAACATGAACAAATACTGAAAGTCGTTAAACATAAAAAAATACTGAAAGTCGTTAAACATGAACAAATAATGAAAGTTGTTAGACATGAACAAATACTGAAAGTCGTTGAACATGAACAAATACTGAAGGTCGTTAGACATGAACAAATATTGAAAGTCATTAAACATAAACATATACTGAAAGTCGTTAAGCATGAACAAATACTAAAAGTCGTTAGACATGAACAAATACTGAACAAATACTGAAAGTCGTTAAACATGAACAAATACTGAAAGTCGTTAAACATGAACAAATACTGAAAGTCATTAAACATGAACAAATACTGAAAGTCGTTAAACATGAACAAATACGGAAAGTCGTTAAACATGAACAAATAATGAAAGTCGTTAAACATGAACAAATACTGAAAGTCGTTAAACATGAACAAATACTGAAAATCGATAAACATGAACAAATACGGAAAGTCGTTAAACATGAACAAATACTGAAAGTCTTTAAACAAGAACAAATACTGAAAGTCATTAAGCATGAACAAATACTGAAAGTCGTTAAGCATGAACAAATACTGAAAGTCGTTAAACATGAACAAATACTGAAAGTTGTTAGACATGAACAAATACTGAAAGTCGTTAAACATGAACAAATACTGAAGGTCGTTAGACATGAACATATAATGAAAGTCGTTAAACATGAACAAATAATTAAAGTTGTTAAACATGAACAAATACTGAAAGTCGTTAAACATGAACAAATACTGAAAGTCGATAAACATGAACAAATACTGAAAGTCGTTAAACATGAACAAATACTGAAAGTCGTTAATCATGAACAAATACTGAAAGTCGTTAAGCATGAACAAATACTGAAAGTCGTTAAACATGAACAAATACTGAAAGTCGTTAAACATGAACAAATACTGAAAGTTGTTAAACATGAACAAATACTGAAAGTCGTTAAACATGAACAAATACTGAAATTCGTTAATCATGAACAAATACTGAAAGTCGTTAAACATGAACAAATACTGAAAGTCGTTAAACAAAAACAAATACTGAAAGTCGTTAACCATAAACAAATACTGAAAGTCATTAAACATGAACAAATACTGAAAGTCGCTAAACATGAACAAATACTGAAAGTCGTTAAACATGAACAAATACTGAAAGTCGCTAAATATGAACAAATACTGAAAGTCGTTAAACATGAACAAATAATGAAAGTTGTTAGACATGAACAAATACTGAAAGTCGTTAAACATGAACAAATACTGAAGGTCGTTAAACATGAACAAATAATGAAAGTCGTTAAACATGAACAAATAATTAAAGTCGTTAAACATGAACAAATACTGAAAGTCGTTAAGCATGAACAAACACTGAAAGTCGTTAAACATGAACAAATACTGAGAAGTCGCTAAACAGGAACAAATACTGAAAGTCGTTAAACTTGAACAAATACTGAAAGTCGATAAACATGAACAAATACTGAAAGTCGTTAATCATGAACAAATACTGAAAGTCGTTAAGCATGAACAAATACTGAAAGTCGTTAAACATGAACAAATACTGAAAGTCGTTGAACATAAACAAATACTGAAAGTCGTTATCCATAAACAAATACTGAAAGTCATTAAACATGAACAAATACTGAAAGTCGTTAAACATGAACAAATACTGAAAGTCGTTAAACATGAACAAATAATGAAAGTTGTTAGACATGAACAAATACTGAAAGTCGTTAAACATGAACAAATACTGAAAGTCGTTAAACATGAACAAATAATGAAAGTTGTTAGACATGAACAAATACTGAAAGTCGTTAAACATGAACAAATACTGAAGGTCGTTAGACATGAACATATAATGAAAGTCGTTAAACATGAACAAATACTGAAAGTCGTTAAACATGAACAAATACTGAAAGTCGTTAAACATGAACAAATACTGAAAGTCATTAAACATGAACAAATACTGAAAGTCGTTAAACATGAACAAATACGGAAAGTCGTTAAACATGAACAAATAATGAAAGTCGTTAAACATGAACAAATACTGAAAGTCGTTAAACATGAACAAATACTGAAAATCGATAAACATGAACAAATACGGAAAGTCGTTAAACATGAACAAATACTGAAATTCTTTAAGCAAGAACAAATACTGAAAGTCATTAAGCATGAACAAATACTGAAAGTCGTTAAGCATGAACAAATACTGAAAGTCGTTAAGCATGAACAAATACTGAAAGTCGTTAAACATAAACAAATAATGAAAGTTGTTAGACATGAACAAATACTGAAAGTCGTTAAACATGAACAAATACTGAAGGTCGTTAGACATGAACATATAATGAAAGTCGTTAAACATGAACAAATAATTAAAGTTGTTAAACATGAACAAATACTGAAAGTCGTTAAACATGAACAAATACTGAAAGTCGATAAACATGAACAAATACTGAAAGTCGATAAACATGAACAAATACTGAAAGTCGTTAATCATGAACAAATACTGAAAGTCGTTAAGCATGAACAAATACTGAAAGTCGTTAAACATGAACAAATACTGAAAGTCGTTAAACATGAACAAATACTGAAAGTCGTTAAACATGAACAAATACGGAAAGTCGCTAGACATGAACAAATAATGAAAGTCGCTCAACATGAAAAAATAATGAAAGTATTTAAACATGAACAAATACTGAAAGTCGTTAAACATGAACAAATAATTAAAGTCGCTAAACATGAACAAATACTGAAAGTCTTTAAGCATGAACAAATACTGAAAGTCGTTAAACATGAACAAATACTGAAAGTCGTTAAACTCGAACAAATACTGAAAGTCGTTAAACATGAACAAATACTGAAAGTCGTTAAACATGAACAAATACTGAAAGTCGTTAAACATAAAAAAATACTGAAAGTCGTTAAACATGAACAAATAATGAAAGTTGTTAGACATGAACAAATACTGAAAGTCGTTGAACATGAACAAATACTGAAGGTCGTTAGACATGAACAAATATTGAAAGTCATTAAACATAAACATATACTGAAAGTCGTTAAGCATGAACAAATACTAAAAGTCGTTAGACATGAACAAATACTGAACAAATACTGAAAGTCGTTAAACATGAACAAATACTGAAAGTCGTTAAACATGAACAAATACTGAAAGTCATTAAACATGAACAAATACTGAAAGTCGTTAAACATGAACAAATACGGAAAGTCGTTAAACATGAACAAATAATGAAAGTCGTTAAACATGAACAAATACTGAAAGTCGTTAAACATGAACAAATACTGAAAATCGATAAACATGAACAAATACGGAAAGTCGTTAAACATGAACAAATACTGAAAGTCTTTAAACAAGAACAAATACTGAAAGTCATTAAGCATGAACAAATACTGAAAGTCGTTAAGCATGAACAAATACTGAAAGTCGTTAAACATGAACAAATACTGAAAGTCGTTAAACATGAACAAATACTGAAAGTTGTTAGACATGAACAAATACTGAAAGTCGTTAAACATGAACAAATACTGAAGGTCGTTAGACATGAACATATAATGAAAGTCGTTAAACATGAACAAATAATTAAAGTTGTTAAACATGAACAAATACTGAAAGTCGTTAAACATGAACAAATACTGAAAGTCGATAAACATGAACAAATACTGAAAGTCGTTAAACATGAACAAATACTGAAAGTCGTTAATCATGAACAAATACTGAAAGTCGTTAAGCATGAACAAATACTGAAAGTCGTTAAACATGAACAAATACTGAAAGTCGTTAAACATGAACAAATACTGAAAGTTGTTAAACATGAACAAATACTGAAAGTCGTTAAACATGAACAAATACTGAAATTCGTTAATCATGAACAAATACTGAAAGTCGTTAAACATGAACAAATACTGAAAGTCGTTAAACAAAAACAAATACTGAAAGTCGTTAACCATAAACAAATACTGAAAGTCATTAAACATGAACAAATACTGAAAGTCGCTAAACATGAACAAATACTGAAAGTCGTTAAACATGAACAAATACTGAAAGTCGCTAAATATGAACAAATACTGAAAGTCGCTAAACATGAACAAATACTGAAAGTCGTTAAGCATGAACAAATACTGAAAGTCGTTAAACATAAACAAATACTGAAAGTCGTTAAACATGAACAAATAATGAAAGTTGTTAGACATGAACAAATACTGAAAGTCGTTAAACATGAACAAATACTGAAGGTCGTTAAACATGAACAAATAATGAAAGTCGTTAAACATGAACAAATAATTAAAGTCGTTAAACATGAACAAATACTGAAAGTCGTTAAGCATGAACAAACACTGAAAGTCGTTAAACATGAACAAATACTGAGAAGTCGCTAAACAGGAACAAATACTGAAAGTCGTTAAACTTGAACAAATACTGAAAGTCGATAAACATGAACAAATACTGAAAGTCGTTAATCATGAACAAATACTGAAAGTCGTTAAGCATGAACAAATACTGAAAGTCGTTAAACATGAACAAATACTGAAAGTCGTTGAACATAAACAAATACTGAAAGTCGTTATCCATAAACAAATACTGAAAGTCATTAAACATGAACAAATACTGAAAGTCGTTAAACATGAACAAATACTGAAAGTCGTTAAACATGAACAAATAATGAAAGTTGTTAGACATGAACAAATACTGAAAGTCGTTAAACATGAACAAATACTGAAAGTCGTTAAACATGAACAAATAATGAAAGTTGTTAGACATGAACAAATACTGAAAGTCGTTAAACATGAACAAATACTGAAGGTCGTTAGACATGAACATATAATGAAAGTCGTTAAACATGAACAAATACTGAAAGTCGTTAAACATGAACAAATACTGAAAGTCGTTAAACATGAACAAATACTGAAAGTCATTAAACATGAACAAATACTGAAAGTCGTTAAACATGAACAAATACGGAAAGTCGTTAAACATGAACAAATAATGAAAGTCGTTAAACATGAACAAATACTGAAAGTCGTTAAACATGAACAAATACTGAAAATCGATAAACATGAACAAATACGGAAAGTCGTTAAACATGAACAAATACTGAAATTCTTTAAGCAAGAACAAATACTGAAAGTCATTAAGCATGAACAAATACTGAAAGTCGTTAAGCATGAACAAATACTGAAAGTCGTTAAACATGAACAAATACTGAAAGTCGTTAAACATACACAAATAATGAAAGTTGTTAGACATGAACAAATACTGAAAGTCGTTAAACATGAACAAATACTGAAGGTCGTTAGACATGAACATATAATGAAAGTCGTTAAACATGAACAAATAATTAAAGTTGTTAAACATGAACAAATACTGAAAGTCGTTAAACATGAACAAATACTGAAAGTCGATAAACATGAACAAATACTGAAAGTCGATAAACATGAACAAATACTGAAAGTCGTTAATCATGAACAAATACTGAAAGTCGTTAAGCATGAACAAATACTGAAAGTCGTTAAACATGAACAAATACTGAAAGTCGTTAAACATGAACAAATACTGAAAGTCGTTAAACATGAACAAATACTGAAAGTTGTTAAACATGAACAAATAATGAAAGTCGTTAAACATGAACAAATACTGAAATTCGTTAATCATGAACAAATACTGAAAGTCGTTAAACATGAACAAATACTGAAAGTCGTTAAACAAAAACAAATACTGAAAGTCGTTAACCATAAACAAATACTGAAAGTCATTAAACATGAACAAATACCGAAAGTCGCTAAACATGAACAAATACTGAAAGTCGTTAAACATGAACAAATACTGAAAGTCGCTAAATATGAACAAATACTGAAAGTCGATAAACATGAACAAATACTGAAAGTCGTTAAGCATGAACAAATACTGAAAGTCGTTAAACATGAACAAATACTGAAAGTCGTTAAACATGAACAAATAATGAAAGTTGTTAGACATGAACAAATACTGAAAGTCGTTAAACATGAACAAATACTGAAGGTCGTTAAACATGAACAAATAATGAAAGTCGTTAAACATGAACAAATAATTAAAGTCGTTAAACATGAACAAATACTGAAAGTCGTTAAGCATGAACAAACACTGAAAGTCGTTAAACATGAACAAATACTGAGAAGTCGCTAAACAGGAACAAATACTGAAAGTCGTTAAACTTGAACAAATACTGAAAGTCGATAAACATGAACAAATACTGAAAGTCGTTAATCATGAACAAATACTGAAAGTCGTTAAGCATGAACAAATACTGAAAGTCGTTAAACATGAACAAATACTGAAAGTCGTTGAACATAAACAAATACTGAAAGTCGTTATCCATAAACAAATACTGAAAGTCATTAAACATGAACAAATACTGAAAGTCGTTAAACATGAACAAATACTGAAAGTCGTTAAACATGAACAAATACTGAAAGTCGCTAAATATGAACAAATACTGAAAGTCGTTTATCATGAACAAATACTGAGAGTCGCTAAGCATAAACAAATACTGAAAGCTGCTAAACATAACCAAATACTGAAAGTCGCTAAACATAAACAAATACTGAAAGTTGTTAAGCATAAACAAATACTGAAAGTTGTTAAACATAAACAAATACCGAAAGTCGTTAAACATGAACAAATACTGAAAGTCGTTAAGCATGAACAAATAATGAAAGTCGTTAAACATGAACAAATACTGAAAGTCGTTGAACATAAACAAATACTGAAAGTCGTTATCCATAAACAAATACTGAAAGTCATTAAACATGAACAAATACTGAAAGTCGTTAAACATGAACAAATACTGAAAGTCGTTAAACATGAACAAATACTGAAAGTCGCTAAATATGAACAAATACTGAAAGTCGTTAAACATGAACAAATACTGAGAGTCGCTAAGCATAAACAAATACTGAAAGCTGCTAAACATAAACAAATACTGAAAGTCGCTAAACATAAACAAATACTGAAAGTTGTTAAACATAAACAAATACTGAAAGTTGTTAAACATAAACAAATACCGAAAGTCGTTAAACATGAACAAATACAGAAAGTCGTTAAACATGAACAAATACTGAAAGTCGTTAAACATGAACAAATAATGAAAGTTGTTAGACATGAACAAATACTGAAAGTCGTTAAACATGAACAAATACTGAAAGTCGTTAAACATGAACAAATAATGAAAGTTGTTAGACATGAACAAATACTGAAAGTCGTTAAACATGAACAAATACTGAAGGTCGTTAGACATGAACATATAATGAAAGTCGTTAAACATGAACAAATACTGAAAGTCGTTAAACATGAACAAATACTGAAAGTCGTTAAACATGAACAAATACTGAAAGTCATTAAACATGAACAAATACTGAAAGTCGTTAAACATGAACAAATACGGAAAGTCGTTAAACATGAACAAATAATGAAAGTCGTTAAACATGAACAAATACTGAAAGTCGTTAAACATGAACAAATACTGAAAATCGATAAACATGAACAAATACGGAAAGTCGTTAAACATGAACAAATACTGAAATTCTTTAAGCAAGAACAAATACTGAAAGTCATTAAGCATGAACAAATACTGAAAGTCGTTAAGCATGAACAAATACTGAAAGTCGTTAAACATGAACAAATACTGAAAGTCGTTAAACATAAACAAATAATGAAAGTTGTTAGACATGAACAAATACTGAAAGTCGTTAAACATGAACAAATACTGAAGGTCGTTAGACATGAACATATAATGAAAGTCGTTAAACATGAACAAATAATTAAAGTTGTTAAACATGAACAAATACTGAAAGTCGTTAAACATGAACAAATACTGAAAGTCGATAAACATGAACAAATACTGAAAGTCGATAAACATGAACAAATACTGAAAGTCGTTAATCATGAACAAATACTGAAAGTCGTTAAGCATGAACAAATACTGAAAGTCGTTAAACATGAACAAATACTGAAAGTCGTTAAACATGAACAAATACTGAAAGTCGTTAAACATGAACAAATACTGAAAGTTGATAAACATGAACAAATAATGAAAGTCGTTAAACATGAACAAATACTGAAATTCGTTAATCATGAACAAATACTGAAAGTCGTTAAACATGAACAAATACTGAAAGTCGTTAAACAAAAACAAATACTGAAAGTCGTTAACCATAAACAAATACTGAAAGTCATTAAACATGAACAAATACCGAAAGTCGCTAAACATGAACAAATACTGAAAGTCGTTAAACATGAACAAATACTGAAAGTCGCTAAATATGAACAAATACTGAAAGTCGCTAAACATGAACAAATACTGAAAGTCGTTAAGCATGAACAAATACTGAAAGTCGTTAAACATAAACAAATACTGAAAGTCGTTAAACATGAACAAATAATGAAAGTTGTTAGACATGAACAAATACTGAAAGTCGTTAAACATGAACAAATACTGAAGGTCGTTAAACATGAACAAATAATGAAAGTCGTTAAACATGAACAAATAATTAAAGTCGTTAAACATGAACAAATACTGAAAGTCGTTAAGCATGAACAAACACTGAAAGTCGTTAAACATGAACAAATACTGAGAAGTCGCTAAACAGGAACAAATACTGAAAGTCGTTAAACTTGAACAAATACTGAAAGTCGATAAACATGAACAAATACTGAAAGTCGCTAAACATGAACAAATACTGAAAGTCGCTAAATATGAACAAATACTGAAAGTCTTTAAACATGAACAAACACTGAAAGTCGTTAAGCATGAACAAATACTGAGAGTCGTTAAACATGAACAAATACTGAAAGTCGTTAAACATTAGTCGAAAGCCAAATAAAAAATATAATTTCAAATAATTTGAATAAATCTTTTCTTTATTAAAAGCAGACGAAACATTTCATGAAAAGTGAAAAAACTTCAATGAAGCTAAAATAAACCGAAGGTACAATCAAGAATGAACAATATAGTGACACATACAGCATTGGGCATAAGACGCAGAACGAAGACAAAATAAATAAAAAATAATACAACACTGGAAAATTATGATCAACACGGACCCCATCCAGGTGGAACCCAAGTGATTGTGAAGGGTAAGCAGTTCCTCTTATTGAACATGCACCCTGTGTTTTACTCATAGTGAAATACGACGGCGACTAAACACCACAAAACGTGAGAAAACTCCAACAAGGCAACACCTAGTAAGGCGAACCAACATCATAATCGGTTAGTCAACACTAAATGAGAAGCTATATATACAAGTGACACGAACATCATCGGATATGGAAATCATGTTGGACACCATAATAACCCGGAAGGAAGAAGTTCCTGTTCCACTAGTGACACCCGTCGTGCTCCTATGGTTACAAACCCGGTGATGTCATGAATGAGGAAAAGGTCGCATTGTGATTACGACAAGCGGAATATATCCGTGGTCATTTTTGACACAGATATTCCGTAACGGAATATTGTCTTCGTTTCATGTCTTGTGCTATCCAGATCATTTAATTTCACGTTCCGCTATATATATGATGTCTTTTCACTAAATAATTCTAGGTTTGGTGGTTTTGTTGATCGCAGCTATCCCATTGATCTTGAAAGAAAGGATACCACAAATACAGATAGATCTGCTTCATACTTTGACCTGCAGCTCAAAATTGGCAGTGAGAGGCGGTTAAGAACGAAAATTTACGATAAAAAATATGATTTTAATTTTTCCATAGTGAACTTTCCATTTATATGTAGCAACATTCCAGCAGCACCTGCATATTGAGTATATATCTCTCAGTTGATACGATATTCCAGAGCTTGTGGTTCCTATCAGTATTTCCGTTATAGAAGGTTGCCTCTAACAAGGAAGCTACTGAACCAACGGTTCCTCTTAGATAAGTTGAAGTCATCACTTCGAAAGTTTTGCGGTCGCCACCATGACTTGGTTGACTGTTATGGAATATATGTGTCACAAATGACAACAGATATCTTCCACTTGTCGTAAACACTTTCCGGTCCTTTCCCCATTCATGACTTATCACCGGGTTTGTAACTAGATAAACAGGACGGGTGCCATAAGTGGTGCAGGAACTGTTTTTTCTAACATTTATTTAATTTGTATCGCTATAATTGACAGTTAAGTTCGTCATCGTATATGTCGTCAAAATCGGAGGTCAATATCACAAAAGTATGTAACAAACTATTGCAAATATAAGTAAATGAAACACAAATTAGGAAAAGATATCAATAAGTCTTTTACACAATATAAATATTGTACAATCTCGTGATATAATCTAATATTAGAAACACTACCTTCTGTATCCTCCTGGTCCTGTAAATTTGGATCTCGGAATTTCTTTTTCTTTTCATCCCCGTCCGTTATAGTATAAATCTGTGGTGATGTGTCGTCGTTTACATTAAGTTCGATATCATTAGTACTAGCTGTATACCCAACGTTTGTCTCCCCTGAATTTTTCTTGTGAAATTGGTCGTCGTCATTATCTAAATCTGGTGGAGCATCTGTTCTAAATCTGGTCCAAAATGTTGTCCTGTATAACTGTTTTGTAGAACATAAATCAATTAGGCTTATTGTGCTTTTAGCATCTGATTTACTATATCTTAGACTTAGAGTTTAATGTTGAAGGAACATTCGGTCAGTTCTGACATAATACTACCATAAAGAACAAGGTTATTTTTACATAAAGAACAATATTTCATTATCCACATAAAGAACAAGATTGTACTCTCCACATAAAGAACCATATTATTATCCACATAAAGAACAAGATTTTATTCTCCGCATAAAGAACAATATTATTCTCCACATAAAGAACAAAATTGTATTCTCCACATTTATCAATGTCGTATTCTGTTTATCATTGTAGTATTATGTTTATCAGTGTCGTATTCTTTATATCATTGTTGTAATCTGTTATCATTGTTGTATTATGTTTATCATTGTGGTATTATGTTTATCATTGTGGTATTATGTTTATCATTTTGGTATTTTGTTTATCATTATCGTATTCTGTTTATCATTGTTGTATTATGATTATCATTGTCGAATTCTGTTCATCATTGCTCTATTGTGTTTATCATTGTCGAATTCTGTTTATTATTGTCGTATTCTGTTTATCATTATCGAATTATGTTCATCATTGTTGTATTATATTTATCATTGTCGTATTCTGTTTATCATTATTGTATTATGTTTATCATTTTGATATTTTGTTTATCATTGCTGTATTCTGTTTACAAATGTCGCATTATGTTTATCAATGATGTATTATGTTTATTATTATTGCGTTATGTTTATCATTGTCGTAGTATGTTTATCATTGTCGTATTTTGTTAATCATTGTCGTATTCTGTTTATCATTGTCGTATTCTGTTTATCCTTGTCGCATTCTGTTTATCATTGTCGTATTCAGATTCTCATTGTCGTATTATGTTTATCATTGTCGTATTATGTTTATCATTGTCGCATTAATTCTATCATTGTCGCATTCTTTTTATCATTGTCGTATTCTCTTTATCATTGTCGTATTATGTTGAACACTGTCGTATTATGTTTATCATTGTCATATTATGTTGATCACTGTCGTATTCTCTTTATCACTGTCGTATTCTCTTTATCATTGTCGTATTATGTTGAACACTGTCGTATTATGTTTATCATTGTCGTATTCTGTTTATTCTGTTCATCTTTGTCACATTCTGTTTATCATTGGCTTATTCTGTTTATCACTGTCGTATCATGTTGATCATTGTGGAATTCTGTTTATCATTTTGATATTTTGCTTATCATTGTTGTATTATGTTTATCATTGTTGTATTATGTTTATCATTGTTGTATTATGTTTATCATTGTTGTATTATGTTTATCATTGTCGTGGTATGTTTATCATTGTCATATTCTGTTTATCATTGTAGCATTCTTTTTATCATTGTCGTATTATGTTTATCACTGTCGTGTGCTCTTTATCACTGTCGTATTCTCTTTATAGCCGTCATATTATGTTTAACACTGTCGTATTCTCTTTATCACTGTCGTATTATGTTTATCACTGTCGTATTATGTGTATCACTGTCCTATTATGTTTATCATTGTCATATTCTCTTTATCACTGTCGTATTATGCTTATTATTGTCGCATTCTGTTTATCATTGTTATATTATTTTGATCACTTTCGCATTATGTTTATCATTGTCATATTATGTTTATCATCGTTGTATTATGTTTATCATTGTCGTATTCTGTTTATCATTATTGTATTATGTTTATCATTGTCATATTCTGTTTATCATTGTCGTTTTATGTTTATTATTGTCGTATTCTGTTTGTTATTGTCGAATTCTGTTTATCATTGTTGTATTATATTTATCATTGTCGTATTCTGTTTATCATTGTTGTATTATCTTTATCATTTGGTATTTTGTTTATCACTGTTGTATTCTATTTATCAATGTCGCATTATGTTTATCATTGATGCATTGTGTTTATTATTGTCGCTTTCTTTTTATCATTGTCGTATTATGTTTATCATTGTCGTATCATGTTTTAGCGAAAAGAAAATGATTAAGATAATATTTAATTGACCAAATATGATAAAACTATTCAATTCTCCAACTTACATATTTGTCTTCAGGTGGCTCTGTGAGCAAGCTGATAACGATGGCTAGAACACCTGTCATTAATGTAATCATTAGAGAGAAGTACATATAATGAAAATTCTTCAGAATACTCGGACGTTCATCTGGTTTATTGCAGCGTCCGGAATCATGGTAGACAAATACAAGTATCATACGTATAATACCAGTCAATAGTGCTATCATTAATGACCAGAACGCTCCCTACAATGAAAGGTATAATAATAGTCAATAGTGCTATCATTAATGATCAGAACGCTCCCTACAACGAAAGGTATAATACCAGTCAATAGTGCTATCATTAATGACCAGAATGCTCCCTACAAAGAAAGGTATAATACTAGTAAATAGTGCTATCATTAATGCCCAGAACGCTCCCTATAACGAAAGGTATAATACCAGTCAATAGTGCTATCATTAATGACCAGAACGCTCCCTACAAAGATAGGTATACTATCAGTCAATAGTGCTATCATTAATGACCAGGACACTCCATACAAAGAAAGGTATAATACCATTTAATAGTGCTATCATTAATGACCATAACGCTCCCTAAAAAAAGGTATAATACCAGTCAATAGTGCTATCATTAATGACCAGAGGGTCCCCTACACAGAAAGGTATAATACCAGTCAATAGTGCTATCATTAATGACTAGAACGCTCCCTACAGAGACAGGTATAATACCAGTCAATACTGCTATCATTAATGATCAGAACGCTCCCTACAAAGAAAGGTATACTATCGGTCAATAGTGCTATCATCAATGACCAGAATGCTCCCTGCAAAGAAAGGCATAATACCAGTCAATAGTGCTATCATTAATGACGACAACGCTCCCTGCAAAGAAAGGTATAATACCAGCCAATAGTGCTATCATTAATGCCTACAACGCTCCCTACAAAGAAAGGTATAATACCAGTCAATAGTGCTATCATTAATGACCAGAACGCTCCCTACAGAGAAAGGTATAATACCAGTCAATAGTGCTATCATTAATGATCAGAACGCTCCCTTCAAAGAAAGGTATACTATCAGTCAATAGTGCTATCATTAATGACCAGAATGCTCCCTGCAAAGAAAGGTATCATACCAGTCAATAGTGCTATCATTAATGACGACAACGCTCCCTGCAAAGAAAAGTATAATACCAGCCAATAGTGCTATCATTAATGCCTACAACGCTCCCTACAAAGAAAGGTATAATACCAGTCAATAGTGCTATCATTAATGACCAGAATCCTCCCTATAAAGAAAGAGATAATACCAGTCAATAGTGCTATCATTAATGAGCACAACGCTCTCTACAAAGAAAGGTATAATATCAGTCAATAGTGCTATCACTAATGACCAGAACGCCTCCTGCAAAGAAAGGTATAATACCAGTTAATAGTGCTATCATTAGTGACCTGAACGCTCCCTACAAAAAAAGGTATAATATCAGTCAATAGTACTATCACTAATGACCAGAATGCTCCCTACAAATAAAGGTGTAATACCAGTCAATAGTGCTATCATTAATAACCAGAACGATTACTACAACGAAAAGATAGGATGGTAGGAGTTGAAGAATTAATTGAATGGATAAAAATAGCACAGTTGTAACTACCTAGCGCAAATCAGTGCTCTATGAAATGAAAATCTAGAATGGAAAGTACTGAGAACAAAATATCATAACTACTAAATAAAACGTCTGATTTTACGTCCATGCACTCTAATTAATACCAACAAGAATGAAATAATCTTCAATATCACAAAAAACAAGTATTGATCGTCATGAGATTGTTAGATGTTTTATCACCATCTGTGTTTCGATCTGATGGCAGTTTGTGTGTAGAATGTGTCGTCCTGCCCATGGAATATTGTCGGTCTTGTATGTGAAGAGTGTAACGCTTCTTGAATGCTTAAGACATCTTTTGTAGATTTCTAAAAATCGCAAAAGTCTAATCTTTCAATCCCCAGCAAACTCGTAATACTTTTACAATGGTACTCCAAGGTGAGTTTGAAGATATCAAAGAGGTAATCAGAATCCGTATATCGAAGAAGAACAGACAACGCAATGGTCAATTGAAAAAAAGTACAAAAGGACAAACAACGATCTACAAAACATACACATAAAACTTAAGATCAAGTAACACGAACCCCACTAAAAACTGGGGATCAACTCAGATGTTCCATCCATCCTGTAGTTTTTATATAATGTTGAACTTGTTCTCGTCTTATATATGCATGTACTAATTGCCGTTGGATGTGAAGCAATCAATAAATGATCGTAAATATGGTGCTTAACTAAAGCAATGCTTTGATTTTGTATAGATTAAGGAGAACAGTAAAATATATTTTCTAGCATTCTTACAAGGAAGTATTACCTTTTCATTCACTCGAGGAACCAGTATAGCCAGCAGGAATACAGCTGCAAACGGTGGAGCCAAATAATCTGTTATCTCTTGAATGTATATGAAGACCTGGCCTCCTTGTACTTCCTTTATAACTGGTACCCAGGCAATTGATAATCCGATCATAGCAATAATGAACAGTCTAGAATATATAAAATATTACACATAAACTACATTGGATCAAAATTTTAGAAAAGACGAAACGAAGCAGATATGAACAGTAAAAAAGAGGGAATAAATAAGCTATAACAATACAGTAGTGTACACATGAGTTTCGAAAGGGTTTCTAATGCTTTTTTAAGTCACTTCTTTCAAAACAATACTTAATTATCATTATGATTTAAGTACACACAGAAAACAGAAATTACAATCTGTTAAATGTGTATATACATATGAGTCGTCATGAGTTTTCATATAAATTGCACTATGCAACACATTTACAATTTATTTTATTTAAAATATTGCCATTAGATGAAACATTCATATGTTAAAATCCAATGTGCGTGTGCAAAGATACAGGCTCGTGTATAACGGTAATATCCCCACTATTACCCACCTAACCTCCACATTACTACAAACTGGAGATATAACACGGAATAGTCTTATTGTTACCCACATAACTTCCAAATTACCACAATTAGGAGATAAAACACGATAATAGCCCTCTTGTTACCCACATAACTTCCACATTACCACAAATAAGAAATATAACAAGGTAATAGCCCTCTTGTTACCAACATAACCTCCAAAATACCACAAATAGGAGATAAAACACGGTAATAACCCTCTTGCTACCAACATAACTTCCAAATTATCACAAATAGGGGATATAAGACGGTAATAGCCCTCTTGTTACCAACATAACCTCCAAAATACCACAAATAGGAGATAAAACACGGTAATAGCCCTCTTGTTACCAACCTAACCTCCAAATTACCACATATAGGAGATAAAACACGATAATAGCCCTCTTGTTAGCCACATAACTTCCACATTACCACAAATAGGAGATATAACAAGGTAATAGCCCTCTTGTTACCAACATAACCTCCAGAATACCACAAATAGGAAATAACACACGGTAATAACCCTCTTGTTACCAACATAACTTCCAAATTACCACAAATAGGGGATATAAGACGGTAATAGCCCTCTTGTTACCCACATAACTTCCACATTACTACAAATAGGAGATAAAACACGGTAATAACCCTCTTGTTACCAACATACCTTCCAAATTACCACAAATAGGAGATATAACACGGTAATAGCCCTCTTGTTACCCACATAACTTCCAAATTACCACAAATAGGAGATATAACACGATAATAACCCTCTTGTTACCCACATAACCTCCAAATTACCACAAATAGGAGATAAAACACGGTAATAGCCCTCTTGTTACCAACATAACCTCCAAATTACCACTATTAGGAAATATAACACGATAATAACCCTCTTGTTACCCACATAACCTCCAAATTACCACAAATAGGAAATATAACACGATAATAACCCTCTTGTTACCCACATAACCTCCAAATTACCACAAATAGGAGATATAACACGGTAATAACCCTCTTGCTACCAACATAACCTCCTAATTACCACAAATAGGAGATATAACACGGTAATAGCCCTCTTGTTACCAACATAACCTCCAAATTACCACAAATAGGAGATATAACACGGTAATAACCCTCTTGTTACCAACATAACTTCCATATTACCACAAATAGGAGATATAACACGGTAATAACCCTCTTGTTACCCACATAACTTCCACATTACCACAAATAGGAGATATAACACGGTAATAGCCCTCTTGTTACCCACATAACCTCCAAACTACCACAAATAGGAGATATAACACGATACTAACCCTCTTGTTACCCACATAACCTCAAAAGTACCACAAATAGGAGATATAACACGGTAATAACCCTCTTGTTACCAACATAACTTCCATATTACCACAAATAGGAGATATAACACGGTAATAGCCCTCTTGTTACCAACATAACCTCCAAATTACCACTATTAGGAGATATAACACGATAATAACCCTCTTGTTACCCACATAACCTCCAAATTACCACAAATAGGAGATATAACACGACAATAACCCTCTTGTTACCCACATAACCTCCAAATTACCACAAATAGGAGATATAACACGGTAATAACCCTCTTGTTACCAACATAGCCTCCTAATTACCACAAATAGGAGATATAACACGGTAATAGCCCTCTTGTTACCAACATAACCTCCAAATTACCACAAATAGGAGATATAACACGGTAATAACCCTCTTGTTACCAACATAACTTCCATATTGCCACAAATAGGAGATATAACACTATAATAACCCTCTTGTTACCAACATAACCTCCAAATTACCACAAATAGGATATAACACGGTAATAACCCTCTTGTTACCAACATAACCTCCAAATTACCACTATTAGGAGATAAAACACGTAATAGCCCTCTTGTTACCACCATAACTTCCAAATTACTACAAATAGGAGATATAACACGGTAATAGCCCTCGTGTTACCCACATAACTTCCAAATTACCACAAATAGGAGATATAACACGGTAATATCCCTCTTGTTACCCACATAACCTCCAAATTACCACTATTAGGAGATATAACACCGTAATAGCCCTCTTGTTACCCACATAACCTCCAAATAACCACAAGTGGGAGATATAACACGGTAATAGCCCTCTTGTTATCAACATAACCTCCACATTACCACAAATAGGGGATATAGCACGGTAATAGCCCTCTTGTTACCCACATAACTTCCATATTACCACACATAGGAGATATAAGACGGTAATAGCCCTCTTGTTACCAACATAACCTCCAAATTACCACAAATAGGAGATATAACACGGTAATAGCCCACTTGTTACCAACATAACCTCCACATTACCACAAATAGGGGATATAAGACGGCAATAGCACTTTTGTTACCAACATAACCTCCAAATTACCACAAATAGGAGATATAACACGGTAATAGCCCACTTGTTACCAACATAACCTCCAAATTACCACAAATAGGAGATATAACACGGTATTAGCCCTCTTGTTACCCACATAACCTCAAAAGTACCACAAATAGGAGATATAACACGGTAATAACCCTCTTGTTACCAACATAACTTCCATATTACCACAAATAGGAGATATAACACGGTAATAGCCCTCTTGTTACCAACATAACCTCCAAATTACCACTATTAGGAGATATAACACGATAATAACCCTCTTGTTACCCACATAACCTCCAAATTACCACAAATAGGAGATATAACACGACAATAACCCTCTTGTTACCCACATAACCTCCAAATTACCACAAATAGGAGATATAACACGGTAATAGCCCTCTTGTTACCAACATAACCTCCAAATTACCACAAATAGGAGATATAACACGGTAATAACCCTCTTGTTACCAACATAACTTCCATATTGCCACAAATAGGAGATATAACACGATAATAACCCTCTTGTTACCAACATAACCTCCAAATTACTACAAATAGGATATAACACGGTAATAACCCTCTTGTTACCAACATAACCCCCATATTGCCACAAATAGGAGATATAACACGATAATAACCCTCTTGTTACCAACATAACCTCCAAATTACCACAAATAGGAGATATAACACGGTAATAACCCTCTTGTTACCAACATAACCTCCAAATTACCACAAATAGGAGATATAACACGGTAATAACCCTCTTGTTACCAACATAACTTCCATATTACCACAAATAGGAGATATAACACGGTAATAACCCTCTTGTTACCCACATAGCCTCTAAATTACCACAAATAGGAGATATAACAAGGTAATAGCCCTCTTGTTACCAACATAACCTCCAAATTACCACAAATAGGAGATATAACACGATAATAACCCTCTTGTTACCAACATAACTTCCATATTACCACAAATAGGAGATATAACACGGTAATAGCCCATGTGTTACCAACATAACCTCCAAATTACCACAAATAGGAGATATAACACGGTAATAGCCCTCTTGTTACCCACCTAACCTCCACATTACCACAGATAGGAGATATAACACGATAATAGCCCTCTTGTTAGCCACATAACCTCCAAATTACCACAAATAGGAGATATAACACGGTATTAGCCCTCTTGTTACCCATATAACCTCCAAATTACCACAAATAGGAGATATAATACGGTAATATCCCTCTTGTTACCCACCTAACTTCCAAATTACCACAAATAGGAGATATACTACGGTAATAGCCCTCTTGTTAACAACATAACCTCCAAATTACCACTATTAGGAGATAAAACACGGTAATAGCCCTCTTGTTACCAACATAACTTCCAAATTACCACAAATAGGAGATATAACACGGTAATAGCCCTCTTGTTACCCATATAACTTCCAAATTACCACAAATAGGAGATATAACACGGTAATAGCCCTCTTGTTACCAACATAACCTCCACATTACCACAAATAGGGGATATAACACGGTAATAACACTCTTGTTAGCCACATAACTTCCAAATTACCACAAATTGGAGATATAATACGGTAATATCCCTCTTGTTACCCACATAACCTCCAAATTACCACAAATAGGAGATATAATACGGTAATATCCCTCTTGTTACCCACCTAACTTCCAAATTACCACAAATAGGAGATATTATACCGTAATAGCACTCTTGTTGCCCACCTAACTTCCAAATTACCACAAATGGGAGATATAACATTGTAATAGCACTCTTGTTAGCCACATAACTTCCAAATTACCACAAATAGGAGATATAATACGGTAATATCCCTCTTGTTACCCACCTAACTTCCAAATTACCACAAATAGGAGATATAATACGGTAATAGCCCTCTTGTTACCAACATAACCTCCAAATTACCACTATTAGGAGATAAAACACGGTAATAGCCCTCTTGTTACCACCATAACTTCCAAATTACCACAAATAGGAGATATGACACGGTAATAGCCCTCGTGTTACCCACATAACTTCCAAATTACCACAAATAGGAGATATAACACGGTAATATCCCTCTTGTTACCCACATAACCTCCAAATTACCACTATTAGGAGATATAACACCGTAATAGCCCTCTTGTTACCCACATAACCTCCAAATAACCACAAGTGGGGGATATAACACGGTAATAGCCCTCTTGTTACCAACATAACCTCCACATTACCACAAATAGGGGATATAGCACGGTAATAGCCCTCTTGTTACCCACATAACTTCCATATTACCACACATAGGTGATATAAGACGGTAATAGCCCTCTTGTTACCAACAAAACCTCCAAATTACCACAAATAGGAGATATAACACGGTAATAGCCCACTTGTTACCAACATAACCTCCACATTACCACAAATAGGGGATATAAGACGGTAATAGCACTTTTGTTACCAACATAACCTCCAAATTACCACAAATAGGAGATATAACACGGTATTAGCCCTCTTGTTACCCACATAACTTCCAAATTACCACAAATAGAAGATATAACACGATAATAACCCTCTTGTTACCAACATAACTTCCATGTTACCACAAATAGGAGATATAACACGGTAATAGCCCACGTGTTACCAACATAACCTCCACATTACCACAAATAGGAGATATAACACGGTAATAGCCCTCTTGTTAGCCACATAACCTCCAAATTACCACAAATAGGAGATATAACACGGTATTAGCCCTCTTGTTACCCACATAACTTCCATATTACCACAAATGGGAGATATTACACGGTAATAGCACTCTTGTTAGCCACATAACTTCCAAATTACCACAAATAGGAGATATAATACGGTAATATCCCTCTTGTTACCCATATAACCTCCAAATTACCACAAATAGGAGATATAATACGGTAATATCCCTCTTGTTACCCACCTAACTTCCAAATTACCACAAATAGGAGATATACTACGGTAATAGCCCTCTTGTTACCAACGTAACCTCCAAATTACCACTATTAGGAGATAAAACACGGTAATAGCCCTCTTGTTACCAACATAACTTCCAAATTACCACAAATAGGAGATATAACACGGTAATAGCCCTCTTGTTACCCACATAACTTCCAAATTACCACAAATAGGAGATATAACACGGTAAGAGCCCTCTTGTTACCAACATAACCTCCAAATTACCACAAATTGGAGATATAATACGGTAATATCCCTCTTGTTACCAACATAACCTCCACATTACCACAAATAGGGGATATAACACGGTAATAACACTCTTGTTACCCATATAACTTCCACATTACCACAAATAGGAGATATAACACGGTAATAGCCCTCTTGGTAGCCACATAACTTCCACATTACCACAAATAGGAGATATAACACGGTAATAGCCCTCTTGTTAGCCACATAACCTCCACATTACCACAAATAGGGGATATAACACGGTAATAGCCCTCTTGTTAGCCACATAACTTCCACATTACCACAAATAGGAGATATAACACCGTAATAGCCCTCGTGTTACCCACATAACTTCCAAATTACCACAAATAGGAGATATAACACGGTAATAGCCCACTTGTTTCCTACCTAACCTCCAAATTACCACAAATAGGAGATATAACACGGTAATAGCCCTCTTGTTACCCACATAATCTCCAAATTACCACTATTAGGAGATATAACACCGTAATAGCCCTCTTGTTACCCACATAACCTCCAAATAACCACAAGTGGGAGATATAATACGGTAATAGCCCCGTTGTTACCAACATAACCTCCACATTACCACAAATAGGGGATATAAGACGGTAATAGCCCTCTTGTTACCAACATAACCTCCAAATTACCACAAATAGGAGATATAACACGGTAATAGCCCACTTGTTACCAACATAACCTCCACATTACCACAAATAGGGGATATAAGACGGTAATAGCCCACTTGTTACCAACATAACCTCCAAATTACCACAAATAGGAGATATAACACCGTAATAGCCCTCTTGTTACCCATATAATCTCCAAATTACCACAAATGAGAGATATAACACGGTAATAGCACTCTTGTTACCAACATAACTTCCACATTACCACAAATAGGAGATAAAACACGGTAATAGCCCTCTTGTTACCCACATAACTTCCACATTACCACAAATAGGAGATATAACACCGTAATAGCCCTCGTGTTACCCACATAACTTCCAAATTACCACAAATAGGAGATATAACACGGTAATAGCCCACTTGTTACCTACCTAACTTCCAAATTACCACAAATAGGAAATATAACACGGTAATAGCCCACTTGTTACCCACATAACCTCCAAATTACCACAAATAGGAAATATAACACGGTAATAGCCCACTTGTTACCAACATAACCTCCACATTACCACAAATAGGGGATATAAGACGGTAATAGCCCTCTTGTTACCAACATAACCTCCAAATTACCACAAATAGGAGATATAACACGGTAATAGCCCTCTTGTTACCCACATAACCTCCAAATTACCACAAATAGGAGATATAACACGGTAATAGCCCTCTTGTTACCAACATAACCTCCACATTACCACAAATAGGAGATATAACACGGTAATAACACTCTTGTTAGCCACATAACCTCCAAATTACCACAAATAGGAGATATAACACGGTAATAACCCTCTTGTTACCAACATAACCTCCAAATTACCACAAATAGGAGATATAGCACGGTAATGTCCCTCTTGTTACCCACATAACCTCCACATTACCACACCCTTCCTTCCAATCATCTACCTTTCCTTCCAAGCATCTACCCTTTTTCAAAGCATCTATCTTTCCTTCAAAACATCTACCTTTCCTTCAAAACATCTACCTTTCCTTCAAAACATCTACCCTTCCTTCAAAACAGCTACCTTTCCTTCAAGACCTCTACCCTTCATTCAAAACATCTACCTTTCCTTCAAAACATCTACCCTTCCTTCCAAACATCTACCTTTCCTTCAAAACATCTACCCTTTTTTCAAGGCAACTACCTTTCCTTCAAAACATCTACCCTTCCTTCAAAACATCTACCTTTCCTTCAAAACGTTTACCTTTTCTTCAAAACGTCTAACCTTCCTTCAAAACATCTTCATATCCTTCAAAGTATCTACCCTTACTTCAAAACAATTTAGATACCACCATATATTTACAACAAAAAATGCATTCGACCTTCAAAATAATTTCCAGCCAATTGAAATATAGTTCCCTTCAATTGGAGCAGCTGTGTAAACTAAAGCTAATCATCAGAACATGTTCTTACAATCATTGGTAAAAAAAAAGATGACTGTCAACTAGAGTACATGTATACCTCCAAATAAGGTCATGCCGATTTATTGTTTGTTAAACATTTACCTGCCAATGATCATTTCCTCCTTTAATGATGCATTCTTTCTGATTCTTTTGTAAATATCAATTGTAAACAGAGTACTAGCGCTGTTAAAGATAGAATCTAAATCACTCATCAGAGCGGCTACCATGACAGCCATCATTAAACCACGTAATCCTGTTAAAATGTGTATGAATAAAATAAATGAAAACAGTTCAAAAATACATTAGTAAAGTAGTAGAAAGAGGAACAATCAATACCCTTAACACACAAATACGTGACCGCTCACTTTCTTGGCTTGGTACAGCTACTTCGGTAATAAGTGGTGGAGCTAAGCTAGTCTTACGGACCTAAACTTCCCCTCTGTGTGAAATGATGCGGTCATGCATGTGTTTCCACGTGTATTTATAATGCTAATCCTCACATATATAAGGGCGAACAGTGTTTTCTTAAAGGACGCTACAATTTTGAACATTAGACATAATATATCCTTTGTATTATATTTGTCATATGTATTGTACTCGGTCTATTAAAGAGCAGATCATGGTCGCAACTATCATTTCAATAATAGATAGTATGCAAAGCCACCGTAAGACATAACATAGTGAACCAATAGTCAACGTTGACCCAAAATCTGATTGCAAACATTATCTTTCGTCATCAAATGACAGAATACTGACTAATTGTTATGTATTAATTTAGTGTTTATGTCAAGATCAATCACAGTATACCTCTATCTAATAGAACAGTAGTACATTTAATATGTGTTGAGGGTATTTAGTGCAATTAATAATAAAGAAAAACAAATTATGCTTAAAATTGTTTACTCTACTTTATGCAATTCTATATCAAAACGCTTCACCAGAGTTGTCACCTTTTTCAATCGCAAAGAATTGTTTTTAAACTCACCTTGCCAGAGACAAGGTGAGCTTGTGCCATCACTTGGCGTCCGTCGTCCGTTAAATTTTCATATTTTAATTATTCCTCTGAAACCGTTTAACCAACTGAACCGATAATTGGGAGGAATCATCAATGGACGGTCCTCTATTGAGATAGCTTATTTCATTCCAATCCGTTAACAAGCATAGCCTACATGGGCAATTCGTGTTTCTAATTGGTCAACTTGTGAAAAACCTTCTCCTCTGAAACTCCTTAGGCAAATGAACCGCAACTTTGTGAGAAACATTTATTGAAAGTCCTCTATTAAGATTTCCCACTCCGTTTCGATTCGTTTAACAAACATGGTCGCCATAGACCATAACCTTCTCCTCTGAAACCTCTTAGCCTGTACAAAATGTTTATGGCCGCCATAGGCAGTTCTGTTTTGTGATTGGCCAATGCAAAAATCTTCTCTAAAACTATTTGGCCAAATTAATTGAAATTAATTAGGAATCACCTATGGAAGTTTCTGTATAGTTTCCTCAAAACAGAATGACAGGTGACCGACACAAGCTCACACCAGTTTATTTTGGACCTTAAATATCTAAAGAAAATATATCATAACACATTAAAGTACGTTCATAAATAAACACTAATATTTAAAAATTAGATTACAAAACGTTATTGTCTTGCAGCGCGTTTGCATTTCACACCCTGTTTTAAGTGGGGTTCGTGTTACTCGATCTTTATTTTTTTGTGTAGCGTTTGTAGATCCTTGCTTGTCTTTACGTCCTTTTCTTTTGGCCATTGGCTTGTCTGTCCTTCGTTCATTCTAGTAACATACATTCTAGCATGATTCATAACACTAATATAATAACATACCTTCTGGCATGAGTCCTAAGACTAATCTAGGATAAGCGATGTTCGTACACCCAGAATAACTTTGACAAACTTCGTAACAAATATCTGGATCCACACAAGCTACTTCATCTGAAATCATTTGTTATTCTTTATTATAGAGTTGACATATGCTTAGGAAACATCCCGATAAACAAGTTGTTTCGATGCTATGTGTAAGTTGTATCCAGCTAACAAATGACGGGAATAGCTCACATATTTGGGTATACCGTAAGAGTAAATGTGTTGGGAGATAAAATTGAGACAAAAATAAGAACAATATTTCAATGTATAGGAGAGATTGCTTATACTGTACACTTGTGTGCTATGAATTTATACACGGAACGTTGTATTAGACTCACCATTAAGTTAAGTTGCTCTTTGTTGCCATATTAATGATCATACTGATTTCTGCCAGGTAGTTGTTCTCATACTGCAAACGTTGCACACCTCAATCATAATATTATTATTTTTTAGTTTTCACTACATTATTGGATATTAAAATGGCATTACATATATGGTTCTTGTAGACATTGTATGACTACTAATCATACATTTATTATCCAGCTTACACTGGCAGTAGTGTGAATAAACGCTAGAGAATATCGAAGAGGCAATCAAAATTTAATAATCCAGAGAAATTGACAATATAGGGTACAAGCGACGAAGAAAAGCAAAGCAAAAACACAAAACAATATGCTTTGGACACTACTATGTGCAAACAAACACAAATAACGTAAATAATACATGAGCCGCTGGTAAAGACGAAGCGACGTCTACAAAACATAGAAATAAAGCTAAAGATCGAGGAACACGAGCCCTACTAAAAATCAGGGCTGAATTCAGGTGTTCGCGAAGGTCTAGCAGTTCCTCCTTCTCATAAAACACCCGTACTTTTACTCATATATACAGTCAAGTCCGGTAAAAGTCTTGGCACTGATACAGGAATGCTTAAATCCCTATCTAATAGAAGTTTGTATTCATACTTAAACTGTGGAGGTTTTTTTGTTTTTTTGATTATATTACTATACCTCATTTAAGACCTAAGATACCAATAAACAGATTTTATATATCATTGGTTGTAATCAGAAGACGTAAATGGAAGAAGAGACAATACAATGGCCACAAGAAAACAGGATAAAAAGACAAACAATAATCTACAAAATACTACATAGAAAACACTTCATGAATAAAATTATGCACACAGCTGTATGTATTTAGTTGTAGTCAAAGACAACTCAGATCTTGTAAGAAAACACACTGCTCATCGGAAACATTAAGCTATGGGGCAGGATTGTAGAACAAACTCGTGGTATTGCAATGGGTAAACATTGTGCACCGCTATTGTTGAACTTTATTTTCGTTTCGCAAGAAGTGGTATATATGCATAGATTGCTGAACGACAATAAGAAAATGTTCGATATATATGGATATCAAAAGGTAGGTACGAAATGCATAGCAAATGTTATTTGTTAAAATGTAATAGACCCACTTCCTGCATATATAGGGTCTACTCATTCCCGATAATGAGAAACTAGGGAGATTTTCGTCATATCATATTGAATTTTTACCTGTATAAAGAATACGACTGATCATTCCAGGCATGACCATCATGAATAAAGGAAGGATCTTTATAAATCCAGCCATCAATGTTGCCCCTTGTGCATGTGATACACTCTTAGCAGCAAGAAGTCTTTGTACAATAACCTACAACAGGGTTCATTTGTATTATATGTTTAATATATAAAAGTAATTGCATGTATACCTAACCATAAATAAAATGTGATACACTCAAATTCAACTGTGTACACATATCAATAACAGTCTCCAGTATTCGTGAATTACATTATTATTACAGTTTTGTTAAGAACAAAATCTTTAAGTATATAAGAATAACATTTGACAAGATGTCCACATCATTTACATAAGTATGTGTTGTATGTAGTGTTAATTTGTCTATAAATATATACGTAGAGTGAGTGAATGATTGGTGATTAACGCCAGCTCAGCAAGTTTTCAGCTATATCATGGCGAGAACAAGTTAATTTTCAATGAGATGATGATGAGGTCCGTTTTGTTTTAGACCAACACGCTGAGCTGGATTTTTATCGTTCTAGCTCACTGAAACAACAGTCCGCGGGTAGACATGTTGCTCCACTCGAAAACATTATTCTGATTCCGAGCCAACCAGTATTTGCTCTCACTCCTTAATGCTGCGTGCTTAGCGGAGAAGCAACAAATACCAATTTTATAGTCTTTGATTTGACCCGCCCAGGAATCGAACCCACGATCTACCGCACTCGAGGCGAGCACGCTCTCTATTACACCCCCAGTGTGGTGCTATATACGTAGATGATGGTGTCAAATTTGTTGATGTTGACCGGCCGACTATTAATTCCACATTTCTACATAATATGTTGACGTCTCTCAATACATCAGAAACAGATGCAGCCTCATAGCTATGTAAAACACAGTGTTTGGTGACATGCAATACATTATCATGAAGTAGCTTAAAATCCTATTTAAATGTCATAGGAATATGTGTAATCGATTGTAATGTCGATTGTCTCAAACATAAACAAAGGGAATTGATATAAAGTTTGTGAGTGAATGTTTTAGTGTGGTTCGTGTAATGTCGGTTGTCTCAAACATAAACAAAAGGAATTGATATAAAGTTTGTGAGTGAATGTTTTAGTGGGGCTCGTGTAATGTCTGTTGTCTCAAACATAAACAAAAGGAATTGATATAAAGTTTGTGAGTGAATGTTTTAGTAGGGTTCGTGTAATGTCGGTTGTCTCAAACATAAACAAAAGGAATTGATATAAAGTTTGTGAGTGAATGTTTTAGTAGGGTTCGTGTAATGTCGGTTGTTTCAAACATAAACAAAAGGAATTGATATAAAGTTTGTGAGTGAATCTTTTAGTGGGGTTCGTGTAATGTCGGTTGTCTCAAACATAAACAAAAGGAATTGATATAAAGTTTGTGAGTGAATGTTTTAGTGTGGTTCGTGTAATGTCGGTTGTCTCAAACATAAACAAAAGGAATTGATATAAAGTTTGTGAGTGAATGTTTTAGTGGTGTTCGTGTAATGTCGGTTGTTTCAAACATAAACAAAGGGAATTGATATAAAGTTTGTGAGTGAATGTTTTAGTGGGGTTCGTGTAATGTCGGTTGTCTCAAACATAAACAAAAGGAATTGATATAAAGTTTGTGAGTGAATGTTTTAGTGTGGTTCGTGTAATGTCGGTTGTTTCAAACATAAACAAAAGGAATTGATATAAAGTTTGTGAGTGAATGTTTTAGTGGGGCTCGTGTAATGTCGGTTGTCTCAAACATAAACAAAAGGAATTGATATAAAGTTTGTGAGTGAATGTTTTAGTAGGGTTCGTGTAATGTCGGTTGTTTCAAACATAAACAAAAGGAATTGATATAAAGTTTGTGAGTGAATCTTTTAGTGGGGTTCGTGTAATGTCGGTTGTCTCAAACATAAACAAAAGGAATTGATATAAAGTTTGTGAGTGAATGTTTTAGTGGGGCTCGTGTAATGTCGGTTGTCTCAAACATAAACAAAAGGAATTGATATAAAGTTTGTGAGTGAATGTTTTAGTAGGGTTCGTGTAATGTCGGTTGTTTCAAACATAAACAAAAGGAATTGATATAAAGTTTGTGAGTGAATCTTTTAGTGGGGTTCGTGTAATGTCGGTTGTCTCAAACATAAACAAAAGGAATTGATATATTGATATAAAGTTTGTGAGTGAATGTTTTAGTGGGGTTCGTGTAATGTCGGTTGTCTCAAACATAAACAAAAGGAATTGATATAAAGTTTGTGAGTGAATGTTTTAGTGGTGTTCGTGTAATGTCGGTTGTTTCAAACATAAACAAAAGTAATTGATATAAAGTTTGTGAGTGAATGTTTTAGTGGGGCTCGTGTAATGTCGGTTGTTTCAAACATAAACAAAGGTAATTGATATAAAGTTTGTGAGTGAATGTTTTAGTGGGGCTCGTGTAATGTCGGTTGTCTCAAACATAAACAAACGGAATTGATATAAAGTTTGTGAGTGAATGTTTTAGTGTGGTTCGTGTAATGTCGGTTGTCTCAAACATAAACAAAAGGAATTGATATAAAGTTTGTGAGTGAATGTTTTAGTGTGGTTCGTGTAATGTCGGTTGTCTCAAACATAAACAAAAGGAATTGATATAAAGTTTGTGAGTGAATGCTTTAGTGGGGTTCGTGTAATGTCGGTTGTCTCAAACATAAACAAAAGGAATTGATATAAAGTTTGTGAGTGAATGTTTTAGTGTGGTTCGTGTAATGTCGGTTGTCTCAAACATAAACAAAAGGAATTGATATAAAGTTTGTGAGTGAATGTTTTAGTGGGGTTCGTGTAATGTCGGTTGTCTCAAACATAAACAAAAGGAATTGATATAAAGTTTGTGAGTGAATGTTTTAGTGTGGTTCGTGTAATGTCGGTTGTCTCAAACATAAACAAAAGGAATTGATATAAAGTTTGTGAGTGAATGTTTTAGTGGGGCTCGTGTAATGTCGGTTGTTTCAAACATAAACAAAGGGAATTGATATAAAGTTTGTGAGTGAATGTTTTAGTGTGGTTCGTGTAATGTCGGTTGTCTCAAACATAAACAAAAGGAATTGATATAAAGTTTGTGAGTGAATGTTTTAGTGGGGTTCGTGTAATGTCGGTTGTCTCAAACATAAACAAAAGGAATTGATATAAAGTTTGTGAGTGAATGTTTTAGTGGGGCTCGTGTAATGTCGGTTGTTTCAAACATAAACAAAGGGAATTGATATAAAGTTTGTGAGTGAATGTTTTAGTGGGGTTCGTGTAATGTCGGTTGTCTCAAACATAAACAAAAGGAATTGATATAAAGTTTGTGAGTGAATGTTTTAGTGTGGTTCGTGTAATGTCGGTTGTTTCAAACATAAACAAAAGGAATTGATATAAAGTTTGTGAGTGAATGTTTTAGTGTGGTTCGTGTAATGTCGGTTGTCTCAAACATAAACAAAAGGAATTGATATAAAGTTTGTGAGTGAATGCTTTAGTGGGGTTCGTGTAATGTCGGTTGTCTCAAACATAAACAAAAGGAATTGATATAAAGTTTGTGAGTGAATGTTTTAGTGTGGTTCGTGTAATGTCGGTTGTCTCAAACATAAACAAAAGGAATTGATATAAAGTTTGTGAGTGAATGTTTTAGTGGGGTTCGTGTAATGTCGGTTGTTTCAAACATAAACAAAAGGAATTGATATAAAGTTTGTGAGTGAATGTTTTAGTGGGGCTCGTGTAATGTCGGTTGTTTCAAACATAAACAAAGGGAATTGATATAAAGTTTGTGAGTGAATGTTTTAGTGGGGTTCGTGTAATGTCGGTTGTCTCAAACATAAACAAAAGGAATTGATATAAAGTTTGTGAGTGAATGTTTTAGTGTGGTTCGTGTAATGTCGGTTGTTTCAAACATAAACAAAAGGAATTGATATAAAGTTTGTGAGTGAATGTTTTAGTGGGGCTCGTGTAATGTCGGTTGTCTCAAACATAAACAAAAGGAATTGATATAAAGTTTGTGAGTGAATGTTTTAGTAGGGTTCGTGTAATGTCGGTTGTTTCAAACATAAACAAAAGGAATTGATATAAAGTTTGTGAGTGAATCTTTTTGTGGGGTTCGTGTAATGTCGGTTGTCTCAAACATAAACAAAAGGAATTGATATAAAGTTTGTGAGTGAATGTTTTAGTAGGGTTCTTGTAATGTCGGTTGTTTCAAACATAAACAAAAGGAATTGATATAAAGTTTGTGAGTGAATCTTTTAGTGGGGTTCGTGTAATGTCGGTTGTCTCAAACATAAACAAAAGGAATTGATATAAAGTTTGTGAGTGAATGTTTTAGTGTGGTTCGTGTAATGTCGGTTGTCTCAAACATAAACAAAAGGAATTGATATAAAGTTTGTGAGTGAATATTTTAGTGGGGCTCGTGTAATGTTGGTTGTCTCAAACATAAACAAAAGGAATTGATATAAAGTTTGTGAGTGAATGTTTTAGTGTGGTTCGTGTAATGTCGGTTGTCTCAAACATAAACAAAAGGAATTGATATAAAGTTTGTGAGTGAATGCTTTAGTGGGGTTCGTGTAATGTCGGTTGTCCCAAACATAAACAAAAGGAATTGATATAAAGTTTGTGAGTGAATGTTTTAGTGGGGTTCGTGTAATGTCGGTTGTTTCAAACATAAACAAAAGGAATTGATATAAAGTTTGTGAGTGAATGTTTTAGTGGGGTTCGTGTAATGTCGGTTGTTTCAAACATAAACAAAAGGAATTGATATAAAGTTTGTGAGTGAATGTTTTAGTGGGGTTCGTGTAATGTCGGTTGTTTCAAACATAAACAAAAGGAATTGATATAAAGTTTTTGAGTGAATCTTTTAGTGTGGTTCGTGTAATGTCGGTTGTCTCAAACATAAACAAAAGGAATTGATATAAAGTTTGTGAGTGAATGTTTTAGTGGTGTTCGTGTAATGTCGGTTGTTTCAAACATAAACAAAAGGAATTGATATAAAGTTTGTGAGTGAATATTTTAGTGGGGCTCGTGTAATGTCGGTTGTCTCAAACATAAACAAAAGGAATTAATATAAAGTTTGTGAGTGAATGCTTTAGTGGGGTTCGTGTAATGTCGGTTGTCTCAAACATAAACAAAAGGAATTGATATAAAGTTTGTGAGTGAATGTTTTAGTGGGGTTCGTGTAATGTCAGTTGTTTCAAACATAAACAAAAGGAATTGATATAAAGTTTGTGAGTGAATGTTTTAGTGAGGTTCGTGTAATGTCGGTTGTCTCAAACATAAACAAAAGGAATTGATATAAAGTTTGTGAGTGAATGTTTTAGTGGGGCTCGTGTAATGTCGGTTGTCTCAAACATAAACAAAAGGAATTGATATAAAGTTTGTGAGTGAATGTTTTAGTAGGGTTCGTGTAATGTCGGTTGTTTCAAACATAAACAAAAGGAATTGATATAAAGTTTGTGAGTGAATCTTTTAGTGGGGTTCGTGTAATGTCGGTTGTCTCAAACATAAACAAAAGGAATTGATATAAAGTTTGTGAGTGAATGTTTTAGTGTGGTTCGTGTAATGTCGGTTGTCTCAAACATAAACAAAAGGAATTGATATAAAGTTTGTGAGTGAATATTTTAGTGGGGCTCGTGTAATGTTGGTTGTCTCAAACATAAACAAAAGGAATTGATATAAAGTTTGTGAGTGAATGTTTTAGTGTACTTCGTGTAATGTCGGTTGTCTCAAACATAAACAAAAGGAATTGATATAAAGTTTGTGAGTGAATGCTTTAGTGGGGTTCGTGTAATGTCGGTTGTCTCAAACATAAACAAAAGGAATTGATATAAAGTTTGTGAGTGAATGTTTTAGTGGGGTTCGTGTAATGTCGGTTGTTTCAAACATAAACAAAAGGAATTGATATAAAGTTTGTGAGTGAATGTTTTAGTGGGGTTCGTGTAATGTCGGTTGTTTCAAACATAAACAAAAGGAATTGATATAAAGTTTGTGAGTGAATGTTTTAGTGGGGTTCGTGTAATGTCGGTTGTTTCAAACATAAACAAAAGGAATTGATATAAAGTTTGTGAGTGAATCTTTTAGTGTGGTTCGTGTAATGTCGGTTGTCTCAAACATAAACAAAAGGAATTGATATAAAGTTTGTGAGTGAATGTTTTAGTGGTGTTCGTGTAATGTCGGTTGTTTCAAACATAAACAAAAGGAATTGATATAAAGTTTGTGAGTGAATATTTTAGTGGGGCTCGTGTAATGTCGGTTGTCTCAAACATAAACAAAAGGAATTAATATAAAGTTTGTGAGTGAATGCTTTAGTGGGGTTCGTGTAATGTCAGTTGTTTCAAACATAAACAAAAGGAATTGTTATAAAGTTTGTGAGTGAATATTTTAGTGTGGTTCGTGTAATGTCGGTTGTCTCAAACATAAACACACGGAATTGATATAAAGTTTGTGAGTGAATGTTTTAGTGGGGTTCGTGTAATGTCAGTTGTTTCAAACATAAACAAAAGGAATTGTTATAAAGTTTGTGAGTGAATATTTTAGTGTGGTTCGTGTAATGTCGGTTGTCTCAAACATAAACACACGGAATTGATATAAAGTTTGTGAGTGAATGTTTTAGTGGGGTTCATGTAATGTCGGTTATCTCAAACATAAACAAAAGGAATTGATATAAAGTTTGTGAGTGAATGTTTTAGTGTGGTTCGTGTAATGTCGGTTGTCTCAAACATAAACAAAAGGAATTGATATAAAGTTTGTGAGTGAATGTTTTAGTGGGGTTCATGTAATGTCGGTTATCTCAAACATAAACAAACGGAATTGATATAAAGTTTGTGAGTGAATGTTTTAGTGGGGTTCGTGTAATGTCGGTTGTCTCAAACATAAACAAAAGGAATTGATATAAAGTTTGTGAGTGAATGTTTTAGTGGGGTTCGTGTAATGTCGGTTGTCTCAAACATAAACAAAAGGAATTGATATAAAGTTTGTGAGTGAATGTTTTAGTGTGGTTCGTGTAATGTCGGTTGTCTCAAACATAAACAAAAGGAATTGATATAAAGTTTGTGAATGAATGTTTTAGTGTGGTTCGTGTAATGTCGGTTGTCTCAAACATAAACAAACGGAATTGATATAAAGTTTGTGAGTGAATGTTTTAGTGGGGTTCGTGTAATGTCGGTTGTCTCAAACATAAACAAAAGGAATTGATATAAAGTTTGTGAGTGAATGTTTTAGTGTGGTTCGTGTAATGTCGGTTGTCTCAAACATAAACAAAAGGAATTGATATAAAGTTTGTGAGTGAATGTTTTAGTGTGGTTCGTGTAATGTCGGTTGTCTCAAACATAAACAAAAGGAATTGATATAAAGTTTGTGAGTGAATGTTTTAGTGTGGTTCGTGTAATGTCGGTTGTTTCAAACATAAACAAAAGGAATTGATATAAAGTTTGTGAGTGAATGTTTTAGTGGGGCTCGTGTAATGTCGGTTGTCTCAAACATAAACAAAAGGAATTGTTATAAAGTTTGTGAGTGAATGTTTTTGTGTGGTTCGTGTAATGTCGGTTGTCTCAAACATAAACAAAAGGAATTGTTATAAAGTTTGTGAGTGAATGTTTTAGTGGGGTTCGTGTAATGTCGGTTGTCTCAAACATAAACAAAAGGAATTGATATAAAGTTTGTGAGTGAATGTTTTAGTGTGGTTCGTGTAATGTCGGTTGTTTCAAACATAAACAAAAGGAATTGATATAAAGTTTGTGAGTGAATGTTTTAGTGTGGTTCGTGTAATGTCGGTTGTCTCAAACATAAACAAAAGGAATTGATATAAAGTTTGTGAGTGAATGTTTTAGTGTGGTTCGTGTAATGTCGGTTGTCTCAAACATAAACAAAAGGAATTGATATAAAGTTTGTGAGTGAATATTTTAGTGGGGCTCGTGTAATGTCGGTTGTCTCAAACATAAACAAACGGAATTGATATAAAGTTTGTGAGTGAATGTTTTAGTGGGGTTCGTGTAATGTCGGTTGTCTCAAACATAAACAAAAGGAATTGATATAAAGTTTGTGAGTGAATATTTTAGTGGGGCTCGTGTAATGTCGGTTGTCTCAAACATAAACAAAAGGAATTGATATAAAGTTTGTGAGTGAATGTTTTAGTGTGGTTCGTGTAATGTCGGTTGTCTCAAACATAAACAAAAGGAATTGATATAAAGTTTGTGAGTGAATGTTTTAGTGTGGTTCGTGTAATGTCGGTTGTTTCAAACATAAACAAAAGGAATTGATATAAAGTTTGTGAGTGAATCTTTTAGTGGGGTTCGTGTAATGTCGGTTGTCTCAAACATAAACACACGGAATTGATATAAAGTTTGTGAGTGAATGTTTTAGTGGGGTTCGTGTAATGTCGGTTGTCTCAAACATAAACAAAAGGAATTGATATAAAGTTTGTGAGTGAATGTTTTAGTGTGGTTCGTGTAATGTCGGTTGTTTCAAACATAAACAAAAGGAATTGTTATAAGGTTTGTGAGTGAATGTTTTAGTGGTGTTCGTGTAATGTCGGTTGTCTCAAACATAAACAAAAGGAATTGATATATTGATATAAAGTTTGTGAGTGAATGTTTTAGTGTGGTTCGTGTAATGTCGGTTGTCTCAAACATAAACAAAAGGAATTGATATAAAGTTTGTGAGTGAATGTTTTAGTGGTGTTCGTGTAATGTCGGTTGTCTCAAACATAAACAAAAGGAATTGATATAAAGTTTGTGAGTGAATATTTTAGTGTGGTTCGTGTAATGTCGGTTGTCTCAAACATAAACACACGGAATTGATATAAAGTTTGTGAGTGAATGTTTTAGTGGGGTTCGTGTAATGTCGGTTGTCTCAAACATAAACAAAAGGAATTGATATAAAGTTTGTGAGTGAATGTTTTAGTGTGGTTCGTGTAATGTCGGTTGTCTCAAACATAAACAAAAGGAATTGATATAAAGTTTGTGAGTGAATGTTTTAGTGGTGTTCGTGTAATGTCGGTTGTTTCAAACATAAACAAAAGGAATTGATATAAAGTTTGTGAGTGAATGTTTTAGTGGTGTTCGTGTAATGTCGGTTGTTTCAAACATAAACACACGGAATTGATATAAAGTTTGTGAGTGAATGTCTTAGTGGTGTTCGTGTAATGTCGGTTGTCTCAAACATAAACAAAAGGAATTGATATATTGAAATAAAGTTTGTGAGTGAATGTTTTAGTGTGGTTCGTGTAATGTCTGTTGTCTCAAACATAAACAAAAGGAATTGATATAAAGTTTGTGAGTGAATGTTTTAGTGTGGTTCGTGTAATGTCGGTTGTTTCAAACATAAACAAAAGGAATTGATATAAAGTTTGTGAGTGAATGTTTTAGTGGGGCTCGTGTAATGTCGGTTGTTTCAAACATAAACAAAAGGAATTGATATAAAGTTTGTGAGTGAATGTTTTAGTGTGATTCGTGTAATGTCGGTTGTTTCAAACATAAACAAAAGGAATTGATATAAAGTTTGTGAGTGAATGTTTTAGTGGGGCTCGTGTAATGTCGGTTGTTTCAAACATAAACAAAAGGAATTGATATAAAGTTTGTGAGTGAATGTTTTAGTGGGGTTCGTGTAATGTCGGTTGTTTCAAACATAAACAAAAGGAATTGTTATAAAGTTTGTAAGTGAATGTTTTAATGTGGTTCGTGTAATGTCGGTTGTCTCAAACATAAAAAAAAGGAATTGATATAAAGTTTGTGAGTGAATGTTTTAGTGGGGTTCGTGTAATGTCGGTTGTCTCAAACATAAACAAAAGGAATTGATATAAAGTTTGTGAGTGAATGTTTTAGTGTGGTTCGTGTAATGTCGGTTGTCTCAAACATAAACAAAAGGAATTGATATAAAGTTTGTGAGTGAATGTTTTAGTGTGGTTCGTGTAATGTCGGTTGTCTCAAACATAAACAAAAGGAATTGATATAAAGTTTGTGAGTGAATGTTTTAGTGGTGTTCGTGTAATGTCGGTTGTTTCAAACATAAACAAAAGGAATTGATATATTGATATAAAGTTTGTGAGTGAATGTTTTAGTGTGGTTCGTGTAATGTCGGTTGTCTCAAACATAAACAAAAGGAATTGATATAAAGTTTGTGAGTGAATGTTTTAGTGGGGTTCGTGTAATGTCGGTTGTTTCAAACATTAACAAAAGGAATTGATATAAAGTTTGTGAGTGTATGTTTTAGTGGGGCTCGTGTAATGTCGGTTGTTTCAAACATAAACAAAAGGAATTGATATAAAGTTTGTGAGTGAATGTTTTAGTGTGGTTCGTGTAATGTCGGTTGTTTCAAACATAAACAAAAGGAATTGATATAAAGTTTGTGAGTGAATGTTTTAGTGGGGCTCGTGTAATGTCGGTTGTTTCAAACATAAACAAAAGGAATTGATATAAAGTTTGTGAGTGAATGTTTTAGTGGGGTTCGTGTAATGTCGGTTGTTTCAAACATAAACAAAAGGAATTGTTATAAAGTTTGTAAGTGAATGTTTTAGTGTGGTTCGTGTAATGTCGGTTGTCTCAAACATAAAAAAAAGGAATTGATATAAAGTTTGTGAGTGAATGTTTTAGTGGGGTTCGTGTAATGTCGGTTGTCTCAAACATAAACAAAAGGAATTGATATAAAGTTTGTGAGTGAATGTTTTAGTGTGGTTCGTGTAATGTCGGTTGTCTCAAACATAAACAAAGGGAATTGATATAAAGTTTGTGAGTGAATGTTTTAGTGTGGTTCGTGTAATGTCGGTTGTCTCAAACATAAACAAAAGGAATTGATATAAAGTTTGTGAGTGAATCTTTTAGTGGGGTTCGTGTAATGTCGGTTGTCTCAAACATAAACAAAAGGAATTGATATAAAGTTTGTGAGTGAATGTTTTAGTGTGGTTCGTGTAATGTCAGTTGTCTCAAACATAAACAAAAGGAATTGATATAAAGTTTGTGAGTGAATGTTTTAGTAGGGTTCGTGTCATGTCGGTTGTCTCAAACATAAACAAAAGGAATTGATATAAAGTTTGTGAGTGAATGTTTTAGTGTGGTTCGTGTAATGTCGGTTGTCTCAAACATAAACAAAAGGAATTGATATAAAGTTTGTGAGTGAATGTTTTAGTGTGGTTCGTGTAATGTCGGTTGTTTCAAACATAAACAAAAGGAATTGATATAAAGTTTGTGAGTGAATGTTTTAGTGGGGCTCGTGTAATGTCGGTTGTTTCAAACATAAACAAAAGGAATTGATATAAAGTTTGTGAGTGAATGTTTTAGTGGGGTTCGTGTAATGTCGGTTGTCTCAAACATAAACAAAAGGATTTGATATAAAGTTTGTGAGTGAATGTTTTAGTGGGGTTCGTGTAATGTCGGTTGTTTCAAACATAAACAAAAGGAATTGATATAAAGTTTGTGAGTGAATGTTTTAGTGGGGTTCGTGTAATGTCGGTTGTTTCAAACATAAACAAAAGGAATTGATATAAAGTTTGTGAGTGAATCTTTTAGTGGGGTTCGTGTAATGTCGGTTGTCTCAAACATAAACAAAAGGAATTGATATAAAGTTTGTGAGTGAATGTTTTAGTGTGGTTCGTGTAATGTCGGTTGTCTCAAACATAAACAAAAGGAATTGATATAAAGTTTGTGAGTGAATGTTTTAGTGTGGTTCGTGTAATGTCGGTTGTCTAAAACATAAACAAAAGGAATTGATATAAAGTTTGTGAGTGAATCTTTTAGTGGGGTTCGTGTAATGTCGGTTGTCTCAAACATAAACAAAAGGAATTGATATAAAGTTTGTGAGTGAATGTTTTAGTGTGGTTCGTGTAATGTCGGTTGTTTCAAACATAAACAAAAGGAATTGATATAAAGTTTGTGAGTGAATGTTTTAGTGGGGTTCGTGTAATGTCGGTTGTCTCAAACATAAACAAAAGGAATTGATATAAAGTTTGTGAGTGAATGTTTTAGTGTGGTTCGTGTAATGTCGGTTGTTTCAAACATAAACAAAAGGAATTGATATAAAGTTTGTGAGTGAATGTTTTAGTGGGGCTCGTGTAATGTCGGTTGTTTCAAACATAAACAAAAGGAATTGATATAAAGTTTGTGAGTGAATGTTTTAGTGGGGTTCGTGTAATGTCGGTTGTCTCAAACATAAACAAAAGGAATTGATATAAAGTTTGTGAGTGAATGTTTTAGTGTGGTTCGTGTAATGTCGGTTGTTTCAAACATAAACAAAAGGAATTGATATAAAGTTTGTGAGTGAATCTTTTAGTGTGGTTCGTGTAATGTCGGTTGTTTCAAACATAAACAAAAGGAATTGATATAAAGTTTGTGAGTGAATGTTTTAGTGGGGTTCGTGTAATGTCGGTTGTTTCAAACATAAACAAAAGGAATTGATATAAAGTTTGTGAGTGAATCTTTTAGTGGGGTTCGTGTAATGTCGGTTGTCTCAAACATAAACAAAAGGAATTGATATAAAGTTTGTGAGTGAATGTTTTAGTGTGGTTCGTGTAATGTCGGTTGTCTCAAACATAAACAAAAGGAATTGATATAAAGTTTGTGAGTGAATGTTTTAGTGGGGTTCGTGTAATGTCGGTTGTCTCAAACATAAACAAAAGGAATTGATATAAAGTTTGTGAGTGAATCTTTTAGTGGGGTTCGTGTAATGTCGGTTGTCTCAAACATAAACAAAAGGAATTGATATAAAGTTTGTGAGTGAATGTTTTAGTGTGGTTCGTGTAATGTCAGTTGTCTCAAACATAAACAAAAGGAATTGATATAAAGTTTGTGAGTGAATGTTTTAGTAGGGTTCGTGTAATGTCGGTTGTCTCAAACATAAACAAAATGAATTGATATAAAGTTTGTGAGTGAATGTTTTAGTGTGGTTCGTGTAATGTCGGTTGTCTCAAACATAAACAAAAGGAATTGATATAAAGTTTGTGAGTGAATGTTTTAGTAGGGTTCGTGTAATGTCGGTTGTCTCAAACATAAACACACGGAATTGATATAAAGTTTGTGAGTGAATGTTTTAGTGGTGTTCGTGTTATGTCGGTTGTCTCAAACATAAACAAAAGGAATTGATATAAAGTTTGTGAGTGAATGTTTCAGTGGGGCTCGTGTAATGTCGGTTGTCTCAAACATAAACAAAAGGAATTGATATAAAATTTGTGAGTGAATATTTTAGTGGGGTTCGTGTAATGTCGGTTGTTTCAAACATAAACAAAAGGAATTGATATAAAGTTTGTGAGTGAATATTTTAGTGGGGTTCGTGTAATGTCAGTTGTTTCAAACATAAACAAAAGGAATTGATATAAAGTTTGTGAGTGAATGTTTTAGTGGGGCTCATGTAATGTCGGTTGTTTCAAACATAAACAAAAGGAATTGATATAAAGTTTGTGAGTGAATGTTTTAGTGGGGTTCGTGTAATGTCGGTTGTTTCAAACATAAACAAAAGGAATTGATATAAAGTTTGTGAGTGAATGTTTTAGTGTGGTTCGTGTAATGTCGGTTGTCTCAAACATAAACAAAAGGAATTGATATAAAGTTTGTGAGTGAATGTTTTAGTGTGGTTCGTGTAATGTCGGTTGTTTCAAACATAAACAAAAGGAATTGATATAAAGTTTGTGAGTGAATGTTTTAGTGTGGTTCGTGTAATGTCGGTTGTCTCAAACATAAAAAAAAGGAATTGATATAAAGTTTGTGAGTGAATGTTTTAGTGGGCTTCGTGTAATGTCGGTTGTCTCAAACATAAACAAAAGGAATTGATATAAAGTTTTTGAGTGAATGTTTTAGTGTGGTTCGTGTAATGTCGGTTGTTTCAAACATAAACAAAAGGAATTGTTATAAAGTTTGTGAGTGAATGTTTTAGTGTGGTTCGTGTAATGTCGGTTGTTTCAAACATAAACAAAAGGAATTGATATAAAGTTTGTGAGTGAATGTTTTAGTGTGGTTCGTGTAATGTCGGTTGTCTCAAACATAAACAAAAGAAATTGTTATAAAGTTTGTGAGTGAATGTTTTAGTGGGGTTCGTGTAATGTCGGTTGTTTCAATCATAAACAAAAGGAATTGATATAAAGTTTGTGAGTGAATGTTTTAGTGGGGTTCGTGTAATGTCGGTTGTCTCAAACATAAACAAAAGGAATTGATATAAAGTTTGTGAGTGAATGTTTTAGTGGGGTTCGTGTAATGTCGGTTGTCTCAAACATAAACAAAAGGAATTGATATAAAGTTTGTGAGTGAATGTTTTAGTGGGGTTCGTGTAATGTCGGTTGTCTCAAACATAAACAAAAGGAATTGATATAAAGTTTGTGAGTGAATGTTTTAGTGGGGTTCGTGTAATGTCGGTTGTCTCAAACATAAACAAAAGGAATTATTATAAATTTGTCAGTGAATGCTAATTTCGGAATAATGACAAAGACAACACCTGTTCTTAATTCAAAGTAGTAAAATGACACGGCAGCTGTGTTTTTTCCTGTGTTGTTGTTTTTATAAATAATTAGTTGATCAAACACGACAAAACATTCAAATTTGAGGAACAAGTCCACAAATTATGATTTATATGTTCTGTGATTTACGCACTTGTGAAGACCACGAAAATATAGTTTCTGCGTAATGTCAATGCAACACTTTTTTGCGGACTTTTCAAACTGTACATTTCTATTGATTATTATATTTCCCCTTTCTTAACCAAAAGATAATAATAACTTCCCGGGTAAAGTTAAAAAATGTTAAAATATATATTCCATTAGCTTTTAGTACTGATATACAAAAGCTAATAAAAAAAAGATTAGATACAATAATATATTGATGCATGCAAGTGCCAAGTGAAATGGAAACTGCTATGAGCCACGTAAGATTGTATTACTGTTGTATTATATATACCTAACCTATGTCATCTTGATTTATATGTGTTAAAAATATCATTAAATTAAATAAGTGACCTTAGTTTATATCGGCTATTCTATTTAGACTCTCTGGATGTCCTTGCTCCCAACCTCTTCTAGATTTGACCGTACAACGATGAATTTATTCCAGAAGCGATTTGGGCGCATTACATTAGATATCTACTTTTTTTTTTATAGAATTTGCATTAGAACAAAAAACAAAGAAAAATACCATCCTTTGAAAGACTGACAAATTGTTCTCATGAAAGGGAAAAATGCTTATCCATCTATATATGACTATGTTGAAAATAATTGATGATCCCTTATTTATTCGAAATTCTTCCAGCTTTCTCACGACTGACCTGATCGGCACACCAATACCAGATTGACCCAGGAGTTTGACCAAGCAGAAATCCAGGCCAAGGCATATAGTCATCATCTGCTTCACGTAACATTCGGAAGGCATTGGGATCTGGTTCGTGACATGTGGTATTCGGAAGTCTGTACGATTCATTAGTCATAGCGTCCTCTGACATATATCGACGTACCATTCCATCATATCCACCAATTTCTTTAAAAGCTAAACAGGAAATAACAATATTTACTAATACATGTATGACTGATATCCGGTACATACTAAAATGATTGACATACCAAGCTTCTGACTGTCTCAATGGTACCTTCAAACATTGCTCGCACAAGTCACATTCCTTGTAATTCCAATGGAATGGTGGTGACACGACCACAGAACTGAACACGTAATGAATCAGAGAGGACAGCAATTTAGCAAAGAGTGTCTTATTTTCTTAGAATAATATCTTTTTTAGTACTTGTAGATTCTATTTTAATTTTGAATAATTTATGGAAGAAGCAGAACAACTACTTCTAAACCAATGCAGACTTAGCTTGATGTGGATTTTAAACAGCGATGAACATAATTCGGTTGGTTAAGAATTCTAATCTTATTCACAACACTGATATAATGTATTGGTTAACAATATTTCTGGACGACCATCTTTTTCTATTGAGAAACTCAGAAGTAAGACTTTTTTTATTTAGAAAATAAATATTTGGCGGAACCTCTTATACATCGTTGCATTATATGGCCACTAAAATTATTTCGTTATCTAATACACAAGTGTAAGACACAGAGGTAAGATCAAAGTACTGAACGCGTATTAATTTGATCGCACATTTGTTGTTTTCCAGGATTTCGCATTTCGATTGGTTTATGTGTATATATGCATAGTCTTTATTTAAATTTGATCTTTAGCTGCCAAGCAAAAATGAACAAACCATAAAAACAAATCTTTAAAATACAACAGTGTAATGGAAACAAAATACAAACTGCTTACTTATTACCAACAAGATGTCAAAAAACAGACTGATTACGTATGTTGCTGACTGATAATGATATGTAATTTTAATCACAAATACTTCAAGCTCCATCCTATTGTTCATAAAGCTAGAGCGAGAAAGAATATCTTATTTACGGATATTGTAACCGCAAGACCTAGTCATTTGTTAATAAAAAAAATTCAAATTGCGACCTTAAATTTTGGATAAAAAAGAGGTGTGGCCATAGTTGTCAAAAATAAAAACTTGGATAAATATTTTCATATCTTACCAAAACCCATTAATGTGAGGCCTCCACCAACCATTAATACTGCTTGCATTGTGTCAGTATATATAACTGCAGTTAATCCACCTACAAGCCAAGTTTTAATATTATGTCAGTATATATAACTGCAGTTAATCCACCTACAAGCCAAGTTTTAATATTATGTCAGTATATATAACTGCAGTTAATCCACCTACAAGCCAAGTTTTAATATTATGACATGTCTTTTAAAGCTATGTTTACTTCTTGGGTTTTCTTTAACGTTTATTGAGTCAATTTGAATCCAATGTTTGAAATTATTTCCTGATTCGGAAAAACGCATTTCATTGGCAATAAAGTAATTCCAGGAATACCCCAGTATCATTTGTGCACGATCTGATTCAACAATATCAAACGGCTTCTGGGAGGTTTCCCTTAGGGGACAATGTTAAACAAGAAACGCGTTGGATATCTATATTGTATCACTTCAAGTGTATGTTTTGCGTTTGAAATTATGCAAGGTGTATATCAATTAAAATACACGACCGCTCGCTTTCCTGGCTTGTGACATGGTAATATCACCTGTTTTTATGGCCCCATACCTCCAGTCTTAATAAAAAAAAATTATGCATTCATGGTAGTGTTTTACAGGTGTGGGATGATGTTCCTGATTATGCCAAAGAGAGGGAGCAATAAATATACGGTATATGTGTGTCACAGATGACAACAGTTATGTTCCGTTTGTACTAGTTATAATATTGCCCTTTTTCACTCTTCCGTGATTTATCACCAGACTGGAAGCAAGAGTGAGATGAAGGGTATCACTGGTTCAGTGGAACCTGCTAACCCTTCCGCAGAACTTGATTTCACCCGAGTTTTCCGTGGGGCTTTTGTTGTTTAATCTTTAAATTCCTGTGTATATTTTTGTGTACCATTTTTTGCTTGTTAGTACTTTTTCTTCTATCCATTATAGCGTCAGTATCTCTGACCATTCTATTATTTGTACATCGATTTATGGCTACTGATTGTCCTTTGGTATCTTCAAACTTATGTTACACCATCGATCTAGTTCATGCTTGGTTAAACTCACCAGCAATAGTTATTACACCGGTAATGACAATCAGCATAAATATGCTTAGATACAGATCCCAACCAAGTGACTGTTGAATAAACAAGGCACCAGTGAATAAATCTCCCTAGAAATAAAAGTAGAAGTTAATTTACAAAGACTATGCTATATAAAAGCCCTTCCTAAACACAAATATACCAATAACAGCAGAAGGAAAACCACGACTTGGTCTTGGACAGACACAAACAAGTGAAACTGTTAAAGCAATACCAAACAACTACATTTGATGTATAGATTACAGGTGGTATACATAGACCAATACAGCAAGAAAGCCTACGGAGAGTAGTTTCCACTAAGTGTTTGTTTCAGATGTTCCGCATTGCTTAGATTCCAGTCATGGTAGTGTTTTACACCTGTAGGATGATGTTGGTGATAATACTAAAAGAGAGAGCAATACATATACGGAATATATGTGTCACAGATGACCACGGATATGTTCCGCTGTAGTAGTAGTAGTAATAAATTCGCCATTTTTTACTCTTTCGTGATTTATCACCGGACTTGAAGCAAGAGTACTTCGGTACTGACATGGTTTATCACATATATTTATTACTGAAATGTACAGTTCCCAAGTAATGTAATTGTTAATAAAGCAAAGATTCTCCTCCCTCAGGCATAGATGACCTTAACCGATCTTGCTTATCTTGTTTAGGTCCTTTTGGATTTATTGTTCCGAAAACTTTAAATTATATGGATTTCCAATCTTTCAATTTTGGTGAAGGTTATTCTGAGCGTACCTGATGAAGGTTATTCTGAGCGTCATCTGATGAAGGATATTCTGAGCGTCACCTGGTGAAGGTTATTCTGAGCGTACCTGATGAAGGTTATTTTGAGCGTCACCTGATGAAGGTTATTCTGAGTGTCACCTGATGAAGGTTATTCTGAGCGTCCCCTGATGAAGGTTATTCTGAGCGTACCTGATGAAGGTTATTCTGAGCGTACCTGATGAAGGTTATTCTGAGCATACCTGATGAAGGTTATTTTGAGCGTACCTGATGAAGGTTATTCTGAGCGTACCTGATGAAGGTTATTCTGAGCGTACCTGATGAAGGTTATTCTGAGCGTCACATGCTGAAGGTTATTCTGAGCGTATCTGATGAAGGTTATTCTGAGCGTCACATGATGAAGGCTATTATGAGCGTACCTGATGAAGGTTATTCTGAGCGTCACTTGATGAAGGTTATTCTGAGCGTACCTGATGGTTATTCTGAGCGTCACCTGATGAAGGTTATTCTGAGCGTACCTGATGAAGGTTATTCTGAGCGTCACCTGATGAAGATTATTCTGAGCGTACCTGATGAAGGTTATTCTGAGCGTACCTGATGAAGGTTATTCTGAGCGTACCTGATGAAGGTTATTCTGAGCGTCACCTGATGAAGGTTATTCTGAGCGTCACCTGATGAAGGTTATTCTGAGCGTCACCTGATGAAGGTTATTCTGTGCGTACCTGATGAAGGTTATTCCAGAAACACGTCGTGTGCACTAAACTGTATATCTACGTTTTGTTCCAGTGATATACATTTGAATTGCTTATTGTGACATACATTATATACAATAAAGCTACCTCTAATAAAATTAAGAAATAAATCATGGAAGCCAGAATGTGTTGGGAGTTTTAACATGGATTGGCGGATATTAGTATTTTATCCCGAGCCAGAAGCGAGGGATAAAATTTACTAATATCCGCCAATCCATGTTAAAACTCAAAACACATTATGGCTTCCATGATTTATTTCGATTCTGATATGTCTAAGAGTACAAATACGGTAGTATACTTTGATTGGAAGACGGTAATTTATACATACGCTAGCAGAAAATGACGTACACAATTTATGCAACTCGAATAATACTGCGCCCTCTATCGGCATTATTCGGGTCACAATTTATGCTGCCAATGGAAACGTCAGTCACATTCATCGGCGCATGCGCTAATGAGATAATACGAAGAAACAATTCTGGGTTTTTTTAGCAAAGGGAAAGAGTGAGGTCATGTATTATAAACAATGAAACAGACCAATAAATTTAAACGGACTGGTGTGATTTCTGAACAAGCCAAACATTAATACTCCCAAGTTTTAAATACTACTTTCGTTGTAACAGTAAAATGCTATCAGAAATAACGTACAAACACCTACCGAACACTTGGTGAATATATAAAGAATTAGGGACAGTACAGCAATGTAAACACGCAATCGTGTTCCTCCAAATCTTTTTGATAAATATTCTGGCATAGTTACTGTCTGAAATAAAAATAAAATATACAAATAAGCGTGAGGGTTTCATTTTACTCACTCGTGTAAAACACTTGCATTATTTCACTAAGAGAGGACTGTTGGGTCTATGAAGCACGGTTAATCCCGCCACCAGTACAGTGTGTTAGATGTGAGTGGTCTTGTTTGTGTGTTAGATGTGAGTGGTCTTGTTTGTGTGTTAGATGTGAGTGGTCTTGTTTGTGTGTTAGATGTGAGTGGTCTTGTTTGTGTGTTAGATGTGAGTGGTCTTGTTTGTGTGTTAGATGTGAGTGGTCTTGTTTGTGTGTTAGATGTGAGTGGTCTTGTTTGTGTGTTAGATGTGAGTGGTCTTGTTTGTGTGTTAGATGTGAGTGGTCTTGTTTGTGTGTTAGATGTGAGTGGTCTTGTTTGTGTGTTAGATGTGCGTGGTCTTGTTTGTGTGTTAGATGTGAGTGGTCTTGTTTGTGTGCTAGATGTGAGTGATCTTGTTTGTGTGTTAGATGTGAGTGGTCTTGTTTGTGTGTTAGATGTGAGTGGTCTTGTTTGTGTGTTAGATGTGAGTGGTCTTGTTTGTGTGTTAGATGTGAGTGGTCTTGTTTGTGTGTTAGATGTGAGTGATCTTGTTTGTGTGTTAGATGTGAGTGGTCTCTTTTGTGTGTTAGATGTGAGTGGTCTTGTTTGTGTGTTAGATGTGAGTGGTCTTGTTTGTGTGTTAGATGTGAGTGGTCTTGTTTGTGTGTTAGATATGAGTGGTCTTGTTTGTGTGTTAGATGTGAGTGGTCTTGTTTGTGTATTAGATGTGAGTGGTCTTGTTTGTGTGTTAAATGTGAGTGGTCTTGTTTGCGTGTTAGATGTGAGTGGTCTTGTTTGTGTGTTAGATGTGAGTGGTCTTGTTTGTGTGTTAGATGTGAGTGGTCTTGTTTATGTGTTAGATGTGAGTGGTCTTGTTTGTGTGTTAGATGTGAGTGGTCTTGTTTATGTGTTAGATATGAGTGGTCTTGTTTGTGTGTTAAATGTGAGTGGTCTTGTTTGTGTGTTAGATGTGAGTGGTCTTGTTTGTGTGTTAGATGTGAGTGGTCTTGTTTGTGTGTTAGATATGAGTGGTCTTGTTTGTGTGTTCGATGTGAGTGGTCTTGTTTGTGTATTAGATGTGAGTGGTCTTGTTTGTGTGTTAAATGTGAGTGGTCTTGTCTGTGTGTTAGATGTGAGTGGTCTTGTTTGTGTGTTAGATGTGAGTGGTCTTGTTTGTGTGTTAGATGTGAGTGGTCTTGTTTATGTGTTAGATGTGAGTGGTCTTGTTTGTGTGTTAGATGTGAGTGGTCTTGTTTATGTGTTAGATATGAGTGGTCTTGATTATGTGTTAGATGTGAGTGGTCTTGTTTGTGTGTTAGATGTGAGTGGTCTTGTTTGTGTGTTAGATGTGAGTGGTCTTGTTTGTGTGTTAAATGTGAGTGGTCTTGTTTGTGTGTTAGATGTGAGTGGTCTTGTTTGTGTGTTAGATGTGAGTGGTCTTGTTTGTGTGTTAAATGTGAGTGGTCTTGTTTGTGTGTTAGATGTGAGTGGTCTTGTTTGTGTGTTAGATGTGAGTGGTCTTGTTTATGTGTTAGATGTGAGTGGTCTCTTTTGTGTGTTAGATGTGAGTGGTCTTGTTTATGTGTTAGATGTGAGTGGTCTTGTTTGTGTGCTAGATGTGAGTGGTCTTGTTTGTGTGTTAGATGTGAGTGGTCTTGTTTGTGTGTTAGATGTGAGTGGTCTTGTTTGTGTGTTAGATATGAGTGGTCTTGTTTGTGTGTTAGATGTGAGTGGTCTTGTTTGTGTATTAGATGTGAGTGGTCTTGTTTGTGTGTTAAATGTGAGTGGTCTTGTTTGTGTGTTAGATGTGAGTGGTCTTGTTTGTGTGTTAGATGTGAGTGGTCTTGTTTGTGTGTTAGATGTGAGTGGTCTTGTTTATGTGTTAGATGTGAGTGGTCTTGTTTGTGTGTTAAATGTGAGTGGTCTTGTTTGTGTGTTAGATGTGAGTGGTCTTGTTTGTGTGTTAGATGTGAGTGGTCTTGTTTGTGTGTTAGATGTGAGTGGTCTTGTTTATGTGTTAGATGTGAGTGATCTTGTTTGTGTGTTAGATGTGAGTGGTCTTGTTTATGTGTTAGATGTGAGTGGTCTTGTTTATGTGTTAGATGTGAGTGGTCTTGTTTGTGTGTTAGATGTATCGGTTTTACCTCTGTCTACGATTTTTCATTTTGGTTCTGGAACTGTTCCGACATTGTGGTATTTGTTGTTTTTCATTTAATAATTTATACAATTATTCAATACAGAAATGATATCAGATTAAATGTTATTATATTTATTTCTTTCTTCATGTAAAAACCTTAGTTGTATACATTTATGTACACTCGAGTTCGTCTATCAATTCATAATTCCTCTTCCAATAAATCTGACCGCCACGATATAACTGAAATATTGTTAAAAGTGGCGCTAAACACCATCAAACAAACAAATAACCATTCATAATTAGCACATGAACGTGACCAGACTAGATTATTACTTACACAGTGTACAATTGTCCTAATACGGAAAACTATCGGGTGAATAAAATTAATATCGGGCGAGGCGAAGCCAAGCCCGATATGAATTGTATTTACCCGATATTCTCCGTATTAGGACAATTGTACACTGTGTAACGAATTTATCCGGATTTTGCAACCAAACCTCATATCTAATGTTTTCCATATTAGGACAATGAATTTATCATGATTTTGAATCCATACAACCATGTATCTCATCTTTCAGTTTTCCATGGGATATGGAATTTGTCATGGTGTTGTCTCCATATTTCACCTCTGACTCCATTTTTTTTCATCTTATGACAATAAATTTATCTTCCTTTGTAATCCATATCATCAAATTTAATATTAAGTCAACGGTGTAAGGGAGATAATTCGAATTGACTTAACAAAATATTGCACTGAAATTTATTAGAACAATATCAACCAATCATACTGCGAGATTTAACCTAAAATCAGGATAAATAATCATATTGATGACTGTCGTCGTCTGAAGAGAAATAAAATGGACAATAAGAACCTTAAAACTTTACTGATCATTGCATTTATACGTTTCTGAATTGGGATCTCTAAAATATGTCCGAGCAATAAATTTTGCCGCAATGTTTGGTCTGAGATTAGGATGTTTCAGCACTACAAGGTTAACATATTCATTGTCATGATGTTCTTGATGTTCAATGTAGTTTTTAATCATGATCAGAGTAAAATATGTATCCCCAAAATCATTGAAGCAATTTATTGACGCGTAGTTGACATATGGATAGCTTCTTGAGAGCATGTGTACTTCGATGGGATAGTTTGTTAATAATAATCGGAAGGTTTTTACCGGATAACGCGGTTCCTTCCATCAATAAACTGAGCACCAAGACATAACTTAAATATTTTACAAAATGGCATTATCACACAAAATTATTTTCCTGATTTCCAATTAATTTGAAGAATACATAATTTCTTTGAGTGACGATCATTATTAATTTAAAAATTGTAGTACCAATGATGCATAATGCTAGATAAAATCATGCTATCTCTGTTTTATTACGTAGTTTTCCAGTTGTGTAAACGTCATTGATATTGATCGAATGCTGTATAGAGACAAACAATACTATCTAGATCGCAGAAATACTTCATGTCTGTAAGCGAATTTCTAAATTGATCATTACATTTTAATATTTCAGGCAAATTATTTACAGTGTTAAAATCGATTGTTTATATTATTATTATTTGAAACCAACAATGTCACACCAGATCTTCGTCAAATGAACCCACAGTATAGTCTGAACCATTATATGTCCAAAGAGCCTATAAATAGGTTTTTCAAACAACCCTTTGAGTGCCATCGGCCGATAAAGTCATGAATTCCCGGTAAACAAATTTGACCAAAAGTCCTTTGGCACTGATCCGTGAAATGGGCTTGGTATCCAAAGGGTTAATATAAGATACATACCCCACAAGCTATGTATACTGGTATAAATACAAATCCCAGTAGCTGCAGCAATAGTATCGCCTGAAATAAACAGTTAAAAAGGAATGACAGGTCCGTTCTATTTCATAATATTGATTCAGTGTTCTGAAATTTTATGAAGGGCCGTGTGGTTCATCTTTATCATAATCGTAGAAATTGTCGATGGATGAAACTGTTTACTTCTGCAATATAGTACAGAAAATAGACAATGAAAACCCTACACTCTTAGTTCGGAATTTAACACATACAAGATAATATGGTAATGTGAGGACATTGATTGATGTGTGATACCTCATTCATACAATATACTATATATATATATAATCGTAGTCTTATGACCTCGGACTGCGATATCAAACTGTTCATATAATTTTTTTTTATTTTGGTTTCATTATTTTTGCTATTGTTTTCTTGACCATATGCTGTTTAATATCAGGTTGTGATTCACGATCCTATAAGATAGCTTTAAATGCGTGTTGTATTTTAGAAGATTAAATTGCTGCATATCTGAATTATTATTTTTAAATTAGCTTTAGTCACCAATGCAGCTGAAATACGGTTTATGTGATATTAAACAATAATCACACAATCAAATGAAATTACACGTATCACTAGATGATATATGTACCCAGATAAAGAATCTTTCCTACTTACATTAAATTCCCAGGCACCAACACTTATACCACTGCCTGCTCCAGAACCAGATAAACCTATAAAATGCTCCGTTCCTATGTTGCTGACAAATAAAGAAGCTCCAACCTAGAAATAAATTGGACTTAAATTTTAAAAGATACAACTCAAACGCACATTATGGATACAACCTACAAGTTTTATCTTTTGTTGAGTCTCATACGGAAATGTATATTCCACTGAATTTCTTCCCATCTGTGTATAAGTTGCTGGCTTAAAACAGTCTTAAGAGATTATTACATGACATTTTCCATATATATCGGCCATGGTATCAGCCCGAGACTCCCATATCAAGCCCGACAGCGAATGTGGAGGGCTGATATGGGTCTAGGGCTGATACCAGGGACGATATGGAAAATTGCATGTCATAATCTATTTATCACATATTTTACATTGACTTTTTTTTCAAGCATTGACTTTTATATTGCAGAAAAGATCTTTGAACTGACAAATTGCGAAAATAAATCTTTGAAAGAGTTGCCTTTTTGTTTCGAGTCTGGTTTCAAAAAGATATCAAACAATGTCGATCTGTACAATGACGTTAGAAAGGTGTTTGTAAAATTTAACCAAGAAGTTGACATTTGAATGGAAATTCCGATTCAACACGACATATACATTTGAGCTAATTATTCCGTTTCAAGTTATTTAAAGTTTATTCCAATATTTTGAAATGTGTTAATTTGATTAAAGTACGATTTTATGCACATCTGTATGCACCATCTTTCCTTGTACTTGGACATATAATCTTTGAGACCACTGCGCAGATACCGGAAGTTGAATTCGGGGGCAAATACGGATATTATATTTGCCCTGAGGACAAATAACCAACACTTACTTCTAGCTATTATTGGTCATGCAAAAACGAACATATTGCAACAAAATATGTGACAATCAATATTAAACTGACGTGGTTTATTAGATATATTTATTGCTGAAATGTACAGTTTCTAAATAATGTAATTATAAATAACGCCAATGTTTTCCTCCCTCATGCATGGGTGACCTTAGACGATATTGGTTATCCTCATTAGCACATTTTGTTTTATTGCTTCCAAAACTGTAAATTATTTTGCAGTCCAATATTTCGATTTGGAGCGTACCTGTTGATGGGTTTTCCAGAAACGCGTCGTGCGCACTAAATTTGATATCTACGTTTTTATTATATATATATGAGGTTTTCCCAGTTCGCTTACGATTGTTCACGTAAAGAGCCATTAGCTACGATATTGACCAAAAAAATTATATGTTTTGGAAATTGGTAAATAGCTTTAAAATGATGAAATAAAAGTAAATATTTCACATTAAACAGTTTATCGTACCACTTCCTTGCAAGCATATAATTTGACCTCGCTTTCTCCGTATGTAACTGACCTTACTAGTGACAGGTAAACACGAATAATTTGTATTTTATCGCTTATTAACTGCAAACTTGCATGGTTCTTTGTCCGTAATTAACGCCGACTAAAAGCAGATTCACAGAAAATAAGAAATAAGTGCATTGTTGTACTGATTTAATGACGATTCGGCAAACTCCGTAAACAATGCCGATAATTAATAAGGTCTATTTGAGCTTAACTAATATGATAGAGATCATATAGATTTCATTTCTGTGTAAGTATAATTAATTATTTGTCTGTAAATTCTTCCGTTTTCACTGTTCAGTGACCTCCATTATTACATTCTGTAAATTCCATAATTAATCATAATAATCAGCTTATATTGGCTTGTCGAATTGTCAATAAAGTTATTCATTAACTTTTCACCTGTACATTCTTCCGTTTTCAATGTTTAGTAACCTCCATCATTACATACTCAGACAGAGAATACACAAAATAGAATTAATTAAGTATTAAGTGTTTAACATACCGGTATAAACCACATACTTCGCCCAGCCAAGAAATACCCACTGACTGTTCCTCTGTTGGCTCGCCACATTGCCTGAAATATTGAAGTTGTAAATCATGATTGTGTTGATTTTTCTTACAATATTGTTTCATCAGGGGTAGGTTTAAGAATTTTAATGGAATTTGATACACTAATGTCGAGGTTCAACAAGGATGTTGCCATCGAAATGTTTGACAAGAAAGATGTCACAAAATTAACATTCACATCAATGAACTAAATTTTACCCATTCACATGAAATCAAAATTAAAGCATCTACTCATCATATCGTATCAATATTATTAATAAAGGAATGTCGATCTGATTCGCGTTATATCTTACGTTTTTAGTTCAATGTTGTGATGTCCGCTACGATTTCTTCGTAAAGACGATGTTCGGTACGTCTTTACTCCTATTTGTTTTGTAGGGGGTTCATGCTTTATATATGTTATTTGTATTTATTTACGTATACTGGTGTCTATAATGATTCCCATATAAGTTTATTTTTATCGTATCTTTTAACAGTACCACGACGGTTGTCATATGTGGAACAGGAACTGCTAACCCTTCCGTAGCACCTAAGTTCACCCTGTTTTAGTGGGGTTCGCTATGCTCAATCTTTGGGTTTCTGTGTAATGTTGTGTAGATCATCGGTTTTCCTTTTGTCTTTTCTCATTACGTCAATGTCTGTCCTTTGAATTACAGCTTCTCATTACCCCTTCAGTATTTTCAAACTTTTCTTATATAGTAACATAAACTGGTTCTATAATAAAGTAGCATATATTTGTAGCAGCTGCATGTTTTGGTTCTATAGTCAAATATCCAGTAATACATGTAATCACTACTTACAAAGATACCAATGAGGATAACCAGACAGAAATAGCCAACAATAACACCAATGTCATTCTTAGTCAGTCTAATGTTTTGGTGTTTGTAGTGCTCTTTAAATAACTCAAGCCGTTCATTAACCATGATTACTGCTGGCTAACTATGCAATTCAGGATTTTCAAATGACGGCAGTGTCAGGATATATCAACTGCAAAAAGAAATATACAAATAAATTAGCCTATTGGACAAAAACTCTAAATTATTTTTCATACAAATATGAGGGCTCTATGTTTGTATTCAACTTCCTTGACAAATGATGTATACTGTACAATAACATTGTGTTATTCATGATACAAATCCGCTGAAAAGTCATGATCGATGATAACTAATGAACGGGAAAAGAAGGTTGAGTTTGTGACTACGCTAAACAGCTGATGTTCGCGGTCACCTGTGACACAAAACTTCGAAACGATCCAGATGACACGAAAAGTAATGGCTTCAACTTTAGTACTAGAAAGCCTTTTATCTGTGTCTTTCTTGTTAGCAGTAAGACTATATCACGGTAATCCTGATAAGAAGCACAAGCTCTAGAATATCGCATATCAATTTGCAGGTGCTGCTGGAATATTGCTACATATAAATAGAAAATTAACAATTGGAAAATTGACATCACCAAATTTGAGGTTTTAGGTCAAGGTATGGTTCATACCTAGCTGTATCTGCAATATTTCATTATTCAGTGAAAAGAGCTTGTTTTTAGTTTTCATATGAACCTCATGCATAAGTACTGATTCATACAAATAAAGACACAATTCGACGAGAAGAGGGATGCAGTTAGTACCCATAGCAATGCCGACTGTCTGCTGAAAAACACATCCACTAAGCATAAAAAAATATATGTTCAATCAAACACCTTTGATAATGTCAGTTTCGAACTGTTTGAGTACCAGAGAGTTTTGTTATAAAGGTTAATGTATTCCATCCTAACAGAAACAAAGATGAACGAACTCTTACAGTCGGTTTCGTGGTTTAGAGTGAGGAGTAGTTGTGCTAATTACTTTAAAGGAGGTTTCGTTGAATACTTAAGCGAACCCATATATATATATATATAAACCCAGAGAAGACTTCATAAGTTTACAACTTGTGTCTTATTCATTTGTCTTGTTTTGTATGACAATAAAATATGTTTAAAGTAACCCATATATATATATATATATGGGAGTGGATGTGGTCGAGTGGTCTAGGGCGCCGAACGTAAGGCTAAGCGAATGGTGCTGCAGTGTATCAATGGTGTGAGTTCAAATCCCGTCGAGGGAAGAACAAAAATTTGACAGCTCTAAAATCTAATTCTAACACTGTTTGGTTTAATTTTCAGACGTATATATATATATATAACGCTTCTTGTAAGGATATTTATGCTATTTATGTATCTAGTAGAGTGACGTTCTTCATCTTGGGTTGAAATTCCAAATGAACAAAATTCCATTGATCTATAATGATCTAGGGTTTCTTCATTTGTTAGTGTCGTCAGGGTATATGTTCGGTTGCTATTGGAATTGTAGGTCCCTAATTTCTTTGCGAAGCATTTAATGTAATGTCATTAACTACTAAAGCTATATTGTAGGAAGCCTAGGATGCAAGGACAACATCATCCTTATCATGCAAGTAGGACAGATATGTTGCAACATTTGGATCTTTAACGGCGACTGATGCGCGAGTGTTCACTGACCGGTTAAGTTTTTGTTTTAATTTTAGTTTGTATCAACGCAACTTAACCCATTCCGAAAGAATATATATGTCTTCTCTTTCACGTTTTTTTTTTTTCCATTTTCTGACAAAATCATTCACAGAATCCATAAGAATTTTAATTCATGTTTCCAGTGTATTAATTTATTCTCGTGTAGAAGTGTTTATGACGGTTTTGAAGTCACCAGTTATATAAGGCCAGTTGGGTTATATATAAATGGTGAACTTGTACATATGCAACCAGGGGGTTATCGATTTCAATGATGTCCTCTTCCGTTTCCTCACCATAATTCAAATTATATTGTTATCGTTTATTACTGTTCGCTCTATTTAAGTACCAGGTGAAAGTTATTTGTATACTACACGAATGATTTTTCTATGGTTGTATTTATTCGGTACAACAAAACGATTTAGGCCATCTAAGGAGATCATACTTGTAAATTTATATAGCCTATCCCCCAAAAAAATAGAAATAAAGAAAATAAATAAACTCTTCTTGTAAGTAAATAAGAGATAAAATGCATTATATTGTTAAAGCGGGAGAAATTTACATTCGCGTTATCAAATGAATCTGTTGTCAATTTTACTGACGAAAAGGAGAAAATACGGATCATTAAACCTGATTACATATGTTAAATAGTCCACTTAATGTAAGAAGTGTATGCAGTATCACTGTCAATATTTATTATACACTAAGACTTAGTCCGTCAATGTGGACGGTATACGGTAGTCATAAATGGAGTTTGTCTTTGATAAACATGTACGACATATAACACCTGTAACACTAGTAGCATACAAACAGACCTCATATTCTAGTAGTAAACTAACAGACAACAGAATCATGTGTCACAGTATTATACTATACAGTTAATTAAAACATTTACATAATGTTGTCATAAGGTTGTCTTCCTTTCATATATTAATCTTTTCTTCTTTTTTTTAGGAGGGGGGGGGGTCCGAGAAGCGATTTTATTTTACCTAATTTGATCAAGTTTGTTCTTCAATAATGAGGTGTCCGTCGTGTCTTGGAGTTTCGCAGAATGAAATGCGGGTGAATTGTCAGTAACTAATGTTAAAAATATGTCCACAAACTTCTCCACATATATGCCATTGGTATGATGATCGGTTTAATTTTTATCAAATCTTATGTTTTACAGCTTCCTCCATTGATACACAACATAATGTGATGAATTTCAAAAATTATAAATTTGGTACGTCGTGGCCACGATTTTGTGGTAGTTGGATTTACAACTACCTAATTGTGTATGCCTGTGCCTATCATTAATAAAGTTATTAGTTCGTTTCCACACCATAGCGAAATAATAATTATAAGCATTAAATATTTGTGCAGTGACAATTCGCATTCGGCATGTCTTTATCTTAGGAGACTTTTTTCTATTGGGCTAAGTTTTGTCTTTGAAAAGCAAGAGTTCATTCGCATACGGTTGTAGTATATAAAGGATAGAAATGAACGCATTGATCTTGAACTTTTATCCGGATTCCATGTGAATATTATTTTTAATGTTTTTTTAATTACATACTAATGCGTAAATAACGTCGTCTCAAATAAAACGTCAAGACACATTTGCAAGGCAAACGACGGCCACATAATTATCCTTTTGACTATTTGTCAACAAACATGGGGAACATACTTGTACGCGTTTCCCAATGACAACATAATGTGGAATTTGACAATGTGATTGATTGTAGGTGGGTTCTTGGAACTATATTAATATTGTCCTTGAAATACATCATTATACCCCCTCCGTACGTATTTCTATCCAATCCGCTGAATGGATTGGAATTAAAACCGGGAATTACTAAATTATTGGTTGGAACCCGTTGATCTAAGTGAGTTTCAGTAAAGCATCAAAATCCTCAACAATATGTACAATGTCATCAATTTTGTTTCTCAAACTTCTTATATTGAGGTGACATATATACTAACTTGAAACTTGAAACTTTGAAACTTTTTATTTCACTAAAGGCCCCACATAGGGATTGATGATTGAAGTGTACGAGTTGTGTCCCCTTGCGTAGGCCCAGGATTTTGCTCAATATCCCCGGACAGTAATAAACATAATTTTATAAAACAGATAATCAAAGCTATATTAATGACATTGCCGTGAAAAATACGATATGATTCTAAAACAAAATACCGACAATATCTTACCAACAAATAGAGTACATTCAAACTATTAAATGTTTTACAAAAGATATAATTAACAGCTGATGGATTTGTCTTTATATAAAATAATCATATTGCCACTCTATGACTGATGATGTCACTACCCATTGTCAACAAAAACAAAATCACGTGTAAATGGGAGGATGGCAATAGTACATAGACAACAAATCATACAAAATACATCTGTTAGTGACGACAACGACTTGATTAACGAAAAATATAAAATAAAAAACAATACAATGAACATGAAAAAAATGTGCGATATGTAGGATGGATTTAAATTGTGTTTCATAAATGGATATATACAACGACTATCAGGAAGGGTCAAACATGATTAATAATACAAATGTATCAACAAGTAATTTTTGTGGAACATACATGTAGTAATAAACTTTGTAAATAAACAATTGAGATGTTTGTGGAAAGGTAATTTAATTTTAATAGAGGACAATAAATGTGAAGAACAATGGAATTAACGTAAGATATGAACAACCATCGGGTTCTTGTACAAGAAAGAAGCTGAATTTAACAAGAATTGAAGCATCAGGGTCAGTTCACCACTTATTATACATACAGGTGAGAGATAAAATGTGAATGTCTAGGTTTAGTATAATGTGGGCAAGATAAATATGCACAATTTTAAGATGAAGTCTATCGTCTCAATAATATAACAAACAAAGACAAAAAACAAAATATATATATATATCTTTCCTATCTTTTACATTTATATTAGAATACTAGCATAATGGGAGATGGAAAATCTTGACAATTATAACAAACTGATCGCGTGAGACTCCAGTTCTTATTGTGTCTATATATACCTTAACACTAGGACGTGGGTATCGGCCACGAACTTAATTAAGATTTTTGTCCTTTACCACTCAACTACTAAGGCTTCTTGCCTCGGTTTGGTTAATGCACAATAACAATCATATTACAACATAAAAAGTAATTGTACATTTAGTCTAAGTTACACCTATAAAGTTTTGTGGTAAAAAGTTACAAATTTGTTAAAATATCTTACCTGTAAAATTATGCTGGACATTAACTTAATGTCTTACTACATATATATCTACAGGTGTTGAATTTTAACAGAATATTAGAGTTGTTTACGTTGTCACGGTTTGGTTAACATACAACAAGAAATTTGGACATTTAACATAAATTTATTCTATGAATACAGTTGATAACGCTGATAATTTATAGGGATTTATTGACGATAAGGTACACCAATGCATTTTTTAGTTGTGTGATATATCTATAGGGGGTGTCTCAAGACACGTAAGAAACACTTTATTTTTATTTTGTTACTAATGTAATATAATATTTAACTTATTTTCAACACTGTATATTTTCTTTGTCAATAGTTATTCATTTGGTTGTCCATTTTGGTGATGAAATTCGATACCCCTAACACACAAATACATGACCGCTCACTTTCCTGACTTGGTACATGTATGTGCTTTAAAAAGTGGATAGTTGAAGAAAATAAATTACTTAACGAAACTCGCCAAACTAAATTACCCAGTGAAAATGGCCAAACTAAATTACCCAGTGAAAATCGCCAAACTAAATTACCCAGTGAAAATCGCCAAACTAAATTACCCAGTGAAAATCGCCAAGCTAAATTACCCAGTGAAAATCGCCAAACTAAATTACCCAGTAAAAATCGCCAAACTAAATTACCCAGTGAAAATCGCCAAACTAAATTACCCAGTGAAAATCGCCAAACTAAATTACCCAGTGAAAATCGCCAAACTAAATTACTCAGAAAAAATCGCCATACTAAGTTACTCGGTGAAAATCGACGACCTATATTACATGGTGAAAATCGAAAAACTAAATTACCTGCTGAAAATAGACGAAGTATATTACCTGGTAAAAATAAACAAATTAAATTACCCGGTAAAAATCGACACACTAAATTACCCGGTAAAAATCGACACACTAAATTTCCCGGTGAAAATGGCCAAAGTAAATTACCCGGTGAAAATCGACACATTAAATTCCAGGTGAAAATCGACAATCGAAATTACCCGGTGAAAATCGACAAACTAAGTTCCCCAGTGAAAATTGACAAACTAAATGGGCCAGTGAAAATTGACAAACTAAATGGGCCAGTGAAATTTGACAAGCTAAACATATCGAGAATACATCAACAGTGGCGATAATTGAACAGAAATATTAGTGTTGCTAGACACTGCAGTGGGTCTGACACAGAAACGACATTCTCGTGGATCTGACACAGAAACGACATTGTCCTTGGTGATCTGACACAAAAATAGACAGTGTTGTGGGTCTGACACAAAAACGACACTGTCCTGGGTCTGATACAAAGACGACACTGTCCTGGGTCTGATACAAAAACGAAACTGTCGTGGATCTGACACAGAAACGACATTATCGTGGGTCTGACAAAGAAAAGACATTGTCCTTGGTGATCTGACACAAAAACGACACTGTCGTGGGTCTGACACAGAAACGACACGATCGTGGGTCTGACACAGAAACGACACTGTCGTGGGTCTAACACGGGTACGAAACTGTCATGGGCCATCTGACACAAAAGTGACAATGTCGTGGGTCTGACACAGAAACGATACTGTTCTGGGCCATCTGACACAAAAGCGGCAATGTCGTGGGTCTGACATAGAAATGATACTGCCCAGGGCCATCTGACACAAAAGCAACAATGTCGTGGGTCTGACACAGAACCGATACTGTCCTGGGCCATCTGACACAAAAGTGACAATGTCGTGGGTCTGACACAGAAACGATACTGTCCTGGGCCATCTGACACAAAAGCGACAATGTAGTAGGTCTGACACAGAAACCATACTGTCCCGGGCCATCTGACACAAAAGCGACAATGTCGTGGGCCCGACACAGAAACCATACTGTCCTGGGCCATCTGACACAAAAGCGACAATGTCGTGGGTCTGACACAGAAACGATACTGTCCTGGGCCATCTGACACCAAAGCGACAATGTTGTGGGTCTGACACAGAAACGATACTGTCCTGGGCATCTGACACAAAAGCGACACTGTCGTGGGTCTGACACAAAAGCGACAATGTCGTGGGTCTGATACAGAAACGACATTGTCGTGGATCTGATACTGAAACGATCTGACACGATACTGTCCCAAAAACTATAAAATTTGTATTTGTTGCTTCTCCGCTAAGCACGCGGCATTAAGGAGAAAGAGCAAAGACTGGTTGGCTCGGAATCTGGATAATGTGTCCGAGTGGGGCGACATGTCTATCCGCGGACTGTTGTTTCAGTGAGCTAGTACTATGAAAATCCAAATCAGCGTCTTGGTCTAATAGAAAGCGGACCTCTTCATCCTCTCATTGAAAATTAACTTGCTCTCGCCATGATATAGCTGAAAAATTGCTGAATTGGCGTTAAGCAACACTCATTCAATTACTCAAACGTTGTTTTCATTTTTCCGTCCAAAGCGTAACAGGTATCATAACAGAGGTATGACCAAAATGAGTAATGTACCATATTTATATTTTAGTAATTTTTCAAATCTATTTTTTACCGTAATATGTACTCTAAAGATTGTTTTGGGGATATTTAAAGTCCTTTATTAAAAATATATTGACCGAGAAGAATATTGAGTAAACAACGTGAAAGTAAGTTATCTATCTAAAGTATATATAAACACTTTTATATACAGAGAGAGAAAATATAAACAGTCATGAAGTTAAAAACAAATATGAAGTTTCTAATTTTAATAAAACTTGAATAACTAATAGATTTTGTCCTAAGTACAACATATATGTTTTCATTCAAAAAACACGTCTTTTATTTATACATATTTTGTAATGATTATACAGATAAAAATACACACTTCGACCAAAGTTAAGAGCCACCCAGTATTTTTTTTTCCCCAATTGCTTTTCCTTTTTTTAAGGATGACAGAAGTTGAACCCGAAATGCTTTTTTTTTTGGTAATATTTCATTATGGATTAGATCACGGGCTACAATTTGAGTCGTATTTGAAGCTGAATGAATGTATGGCGAAACCTTATTGCACCGATTTACTCAGTAGCGAGTATAACCACCACAGCTACGCCAAAACTTGTTCCACGAACTAGGCGACGAGCCTCTCTTGTGGGAATCGCCACCATTCTTCCAGGATTACTTAGGTTAATTCAGCAATATTTGACATTGTGGATTGCGTTGGTTCACTTTACGGCCAATGAAGTCATGTACGTGCTCGATTGGGTTCATATCAGGGGATATGGCAGGTCACTGCAATGTGTCAATCGCCTTTTGCTTCCAGCATTCTCTTACAATGCGAGCTCTGTGGGGTCTGGCGTTATCGGCCATTAACATCGGCCTGTCAGCCAATGGATGATTCTCAAAATGGGCAACGACTGGTACTGCTAGACCATTGCTGTTACTTTGTAAGACATGCAAGTCCAAGTTCTAACCTACAATTAAGCGAAAAGCACCCATAGACAGTTATACTGCCACCACCGAACGCTGTTTGTACCAATCACGATTCGTCATGAAATGCAGTGTTCCTATACCGCCAGACTCGAACGCGACCATCCACTGGGCGCAATAAAAATCGACTTTCGTCTGAACAATAGACTCGTTTCCTATTACGAATATTCCAACGGTCACGTGACCAATTCCAAAGAGCCTACTGATGACGTTATGATATATAGTTGCGGCCGTTTTATGGTCGCCATGTGCACAGGCGCTGCTCATTGGGGCGTCTATTAACAATCATTACTATATACATAGCTCCCAAAATTCAATTCATCTCGAATACGAGTTGATGTAGTAAAACGATTTCTCCTGACATGCCGGCCTATAAACCTGTCTGCTCTAGGTGTAGCATTTCGGGGCCTGCCAGACCTCGGACAGTCGTCAACTTTTTCAGTCGCTGGCAAACGCTACACAAGACGATCAAGAACTGAATGAAGTACCCCATTTGCCCTGCCACCCTTTTTTTATTCTAGAAACCTTCATATGACATGCCAACAGCTTCCCACCTCTCTGCTAAAGTTATTTTCGCCTAACCATAATTTAACTATGAAAACACTCTATACGAAAAATTCTAAAACAAAATTATGACACCAATTGTAAACCGGTTTTAATCGAACATGGTTTTATCGATTGATGACGTTTTAGACATTTACTTATAGCTTATGTGTACAGATATTACTTACAGCAAACGCAGTTAGAAAAGATAATTAAGATATTAATGAAATAAATCAAGTGCCGCTTAATTGTTGTGGAAGTGTGTGTATATATATAAGAGGATTGGAATGGGATATTATGTACAACGATTCACGATTAAGTTTTACTCAATATAACTGAAGCATTTTTTCAATCTGAAACTAACGTTTGCACGAGAAAAAAAAAGGTTTTGACGAACGACGATAAATCTTTCAGGTTCATATGAAGCTAATGGTAGCAACAAAATGAAGGCGTTTGTCGGTAAAGGTCACTGTCACTGTGATATAGATATGATCCAGAAAACTTATATAAAGTCAGTAGTATACACTGATAAGAAACAATAAATAGATTGCAAATGACATAACCTTACATAACGTTATATTTACTCTACCTACCACACAGAAAGAAGCTATGTCGCAGCGGTTGGTGGACAATTTATCATACACTTCTGTATTATATGAAATGAACTTGGGGCTACAAAGAGGATATGTTGAAATATTAAATAAGTAAATGACCAACATTATCAGTAGTAATTCCATAGCTTTATTATACGTATCTATACGGTTCTTTATATTCAATTCCGTAGCTTTATCATGTGTATCTATACGATTGTTTATATTCAATCCCGTAGCTTTATCATGTGTATCTATACGGTTCTTTACATTCAGTTCCGTAGCTTAATTATACGTATATAATTTAATTTGATTTGTATACTGCAATCTGATTGGCTGATCCGCCTGGAGAAAAAATTAGTTATACTCGATAAATTGGGTTGGAATTGTGACGTGATCAACGTATTCATTCGCCAAATACAAATTCAAATAGTCACATGAAATCATTTAAGAAATAATTACCGGTAGCCATATATTTATATTGTTTTTACCACGGGTTGGCACTTTATGCCGAATATTTTACCACGAGCGGTAGCGAGGGATAAAATGAAGGCATAAAGTGACAACCCGTGGTAAAAACAATATAAATATATGGCTACAGGTAATTATTTCGATTTCCAATATGACGTTTACACTTCGCGGTTTATTAAGCGTAAACTGCCCCAAACCAGGCTATATCGTATAACTTGTTAAAAAAAATTCAAATATTCCTTAATTATACGGTTCTTTACATTCAGTTCCGTAGCTTTATTATACGTATCTATACGGTTCTTTATATTCAATTCCGTAGCTTTATTATACGTAGCTATACGGTTCTTTACATTCAATTCCGTAGCTTTATTATGTGTATCTATACGGTGCTTTAAATTCAATTCCGTAGCTTTAATATGTGTATCTATGCGGTCCTTTACATTCAGTTCCATTACCTTTATTATGCGTATCTATACGGTTCTTTATATTCAATTCCGTAGTTTTGTTATACGTATCTATGCTGTTCTTTACATTCAGTTCCGTAGCTTTACTATGTGTATCTATACGGTTTTTTTCACATTCAGTTCTGTAGCTTTATTATGTGTATCTATACGATTCCATACATTCAGTTCCGTAGTTTTATTACATCTATCTATACGGTTCTTTAATTCAGTTCCGTAGATTTATTACATGTGCCTATACGGGTCTTGATATTCAGTTCCGTACCTTTATTATACGTATATATACGGTTCTCTATGTTCAATTCCGTAGCTTTATTATGTGTATCTATACGGTTCTTTACATTCAGTTCCGTAGCTTTATTATGCGTATATATACGGTTCTCTATGTTCAATTCCGTAGCCTTATTACATGTACCTATACGGTTCTTTATATTCAATTCCGTAGCTTTATTATACGTATCTATACGGTTCTTTATATTCAGTTATGTAGCTTTATTATACGTATTTATACGGTTCTTTATATCTAATTCTGTAATTTTATTATGTGTATCTATACAGTTCTTTATATTCAATTCCGTAGCTTTATTATACGTATCTATACGGTTCTTTATAAGTTCAATTCCGTAGCCTTATTATTTGTATATATCGGTTCTTTGCATTCCAATTCCGTAGCTTTATTATACGTATCTATACGGTTCTTTATATTCAATTCCATAACTTTATTATGTGCTTCTATACTGTTCTTTACATTCCAATTCCGTAGCTTTATTATGTATATATATGCGGTATTTTATATTCAATTTCGTACCCTTACATGTGTATCATGTGTATCTGTACGGTTCTTTATGTTCAATTCCGTAGCTTTATTATGTGAATCTATACGGTTCTTTACATTCAGTTCCATAGCTTTATCATGTGTATCTCTACGGATCTTTGCATTCAGTTCCGTAACTTTATTATACGTATTTATACGGTTCTTTATATTCAATTTCGTAACTTTATTATGTGTATCTATACGGTTCTTTATATTCAATTCTGTAGCTTTATCATACGTATTTATGCGGTTCTTTATATTCAATTCCGTAGCTTTATTATACGTATCTATGCGGTTCTTTATATTCAATTCCGTAGATTTATTATGTGTATCTATGCGGTTCTTTACATTCAGATCCGTAGCTTTATTATACGTATCTATACGGTTATTTTCATTCAATTCCTTATCTTTATTATGTGTATCTATACGGTTCTTTACATTCAAGTCTTAGCTTTATTATGTGTCTATACGGTTCGTTGCATGTTCCTTTATAGAGAGTGATTTGTGTTACTGATATTAGAAAAAAAACCTTTGTGCACGACCCATTGATTTGATATCTAAGTAATTATTACTGTCACTCTATCGATACCTCTACTGGTGGGCCATTAGTCCCCGAGGGTATCATCCGTCCAGTAGTTGGTGTTTCTGGACTGACATGGTTTATATGATATATTTATTATTGGAATTTACAGTTCTTAAATGATGTAATCAATTAACCAAAGCTTAAGTTCTCCTCTATCTAGCATAGGTGACCTTAGCCGCTTTTGGCTTTCTTGTATATGCCCTTTGATTTTATTGCCCCCAAGCACTTTTAAAATCTTTCAATTTTGAGCGTACCTAATGAAGGTTATTTCAAAAATGCGTCGCGCGCACTGAGTTTGATATCTACGTATTCTGCGCTAGGAAGACTCCCGTCGATTGTCCAAAGCTGTATCCCCTCCAAAACTAAATCTAACAACGCTCAGTGTAGAACGTCAACATCGTATTCGTATGGTGTTTAACCCCACTTTCATCAATATTTCAGTTATTTCGTGGTGGTCAGTTTTATTGGTGGAGGAACTGAGAGTACCCAAGGAAAACACCTACCTACCGCAAGTCACTGACATACTATCACATGATGTAGTATCTAGGACAACTCGCTGTGAGCGGGATTCGAACTCAAAACTTTAGTGGTGATAGGCACTGATTGCATAGGTAGTTGTATATCCAACTACCATATGATCACGACAACAACGCCTACCTCCCCACCCTCCTTCTCCCTCGATTTGTTAGCGTGGCATCTGTGTGTATAATCATCTACATCTACATCTACAGAAACAAGAAGAACTTTAACTATGGCATACAGTATCGTGTTGAGTGTTCCTGGTTCTCGTGGTATGCTGGTATATATCAAGCTTTGAACAACAAATTACAACTGGCACAAACCAAAACAGTTCGCTTTATTAAAAGGATAGACCCAAAAACAAGTATAAAACAAACGGAACTATGTATTTTATGATTTTTAAATGTTGCGAACAGAGTCAAAACATTTTGTCTTAATCATGCGCACAAGATCTTTCCTGAAAAATAATTTTATAAATATTAACGAACATCACAAACACAAAACAAGATCAAGTCATTTTAACTATGTAAAACCTAAATTAAAAACATCGTATCAACAACATTTTACTAGAGTGGTTGCTGTCGGAATCAGGATAATGTGTCTTCCCACGGAATCTTGTTTCATTGAGCGAACACTATGAAGATTTAATTAATCGTTTAAGTCTAATACACAGAGGACATCATCATTTCACTGAATATATCTTGTTCTCACTATGATATACCAGTAGCTGAAACATTGCCGAGTTGGCGTTAAACAACAATCAGTACAATTGTTGTTTGACAATGGATAATAAATAAACGTTAAAGAAAAGCGAAGAGGAAATCAAGAATAGGCAGCATTGAACAGAAGACACAGAACGAGGACAAATAAAACAAAAAACGCAACACAAAAAAATCTAAAAAGATGTGAAACAAGAACCCCGATATTCCAGAGCATGTAATTTATATAAGTGTGTCCTTGATGGAGGGTTGCTGCTAACAAGGAAGCTACTGAACTAAGAGTTCCTATTGGTTAACTTGAAGCTATCACTTCGAAAGTGTTACGGTCGCCACCATGACTTCGTTAACCGTTACATAATATCTGTGCCACAAATGATCACGGATATGTTCCACTTGTCGCAAGGAATACCCGATCATTTCCTCTTTCACGAGTTATCACCGGATTTGTAACTAGAGTAGCTCAACGTGTGGCACTAATGGAGTAGGAACTGCTTACCCTTCCGAAACACCTGAATTCTACCCCGGTGTTTAGTGGAGTTCGTGTTGCTCGACCTTTTGTTTTCTCTGTAATGTTTGGTAAATAGTTTTTTGTCATTTTGTCCTTTTTCGTTTGGTCATTGTGTTGTATGTCCTTTCCCGATTTACGGTTTCTGATTACCCCTTTGGTATTTTCACACTTTTTTCTACAGCACCTGTATATTGAGTATTATACATCGGTTAATATGATATTCCAGATCGTGCGGTTCCAATCCAGATGTCATTGATTCAAGGAATCATAATGGTCAAGTTCAAGTCATCAATCCGAAGTTCTACGGTCGCCACCATGACTTGCTTAACCGCTTCGGAATATACATGTCCAAAATGGTCACGGATATATTCCGTTTTTTGTGATATTAATCCCGTCCTTTCCTCATTCATGACTAATCGTCGGATTTGTTACAACAGTAACACCACAGATGCCATTATTACCCTTCCGGAGCACTTGAGTTTCCCCCCGTGTTTTTACGTGTTCACTCTTGATTTTAGTGGGGTTCGTGTTGCTCAATCTTTTAGCCATTGTATTGTCCGTCCTTCACTTTAAGGTTCTATTTATCCCATTAGAGTATCTTCTTATTCTTTGCTGAAATGATGATTACTTCTTATTTGTATTTGACCAAGACCCTAAGCTCAATTTTTGCATAGTGTTGTCTGATTGCAAGAACAATCCATCGGTAGCTATGTTGGTCCATTTGGCCAGATAATCTTGACTTCTAGGCAGTCGATCTTTACTCTTAACTTCTTATTACCGCGTGTCAAGCGAGAAGCAGGAAATACATCTACCAACTTTGACCACAGATTGTGGTTTAACCTAACATCGAACCCATGATCAATCTCAATAAAGCGAGCACGTTATTTGCTACAATAACAACAATGTACTATTTTGTTTGTTTGATCCTCAGTCGCGTCAAAAGAACGGCTGTAAAATTGGTATTTGTTGTTTCTCCATTAAGCGCACAGAAGTATGTTTCGTTTTTTTCCCTTTTTCTATAATTTGTATATTGTATTGTGGATATATTCAGACACTGTTGTATTTTTTCCCTTTTTCTATAATTTGTATATTGTATTGTGGATATATTGTTGTATTTTTTGTTTTTCATTTTATTACTCATCAAAAATAATTTTGCAAATCAACAATGACTTACTAATACTAAATAAACACATAAATGAGAGCATATATTTATTGAATTTAATTGATTGGTTTAATTTTTTTAATATAATATAAAAAAACAATAACAGTATTGGTAAATAACAAAATTATCATGTTTAGTCTACTGTCTCTGACAATATTTTCCTTTCACTTTTTTTGTGTTCTATATTTATTATAAAGCAGAATCAGCTGCTGACTTAGCAGGGCGAATCTCTTCGTATTCGTCATAGCGACATGTGACTGTATTTTTAATCATATTGCGTGTTTCTTTATCAAAAATACAAAACAAAAGGCAAGAACAAAAAGCTTGTGCACTGTCACCAAAACTTTGAAAGTGTAAGAACCATTCATCCACGGAGCCATAGTCTGTTACTGTCCTATCAGTGTGTCTCTGTACAGCTGCTATAATATAACGTATTGTCCCAAACATTCGCAGTCCAACTTCAACCAACCACAACAACAAAAATCTAAGATCCTCTTTCTTAGGTTCGTCTTCGTTGTTGTTCAGACATAAAGCCGTCCTACTGTTAATCTAAATATAAATATATTTGTTAATTATAATTAAGGTAACACACATAGGATTAAAAAAACAACAGAAAAGACTGATTTGATTGGGAAAAAATTATGTCAACCGCAACGCGTTATTATTACAAAATATTATTCATATACATCTTGTTTCTTATTCACGCCATGTTTTGAAAAACCAGCAATGAGCCGGAATTCTGCACTAGTATAATTACCCCTGCTCCCATTTTTGTACTTCTCTGAGAGGGGTTCGTGTTGTTCATGTTGTTAAATTACATATCTTCACATTTTTGGTTCCGTGTTGTGATGTTCGCTACGATTTCCGTGTAAACGGTGTTCGAATCGTCTTGACTGACTTTTGTTTTGTAGGGAGTTCATACTTTATTTATGTTATTTGTATTTATTTACTTATATTGGTGTCCAACACGATTTCCTTATCAGATGATGTTCGTGTCGTTTAACAGTGTCACATGTGGGACAGGAACTGCTAACCCTTCCGGAGCACCTGGATTTAGTAGTGTTCTCGTTGTTCGTTCTTTAGTTTTCTGCGTAATGTAGATGTTTGTTTGTCTTTTTGTCCTTTTTCTTTTGGCCATTGTGTTGTCTGTACTTCTTCGATCAATGGCTTCTGTTTATCCCTTTGATATGTTCAAACTTGTCTTAACGAAGATAAATGTGGTTTTTAAATAAAAGAAAAAGATGTTTAAATAAACTAGAAATGACGAAATATAATTATGTTATAAATACCCTTTGTTTTCTTTTCACCATCCGCCATTTTAGGAGTATATAGAATGCACAGCATGAAAAATACATTAATATCTCCCATCCTTTACCGGAAAATGTCATCCAAATAGTTCTCTGTTCATGAGATAAACATGCCGATATCCAACACCATGCTCCCGAACCAACAGACAAGTCTGATCCCAGGGCATCAAAACAAACTGCAGCAATTGTGATTGTAACTGAAAATTTCAAAACAGAAGCAAGAAGTAGATATTTATGCATTTAGTTTTTTTTCGGGCACACAGAGATAACTGCATTAGCATGTATACTAAATAGGGGAATAGATGCAGTAGCGTGTACAAAGGAGAATAATTGCATTATCTCGTACACATGAGAATCACTGCATTATCTCGTACACAGGATAATAACTATATAATATTCAAATAAGATGCTAAATGTCTCAAGAACTTAACTTTTCGACAAGGCAATTTTCCGCAAAAAACCCGAATTCAAATGAAAAACAATGTCTATAGAAAAAAGTTCAAATGACTTGTTTTCAATAAAAAAAATATTTCAAATTTCCAAACATTTGACGACGTAACATTATTTAATTTTAATTATTTTGTACAAAGTAAACATCAAAACAGATAACTAAATATTATAATCATTCATATATCTATACAGAGTTCAATTTCCCTACCATTTTGAATTGGTTCAAAGTTGATAAGGGTTCCACTATTATGTCATATCTAATATTTAGATAATGGTTGGGGCCATCTGCTCTCTTTAATAGAACTAATGTTATACATATGTCAAATTCTGTGTCACAAATATTAAATATATATACAATATACGTACATTGTCGGTAAATATAAAATTTATTTGTACGAGCTTTAGAAACAGGCAGAATAGCGAGCCTTCGGCGAGCTTTTTAAGCCTGTTTCGCAGCGAGAACAAATGAATTTTATATTTAACGACAATGTACGTATATTGTGTTTATCCTGCAATGTCAAAAAGTCGGAAAACTTGTCAGATTTAAACAAAAAGGACAGAAACAAGCGTCATTCCTCGCCTTTCATAAATGTTGTCAAGGGTGTCTTCTTCGTGGTCCGCGTTACATTAGTACCAGTTTCATACTTGTCTGCGCCCTCCGCTATACATAGCTACAGGGTATCAGGAAAGTTTATTCGTAGGCTGAAAAGTTTATTCGTATAGTACGAATAAAGCAAAAATTTATTCGTATAGCATATTTGTACAGCAAATGTACTGATTGCAGGATAAATATAATTTATGTATTATGTATATTGACGCTGTTCGTGTAGCTATATGTGAGGGTTGGCATTTTACTGACATGTGGAAAACACTTTCATCACTGCACCATTCCACTAAGAGTGGAGGTTTGTGCCCATAAAACTGATTTAATACCGCCACTGGTTTTTGTTATCAAAGTGCATGTGTACCAAGACAGGAAAGTTAGCGGTCATGTATCTATATCGATGTGCCTCTTTCTACGATTTTGAATTCGGAATTGTTCCGACAGTGGATGTTCTGATCTTTCATTTTATTGCAAATTATATTCAATCAAAATAATTTTACTGTAGAAGGAATAAATGACGAATTGGTTATAGAGGGCCTACAGAAAGGGGAACTATTAAATGATCGGAATTTCGCAAAGGGTATACAGTAGTACTCTGGATAGTTTGAGGGACAAGATGACGCTAATAATCATGTTTCCTTCCATTTTTTATATTAGAAAAATAATTAGAGTTTTCTGTGAAACCTTCGCTCTGATTGTGTTTTCCCAACCTGTCTCAGCATATAGATACTCAGATTTTGTAAATATTGGAAAACCTGTTGCTATTCTAACAGCGTTTAATTGGAACTTTTTTGATTCGTAAAGGTTCAGAACTCTTCCAGAATAAATGTTAGAGGATACCAAAGTGGCAATCAAAAATAGACAACCCAGAGACATTGGCAACAGAGACGAAGACAAACATGAGCCTTCCTACAAACAACTGGAGGTAAAGAAGATCCGAACATCGGTTTAATGCAGAAATCGTAACAGACATCCCAACAAGGAACCCAGAATGTAAAGATACATAATAGGACAGAACAAAAAACTAACAGATGAGTAACAGTGACCCAACCGAAAAACCGGGGTGAACTCAGGTGCTCGCGAAGGAAGAGCTGTTCCTACTTCTAATAAGACACCCGTCGTGTTACTATTATATACAGTCAAGTCCGGTAAAAATTGTGTCAGTGAGAAAGGAAAGAAAACATCTACGTAAAAAGTAAAAGATCAATTGTCATTTAAAATATGGATATGAGATTGTGACTGTGTAATGTTTGTAGCGATGACTTCAACCTAGGAGCAACGTAGCCTTGTTTGATTAGCTTTTGTGTCGGCAGCTGAGCTGTGTCCAGAAAATCACTGTACTGGGCACAAGCTCTAAAATAACAGAACTTCCGTTTCAGATGATGTTATATACATGGATATATTATGTATGTTAAATGATTTCCTCATCAATAAGGTATAACAGCTAGGCTAAGTATACTTAAGAAAATGTAGAACACAAGGATTAGGAGATTTGTAACGTAAAATGTTAGAAACTATGATTGGTCCATTGCATGGATACGGGGTAAGTAGATATTAAATTAACAACGTTGTTGATTTTCTATTGTATTTTTGCTTTGTTCTTTTTATTGGGGGAGGGGGGTGGTTGCAGTACTATGAACAAAATATGTGTGTAAAGAAATCTACTTACATAAATAATTATTTCACTATGCAATATATATTGCTACTTAAAAATACACACAAATTGTTGTTCTTGCATCAATATAATTTATTTATTTTAATAGATTTACTTGAATGAAGTTAATAAATTATGTCGGTATTCTTTGTTAGTTTGTTTCTTATAACCCCATACATATGTATACATTTTCATTACTGCAATCTCACAACAGGTGTCAGTAGTGTCAAACATGTCTAAGCCCTGCTGGTACTGATATGTTTGGTTTAACATTCGTTTGTTTTTGAGTTTCTGTGTCTGTGTTATATAATTACATTTTTGAACTGACTAACTTTTGTTCTGCCTCGACGAGATTTGAACTTACCCCATTGACACACTGCAGCACCAATCGCTAGCATTGTGTCCAGTGCCCTAGACAACAATATAGCTTCAATAGTCGAAGTGTTACCTTGTCTCGTAAGGGGAATCTATGGGTAGACATAAAACATGTGTTTAAGCGGGTGTAGATTTTTTTATTTGACAACAATCTAACTCAGAAATTTTAACATATAGGATGAGGAAACATTCACCATACAGTCACCAGTCACAGGAAATAAAGTATGTCATACTGTCGTCTAAATAAGTGACAACCATATGTATCTTACATATTTTCTGTTATAAATAATTTAGAGATATATTAACTTTTATTTCCTTTTTCTCCAATCACCAGGACCTTTCGTTACAACTTTATCAACACCATCCGCTCAATGGTTAGTTACTCATTTGCTTGTTTTCGTTTGCTTACTTTCCATTGAAGATGGTAGAGTACACTTTGACAACAATATATGATTTTATCTACCGTATATCTAATCATTTGGAAATGCATATTGTAACTAGGAATAATCCGAAGAAGCCACTAGGAATGAACATTCCAGAGATACGTGCAACATTGGCCACAAGACACATAGCGAAGACAAACAAATCAAGAACATACAAAGAAAAAGAAAAACACGGACCCCACCAAAACTCCGGATTGAACCCATGTACTCACGAAGGGTAAGTAGTTCCTGTTGTTTATAATACACCCGCCGTACTACTCAAATTTGCTAAGCACACATTCTTATCAAGTACTTACGTGGAATGCCCCAAGCTGCCACATGATACACGACATTTTGTGTACAACTCACAGTATGGCGAGTGTTATTGCCATAATTCCAAAATAAATGAAACGCTATAAGAGTTGTCCAGAAAAATGAACTCATGCTGAATAAGGTGGTAACAAAACTTTGGGCAATACATCCAGGTTCCTGTACTGTATGGCATGCCAATACGTGTTCTTCTCTATTGTCCTCGGATCTCAAAAAACGTGCCGCACCCCAAAAATATCCAATTGCATTAAACAGGTCTGCAATGGTCAGGAACAATAAATATTTTCTCGGTTCGTCAATATGATTGCCACGTTTTCGCCACAAGTAAAATGTTATAAATAACACTAATGCTCCAATGATTGATAGAGATGAACCAATCAACGTGAATACCACATCACCTATTTTAATTTTGTTTATATAAGCACCCGGTACACTGGTAGTTGTATTTGTCATCGTTCTGCGCTAAGCTACCTGCTGATATCTCTAGTCTTTTATATTTATATGTCTTCGAACCTCTATCATTGATTTCACAATAATCGGACATGATAAAGGATTCTGAGTATTACTCTTCCTATATCAAAGTAAGTTATCGGGAAAAGATAGTACATATCTTAATCATCACTTGACAAAATGATAACGCAGGTGATTTATTATTTGTTCAAAATGACGCCCTTCGTTGGCTATATGAGCGTAGTGTATGAGTTGTGAGATATACACTCAATACGTGAGAGCGGTTAATATATTCCTATCAATGTGTGGACAATATATATTGGCAAAATTGAAGTCGCCTCGTTTGCTATGTCTGATAGAATGTTGATCATTGGTGATAAATTTTATGTAAATGTCAAAAAATGAAGCAAATGAAGTTGTTTCTGTTGCTGCCTTTAGGGACAGACCATTTAACTTGAAGGGGGGGGAGTTTATGTTTTTTTGTTTCGTTCAGAAAAACTGTTTCGGACAACTCGAGAGTTAGAATATTTTTTTTTGGTCCAGAATGTAACATTAGGTTATATTTTTTTCCAGAATTTAACATTAGGTTATATGACAAAAACTCTGAATCAGATTATTAGTTTTTTCCTCCACCAAAATCAGAATATTTTTTTCAGCAACATTGGGAATCAGAATATCTTTTTAAAAAAAAAACATAACCCCTCCCCCCCCCCCCCCCCCTCCCCCTGGAAGTTATATGATCCGTCCCTTATCTCAAGGTCTTTGTGATATATTAATGGAAACCAGATAGTAAAGTTTGAATTATTAATTACATAAAATCATCAGTATACCTTAAAGTGAGATCAAAGGCATTAGTTTATGTAATTTTTGTTTGTTTGATAAGTTTTTGCAAAAACTTAACCTCATGCGAGTATAGGAAAAGATTCACAAGGAAATTGGCATAGTTAGTTGCTACAGTGAGGCCGATGACTTGTTAAACAATGTACCATCTTAACTCGACACTTACATTATCAATAAGGAACTCCAACACACTGAAGACTTCATTTTCTGTGTAGCACTTTTGCCTTTCATTAAGTGCTTGACAATATAAGTTAATCCGTGTCCCAAAACTATAAACATTTTTAAAGTAAAATGCGATTTGAATAATTCACTTTAAACGTTTTGTTTTCAGTTTTTTTTTTTTTTTTCATGAGGAATGGTAGTGTAAAGTGTAGAATAGTCAAATGTTTGGATAACAAATATTTTCGAAAAATTACGATATGATTGTAGTCCCTCTTTGACTACAGACAACATTTTGTCTTAGTTATAGGCAGTTCTTTTGTTAAAGTAGTAGAAGAACCGGCAATATACCTACTTTTTTGTATATTCACATGGATTCTTGTGAAGTTTTGAAGATATGCAAATATTATTCGTCTCTTTATTCATTGTTCTTTTCATTTAAACACTCCATTTTAATGTTGTTGAACTTGACAATGTGGATGATGGAACGGTTAACAGTGCTACATAAATTGTGTGCGACCTTGCCCGCATCCGTAAATATAAATTACGATCTTTCTTCATAGCTACATATAGTGTACTGTCGTATTTGTACTACCTTTAAAGATAAAATGATAATATCCTGCCAATAAAATATTACATCAAAATAGAAAAATATCTCAAAAATCTATTACAAATCCCCCAAACAGAAAGGGCAAATATTTTTTTTATTTTAAGAAAGCTTAATGTTAAGGAGGCATTGAATGACTGGTTATCTTTTGATATATATTATTTTATTTTTGTTCTTGTATTTTGAATTGCTGAACAATTACAAATATATGCATATATATACATTGGCAGGATATATATACATGGATTATATATACATTGTGTATATATATATATATATATATATATATCCTGCTAATCCATGATAAAACTCACAACACATGATGGCTTCTATGAGTTATTTTTAAAATATCTACAAGTCATGTACAGAATGCAGATGTATGAATAACTCATAGACTGAAGAAGGGTTACTTTTGGGTAATACCTATTCTTAAAAGATGAAAATGTGTGCATTACGATCGCGACAGTAATACTAGCCTTAACAGCTGCCAAATATCTTCTATGTTGCCCTTGAATCACCAAGCTTCTCCCCTTAGATATTACATGTAAGCAATAATTTTCAACACTGGAATAATATTGTGTAATTTTTCTAGATAAAAATGAATATGCAATGTCTATATAAACATAAGGCTTGGGATCACATTAACCGATTTAGCCCCGCCACATCTTTGTGTCTGTCCCAAGCCAGAACCAGGATTTCCAAAGCTATATGTCATGATCTGTTTTGAGTTCAGTGAGTTCAGCTAATATGGGCGTGATAGCTCCTTTTGTTGACCATCAATGCTTAAATTTTCTTTTCATCAAATATCCAAATAGATCAATTATATCAAAGATTAATAGGTTCTTACACGAGTCTCTATTGAAGATCTGGGATTTCTTTCACGAGTGTGAAAAGACGTAGAATTTCTCACACGAGTGAAAGAAATCCCAGATCTTCAATAGAGACGAGTGTAAGAACCTATTTCTTCCGTTTTTAACAATGTTTACATTTCGGCCCCGAAACTAGATCACCACGTGCTAGGAGAGAAAGACGCGTATGTAAAGTTTGTGAGTGCATCGACCGCGTGTACACATGCATGAACTCCTGAAAAGAACCGTTTAATCATTATGATTCTTCAATCATACAATCAAACTAAGGGTATCAAGCCTCTATTTGTGAAAAATGTACAAAAATTTATCTCCACTCAACTAGTACATATATTTTATGTATATTCTTTAAATTCATATACTCTATAAAGTTATAAAGGATATCATGTCCAATGAAAGTAATGTTATTATATTTTCATTAGATGGTGTGGACAAAATTTTCAAAAGTATTGTTATATACTTTACAGGGATTCTGTGTGCACATGTGATTGATTTTTAATCATTATCTCATTTTCAAAAAGTTCAGATTTTGAGTTCTTCAAAATCTCATTTCTTAACCAAAAACTTTATATTGACTACAGAAAACACTTAAATTGACATTTCATTTGAGTACCACAATATAAAATTATAGTAGATTCAGATGATGTTGAAAAAAAATTATCATTAGTCACATTTTCAATTTGGGAAGTTTGGTTAAATGCTATTTGTTGTTTTATGTTTGTTTTATCATTTTTACTACAGATCCATTTTTGGGATGAAAACTCAAATTTCAGAAATTAGCAGGAAAATCAACACTATTGACATTTTTGAAGAATTAATAATCCTCAAGGAAAATGTTGCTTATACCTGTTCCCTAGAGTATAGCTTTATTAGCTTATACCTGTTCCCTAGAGTATAGCTTTATTAGCTTATACCTGTTCCCTAGAGTATAGCTTTATTAGCTTATACATGTTCCCTAGAGTATAGCTTTATTAGCTTATACCTGTTCCCTAGAGTATAGCTTTATTAGCTTATACCTGTTCCTTAGAGTATAGCTTTATTAGCTTATACCTGTTCCCTAGAGTATAGCTTTATTAGCTTATACCTGTTCCTTAGAGTATAGCTTTATTAGCTTATACCTGTTCCCTAGAGTATAGCTGTATTAGCTTATACCTGTTCCCTAGAGAATAGCATTATTAGTTTATACCTGTTCCCTAGAGTATAGCATTATTAGCTTATACCTGTTCCCTAGAGTATAGCATTATTAGCTTATACCTGTTCCCTAGAGTATAGCATTATTAGCTTATACCTGTTCCTTAGAGTATAGCTTTATTAGCTTATACCTGTTCCCTAGAGTATAGCTTTATTAGCTTATGGAAGACATAATACTTCAGTGTAAATATAATAGACAAAACTATTCATGATCCTTAACTTTTTTTGTTGAGTATATTTACACGATTATATAATACCTTTTTTTTTCTGTGCCTAAAATTCAAGAAAAGTAAAAAATGATGAATTACACTTACTCTTTGGATCTTTCCAAGCACATAACTGATCAGTTGCAGATAAATCATCTGGTAGATTCTTCCCTGAGGCTACCTGTTCTGCTATCAGGAACAACAATGCTCCTATATGTGAGCAGGCCTCTCCTAATCTGAATTTTAAATCAATAACAAGGGTTGGCCAGTGATGTAAATGTAATATTAATAATAATATACTCCTACATATAGTCTCAACAAACAGGAAGTATGTACTCAACAGACCTGATAATCACTTATACAATATACAGTACAAGTAAAGCTTGATATCAAATATAAAATAATTCTGGTTGATGCAGACCGAGAGCTCATGAAAAATGGGAAATGTGGGTTTTGTCAAGCAGGAAGTAGATACTTCACAAACCTGAAAATAACTTGTCATACTTATCACAGGAAAACTCCATACAAAATTTGTGTGAGTGATTGTTGTTTAAAGCCAACCCATCAATTTTTCAGCCATATCATGCCGAGAACAAGTTAATTTTAAATGAAATGATGATGAGGTCCACTTTGTAGGAGACCGCAGAGTCATTGATTTAGTGATCGTTTATGTTAATGTATTTCAGTCATAGATGTATGCCTGTTCCTGCTTTGCAACCTCAATATACCCAATATTTTAACCACCAAAAAGACTCCTTAACACATTTTAAGGCTATCTTTGCTTAATAAGCAGCATAAAAGTTCAGATTGCTTTCCTAATTTGGCAATCTAGAATATTTTTGGGTCTTTAATGCAATTTAGGTATTCTGATGCTATGCCATTTGGGAGAGAGTATCCACCTGTAAAATACATGTAGACTGGCGACATTTGTTAAATTTATATTTGATTTTTTCTATGCAAAGCTGCTTCTTCCAATATACTATTACTAACCCAACTGTACATGTACAAAATCCACCATATGGTTCTCCAGTTTGCTTGTCCATAATAACATGTACAATGTACATGCTTAATCTTGGCCTCATTACCACTCTGAGAAGGTATGCATGAAGCCTTAATAGCACAAAAGGTAGAACTATGTTTCAGTTGATTAAAAGAAACATTACAAATGTGATTAGCATCAAGATGCTGATATGCTCTCGACAATTTGTAATGTCTCAATGATGTTACTGTAAATTCCTGTGCCTTGCTATTTATTAAATATTTCTTGATGGAAGATACATCAATGTCTGGCAGCTGACTGGTGTCCTTAGACCACCCCTCCTGCTTTAACAAATATGATGGGGTAAGACATCTATACTCGCTTAGCTGCTGGTCATCGAGCATGTGGTCTACACATTTTGGAATTTTGCGTCCAAAGTCATCTCCTACATCTACCCCGGAAGTCCGTATTCCCAACTCAATACATAGAAGAATTTCCAATGCCTCTCTTCCAACACCGCCAATGTTTATGCCCGCATCTTTACATAAAGCCTTAAGATCTTTCAAGCCAGTAGATTTAACTTCCTTTAACGACTTTGGTGTAATCGGGATATTGTTTACCAATGTATTGTAACTCATTTTGATGATTTTGTACCAGTTGACGAAGTTTCTTCTTTTACCGCCATGTTTACCTTAGTACCGGAACTCCGCCAGCGCGCAAGGTATTATGGGTAACCATGAAATCGACTATACTGAACATAAAAATGTATTCTTGCATATCTCTGGTCTAAAAATCACACAAATTAAAATTCCGCGAAATGTTGTTGACGTCTTTGGTACATTAACAGCATGACGTCATATGAAGACTTCCAGATTAAAACGTAAAGATCAGACGTCATTTGGTTTCATGTACGCTTCAATTTTGATAAAATATAACTAAAATAAGTTTGCAAGGTAGGCGTTTTAATTATTTGTGTGTATTGTTGTAAATATGGCTTTCAATCTGACACTATCGTAGTTTCCCGTTGATTATACTTGGCCGATTTGATTGGCTGACAATGCCATGTAAGACAAGGTCACGCGCAGCTGTCTTTATGGCTTGTCTTACATAGAAAACGCATCAAAACGGAAGAAGTTCATATGCTATTACCTAGAAACATATCAGTCAGGTCACTTATGATAATGTTATGTTTATCTATTAAAGATTAAGAAAAAATTTAAATATATACATATCCTCGTCTGACAATAAGTCGGTCAGTCATTGGATAATGCTTGATTATTTTTTTCATGTTTGAAAAGTAAACATTTTTTTCTTTTTAATTATGTTCCTCATCTATTCTTGCTCACATGTGTAAAGTTCCATGGAAAAAAGATCGATAATGATAACACACTGACCCATATTTGTTTACTACCCTTTTTCCAAATGGCGTCCTATTACGTCACATAAAGTCGGTCGACGGTCAATAAAGCACATGATTTTGTCATAGGCTAACCAAACTTAAAAAGTAAACCAGATTAAGAAAGTACAGTATTTTAGCTTTTTCAGTGTAAATGTGCTGTCTGAAAAATTTCAAAAGATGTTTTTTTTTAAATAGTTTGAAATTGAATTATTAAAAATTAATTATTTGATGCAAATATTAAAACTTGCTTACCCACATAAAAATTATTTAATCCAGTGAATTTGGTGTTTTTGCTTTTGTCAATACAATCTATTAGACCGACTACATCCTGCCATATTTTTGTAAAACAATTAATGACTGATTTCAATTTATTTTAATCACATTTATTATCACAGAGTGGTAACAATACAGTTTTGTTGATGCTATTTGTAATAATGAAAGGTTTTTTTTACCCAGATAATCTCATTTTTCTGTCTGGTTTAATTTAATTCTCTGTTCAATTTATGCTATAAATTTTGATTATTGCTGTTAAATTAATTCTTTTTCTATCTTCTCTGTGAATATATGGATGTGAATTATAGCAAACATGAAATTACCTAGAAATATATCAGTCAAAAATAGAAAAGCGAGGTTTTTAAATTCTGTTTATCTGCTTTAGTCTTTTTAGATAAAAATGTTACATTTATGAGGTCGAGAATGCAAATTGGTGTCATGTTGATATATACAAGTAGATCAAACTGGTTTATGCTGGCATTTTCAGATTACTAATCGGAATAGTCTGGTACTCGTGACCCCTCGGATTTTTTTGTTTGATATCGGGTTCATGTAACGGCTGAATCCATGTTTTTAATGGCGGCCGCCATAGCGTACAGATATTCCCATCTCACCAAAGGAAATAATGCACAGCATTGAATGAAGGCGTGTCTTAAGTGGGTAATTGGCACAGTTCACATCAGATACATTTGTTTGTCCCCTTTAGTTATTTTAGAGGTTGAAGACATCACGCGGAAATGTACTTTTGGTCACATTACAAAAAAAAAAGGGGGGGGGTATCACGACACACCATCTCCAGCGCTCCATTTCTCCAATCTAAACAATGTCTGAACCCGAAAATGTTTTTAAAACAAATAAAAACATATTGAAATATCCTCCCAGTGTAACCAAACTGTATGACACGTCTGTTTTATCTCAATAATTACTACCTTGTCAATGTACTTAGGAAAGTACAACTTCACAACTTGTCTCCCATGTCTTAACTTGTACATGTGCCCCACAATAATGTGTGCAATCCTTTACATCTATTATTGGTTGCAGTATGATATAAAGAAGGAAAATGTCAAAAATAAATATCTTTTACAGTAAAAAATAGTTACAAGGTACTACGTGTCACAAATCTGTCATCTTTTTAGAATGGTGCATGACTCATGTCCTATAAAATGAGTTTGTCCAACACCAATCTTTTCTTGAGTGGTAGACAGGGTACACCGCTTCCATATTTAGGCCCTGTTCCTCTCTGATAGAAGTAAAAAGAGATCTGGGGTAAATGTCGATGAGAAAACGACTCATAACCATCCGAATTAATACTGCAATCAAATACAAAAATGAGGCTAATGACAGCAGTTTTAATTGATGAACATGTTCATGAAAAGGTATTTAATGACAGAATTGCTGAGCTGCTTGCCTTATTTGTGATCAAAGAAAGTGCATTATACTTTGAGGGGCTACTATTATTTTAATTTGCATATTTCTTTTTTATTTTGCTTGCTTTTAATTAATTTGTTTTTGTTTTATGTTTTGCTTTGCAGTTAGCACAGTCCAGTTTGATGTTTGGATCTTAGATACATGCTATGACAATAATCTCTTGCTTATGATACTTGCTTCAATTTATTTGCAATTACATTTGTATGGTACTATTGTCAATAAAAGTCATCAGAAAAAGGAAATTCTTATCCAAACCTAGTTAACACAGCCTGATGAGGATACCAGCATGAATGAACCACTCATTGAAGTTTTAAGGTGAAATTCAGCACAGGATAGAGGATCTAAAGGACTTCAATCAATTCTGTAAACTTTGAATCAATGTTCTTGCTTATTCAAAGTTACCGACATACTGTAAATTCAGAAATTATTGAGATGGTTCATTATTGCGGAAAATGCAACTGAACTTAAACTCGTATTTTAGAAGCATTTGTATCATTTTGCACTAGAGATCTTTGAGTTTCACATTAATTAAAAATCGCAATCCGTGCTGATTTAATTTTCTTAGATCGCAATAATAAATGAACGCATTAATTTCCGATTTTACAGTATATCATCATGAATTACATGGATGTAGTGTTGATTGACATTTCGTAATGAATACTGCTTAAGCAGGTGCTATGACCCGTCTTGAACTAAATATGAAGTATGATGATTTCCTCATTGTCAAAGGCCTCATGTTGACTGCAAGATGAAGAATAACAATTATATCATTGTTCTATTGCTTTGTTTTACTCATTATAAATTGGGGATTTTGCCTCATGTACATTTACTCTATATCCTTTCATTGTGTACTTGTTACAATATCTCCGTAGCAACCTCATTGACAAGGAGAGTATTACATTGTATGTGTGAATGTATGAAAATAGGATACATGTATTTATGATATTTTATGCATTGTACATGTATGTGTTATTTGATTGTCATAATAATAAATAAAGAAACTAATAATAGAAACTCAGCACAATTAGCAAATAACAAGTAAAGTATTGCCAAAAAAACATTGCACATTGAAAGTTTACTATATCCTATTCCCTTTTTATATGACCCCAAAACAATTTTTGAGGTTTTAAAATGGTATGGCGTTGTCATTGTTATCGTCTGTAGAAATTTAGTTTCTGTATGATAACTTCAGTTTTAGTTGACTATTAAACCCTTATGCAATTTTTACTCAATGTTCCTTTTTAGAAACTTAATTTTTTCAAACTTTGAAAAGTGTCTTAGAGATACACCCTTCTCTTTAAAGCAAATTGCATTCAAGGAAAGCATGAAATAAAGGTCAAGGTCACCTAATAATCAGTATTTCAATGTCCAATGTTTAATACAAAGTTTAACCAAATTAACCAAGAATGTGGATAATTAGATGATGAATGTTAGAAATATGACCATCCTTTTCAACCAAATACTATTTCTTGAAGCTGAGAAAAAGATCTAACAATGCAACATAGAGAGTGAAATTGGCACAATTCTTAGCTGTAATGTCCAAGTGTTATTCCTTAACTCATCTTTCATGTTGAGTATTTAAAGTATTCAGGATATTTAATATAAATAAAGAAGATTAACTGATATAATTTTTTATGCTGAATCCACCTTAAATCTAGGCTATAAATATTACAATGTATATCTTTCAACATATTTTAATTAAAATATAGAATTGATTGAAGTCTTTTATATCCTCTATCAGTCTATCCTGTGCTGAATTTCACCTTAAAACTTCAATGAGTGGTTCATTCATGCTGGTATCCTCATCAGGCTGTGTTAACTAGGTTTGAATAAGAATTTCCTTTTTCTGATGACTTTTATTGACAATAGGACCATACAAATGTAATTGCAAATAAATTGAAACAAGTATCATAAGCATGAAACTATTGTCATAGCATGTAACTAAGATCCAAACATCAAACTGGACTGTGCTAACTGCAAAGCAAAACATAAAACAAAAACAAATTAATTAAAAGCAAGCAAATAAAAAAGAAATATGCAAATTAAAATAATAGTAGCCCCTCAAAGTATAATGCACTTTCTTTGATCACAAATAAGGCAAGCAGCTCAGCAATTCTGTCATTAAATACCTTTTCATGAACATGTTCATCAATTAAAACTGCTGTCATTAGCCTCATTTTTGTATTTGATTGCAATATCAATTCGGATGGTTATGGGTCGTTTTCTCATCGACATTTACCCCATATCTCTTTTTACTTCCATCAGAGAGGAACAGGGCCTAAATATGGAAGCGGTGTACCCTGTCTACCACTCGAGAAAAGATTGGTGCTGGACAAGCTCATTTTATAGGACAATGAGTCATGCACCATTCTAAAAAGATGACAGATTTGTGACACGTAGTACCTTGTAACTTTTTTTTACTGTAAAAGATATTTATTTTTGACATTTTCCTTCTTTATATCATACTGCAACCAATAATAGATGTAAAGGATTGCACACATTATTGTGGGGCACATGTACAAGTTAAGACATGTTGTGAAGTTGTGCTTTCCTAAGTACATTGACAAGGTACATGTAGTAATTATTGAGATAAAACAGACGTGTCATACAGTTTGGTTACACTGGGAGGATATTTCAATATGTTTTTATTTGTTTTAAAAACATTTTCGGGTTCAGACATTGTTTAGATTGGAGGAATGGAGCGCTGGATATTGTGTGATACCCCCCCCCCCCCTTTTTTTTGTGGAATGTGACCAAAAGTACATTTCCGCGTGATGTCTTCAACCTCTAAAATAACTAAAGGGGACAAACAAATGTATCTGATGTGAACTGTGCCAATTACCCACTTAAGACACGCCTTCATTCAATGCTGTGCATTATTTCCTTTGCTGAGATGGGAATATCTGTACGCTATGGCGGCCGCCATTAAAAACATGGATTCAGCCGTTACCTGAACCCGATATCAAACAAAAAAATCCGAGGGGTCACGAGTACCAGACTATATTCGGAATTGGTCTAGTGAATTATCTACTTGACTTTCTAGCTTAATTTCAGGATATAATGTCTCGATTTCAGTTTGTTGAACGTAGATTAGCAGAGAGCAAAGGTCGATAATTCTAAAAAAAAATAACAAAAATAACAAAACTAAGGTTCTCCTCCCTCAGGCATGGGTAGCATAGCCGAACTTAACTACCCTGTTTAGACCCTTTGGTTTACTTGCTCATAAAGACTTAAATTATTTGGTTTTCCAATATTTTGTTTATGAGCATACTTGATGAAGGTTATTCCAGGAACGCGTCGTGTGCATTTAATTAGATATCTACGTTTTTATTGTTTATCTAGTGTAACATGTTGCTGCAGAATTCTACAATGAGTTAAATATCCATTACAAATAATCGTATTATAACTTTGTCCTCGTTGATATAGGGGGCCGTCGTGATTGTGATCGTATCGCTGTTGGATTTACAACTACCTGTGCAATCAGTGTGTATCACCACTAAAGTTGCGAGTTCGAATTCCGCTGATGGCGAGGTGTACTCGATACAATGTTATGTGATAAAATGTTTCAGTGACTTGCGACATGTCGGTGGTTTTCTGTGGGTACTCTGGTTTCCTCAAGCAATAAAACTGATCGCCACAATATAACTGACATATTGTTGAACGTGGCGTTAAACAGCAGAACCCTTACGCCCCTTCCCTTAAATTATTATATTATTAATTTTCAGAAAGTCAACACTATCATTACAGTGAATGATCCGGGAAAAACTACACGTGACCATAATTATTAATAGATTTAATTCAACCTAAATACAACATTAAGGATGATAATACATGTATGTGTAATAATGTTATTCATTCTAAATATATAATGTGTGTGTGTCATTGTACATTTGATGTCAGTATCAATAGATATGTAATGATCTTCCTATATCGTTTAATTGGTGTCTTAATATCCTTAGAATAGTTTTAAAAGACCGGCTGTTATATTATTATTCCTTAAAACTTGGTTCACTGTCTATTTCTAGTATCATGTATCCCGATTTCGTGACTCAATGTTTAATTAAGATGCCTATATGTCTTTTGTGGTTACAACATTGGAGGAAACGTTATATCCCGTTTTAGTAATTGTAATAGTCGTATCCGCTTTCGTTCTCAAGATATGGGTTTTAGTTTATAATTATGTTATTTGATGAATGATACAAAGAGGATCAGTCACAAGTTTTACCAACTTATGGAGTCTTCTCCTATATATACAATCATTATTACATTATATTGAGAATGCACAAGAAAACAAGAAAAATACAATTCTATCATATAAGATAGCTGAAAATAGTAAACGAATAAAAAGAAATGAGGAAAAAGTATGCGTGTGTGTATTTGGATGCTGGATGGTGTTTGGCTAGTACATTAAACGATTAGAAATCGTTTAGACCTTTTTATGAATCGAAAAACTGAATAAAAAATAAAGCAATTATCTGCATAGCTTAAGGTTTCACTTCCTGATGTGAGAAGTGAAGTATTCATCAATTGAGACAAGATAGGAGTGAGAGATGTGGTCATTTTCTGAAATTGATTAGTTATTAAGAAAACTCATTAAATTGTGTATGTTTATATTTTCATATTTTTTTAAGATAGTAAAATGACGTTTTGTGTAAATTAAAACATAATATTATATAAATGGAATCGTATCTTTATTTGAGATTTTATTTATTTTAATAAAACCGTAATTAGACTACCGATGTCTGATAGAGAAAGACAAAGGGCATAAACATGACATCATAAATCAGCTAAGACTACCAATGTCTGATTGAGAAAGCTAAAGGGCATAAACATGACATCATAAATCAGCTAAGACTACCGATGTCTGATAGAGAAAGCTAAAGGGCATAAACATGACATCATAAATCAGCTAAGACTACCGATGTCTGATAGAGAAAGCTAAAGGGCATAAACATGACATCATAAATCAGCTAAGACTACCGATGTCTGATAGAGACAGCTAAAGGGCATAAACATGACATCATAAATCAGCTAAGACTACCGATGTCTGATAGAGAAAGACAAAGGGCATAAACATGACATCATAAATCAGCTGAGACTACCGATGTCTGATAGAGAAAGACAAAGGGCATAAACATGACATCATAAATCAGCTAAGACTACCAGTGTCTGATAGAGAAAGACAAAGGGCATAAACATGACATCATAAATCAGCTAAGACTACCGATGTCTGATAGAGAAAGCTAAAGGGCATCAACATGATATCATAATCGGCTAAGACTACCGATATCTGATAGAGAAGGACAAAGGGCATAAACATGATATCATAAATCAGCTGAGACTACCGATGTCTGATAGAGAAAGCTAAAGGGCATAAACATGACATCATAAATCAGCTAAGACTACCGATGTCTGATAGAGAATGACAAAGGGCATAAACATGACATCATAAATCAGCTGAGACTACCGATGTCTGATAGAGAAAGACAAAGGGCATAAACATGACATCATCAATCAGCTAAGACTACCGATGTCTGATAGAGAAAGACAAAGGGCATAAACATAACATCATAAATCAGCTGAGACTACCGATGTCTGATAGAGAAAGACAAAGGGCATAAACATGACATCATAAATCAGCTAAGACTACCGATGTCTGATAGAGAAAGCTAAAGGGCATAAACATGACATCATAAATCAGCTAAGACTACCGATGTCTGATAGAGAAAGCTAAAGGGCATAAACATGACATCATAAATCAGCTAAGACTACCGATGTCTGATAGAGAAAGACAAAGGGCATAAACATGACATCATAAATCAGCTGAGACTACCGATGTCTGATAGAGAAAGACAAAGGGCATAAACATGACATCATAAATCAGCTGAGACTACCGATGTCTGATAGAGAAAGCTAAAGGGCATAAACATGACATCATAAATCAGCTAAGACTACCAGCGTCTGATAGAGAAAGACAAAGGGCATAAACATGACATCATAAATCAGCTAAGACTACCGATGTCTGATAGAGAAAGCTAAAGGGCATCAACATGATATCATAATCGGCTAAGACTACCGATATCTGATAGAGAAGGACAAAGGGCATAAACATGATATCATAAATCAGCTGAGACTACCGATGTCTGATAGAGAAAGCTAAAGGGCATAAACATGACATCATAAATCAGCTAAGACTACCGATGTCTGATAGAGAATGACAAAGGGCATAAACATGACATCATAAATCAGCTGAGACTACCGATGTCTGATAGAGAAAGACAAAGGGCATAAACATGACATCATCAATCAGCTAAGACTACCGATGTCTGATAGAGAAAGACAAAGGGCATAAACATAACATCATAAATCAGCTGAGACTACCGATGTCTGATAGAGAAAGACAAAGGGCATAAACATGACATCATAAATCAGCTAAGACTACCGATGTCTGATAGAGAAAGCTAAAGGGCATAAACATGACATCATAAATCAGCTAAGACTACCGATGTCTGATAGAGAAAGCTAAAGGGCATAAACATGACATCATAAATCAGCTAAGACTACCGATGTCTGATAGAGAAAGACAAAGGGCATAAACATGACATCATAAATCAGCTGAGACTACCGATGTCTGATAGAGAAAGACAAAGGGCATAAACATGACATCATAAATCAGCTGAGACTACCGATGTCTGATAGAGAAAGCTAAAGGGCATAAACATGACATCATAGATCAGCTAAGAATACTGATGTCTGATAGAGAAAGACAAAGGGCATAAACATGATATCATAAATCAGTTAAGACTACCGATGTCTGATAGAGAAAGCTAAAGGGCATAAACATGACATCATAAATCAGCTAACACTACCGATGTCTGATAGAGAATGATTAAGGGAATAAACATGATATCATAAATCAGCTAAGACTACAGATGTCTGATAGAGAAAGACAACGTGCATAAACATGATATCATAAATCAACTAAGACTACCGATGTCTGATAGAGAAAGACAAAGGGCATACACATGACATCATAAATCAGCTAAGACTACCGATGTCTGATAGAGAAAGCTAAAGGGCATAAACATGACATCATAAATCAGCTAAGACTACCGATGTCTGATAGAGAAAGCTAAAGGGCATAAACATGACATCATAAATCAGCTAAGACTACCAATGTCTGATTGAGAAAGCTAAAGGGCATAAACATGACATCATAAATCAGCTAAGACTACCGATGTCTGATAGAGAAAGCTAAAGGGCATAAACATGACATCATAAATCAGCTAAGACTACCGATGTCTGATAGAGAAAGACAAAGGGCATAAACATGACATCATAAATCAGCTGAGACTACCGATGTCTGATAGAGAAAGACAAAGGGCATAAACATGACATCATAAATCAGCTGAGACTACCGATGTCTGATAGAGAAAGCTAAAGGGCATAAACATGACATCATAAATCAGCTAAGACTACCAGTGTCTGATAGAGAAAGACAAAGGGCATAAACATGACATCATAAATCAGCTAAGACTACCGATGTCTGATAGAGAAAGCTAAAGGGCATCAACATGATATCATAATCGGCTAAGACTACCGATATCTGATAGAGAAGGACAAAGGGCATAAACATGATATCATAAATCAGCTGAGACTACCGATGTCTGATAGAGAAAGCTAAAGGGCATAAACATGACATCATAAATCAGCTAAGACTACCGATGTCTGATAGAGAATGACAAAGGGCATAAACATGACATCATAAATCAGCTGAGACTACCGATGTCTGATAGAGAAAGACAAAGGGCATAAACATGACATCATCAATCAGCTAAGACTACCGATGTCTGATAGAGAAAGACAAAGGGCATAAACATAACATCATAAATCAGCTGAGACTACCGATGTCTGATAGAGAAAGACAAAGGGCATAAACATGACATCATAAATCAGCTAAGACTACCGATGTCTGATAGAGAAAGCTAAAGGGCATAAACATGACATCATAAATCAGCTAAGACTACCGATGTCTGATAGAGAAAGCTAAAGGGCATAAACATGACATCATAAATCAGCTAAGACTACCGATGTCTGATAGAGAAAGACAAAGGGCATAAACATGACATCATAAATCAGCTGAGACTACCGATGTCTGATAGAGAAAGACAAAGGGCATAAACATGACATCATAAATCAGCTGAGACTACCGATGTCTGATAGAGAAAGCTAAAGGGCATAAACATGACATCATAGATCAGCTAAGAATACTGATGTCTGATAGAGAAAGACAAAGGGCATAAACATGATATCATAAATCAGTTAAGACTACCGATGTCTGATAGAGAAAGCTAAAGGGCATAAACATGACATCATAAATCAGCTAACACTACCGATGTCTGATAGAGAATGATTAAGGGAATAAACATGATATCATAAATCAGCTAAGACTACAGATGTCTGATAGAGAAAGACAACGTGCATAAACATGATATCATAAATCAACTAAGACTACCGATGTCTGATAGAGAAAGACAAAGGGCATAAACATGACATCATAAATCAGCTAAGACTACCGATGTCTGATAGAGAAAGCTAAAGGGCATAAACATGACATCATAAATCAGCTAAGACTACCGATGTCTGATAGAGAAAGCTAAAGGGCATAAACATGACATCATAAATCAGCTAAGACTACCAATGTCTGATTGAGAAAGCTAAAGGGCATAAACATGACATCATAAATCAGCTAAGACTACCGATGTCTGATAGAGAAAGCTAAAGGGCATAAACATGACATCATAAATCAGCTAAGACTACCGATGTCTGATAGAGAAAGCTAAAGGGCATAAACATGACATCATAAATCAGCTAAGACTACCGATGTCTGATAGAGACAGCTAAAGGGCATAAACATGACATCATAAATCAGCTAAGACTACCGATGTCTGATAGAGAAAGACAAAGGGCATAAACATGACATCATAAATCAGCTGAGACTACCGATTTCTGATAGAGAAAGCTAAAGGGAATAAACATGACATCATAAATCAGCTAAGACTACCAGTGTCTGATAGAGAAAGACAAAGGGCATAAACATGACATCATAAATCAGCTGAGACTACCGATGTCTGATAGAGAAAGACAAAGGGCATAAACATGACATCATCAATCAGCTAAGACTACCGATGTCTGATAGAGAAAGACAAAGGGCATAAACATGACATCATAAATCAGCTGAGACTACCGATGTCTGATAGAGAAAGACAAAGGGCATAAACATGACATCATAAATCAGCTAAGACTACCGATGTCTGATAGAGAAAGCTAAAGGGCATAAACATGACATCGTAAATCAGCTAAGACTACCGATGTCTGATAGAGAAAGCTAAAGGGCATAAACATGACATCATAAATCAGCTAAGACTACCGATGTCTGATAGAGAAAGACAAAGGGCATAAACATGACATCATAAATCAGCTGAGACTACCGATGTCTGATAGAGAAAGACAAAGGGCATAAACATGACATCATAAATCAGCTGAGACTACCGATGTCTGATAGAGAAAGCTAAAGGGCATAAACATGACATCATAGATCAGCTAAGAATACTGATGTCTGATAGAGAAAGACAAAGGGCATAAACATGATATCATAAATCAGTTAAGACTACCGATGTCTGATAGAGAAAGCTAAAGGGCATAAACATGACATCATAAATCAGCTAAGACTACCGATGTCTGATAGAGAAAGCTAAAGGGCATAAACATGACATCATAAATCAGCTAAGACTACCGATGTCTGATAGAGAAAGACAAAGGGCATAAACATGACATCATAAATCAGCTGAGACTACCGATGTCTGATAGAGAAAGACAAAGGGCATAAACATGACATCATGAATCAGCTGAGACTACCGATGTCTGATAGAGAAAGCTAAAGGGCATAAACATGACATCATAGATCAGCTAAGAATACTGATGTCTGATAGAGAAAGACAAAGGGCATAAACATGATATCATAAATCAGTTAAGACTACCGATGTCTGATAGAGAAAGCTAAAGGGCATAAACATGACATCATAAATCAGCTAACACTACCGATGTCTGATAGAGAATGATTAAGGGAATAAACATGATATCATAAATCAGCTAAGACTACAGATGTCTGATAGAGAAAGACAAAGTGCATAAACATGACATCATAAATCAGCTAAGACTACCGATGTCTGATAGAGAAAGCTAAAGGGCATAAACATGACATCATAAATCAGCTAAGACTACCGATGTCTGATAGAGAAAGCTAAAGGGCATAAACATGACATCATAAATCAGCTAAGACTACCAATGTCTGATTGAGAAAGCTAAAGGGCATAAACATGACATCATAAATCAGCTAAGACTACCGATGTCTGATAGAGAAAGCTAAAGGGCATAAACATGACATCATAAATCAGCTAAGACTACCGATGTCTGATAGAGAAAGCTAAAGGGCATAAACATGACATCATAAATCAGCTAAGACTACCGATGTCTGATAGAGACAGCTAAAGGGCATAAACATGACATCATAAATCAGCTAAGACTACCGATGTCTGATAGAGAAAGACAAAGGGCATAAACATGACATCATAAATCAGCTGAGACTACCGATGTCTGATAGAGAAAGCTAAAGGGAATAAACATGACATCATAAATCAGCTAAGACTACCAGTGTCTGATAGAGAAAGACAAAGGGCATAAACATGACATCATAAATCAGCTAAGACTACCGATGTCTGATAGAGAAAGCTAAAGGGCATCAACATGATATCATAAATCGGCTAAGACTACCGATATCTGATAGAGAAGGACAAAGGGCATAAACATGATATCATAAATCAGCTGAGACTACCGATGTCTGATAGAGAAAGCTAAAGGGCATAAACATGACATCATAAATCAGCTAAGACTACCGATATCTGATAGAGAAAGACAAAGGGCATAAACATGACATCATAAATCAGCTGAGACTACCGATGTCTGATAGAGAAAGACAAAGGGCATAAACATGACATCATCAATCAGCTAAGACTACCGATGTCTGATAGAGAAAGACAAAGGGCATAAACATGACATCATAAATCAGCTGAGACTACCGATGTCTGATAGAGAAAGACAAAGGGCATAAACATGACATCATAAATCAGCTAAGACTACCGATGTCTGATAGAGAAAGCTAAAGGGCATCAACATGATATCATAAATCGGCTAAGACTACCGATATCTGATAGAGAAGGACAAAGGGCATAAACATGATATCATAAATCAGCTGAGACTACCGATGTCTGATAGAGAAAGCTAAAGGGCATAAACATGACATCATAAATCAGCTAAGACTACCGATGTCTGATAGAGAAAGACAAAGGGCATAAACATGACATCATAAATCAGCTGAGACTACCGATGTCTGATAGAGAAAGACAAAGGGCATAAACATGACATCATCAATCAGCTAAGACTACCGATGTCTGATAGAGAAAGACAAAGGGCATAAACATGACATCATAAATCAGCTGAGACTACCGATGTCTGATAGAGAAAGACAAAGGGCATAAACATGACATCATAAATCAGCTAAGACTACCGATGTCTGATAGAGAAAGCTAAATGGCATAAACATGACATCATAAATCAGCTAAGACTACCGATGTCTGATAGAGAAAGCTAAAGGGCATAAACATGACATCATAAATCAGCTAAGACTACCGATGTCTGATAGAGAAAGACAAAGGGCATAAACATGACATCATAAATCAGCTGAGACTACCGATGTCTGATAGAGAAAGACAAAGGGCATAAACATGACATCATAAATCAGCTGAGACTACCGATGTCTGATAGAGAAAGCTAAAGGGCATAAACATGACATCATAGATCAGCTAAGAATACTGATGTCTGATAGAGAAAGACAAAGGGCATAAACATGATATCATAAATCAGTTAAGACTACCGATGTCTGATAGAGAAAGCTAAAGGGCATAAACATGACATCATAAATCAGCTAACACTACCGATGTCTGATAGAGAATGATTAAGGGAATAAACATGATATCATAAATCAGCTAAGACTACAGATGTCTGATAGTGAAAGACAAAGTGCATAAACATGATATCATAAATCAACTAAGACTACCGATGTCTGATGGAGAAAGACAAAGGGCATAAACATGACATCATAAATCAGCTAAGACTACCGATGTCTGATAGAGTAGATATATCGCTCCACTCGGACACATCATTCTGATTCCGACCCAACCAGTCTTTGCTCTTTCTCCTTAATGCTGCGTGCTTAGAGAAGCAACAAATACCAATTGTATAGTCTTTGGTTTGACCAGATCGGGGCTCCAACTCATGATCTACCTCACTCGAGGCGAGCACGCTAACCATTACACCATCGATGCGGTTGACAAATGTTTGATAGTTTAACAAACATCTTCTTAGTATGTGTTTTAACAAATGGTATTGACACGAATTATACAAAAACCGAGTACAAATAAGAGCACATAATAGAGATGAATGTACAACATTGCAATATGATTTATTTAGAGACGAAAATCTAACAAACAAAGTATAATAAAATGTTCAAAGCAAAGAAGGAATGGGTAATAAAAAAACAAAACCAATATACGGGCTGGTGTAAGAAGGGTTTGACGATACCAATGGGGTAATCAGAATCCGTATATCGAAGAAGGACAGACAACAACACGAACTCCACTAAAAACCGGGGGTGAACTCAGGTTCTCTGGAAGGGTAAACAGTTCCTGCTCCACTAGTGACACCCGTCGTGTTAGTCTAGTTAAAAACCCGGTAAGTATACTTACTTCATATGTTAAATTGTTGTGCTTTTCTAATTTAATAATACACAACAGAAAAAAACCTGTGTTGTGTTCAGGAGTGATATATATATTTCTGAAATTTACAGTTCTTAAATAATGTAATTATTAATAAAACTAAGGTTATGCTCCCTCAGGCATAGATAACCTTAGCCGATTGTGGCTATCCTGTTTATGCACTTTGGTTTTATTGCTCCCAAAAAATTATTTGTGTCTCCAATCGTTCGATTTTGAGCGTACCTGATGAAGGTTATTCCAGAAACGCGTCGTGCGCACTAAATTTTAAATTTGATATCTACATGTACGTTATCATTATTATTCCAGAAACACATCGTGCGCACTGAATTTAATATCTATGTTTTCATTGCAATAATTCTCTTTGGGTTTTTTTTAACAAAATTGCTGTATTTTATTTGAAGACAAGCTTCAAGATATCAAAGGGTAATCAGAAGCCGCAAGTCGGACAGACAATACAATTGACAAAGGAATAATGAAATAAGGATAAAACGATCTACAAAGTAATACACAGAAAATTAAAGATTGAGCAACAGGAATATCACAAAAAACTGGTGGGTGATGTTAGGTGCTTCGATAGAGCTAGCAGTCTCTGTACCACTAGTGGCACTCGTCGTGATAGAGCTAGCAGTCCCTGTACCACTAGTGGCACTCGTCGTGATAGAGCTAGCAGTCCCTGTACCACTAGTGGCACTCGTCGTGATAGAGCTAGCAGTCCCTGTACCACTAGTGGCACTCGTCGTGATAGAGCTAGCAGTCCCTGTACCACTAGTGGCACTCGTCGTGATAGAGCTAGCAGTCCCTGTACCACTAGTGGCACTCGTCGTGATAGAGCTAGCAGTCCTTGTACCACTAGTGGCACCCGTCGTGATATAGCTGTAAAACGTCACGAACATCATCTGATTAGAAAATCGTGGTGGACACCAGTATATAAATTAATTTTAGACTCACATGTCATATTATGCGTGTCTTGATTGGTTTAAAAAGTTGAGGTTATTTGTCAATGTACGGAATCGGAAAATGGACGTCGTTCTCAAGGCGTCGCGTGTCGTTGTCATCAGATGATTTTCTGTAAGTGAGGCACCTTTGGGGTTATTTAAATTTATTTCCGATTATTTGCTTTATTTTGAAAAAATTAATATATTTTTCAATATCATAACAAATAAAAGTTTGAATTAACTTATAAGGATTGATCGAAATTATTTGTTCGGTTCATTCGAAATAACCTCAATCAGGTTGTACACACCTTTGCGTAAGCCGCTACGCGGGTTACACGGTGTATACAACCTGATTGAGGTTATTTCTTCATGAACCGATCAATCCTTAAATGTAAATAAATACAGGGCCTGAATTTCAAACGTCATATGTCGTGGTCTTTTTGTATTCAGTGAGTTCAGTTGAGATGATAAGTGCTTGTTCGTTTTGTTGATATTGGTGGAATGGATGACCATCTCTATTGAAACTTTCTTTTCAAAATAACATAAATAGACCATGAACCCTCTACAAAGCTAATGGGAGTAACGACGAACCGAAACTAGTTCTTACTCGTACATCACAACACGTAACTGAACACAGGGGGGTGGGGGGGGGGGGGGGGGGGGGGGGGGGGGGGGGGGGGGGGATGATATATAATATGATAAAATGAACAGCACGAATCCCACAAAGACAAATAAGAAACGTGGCGAACTCAAGTGCTCGGGAGACGTAAGCAGTTCCTGCTACATAGATGATGTCCTTTCAATAAGAAAAGTTTGACGATACCAAAGAGGTAAATCGAAGGACACACAATACAAAAGGAAAAACGATCTACAAAACAATACACAGAAAACTAAAGATCGATCAACACGAACCCCACTAATAATAGAGGATGAACTCAGGTGCTCAGGGCGAATAAGCAGCTCCTGCTCCACATGTGGTACCCGTCGTGTTACTCTCGTTACAAACACGGTGATAAGTCTTAAATATTTCCAAATTTGATAACTATATTGATTGCATCAATCCAATTGAGCTTGACATAAAGGACATTACAGATACAGCTAGATATGTTGCATACCTTGACATACATACACCTTAAAATTGACAGTCATTGTCGGTGTGGAGCGAAACGTTGTAGACGAGAAAAGAGACGATTTCATGTCTTCAATTGTCAACTATCCATGTGTATGCAACAGCCAGCAGCAGTTGAATGTGGAGTACATATATATCAGTTACCTATTTTGTTCCAGTATTGTTATAAATACTGTTATAGTGACAGCCGGAACCTTTGAGCCGTAACGAAAGTGGGAGGTTTGGCGCTTTAAAATCTGATTCAACCCACCATTTCTTTAGAAATTCCTGTACCAAGTTAGGGTCATTACGGTTTTCACAGTTTTCCGGTTGTTGACTGATTTTGTCTGTTTATATACTTATGAGTTTTTACTTTCCCTTTGTAAGATTGTTCGGAGTTCGGCAATTTTGTTATTACCCTTATCTGATATTCCAGAGTTTGTGGTTCCTATTATGATTTCCTTGATAGACCGTTGCTGCTAACAAGGAAGTTACTCAACCAAGGCTTCCTGTTGGTTAAATTGAAGCAATCACTTCTAACGTTTTATGGTCACCACCATGACTTAGTCAACCGTTACAGAATAGTCGTGTCACAAATGACAACATATATGTTCGGCTTGTCTTAAGCTATATCCGGTCCTTTCCTCATTTGTGACTTATCACCGGGTTTGTAACTAGAGTAACATGACGGGTACAATTAGTGGAGCAGGAACTGCCTACACTTCCGGAGCACCTGGGTTCACCCCAGCTTTTTGTGGGGTTCGTGTTGCTCGATCTTTAGTTTTCTGTGTAGTGTTTTGTAGATCATTATTTGTCTTTTTTTTCTGAGAGCCATTGTATTGTCTGTTTTTCGTCGATTTACGGCTTCTGATTACCCCTTTGGTAGCTTTATACTTTGCTTATTATGAGTCCAATGTAGCAGTGATAATATTTATAAATCTGGAATGAATCAAGTAATCAGTTAATTGATTCCTAATATCATTATTGTGTTTACTTTTACAGTAATATACAAGAAGAACTTTTTGTTTGCCCTTCCGTATCCTTGTTGTTGATATTATTGTTGAATTTGTTGTCCCCGCTACGATTGTTGTTATTGTTACCGTTTACAAACGGCTTTAGTAGATAACTTTCATAAGTGCCAGCCTTCTTTTGCTTCTCGATTACTGCTTTCTTCTCTTTTTTTACTTTTGTGATCACTTTTTTCTCTTCTTCCGCTCGGCTTTTCTATAAAACAAAACAACTGTGAATGATAATATGAACAAAGGAAAAATACCACACTGTCATATTCGTCCAAATCCAAACAGAAAACCGGCGATACAGAGGCAATACTATTACCCCTTTACTGACATGTACAAATATTATGAATTTAAATTTCGAGAGAATATACATTTACACAAATTGATATAGAATGAACCAGCGATGATATTTCAAATTATACATAGTATTATACTTATAGGAAATATCTGCAAAGGAACCATACTTCACGTTGATTTAACATCCAATATGACTTGTAAGTGTTCGTGGGAACGATGTTCAAATGTGAGTATATCAAATATCGGCAAAGTAATTGGAAACAAGTAATTGTGTTCAGCTTCGATTCCAATGAAGGTAAGAAACATCTATAAAATAAGAATCTCGTGAATATATAAATAAGGGTTAAAGAGTATAGTTAACGCCACTGTCCTCCCTCTTGTGCATATGTTACCTTAGCTTAGATTTTGACTATCCTGTTGAGGTTCTTATACAATTATCACACTTGTTGGAGTGTGACCCGACGGTTTGTCTCCCAGAGAAAAGTAAGGTCATCCGAGGGCTTGCCCGAGGGTGACCTTACTTTTCGAAGGGAGACAAACCGTCGAGTCACACTCCAACAAGGGTGATAATTGGTATATTATATCGATTTTTTTGCATTAGACACCAAGTAATAGAATACCTGCGGCTTTGTGAAAATATTCGATATAATATATATAATTTCTTCTTCGCCTACAGCGAAGAACCTGTCGCTGAACGCCATGTTTGTTGTCTATTTAATCAAGGGAAGTAACTATAATTGGAAACACGCGAGGCTTACGTGGGAATTTCCTTGGGATTTCCTCGCGAGCGGTGAACCTTACTATGAGACCTTACGATTAGCGGTTGACCCAACGAATGGATAAATATCACGTGACGGTGTTTTATCAAATCAGATTCAAGATATTTATACGAGTATATAATATTTGATTTGATTGCTCGCTCAGACTTTTAAATCTCTTTCCAATCCTTTGTATTTGAGCGAACCTGATACTCATTCCATACCTTGTTATCTTAATCATATTGAAGCTATATTGTGGTGGACAGTTTTATTGGTGGAGTATCCACAGAAAACCACAGACCTGAGGAAAGTCACTGAAAAACTTTATTGCATAATGGTGTATCGAATACTCCTCGCCATGAGCGGAAATCGAACTCACAAGTGGCTATAAATACTGATTTCATAGACAATTATAAATCCAAATACCATAAAGGTATCTGAATATAAATATAAATATGTAGCTTTGTAGTACTAGTTAAACCTCAAGTGCTGATTAGGGTGACAATACAGTGGCCGGTAACAAATAGCGTCAAAAATGCCCCAAACTCCTACTCAAGTGCAATATTACATATTAGGGTTGGGTGAATTTTGAACGTTGTTTGCTACCGGCCTCGAAAATACTTTCAAAACTGTATTTCAGTATTATTGTATATATAGGCGTTTGAGCCATAATCAACGCTATTTCTTACCGACCCCTGTGGGTGGATGTAAAGTGTTTAAACAGAAAAAATTAATTTCTACTTTAATTTAAATGTTCCTTGCTACCTGATACTTTACAGCTTCTGCAGTGTTAAGCATTCCTTTCTTGTGCACAGCTACTTCCATGGACATTTCCCCTTCACCATCCATGTACTGTTATAAAAGAATTGTATTTAATCATTGTGTATCTAAACAAATTATTATTATGTCATAGCAAGGATTTAAATACTATACAAATCCTTGGTCATAACAAATGACTAATCAAAATAATGATATGAGATAAATTACAAAGCCATCAAAATATTTCAAAATAACAAATGTAGGTTGTTCGCTTAAAAATGTTAAAAGGCATGTAATGTACTGTACTTTCTTTTATTTCCGTTGGTATCAATTTTCGTGGATAAACTGATAGTAAGCTGTTCATTGACACCTGAATTCGTGGTTTTGATACTTACCTATAACTTCTCCTGATACATGTGTATTTTGTTGGTCTCTACATTTTGTGGCTTCCTGATACCAATGACAACCACGAAAAATAGTATTCCCAGTATTATTTTGCATTGAACTTTTCTTGCATTAATATAATGATACTCTGTCCGGCGTTCCTGAGTTCCTGTCTGCAGTAAAAGAGGGACAACAGAAATATTGTGAAACTGTTTACTCGCGTAGTGGCATAAATCACATGTGGATTTTGAAAAACTCTAAAGATCTTTTGGATAACCTGAAATCAAGATCTTTCTCTCAGGTATCCTCCATCAAAACCTTTGATTTTTCAACTCTATATACCACCCTACCGCATGACAAATTAAAAACCCGCTTAAAAGAAACAATTCATAAAGCTTTTAGTCATAGAAACTATGGCTCAAAATTTGTTGTGTTAGGCTACAATTCCACATATTTTTCAAACAAAATTCATAAAGGTAAAACATGCTACTCCGAGGAACAAGTGATCAGTATGCTGGAGTTCCTCATCGATAACATATTTGTCTCCTTTGGAGGGACACTGTTTCAGCAGGTCGTCGGCATACCAATGGGTACGAATTGTGCCCCTCTTCTAGCCGATTTATTTTTATACTCATATGAGTCGGATTTCTTCAAAAGCTTGTAAAAGATAAGAAGATTCATGAGGCTAGAGCCTTTAATTTCACATACAGGTATATTGATGACGTTTTATCTATCAATAATTCTAGATTTGCAGAATTTCTTCCATTGATATATCCTCCAGAGCTGGAAGTTAAAGAGACCACCGATACAGCTTCGTCCGCATCATTTTTGGACTTATACCTCGAATTTGACGACAGTGGTCAACTCAGTACTAAAATTTATGATAAGCGGGACGACTTCAATTTTAAAATCATAAATTTTCCAAATATGTGCAGCAATATACCAGCTTCTCCTGCATATGGTGTTTACATCTCGCAATTGATTCGCTATGCAAGGGGCAGTAGCAATTATTCTGATTTCCTGAAACGTCATCTTCATCTGAGAAACAGGCTACTGGACCAGGGCTATAAAAAGATTCGCCTTATTCGATCTCTTAAAAAGTTTATATTCCGATACCAATATCTTGTCGAAATATATTCCGTCTCTGCAGAAAAAATTATAAGCGATGCATTTTCATATAGTGAAAATGTATAAAGATAAAGAGTCAAATATGTCAAGAATTTTTTTTGTCAATGTGTGACGTAAAAATATTTTTGACATTTACGTCACCGAATATGGTACTGCTTTGACAACTATTTTACCTATTTTGTTCCTGTATTTAAATACTGTTACAGTGACAGCCGGAACCTTTGAACCGTAATGAGAGCGGGAGGTTTGGCGCCTTAAAATCTGATTCAACCCACCATTTCTTTAGAAATGCCTGTACCAAGTCAGGGTCATTACGGTTTTCACAGTTTTCCGGTTGTTGACTGATTTTGTCTGTTTATATAATTATGAGTTTTGACTTTCCCTTTGTAAGATTGTTCGGAGTTCGGTAATTTTGTTATTACCTTTATTCACAAATAGTACTTTGTCTGGAGCACCTGAATCCACAAATAATACTTTGTCCGGAGCACCTGAGTTCACAAATAATACTCTATGTGGAGCACCTGAGTTCACAAATAATACTCTGTCCAGAGCACCTGGGTTTACTATTAATACTCTGTTCGGAGCACCTGAATACACAAATAATACTTTGTCTTGAGCACTAATAAAAAATTTAAAAAACTTTGCTGCTTACTTGTATGTCCCAGTCAATTCCTTGGCTTAGCAGATATTTTCCTATTTTGTCTTGCTTGTTGTCTACACAGAGAGAAAGAAGATCACGCGGTGGGGGTGTCGTCTGGTACATCTTCACGTGAACATCATTCAGACTGATATCTTTGTACATGTTGTTTCTTGTTTCTTCTACCTTAGACAGGGAACCAGATTCTATTGCAAACTTAAATTCCATATATCTCTGAAGAAGGTACACTTCTATACCGTAATCTGTTGCTCGTTCTTTTTGAATGACTTCTATCATTGCATCAGCCATATTTTTATAATCAATCGGTGTTCTTCCTTTCTAAAATAAAATGTTAAAGAATAAGGGAAAAAATTCTTCTAATGCGCATTTTTTCCATACAATTGTCTTACCGTCCTGTTTAATGTCTATATTAAAATTGTATTAAGTAATTTGTCTCAAAATTATTGTTTTCATTCAGCAGCAAATAATATGACAATTCAAAGTAGTTTTGGTCAAATATTCGTATGTGACTTTTTAATATCTAAGTGATAATATGATATTTCTCTAACATCGTGAGTGAAAAGATAAATCGCTTCTTTTATGCAACATGTTGACAATACCTTATCCTTTGCCATCATATTAGCTCCACATTTTGTAAGGCAGTCTTCAATATCAGTTCCATCTTTAAAGCAAACGGCCCAATGTAGTGGTGTTCGTCCACACTAAAAGTAAAGCACACCATATAGTTAAAAGTAGATGAATTGCTCGTTTTTATCTTTTAATTTATTAAGTTTCTCCACTCACGATATAGCTCATATACAATGTATATACATGTATATAAATGAACTTCACTTATGTGAGCAAAATCGGACCTGATTTCTCTATATACGCTATTCGTTGAAACAAAAGCTGATGACTGAATTGTAATCTATCTAAATAATGACGTCAATGTCTAATTTAGTGCGTACAAAGAGTTTCTTGAATATTCTACATCTTGTAAGCTAAATGTCAAAATATCAAAAAGCCAAATAATTTCAAAGTCTTCGAGAGCAAAAAATAGCAAAGGACATAAACAGGATATCAAAGATCGTCTAAGGTCACATATCACAGGCACTTGTTTCATTCCAAAAATATATGCCCCCTCCTCTTCCTTACTTCAAGGTAAACATCTGCCTTTTACCCCTTCCCCTCTTCGCCTCAATATTTTTCGCTTGTTTGTGACCCTTTCGCTGACCCAATTATATCGTTACACTCCCGAGATATTTCTCTTTTCGACTGCCACATTTAAATATACCTACCGGGACCCCCTCAGACGAATTGGACAAGACTATTCAGCGAAAGTGGCTTGGTGAAAATTTAAGTCATTGAAACGGATACAACCACTTCCGGTTTGCCCTGGAATTTTCATATGCATTCGGAATTCTCTAGACCGGCCATGTGTAACAATGCCATTATGATCATCTCCTCTCAAATGTAAAGTAAGCCTTTAAAATACAGATAATTGTTCCAATGCAGATTATAAAAATATGTTCAACTCCAAATTACTGACATTTGATTTTTAAAACACCTTTTTTTTCAGTTTCTAAATCAATTTAGAACGGACCGGAAGTGACTATCCGTTTCAGTGACTGAAAAATAGAAAATGCGACTTTCGCTGAATATTCTTGTCCAATTCGTCTGAGGGGGGCCCGGTATTTATATTTAAATGTGGCAGTCGAAAAGAGAAATATCTCGGGAGTGTAACGATATAATTGGGTCAGCGAAAGGATCACAAATCAGCGAAAAATATTGAGGCGAAGTGGGGAAGGGGTAAAGGGCGGATGTTTACCTTGAAGTAAGGAAGAGGAGGGGGCATATATTTTTTGAATGAAACAAGTGTCTGTGTCACATATGCCTAAAAAAAGGAGAAATTTAGTTTTAGTAATAATTACAATATTAAACAACTGACAATTTGACGAATAAATACATCTAATAAACCATGACAGTGCCGGAACATTGACTAATATTCACAATTCATTTCAGACATAACATTAAGACAAAAACTAAAAACTTCGAACAGTGAATTATAAACAATTTCTTTTGACTTTACGACACGTCATCTACGTTTTTTGTTACTATCACTGGGTCGATACCTTTGCTCGTGGACTATTTTCTACTTCTGTTTCTTCTACCAAATATCGACTGCCTTCAAAAATTTGAAGGACAAAAGAAAAGTTTGAAGATACCAAAGTGGTAATCAGAAGCCGAAAATCGAAGAAGGACATACAATACAATGGCCACAAAAGGGACAAAACGACAAACAACCATCTACAAAACATTACAGAGAAAATGAAAGGTCGAGTAATACGAGCACTACTATAAACCGGGGGAGAACTTATATTAAATCGTGTTGAACACCAATATATGTAAATAAATACAAAAACACATAAATAAAACATGAACCACCTAAATAGCAAATTGGGGTAAAGAACATCGTTTTTCCGCTATAAAATCGGAACGAACATTACAACACTGAGCTAAAAACATGAAGTCATGTAATTTGACAACAATGAACAACACGAACCCCACTTAGATAAAGAACAAAAAACGGGGCGAACTCAGGTGCTCCGGAAGGGCAAGCAGTTCCTGTTCCGTGAGTGGCACCCTACGTATTACTCTTATTACAAACGCGGTGATAAGTCATGAATGACGAAATAACCGATTTGTGAATATTAGTGAACTTACAAAGTCCCTGATGTGTACCATCTGTGGATATTCTTTCAGAAAGTATTTGATAATGAATCTCCTCTCGTACAGTACAGCTTTGTGTAACAATCCTCTGCCACCTTTGTCTCTACACACTGCCAGTCGGTTTATCATGTGCTGTTTAATTTCGTGAAGATTCCCATTTTCAATGGCGACATGTAATCTTCTTATAGTTCTCTGAAAATGAATATAAAATAACACCGCGCTGTTACTTTCAAATTTAACTATTATTAGACCATTGCATTGTCTGTCCTTCATCCAACTAACTTACTCAATCAGTTAGAGTTCGTAGGGAAAAAAACATTGAGTAACATTTGATTTGATTTGATTTGATTTTTGTGCTTAACACCACTTTCAGCAATATTTCAGCTATATCATGGTGACCAGTTTTAGTGATGGAAGAAGCTGGAGTACCCGGAAAGAACCACCGACTATCGGCAAGCAACTGGTAAACTTTATCGGCTGCGAGTCTAGTGCCCCTTTTTTGTAACTTACAAAACCGGGCGCAAACCCACGCCGTATTGGTGATAGGCTTGAATGAGTTGTCAGGTAATCCAACTACTTAATTCATTGAACCACCCGGGCCCTCAATTAACATTTGGTAAATGTTCAGAAGCTCAAATACTTGTTGATACTCTTGCCTGTTTGGAAGAACAACATTTTAGCTATATCATGGTGAACACTTTTAGTGACGGGAGGATCCTTTATTTACGTAAAATAAATAATGGAAACATTTATTTTAAATCTAAGGAATGCATATAGACAGATTGAACTTAAATTTATTTACAATTGACATTTATTTTAGCCTTTCATCATGTAGATGTTTTTATAAGTTTTATATCTATGTGTTTGGATTACTACAAAATATTAATATTAAAAACCAATGAGATGGTAATCATTTCATTTTGAGAATGTCGCTACGTAGTCACTAATTAACATAGAACAAGCAATAGCATCCTCAAATATTACCTGTGATTGCGACATTATTTCTTTATAGTATTATTATATTACCTGTGATTGTGACATTAATCTTTATAGTATTATAATATTACCTGTGATTGTGACATTAATACTCTATAGTATTATAATATTACCTGTGATTGTGACATTAATTTTTCATAGTATTATAATATTACCCGTGATTGTGACATTAATTCTATATAGTATTATAATATTACCTGTGATTGTGTCATTACTTCTTTATAGTATTATAATATTACCTGTGATTGTGACATTAATTTTATATAGTATTATAATATTACCTGTGATTGTGACATTAATTCTTTATAGTATTATAATATTACTTGTGATTGTGACATTAATTCTTTATAGTATTATAATATTACCTGTGATTGTGACATTACTTCTTTATAGTATTATAATATTACCTGTGATTGTGACATTAATTCTTTATAGTATTATAATATTACCTGTGATTGTGACATTAATTATTTATAGTATTATAATATTACCTGTGATTGTTAATGAATTTAATTATCTTGGAATATTGTTTAACAGGACAGGAAACTTTAACAAAGCTATTAAAAAGCAAACTGAAAAAGCTACAAAAGCAATGTTTGAAGTTTTGAAAAGAGGTAGAACACATAACTTATCAATTGAATGCCAGCTTGAACTTTTTAACAAAATGGTAAAACCAATATTACTATATGGTTCAGAAATATGGGGTTTTAGTAAAAATATTCAATGTCTTGAAAAAGTACAACTTAGATTTTGCAAGCTGTTATTGAAATTAAAAACATCGACACCTAGTTATATGATATATGGTGAACTTGGATTGTTTCCTATTGAAATTGATGTAAAATTAAGAATGATATCATATTGGGCAAGACTGTTAACCGGTAAAGAAACAAAACTCTCATATTTATCTTATAAAATTTTGTATAACCTTTTTATTGATGAAAATCTGGATTTTTCGTGGATTAAACATGTTAAACACATCTTTGATGATACAGGTTATTCCTACATTTGGTCTCAACAATTCTTTCAAAATTCCGACCTGCTTTTAGCTTTAATTAGGAACCGTCTCCATGAGCAGTTTACACAGGAGTGGCATTCTCTGATACAAAACTCACCAAAAGCTATCAATTATAGATTATTTAAAGACAACTTTGAATTCGAAAATTATTTCAATATTTTGGAAGACAAAGATATATATACACTATGTAAATTTCGAACCACAAACCACAAATTACCAATAGAAACTGGACGGTGGAATGGTATCGACAGAGAAAATAGACAGTGTTTAAAATGTAATAGCAGATCTATTGGTGACGAATTCCACTATATTATGGAATGTCATTTTTTTACTGAAAATCGATCCCAACTAATAAGTAGATATCTTACTCAAAGGCCAAATATATTAAAATTTAAACAAATAATGTGTACTTCTGAAAAAATAAAACTAGAAAAGTTATGTAGATTAATAAGAAAAATCAACAGATCAGATATTCTCTTGGCTAATACTTAACTCCTACTGTTGTAATGTAAATATTGTATGTATATGTATTTGTATATCTGTTATTTATTTGTCATGTATGTGTTGTGTTGTATTCTTATATGTAGCTTCTCTATACCATTGTAATGTATGGTTTATTTGAGAATAAAGATTCTTAGTCTTAGACATTAATTCTTTATAGTATTATAATATTACCTGTGATTGTGACATTAATTTTTTATAGTAATATAATATTACCTGTGATTGTGACATTAATTCTTTATAGTATTATAATATTACCTGTGATTGTGACAATAATTTTCTATGGTATTATAATATTACCTGTGATTATGACATTAATTCTTTATAGTATTATAATATTACCTGTGATTGTGACATTATTTCTTTATAGTATTATAATGTTACCTGTAATTCTTTATTTATGAATTGAATGCATTTTTTGTAGCTAGCGCTTCATACAAAAAATGTGCCACGGTCCACGCTTTTACACGCCTATAAAACTACAAAAAACGCATTCAATTCTTATAATGACATTTAAATCACACCAAAATTTAATATAGTTGAATTTTTCGTTGTGAATTTTATTTGTGTTAGATTATTTGCTGTTGGAAATTACTACGCCATTGATTGTTTACATCTGACGTCGTCATGGAGGCACGTGCAAGTTCGGGTTTTAGTTTTATTGGGATGTAAAACATCTCTTTTAGAATTATGTGACCACTTCATAACCAATCATATTGTAACATGTCAATGAAAAACGGAAGTAATGTAATTAAAATATTATAATATTACCTGTAATTCAGGTAATCCTTCTAAAAATCTAACAACATCAGTGTGTCCTTTCTCAGAAACTGCTTCAATGAGAGGCACTCCTTGTTTGTTCTTGACTTGGTCATAATCGTGACTATTAAGACACAGCTTCTCTAGTAATTCCATGTCCCTTTCTAAGGCTATATCAACTAGAATCTGGTCAACGAACCCCAATCTGAATCGTAAACTTTCCTTACTTTGCTGGAAATTCTCAAGATAAATTTTGTCACGTAATGTTAAACCGCTCTCATCACGACCAAACAAGTTCAATCCTTGGGAAATCATCAATTTAACAACAGAAAAAGGCAAGTGTTTTTCAAAAGCAATACTACAAATCATTGGTGTTTGCTTTTTACACAATGAAAAATTAGCGTACGGCAGCAATATTTCTAAAATGTCATAAGCATCTTCAGTAGGTGGTAAAGCTTTTAATACGTACAAAAACAAAGGTTCAGCACTACCGACCTCGTCAACTATAACATTTACATCGGCACCGCATACTAGAAGTTTTTCTAGACAGGACGTTAAGTGCAACAACGCCACCTCGCCAACTAATGGCATAAAAAACACTGAATTATTGTATCCGATGTAACTAACATTTCTAGTATTTATGTCTGCATTAGGATCTTTTAGAGCTTTCTTCAACATCTTCTTGTCCCTCGACAAGGCAGCATACACAAGGTTCCTGGTAGGTAAAGACTTTTCAATCATGTTGACAGTCTTTTCATTAACATTCAGATGAATCAGATTCATAATCGACTTCCCTTCCCTTGTTTCCTCAAGATCACACCAGGAACTAACTAACCTCAGAACTAGTTCATCTTGTTCTAACTCAACAGCATTCCACAAACCAGGATACAATAACTCAACACACGTTGTTGTCATCGTATCCGCCTCGTCTATTGCTTCCTTTATATCTTCTCCGTTGTTACTACTTACTCTAGGATCTACTCCTATCATAAGCAGAGCTCTTACTAAGGCGTGCATTCCAAATTTCTGTACGGCAACGTGTAACGCTGTTTCGCCATTATGATTTTTATCATTTTTCTTGATTCCAGCAATTGATAATTGAAAGACAACTGGTATAAGAAAGGGTGAATCATTTTCTCCGGAATAAATATTTGCAATAATATGCAAAAAATTCTCTCCATACTCATTTTTCAAGTTTACATCGTCGCCATTTTTAATCGCTTTTAATGTTTTTGATGGTGTATCATCAGATTTGGTCTCGATGGCCTCAAAAATATCACTGTATTCCATGTTGATGTTATTTTGTTAAAATACCGCAGATTATGAAACACAAACCCTATTTCTTTTGTTTGCTTGAAGAAAGAGCTACCGGAAACATGCCCTTTTTTCAAGGTAAACATTCTTCAAAAGGCTCTACTACTCTAATTAAAATTACATACATTGCATAAACAATTTCAACAAAAAAAAAGGAAAGTCTTAAAACAAAAATCAATTTGAGTATAAAGTCCGTTGTCATGATAAATAAATAAACAGTGAGTGTATTGTGTATTTAACTTGTTAGTGTATTGACAACTTTTATATATTCCAACTAAATTCGATTTATGTCAACAACTGAGGCAATATGTACAATAACAAAAAAAAACTGGTAGTTATTTAAATACATTGGAGCATGTACGCTTTATACTTGGTCCATTTCTTAATATAAATTTCTTCCGCTGATCTGTGTTCTACTAAATTAAAACGTAGATATCTAATATCATCGTCAAAGTCAAAAGATTGGAAAAACAAATAAGTTATTAGATCTGTGGGACCAAGCAAACCAAAAGCTCTAAATACTAAGTTTACAAGGAATAAAATGTTTCTGTTAAACTGAGAGTTTGTAAAGAAAATCATTTCCGTGATAAGAAAAAAAAAACAGTAAGAAATGTTCGCAAAGTTTCATATGATATGAAAGTTTTAAAAAAATTGATATTATAATTCTTCAGAGTTTTCTCTAAAATTTGTTCTATTATGATAACACGCATTTTACTGTCCCGTCATCAATTTATTTCAACTAGGATAGTCGAAATACGTTTTTGGCTTTAATAAAAGCCAGAGTAAATAGGAAAAACACACAAATTACATATTCAGTAAAAAGATGTAATCCTATTTTCCAGAACTTCAGACACATATTTGAATGTAGGTAACAGTATCTTTCTGCATACAAATTTTGATCACATACTAATAATTCATTTTACTGTCCATTATATTCCTACTACAAACGTATCGGTATTGTAATGGTTAGCGTCCTCGCCTCTTGTAAGATAGATCGTGGGTTCGAACACTGGTCAGCTCCAACCAAAGACAACATTAATTTTGATATTTGCTGCTTCTCCGGATTAGTCACGTGACATTAGGGAGTAAGAACAAATATTGGTTACATCGGAATCGGTTAATGTGTCCGAGTGGAGCTATACATGTCTGTACATGTACGCGGACTGTACATGTTCTTTCAGGGAGCTAGCTATATACATATAGTACTATCATCTCATCGACATGTAACCTGTCCTTGCCATGGTACAGCTGAAAAAGTTTTTCACTTTGCGTTAAACATCAATCACTCACTCTTACTGGTACAAAATTTGTTGTCTGACACAAATACTGATTATTTTGGTATCTTAAAAGAAGAAATTATAAACATATAAACTTTAAAACCAGCTTTAATGTGATAAGACAATCAAAATGAACCATGAAACAACGGTCACACTTTTCCACAGCTAGGAGCTTGAAGATTGTCAGTTCTAATTTTGTTTGTTTGTTATATGGTTCAGTGAGTAATAAACAAACACAAGTGTGCTATTACTCCCAAATGGTGCGGTCTTTACACATATCCAGAGATATATGTCTCTGAACACGTTAATCATATACATGTGTTACATATCCAGAGATATATGTCTCTGAACACGTTAATCATATACATGTACATGTGTTACATATCCAGAGATATATGTCTCTGAACACGTTAATCATATACATGTGTTACATATCCAGAGATATATGTCTCTGAACACGAAAATAAACAGAAGACGACAAACAACAAAAATCAATCAATCAATCAACTGAATAACATAGTCTAGTTTTGATCAAGTAGCTATTTCAATTAATACGTACATTTATTGATTTCATATTTTTTTATTATAACCGGATATTGTATACCAAGATTTGACTTTCAAATTATAGTATTCAAATAATTAAAAATGCGGGTAAATCATTATCTCCCTTGCTGTGACACTATGATTATGAAGTTCACTTCAAACATTTCTCAAATTAACTTATGGTTCACTGAAGACTTTCTAAAGAAAATATATATTTTTAAGTCAATCAATTACATTCCTAAAACAATAATCAACAGTTAGAAAAGGTTATCATTGTGCTTAAAGTATAGGAGGACTAAGATTTATCACGACCTGTTCGAAAAACGGATCAAATGCCTGAATGCCAGAATGGTAAAATTGTTGTCGAAGATATTTTTAATGTTTAATTATGTATAAGTTATTGTGATTTTTTAAATTAATATCTTATATGAAATGTGTTTGATTGAATGAAACCAGTTTGGTTTGAGTCGTCAATATACAAGAATTGTTCGTTGCCAATTAAATACACAGGGGCTAGGTACGTGCGTCCGAAAAAAAAATAAAAAAAATACTATATAGTAAGTAGCATTATATAGTTGTTTTTTTTTTCGGCCGCACCTAGCCCTTGTGATTAAATAGGGGTACCCATTAAATAGCACGATGAACCTTTAACTTGTATAAGATTAAGAATTAAATAGGCAATAAATAAGCCAATAAGGGACAAGGTGACTCAATTGTATTATTATCTTTAAAAACATATCACCAGATATGAGTATCACAGCAGTTACTATCTCTCAGAATTAAATCAAAACATTTTTCAGAAATTGTTTGCTCAATTAATGTATGAAATAATGCAATCACAGCCACAGGGCCTTGTCGACAATATGTGTATGTTACTGTCCATCCATGTACACAAATATATGCATGGATAGTAACATATGTGGATAATCAACAAGGCCCTGTGATGCAATCTAATTAAAATTGGAGGTTGGTTGTATCTTTTTTTCATTTTTTTTTCTGATACACTTGCATCTAACAACATCCCATTTAGGATCATATCGCGACGACCATGATGACGATGATGATGATGATAAAAGAACAATTATTTATTCTTCTTCAAATATACATCATTATTAGTTCACCTGACCCCTAGTGAGGTATTGCCATCACTTGCATTGACGTCTGTCATAGTTGTATGTTGTCCTGTCACTGTTGTAGTCGTCTGTAAACTTTTAATCTTCTGCTCTGAAATCCTGGGCCAATTGGCACAAAGCTTGGTAGAAATGTTCATTGGATGGCCCTCTAAGATGTTTCTTTGGTGATCAGAAGTACAAAGAAAGGAAAATGAGACCCAAAAAGGGTGTTGTCTGTTTTTGATCTTCTCTGAAATTTTTTTTTCTATTGAATTCCTTTGAAAAATTCATGTTTGGAGTATGGCAACAGAGTTATTGCAGCTTTTACAGTTTCAGAATTATGATAGTACCAAAAGTCATGTTTTAAGGGATTAAAGATTAACATACAAAAAATGTAGGATGCTATATGAAATGAATAATATATTTTTTTCTGAAAATCTTGATTTGTTGGATTCATGAATAGGTGAGCAATACAAGCTCAGGTGGACCTCTAGTTATGCTTTAATTAATTGACAGTTAGGGAATTAAATTTTTACTACCATGTATTTTGTAGATTAGTCAATAGAAATTATGGCTGACCAATCAAAGAAGCAGCCAAGACATTTTTCTAAAAGTACTGAAAATACTGTTAGAACTAGATCAACATCTACAACAACTGAAAAATTCACACCATTCAATCAGAAATCAACACTGTCCAATAACAACAATGGAAAACCACATGTTTCTAAAAGTCAACAGAAGAAAATAAATACAAATGGTTCAAGTATTGGTTAGATTTGATACACCCTTTCTTGCAGTTATTGGCCAATGTATTTTATCACTTGTTTACAAATGATAATTTTATCACTATGAAGTAATGAAGAACAAACTCATTTGAAATTTAGTCCACATACATACATAGACTTTATGTCCAAAATATATGATAGTTAGACCTCTAGTGTTAAAGTCAAAATTATTAAACTTCAGAGCTCCAGATAATTTTCAAGTCCAAAGGGTAATTACCCCCTACTTTTGAAAATGATGCATATTTGCATATTTCCTTTGCACTGTTGTACTCTCTACTTCAGAAAAGATTGCATACATGTACACTTTTAAAATTATGTTGGACACAAGTGTTATTCAATAAACACAGGATGCAAGTGAAATGTATAACTCTGTTTAATTTGACACGATTGTGTCATGTTTATTAATAAAATGTTGTAAATATTTTGTTTTTTACTCGTCGACTTCGGCAGTTTTCACAGCTGTGTTGATAATGTCATCAATGATTCCTTTAACTATACTGTCACTAAACACAGATGAAACTGTCAGGAACTTTTAAAAAAGTATATAATTTTCCGTAGCGTGCTTATTCATGTTCTTGCTCATTTTCAACGAACAACGTGTTCCCAAATTCACTTTCGTTTTAGTTCTTAACTAAACCGCATTTATTTGTAATATTGACCGCGCGATTGGATGATTTATCCTAAACATCCAATCAGATCTGTTTTGACATCGATGCTTAGAAAGGCAAACATGCGGTACCCCTCGGATGTATACACTTTCTCTTTCGAAAAGTATAAAGAGAAGTAATTACGGGGAATTTCTCAAAGTCAAAAATGTATTGTTTTTGTACACGATGTATTATCGTCAACAGCGTACAAGTACGCTCCGAATTTGGAAAGTTTGCTTACACAGCAATATGTATGCATAAATGTACACTCTGATCTGATAATACATGCGTTTTTACTCGTTTTCATAGCGTAAAAAACGCAAATACACAGCTTATCTGGAGCTCTGAAACTTTACCTGAAATAATGAAGTTTTTAAGTAAACAGGAAAGTTATCTACAGGGGGTTAGGGTTATGGTGTTTAATGCCACTTTCAACAATATTTCAGTTATATCGTGGCGGTCGGCTTTATTGGTGGAGGAAACCGGAGAAAGCCAACGACCTGTCACAAGTCACTGACAAACTTTATCACATAATGTTTATTGAGCACACCTCGCCATGAGGGGGATTTGAACTTACAACGTTAGTGGTGATAGACACTGATTGCATAGGTAGCTATAAATCCAACTACCATGTGATCATGAACACAGTGGCCCCTATTGTCTGTAATCATTTCACATGTATATCAGCTTCACTTGACTGTTTTAAAGGAAACTTTATGGTCGCCACCATGACTTGGTTGATGACTGTTATAGAATTTCTGTCGTCTGTGTCACAAATGACCACGCATAATTATGTTCCACTTGTCGTAAACATTTCCTGGTCCTTTCCTCATTCATAACTTATCACCGGGTTTGTAACTAGATTAATGAGTTCACCCCTGGTTTTTAGTGAGGTTCGTGTGACTTGATCTTTGGTTTTGTGTGTTGTTTTGTAGATCGTAGTTTGTCCTTTTGTACTTTTTCTTCTGGCCATTGTATTGTCTGTTCTTCTTCGATATACAGATTCTGGTTGCCCCTTTGGTGTCTTTAAACTCTTCTTATAGAATTTACTTCCATAGTACATTGTAGCTGCTGGTTAGATATTAAACTTGTACATGTTGGAAGTATATTATTTATACATTGGAAAGTCTAAACTTTATTCTTTTATCAACCAAACAATTTATGTTTGTGTTGGGTTTTTTTTGTATAAAATTGTGTTTTTCCCAAAAAAAATAGAGAGAAAATGTGTGTGAACAAAATTTAAATTACACTGGAACCTTGTTGTGTGACAGTGTTGAAGATAAATGGAATAATCGTTTTACTTTAAAAAAACAAAAAACAAAAACAAAAACTGAGAATTCACACACCCAAAGGCAGGGTGTTTCGACAAACAAAACTCCACCCCCTTAAAACCAGAAGGACTATTTACGTCAAGGTTTTGTTGGACTATTAAAATCGGGATATTGGTTGACTTGTGACTATTTAAATCAGGATTTTATCAGCATTTTATTTGAACCATGACTATTTAAATCAGGATTTTGGTTGAACCATGACTATTTAAATCAGGATTTAGGTTGAACCATGACTATTTAAATCAGGATTTTGGTTGAACTATGACTATTTAAATCAGGATTTTCGTTGAGCTGTGACTATTTAAATCAGGATGTTGGTTGAACTATGACTATTTAAATCAGGATTTTGGTTGAACCATGACTATTTAAATCAGGATTTTGGTTGACTTTTGACTATTTAAATCTGGATTTTATCAGCATTTTATTTGAATCATGACTATTTAAATCAGGATTTTGGTTGAACCATGACTATTTTTTATCAGGATTTTGGTTGAACCATGACTATTTAAATCAGGATTTTGGTTGAACCCTGACTATTTAAATCAGGATGGTGGTTGAACTATGACTATTTATATTAGGATTTTGGTTGAACCATGAATATTTAAATCAGGATGTTGGTTGAACTGTGACTATTTAAATCATGATGTTGGTTGAACCATGACTGTTTATATCAGGATGTTGGTTGAACTATAACTATTTAAATCAGGATTTTATTTGAACCATGACTATTTAAATCAGGATTTTGCTTGAACTATGACTATTTATATCAGGATTTTTATTGAATCACGACTATTTAAATCAGGATTTTGGTTGAACTATGATTATTTAAGTCAATATGTTGATTGAATTCTGACTACCAGTATTTAAATCAGGATTTTGGTTGGATTATGACTATTAAAGTTGAAAAACTACTACATGTACAAAAGGATCAAATGTTTACTTCAAGTTATCCAAAGAAAGAACTTATCTGAGTTCTAGGTAGCAAGATTTTACTGTAACACGTAATATTATCGTGTACCTTTGTTCCTCTCCTCAGTAATTCCGTTCCCTCGATATATCGCTATGCTCACTTATCACCAAAATATAGCTTAGTCCATAACATAGTGGTATAACAAGTTTATAACGTCTTTTCTAAATTATTGTAATTTAATACGTATATATTGTAGAGGAAAACATTGAAAAAGACAAAAGACAACATATAAACCAGGATATATTTGATAGTATTGTAAAAGTCAATAAGAACAAGCTCAGAGTACTGGAGAAAATTGACTTCTTTGACAGATTGCTTGATACTTATCTTGAAATAGATATAAAAGACGACTTTGTGGTATTAAAAGGAAAAACCCAACAAATAGTTGATGATGCCAGGTACCAGATTGATAAACAATGTAAAGAGGTGGTAACCAGATTATATAACATTGGTAACTTACACTCCCGATTTCTGAGAAAACCAGAAGTGGCTGATTATGTTAATTTTATGTTGTTACAAGAAAGGATCCCTTGTTCGTGGGAGGTCATTGACAAAGTGTTTGACCTTTTGGTTTTCTCATCGACTGAAAATTATGTTGTAGAGGGATCAAAGATTATCAAGAATTGCATTCAAACAGTTGAAGTTGAAAATGAACAGATAGAATTTATAGAATTGCAGCAGTTTCTTATTGATAATAATAAGGTTTGGCCTGTTCCACGGAAAAAGAAAGGGGACACAATCATATTCATGACTACAGACGAATATGTAAAGTATCAGAGAATGTGTAATGCTTCATCTGAAGATGACAAAGGCACAGTTCAAGTTTTAGAAGTTCCTCTTCCTGGGTGGAAAATAGAATATTTCCGAAAGTTTAGCGAATTAAAACTAAAGGCTTTATGTAATATGTATAAGGTAGACCATATCATCTTTGATGACCTAATAGAATTACACGGGAAAGATCCTGCTGTTGTCAAAATGGATATTAAAAGAATATCAAATGAGCTTTTCATTTCATTGGAACATACTTTCGGAAATGCTCCACTTTTGACGAAATCTATTGAGGACAAATGTACCCAGTTGGAGAAACAAAAGCATTGTATGATCAGTATCAACAACAAGGCACGCCATCATTCTGGTTGGCTTGGTAACAAAAGGGATGTTATGATGCATATAATAACAATGATTGGTCCTGTGGATACTAGTGAATGTGATGTACTTATCTGTCCTGTTACGACTGACCTTCAACCTTTTGGCTGTGTGAAGGACATCTTTAGAATTGGTAATATATTATTAGGGTCAAGCTTATTTTAGTCAACAATATTTTAGTAAGATCATATCAGTTAGTTTTATTGGTATAGGATTTGGGGGATTGTGACAAATACTGTGGGTGGTGTTCTAGCGAATTTCCTTTGTTTATGGTTTTCGAGTTAAACTGGTATTAAAATAAAACACTGGTGAAGAGATATTTGAAAGAAAAATATATTTTGTCTATAGATCTACATAACCATTTTGTAATTGAAAATCTAGAGAGGCTGTCGTGGTCATGATCGTACGGTAGATGGATTTACAACTATCTGGGAAAACAGTGCCTATCGCCACTAAAGTTGTGTGAGTTTGTCAGTGACTTGCGACAGGTCGGTGGTTTTCTCCACCAATAAATCTGACCACCACAATTTAACTGAAATATTGTTGAAAGTGGCCTTAAACACTATAAACCAAACCAGTTGTAAATCAGATTACAGCAGGGGTTCAAAATTATTTTTTAAAATGAAAGGTCATGGATCTTTCAATTTTAAATCCAGAAGGTCCATTTTTTAAAGAACGTTTTAAGCAAATTATCTATCAACACCATGTACCTTTTCAATTGTTTAGATTTACATTGTTGTGAGAAGATATGACCCAGATATGTATCAGATGTAAAAGACTTTGCGAGCACTCGAAGGAATGTGGTGTATAAAAATGTTTTGTATGGCCAAAATGTTTTAAAGATGGTTTCATTGATTTTTATCACTAGGCATTTGATTCATTGCGCATAGCAATTTCACTGTATAATTATTTCACAAAATAAATAGCCCCTTTTCGGCTATGAGCACCGATATGCAGTCATTGCTGTAGTAATATGTATGCGTAGAGGACAATTTCTGTATACCATGATTGACATGTATGTTTTATATTTGAATAACAACAATGGTGGTTCCCTTTGCAAAAAAAATGATAACTTTTTGTGACCGATACCGTTATACATCATTTCTAATGTAGATTTTTTTTTTGATTAGCAGATCTATGATTTGATGCTATCGATGTTTAAAGAGTTTAATAAACTTATCAAAATATAATGACACTTCAAACGAAAATCAAACCGTATCAGTGGTGTAATGGTTAGCGTGCTCGCCATGAGTGTGGTAAATCATGGGTTCGAGCCCCGGTCGGGTCAAACCAAAGAATAAAAAATTGGTATGTGTTGCTTCTTCGCTAAGTACGCAGCAGTAAGGAAAATAAGCAAAGGCTTGTTGGCTTGGAATCAGAATAATATGTCAGAGTGGAGCGAAATGTCTACCCGCAGACTGCTGTTTCAGTAAGCTAGCACTATAAAAATCCATCTCAGCGTGTTGGTCTAGTACTTAGCGGACTTCATCATCATCTCATTGAAAACTAACTTGTTCTCACTATAATATAGCTGAAAAATTGCTGAATTGGCGTTAAACAACAATCACTCGCTTACTCACTCAAACGAAAATCGGAAAATCCGCAGTCACAACTAATACCCAATGTAAAAGTCAAGAGTAGTGAAAAATCACGGCTGTCAGACTTACATAATTTGGACCCCCTGTTACAGCTGAATAATATTTCTTTAGGATGACAGTAATGAGCTGTTTTTTTCCTATTGAGCTTAATTTAAATCTCTTTTATTAGCTCACTTTACCTAAAGGTACAACTCAGATATCATCAAATAGTATCTGTCATCGTTGACCATTGTTCTTTAAATAGGTTTCCCCATTTTCATCTTTTTGTGTGAACCAATTAACTATAAACCATTTGAAAGTAAACATAAAAGAAATATTTTTTTTATGTGATTTTGTTTTGATTAGAAAACCAAAATGGCCATCATCACTGGACAAGCTTAGGTTCCTGTGATAATATGATAGAATACAGACTTCTCAAAAACTGCTAAAAATAAATTGATCATAATAATGGAAACCAATTGTAAACTATACATGAGTGTTCACTGGATGTTCCTTTTTTAAGTTTGTGTTATTTGTATTAAAGAACCAAAATGGTGACCACTGATGGACATAGTTTAATATATATAGAACCACAGACAATAAAGTTGGTATTTGAGCAATAAGGAGTAAGAGCAAAGACTGGTTGACTTGGAATTGGTATTATGTATCCGAGTGAAACGAATTGTCCACCTGTGTGGAAGGTTATTTCAATAAAAAATAAACTACCTGTAAGCATGTTGGTCTAGTACAAATTAAGCAGAAGTCATCATCATTTTATCCAATAAATAACTTGGTTCTCTCAGTGGTTTACTTGGCTTCCAACAAGTCACTCAATACTCACTCACTCACTCAACAACCCAGCCACTCACTCACTCACTCACTCAACAACCCAGCCACTCACTCACTCACTCAACAACCCAGCCACTCACTCACTCACTCACTCACTCACTCACTCACTCACTCACTCACTCAACAACCCAGCCACTCACTCACTCACTCACTCAACAACCCAGCCACCCATTCACTCACTCACTCACTCAACAACCCAGCCACTCACTCACTCACTCACTCACTCAACAACCCAGCCACCCACTCACTCACTCACTCACTCACTCAACAACCCAGCCACCCACTCACTCAACAACCCAGCCACCCACTCACTCACTCACTCACTCACTCACATTGGTAGATGTCTTATTATTCTTTATTATCGTTTGGATTCTTCTTGATTCTAGGTGGAAAACCTATCAGTAAAGACATCACCAAAGTACTAAAAACCAGTGAGGAGACAGGGACAGCCATTGAACCAGAGGAGATCATTGTCCTTCAAAACACAGGAAATTTGAAGTGTCAGGTACTGTTACTTGAACAGTTATCCCCCCTTGGACACGGAAAAGAGACGTTACCTTGTCTTTGTTGTATAATAGTGCTCGTAAAATCATCAATATCATATCAGACACAGGATACAGAAGTATCGGGATACCACTGGACATTGCCGATGATTTCCCTTCTCACATGTATGCTACTGTATTGATCAACAATTTCTGGAAATTACGCAAGAAGTTTGGCCATTTTGTTCACTTGTATGGATATGCAGATTCCATTTCTACAGTTGAAGATATTGACGAGTTTTTAATATCAGAAATTATCATGCTGGGTCACATGTCAAGGATAGTTTTTGATAAACATTTCCATAGAGAAGGTATTATATAGTATAGTGTTTAGTTGATCTTATAGAGAAGGTATTATAATATAAAGTGTTTAGTTGATCTTATAGAGAAGGTATTATAATATATAGTGTTTAGTTGATCTTATAGAGAAGGTATTATAATATAAAGTGTTTAGTTGATCTTATAGAGAAGGTATTATAATATAAAGTGTTTAATTGATCTTATAGAGAAGGTATTATAATATAAAGTGTTTAGTTGATCTTATAGAGAAGGTATTATAATATATAGTGTTTAGTTGATCTTATAGAGAAGGTATTATAATATAAAGTGTTTAATTGATCTTATAGAGAAGGTATTATAATATAAAGTGTTTAGTTGATCTTATAGAGAAGGTATTATAATATATAGTGTTTAGTTGATCTTATAGAGAAGGTATTATAATATAAAGTGTTTAGTTGATCTTATAGAGAAGGTATTATAATATATAGTGTTTAGTTGATCTTATAGAGAAGGTATTATAATATATAGTGTTTAGTTGATCTTATAGAGAAGGTATTATAATATATAGTGTTTAGTTGATCTTATAGAGAAGGTATTATAATATAAAGTGTTTAGTTGATCTTATAGAGAAGGTATTATAATATATAGTGTTTAGTTGATCTTATAGAGAAGGTATTATAATATAAAGTGTTTAGTTGATCTTATAGAGAAGGTATTATAATATATAGTGTTTAGTTGATCTTATAGAGAAGGTATTATAATATAAAGTGTTTAGTTGATCTTATAGAGAAGGTATTATAATATATAGTGTTTTGTTGGGTTTTTTTTGAATTTTTAAAAAGTTGCACTCTCTATAATAAGAATTGTTTCAGTATTTGTGATATATCCTTTTTAGTTAAATATTCAAAAAAATCGACTGATAAAATCTTTAAATTTTAATGTATATAAGGCAACACTTTTGCACTCATTTAAAACAAAATAAAAGCAAAATATGTATGATTATATTGAATTGATATAACATTTGGTTTGGTTTGGTTTATGGTGTTTAATGCCACTTTCAACAATATTTCAGTTATATCATGGCAACTGAAGTACCCAGAGAAAATCACCAACCTGTCGCAAGTCACTGACAAACTTTATCACATAATGTTGTATCGAGTACACCTCGCATGAACAGGATTCGAACTCACAAAGTCAGTGGTGATAGGTGCTGATTGCACAGGTAATTGTACTTACCATACGATCATGACCACAACAGTCCCCTATAACATTTAGGCATTTGGTTTCTGCTCAATAACTTAAGTTGTCCTAAGACAAGCATTTCAAATTTATTCAATAAGTCAGTGACCATAAACAGTAGACAAAGGTTGATTTTAGACTGTACCAGTTTAACCTTTCTAGAGTTATACCTCTTGATTAAATTAATAGTATTTTAATTTTCAGAGAAACAGATTTCAACGATGACAGTCAATATTGTAGAAGGATCAATCATTGATATTTTTTTATTGATATCCCATTCCTCTAGAAAACCTTCATCGATTTTTATTAACACATGTACCAAGCTGGTACTCTTATTTGGTATAGGAGTTAGGGTTAGGGTTAGGACGAGTTGTAGTTTACAATCAGCAGACATCCGTTTCAGAGGAACCTCATAGTAGAATTTTTTTTTAAAGTTGGTAAACAGGACGAAACAAGATCTAGTCCAACATTATATATGTTTTGATGATTTCCTGCTTGCTCTTCATTTGATAATTGTTGATTTTTGTTTTGTTAAATATTCACAATTTATTGGTCCTATATTCTATACCCCATGATTTCCACAGAGTTTGATTCATTTTGGTCAGATGTCTGTAAACAAATTTCAGCTGATTATTTAGTAACGATGTATTGCTTATTTTACGTCAGGTAGATGTTGTTGTGAATGCTACTAACCATAAGGATTTGGACTTTGATGTCGTGTCTAGAAAACTGGTGCAGAAAGCAGGAAGAGAGACCATAGTTAATGAATACCTTCAAGCTTATCCTGATGGTATAGGTGTATGTGATGTAGCTGTAACACAACCAGGCAACTTGATGTGTAAGAAAATATTCCATGGATGTCTGTTTGGTTGGATCATGAATGGAGACCTATCATTGAAGGTAGGGATCAAATAGTCTGTTGCTGGTTACCTGTGAATACTGCGATGCAAGGATTTGTATGTCCATGTAAATACTGCCGTGCCAGGATTTGTATGTCCATGTAAATACTGCCGTGCCAGGATTTGTATGTCCATGTAAATACTGCCGTGCCAGGATTTGTATGTCCATGTAAATACTGCCATGCCAGGATTTGTATGTCCATGTAAATACTGCTGTGCCAGGATTTGTATGTCCATGTAAATACTGCCGTGCCAGGATTTGTATGTCCATGTAAATACTGCCGTGCCAGGATTAGTATGTCCATGTGTAATACAAATCCCTAACCAATTTACAATATAGTTGATGAATCCATGGGCCATTGAAATGGTTAGATACAGGTTAGGGTTAGATACCATACCAGTGCCCCAGGAATTATAATTATCAAGCAATTTCAGTTGTCTATATATACATGTATGTGACTTTTACAGTTTTAATAGTACTATTAATATGCAAAAATGTCACACATTTATGGATCAGGTAAATTGCTTGATCATTGAAGATAAACAACAAATGCAATAAGAAAGTAAAGGAGATTTAAGACATAAAGCACTCTAGATGTATTTAAGTACTCATTTATCAACATGGATTACTTGACCCATTATTAGACAAAGAACTTTTATTTAGTGATTGCCTTCCATCACACAACTGAGTTTTACTGTATATACAGTAAATATGGTAAAGACGCAGGTCTTAGACAAACTTTAACAAATGAAGTAGTATCAAATATACAGCACCATGGCAGAAATAATGCTCACTTTAGTGATGATGGGCACTGAATGTATTGGTAGATTTAGATGCAACTAAATGAATATTCACATGACAGGCTCTTACATGTTTTAAGACATTGTTTGCATTGCACAAATGGTAGTTGCACACTATTTTTTGGATTGGTTTTCAGGAGTTAGGAATCACATTGTATTTTTTCAGAGCACAAAAGATAGTCTAATAGCACTTTAGAAGTTAGATGGTGAACACTATGGTACAGGGAGTCTTCAATGAGGTAAACATTTCTGTAACTATGGTACAGGGAGTCTTCAATGAGGTAAACATTTCTGTAACTATGGTACAGGGAGTCATTAATTAGGCAAACATTTCTGTAACTGTAACAGAAAAAAAATGTGTCTAACAAGTCAAACTATATCATATAGATGCTGTTAATAAGACAAATATTTTATAGACAAGAGAAATATTATTTTACCCTTCTCAGCTCACAGGATCACAGGTGAGCTAACTATTACCTGGTGCTGTATGCAATCTAGTCTTCTTCTACAATTACTAAGAAAAAATAAGCTTCTGTGGAAATGACCCTTTTGAAGATGGCCACCATTACTTAAAATAGAAATTTCCTAAATTGCTTAAAATTAGTCAGGTGTGTTATATTACTTTGAAAACATCTGTGTGTGTATCTCTGTAAAAGATTTGAATATTGAAATCGGATTTTCTGCATTGATTTGTAAATATTCTTTTTATGAAAAAATAAATAAGTGGTAATTTACGATTTCTATCCTTTTATGACTGTTAACCTTAAATTGGACTAGCCACACCCTACGTCCAAAATGGTCAAGAATAGCGTAAATAGAAATGTCTTGAAATAGCCCAAAATATGTTCTTTAATGCCACTTTCAACAATATTTCAGTTATATCATGGCAGTCATTTTTATTGGTGGAGAAAACCACTGACAAACTTTATCACATAATGTTGTGCATCTCGCCCTGAGCAGGATTCAAACTCACAACATCAGTGGTGATAGGGACCGATTGCATAGGTAGTTGTAAATCCAACTACCATACGATCATGGCCACGACAGCACCACATTTAGATTGATATCGAACTCAAACTGTATAGATAATTAACAGGTGATTTGTAAGCAGGAGTAGGTGATACAGATCTAGACTAAGGTAAGCTTCTAGTTTGTATTTTACTTTTATTCTAGAAAAGTGATCCATATGAAGAAATGCAGAAATTAAATTTTAAAATGATCCTTGTGTTTTAGATGTTGAAGCTGTTTGTATCAAGATGTATGATTGAAGCAGAACACAGACAGTATACAAGTATAGCTTTTCCTGCTATGGGTTCTAGTTTAATAGTATTTCCACCAATTTTGGTTGCCAAGGTGATGTTTAAGGCTGTTGAGAAGTTTGGAGAAGCAAAAAATCCACAGCATCTTAAACGTGTAGATTTTGTGTTGAATCCCCTTGAAAAAGAGGTTATAGAGGTACATATAATGAAAATATTCTTCTCCAAGAGACAAGGTTATAGAGGTTCATATAATAAAGATATTCTTCTCCAAGAGAACAGATTATAGAGGTACATATGATAAAAATATTCTTCTCCGAGAGAAGATAGCTGTAATGGAATCATTTTATAAGACAAAATTGATATTGGAACAAAAAACACAGAATTAAAACAATGAGAAAAAACTCAAGTGCGAAGTGTTGAGAAATTTTGTTCCAAAACTTTTCTATCAGTTTGCTAAAATTTAATTATATTGTTAGGATAGAATACAAAAATTAAAAAATCAATGGTTTGTCAAATTATGTATTTTTGTTAAGGAATAAATAATGTTTTTTTATTATTGTATGTGAAAAATTTATTTCATATTCGTATGTTATATTGTTATTTCATTATTTCTAAATTTCAGATTTTCAAAAATGTACAAGACTGGATAATAAGTAGAAACCAGCAGATTTCTACATTTGGTAAGGTTTAATAACGGAAGAAAGAAAAAAATACCACACGGTCAGAACAGTACCAAAATCCAAATTGAAAATCATAGAAACCAGAGCAAAGTCGATACACCTAACACACATATACGTTACCACATACTCTCTTGACTTGGTACAGGTTCTTCAATAAAAAGTGAAAGGTTAAATTAGTTTTATGGGTCCAATTTATTTTAGAATGTTGAAATACAATTACAAGTCAAACCTAATGTCGAAGTTGAAGGAAACCTATCGTTTAGAAATATACAAGTAGTGAATTCTCCTGAAATAAATTAAGCTGAAAGAAAGGAAACAACTTATCTAAGTGCCACTAATCAAACTTGTAAACACCATAATAAAGGTTCATATTTTTTATCAGCATAACAGCAAGGTTTTTTTTAATTTTTTTGGATTTTTTTTTTTGGGGGGTGAATCCTTTTTTCGTGTGGATTCAAGATTATGACACCACCATAGGACAAGTTAAGTTTTGTAATTAAACATTTTTTGTTTGATATGTACTTATTCTTAAGAAGATACATATCAAAACATTTGTTCTATTGTCTTTGTACATGAATAATTGTTTGTTAGTCACTTTGTGTGGATAAGAAATTCAAGATGGCCACCAGAAATGGACAAAGCTTAGCATACAACCCTATATGAAAAATGTTTTAAAGATCCTCTTCACTATAACCATTTACCCATTTGAAATCAAACTTGGCTGTAATTTTCTTGGATGTTGAGATATGGTGGGTTATAGGTTGTTAACACCACTTTCAACAACATTTCAGTTAAGTCATGACTGTCAGTTTTATTTGGTGCAGAAAGAAACCACTGATTTACCACAAACTTGATCATATAAAGCTATATCTTGTATACCTTGTCATATTACTGGTGATGGAGACTAATTAATATAAAATGAAGTAGATGTAAATCCAACTATCATGTGATCACGCCCATCACATGTCACATGAATACAACATTATATTATAAAAACAAAATGGCCACCAGAAAATAAATTTATTTAGAATGAATTTTAATTATTACAGATATTCCACCAAAACACATCAGATGTATCCATAAAAAACATGGAATCAGATTTATGGTTGCTATGAGTGAGCACTACAAAAACATCCGGTACAAAGAGATCAAGGTCAACATTGCTTTTGTCTCAAATGAAAATCAAGTTGGTAAGTTTTATACAGATTCAGTTTTGTTTCTAATAGAGGAGGTTCCTAAAGTCATCATTTAAGGACCCGGGTGGCTCAATGAGTTAGGTAATTGGATTACCTAACAACTCATACAAGCCTATCACCAATACGGCTTTGTAAATTACAAAAAAGGGTGCACTCGACTCGCAGCCGATAAAGTTTACCAGTTGCTTACCCATGGTCAGTGGTTCTCTCCGGGTACTCCGGCTTCTTCCACCACTAAAACTGGTCGCCGTGATATAGCTGAAATATTACTGAAAGTGGCGTTAAACAAAAAATCAAAAAAAGAAATCAATCAACTAAAGTCATCAGATATTTCTATCTTCACTGTTCTGGTGACATTTTGTTCTGAAGATAAACAGACATTTGAATGAAAAAAGAATATACAATGTAACTATATAATAGTCAAATGATAATTAAAAAACAAAAGAACTTGAAGGTATTGCTTTTGTTTCAAAATGCAAGCATATTTAAGAAATTAGTTTTTTCACTTAGGATATTTCTACAATAAGTTTATAGGAGCAACTTTTATATTGTAAATGAGAAATCTTTGAAAGTTGGCATGCTAGTTATCACCATGTGAAGATTGGCATATCATTGCGGAAATTAGACTTGACCATTTTCTGAAGGAGTTCCCCCCCCTTTTTTTGTCCCCGCCACTAAGTGGGCGGGACATATAGTGTTGCCCATGTCCGTAATTCCGAAATAAAACAGTTGCGACCACCTTTTTTTGCTATGTTTTGAGATATTGAATTGATATTTGGTATGTGTGTGTATAATGATAAGTTACAGATCAAGTTTACATTTCGTTCCGGTCCAATGATTTTTGGCCGAGTTATGGCCCTTGGACTTTGAAATTGGCCAAATATTTAGTTGTCACCACTTTATTTCACTATGCTTGGAGATATTGATTTGATGTTTGGTATATGAGTGTATAATGATGAGTTACAGATCAAGTTTACATTTCGTTCCGGTCCAATGATTTTTGGCCAAGTTATGGCCCTTGGACTTTGAAATTGGCCAAATATTTAGTTGTCACCACTTTATTTTACTATGATTTGAGATATTTACTTGATTTTTGGTATGAGAGTGTATAATCATAAGTTACAGATCAATTTTGAAATTCATTTGTTATTCTTAGCCTATTACTCAGGGAATTAAAAAAGGGTGAAACATTTGCGAGCCTTCTTAATATTCACGGCGGGGACATTCGTGTCGTTCCGACACATCTAGTTTACTTAAAATTTCATTAAAAAAAAATGTATGTACAATGCCTCAACACTGGATGCTTGTTTATTACCATATGCAGATTAACATGTTTAGATAGGATCAGTTTTGAAGGAGTTATTTCCTTTTTTGATAATCCTACATAGGATTACAAAATATCTTTCTCAAGAGAAGAGGGGAGATATTTGTTTTTTGTGTCTAAAAATAACTTTTAATTGATTTTAGCTGTCGGAGATCCTGAATGGAACATGGAGTATGGAAGTTATACAGTTACCATAAAGACAATACGATCTGAGAAATATCTTGTTGAAGGATTACAGAAAGTCGTCAATTTAATGGAGAATCATAGATTTCATGTGATTGACTTCTTACTTAGTAGTAGAGAATCAGGTAAAGTAAATATCATCTCACCTGTATAAAATACCTGACATATCAGATATCATCTCACGTGTATAAAATACCTGACATACCATATATCATCTCACCTGTGTAAAATACCTGACATATCAGATATCATCTCACCTGTATAAAATACATGACATATCAGATATCATCTCACCTGTATAAAATACCTGACATAACAGATATCATCTCACCTGTATAAAATACCCGACATATCAGATATCATCTCACCTGTATAAAATACCTGACATATCAGATATCATCTCACCTGTATAAAATACCTGACATATCAGATATCATCTCACCTGTATAAAATACCTGACATCAGATATCATCTCATCTGTATAAAATACCTGACATATCAGATATCATCTCACATGTATAAAATACCTGACATATCAGATATCATCTCACCTGTATAAAATACCTGACACATCGTATATCATCTCACCTGTATAAAATATCTGACACATCATATATCATCTCACCTGTATAAAATACCTGACACACCAGAGATCATCTCACCTGTATAAAATACCTGCCACATCAGAGATCATCTCACCTGTGTAAAATACCTGCCTCATCAGAGATCATATATCACCCTTAATAAAATACCTGACACATCAGATATCATCTCATCTGTATAAAATACCTGACATATCAGAGATCAATCGCCTGTATAAAATACCTGACAAATCAGAGATCATCTCACCTTAGTCCGAGATTCCTCTGTCGTTTAACGGCATTGATAAAGTTGAACGGCTACAAGCAACTTTATCAATGCCGTTAAACGACAGAGGAATCTCGGACTAATCTCACCTGACTCAGGGCTCACGTTGGAGGGCGATTCGGGCGAAGAAGTCGCCTTGTGGCTGCTCACTTCGCTTTGTACTAGTGCCAAAAGAGAAGTGGAAGTCGCCCTGTAATTTTACCAAGTCGCTTTGCTAATTTTAACTGTTAAAAAACATCTGTATATTTTTACTACAAAATTTCCGTTTTTCAAACCGCCATTGTAAAGGGACGTAATCGAAACAGTTACGAATATAAAAACTGTACTACTGATCCGAACTCGGGGAAAATAACGTCGGTATTGTTTCATTTCATTTATTTGGGGTTTGATGGCGGCTATCCAAAGGGATTGTTAACTTTGTGGATATGATTAGTTTCTTAATTAATATCAATCAGTGATTAAAGAGAAGCAATGTAAATAATATACACTCATTAAAATGTGATTAAATAATTAGCAATTTCACAGCTTGTGGGGGTTTTTTTTGGCATATATTTATCTTATCTAATGTTTTGTCATTTTATCTATGTGTGACTTGTTTGAAACAATGCTGATGTCAAAATAAATTTTATTATTCAATTTTATTTATTTATTATTTATTGGACAATAGTTGACTATCATATATGTGCCTTTATCATCTGTGCAAGACAAAACAAAGAATCTGAAAAGGGTTTACTTAATACAAACAAACAAATACAAGGACATATGTAAATCAGAGAGATGATATGCTAACAAAAACAAGGAATTAAACAACTACTGAATATACTTTAATGCATAACAAGTACATTATAACATACGAATGCCACGATAATGTGAAAAGTGGTACAATTAATTAGAGAAATATTTTGACTTCTCCCTGTTGTCTCTCACTTCTCTTTTGTCAGCACCTGACATATCAGAGATCAATCGCCTGTATAAAATACCTGGCACATCAGATATCATCTCACCTGTATAAAATACCTGACACACCAGACATCATCTCACCTGTATAAAATACCTGACATATCAGAGATCAATCGCCTGTATAAAATACCTGGCACATCAGATATCATCTCACCTGTATAAAATACCTGACACACCAGACATCATCTCACCTGTATAAAATACCTGACACATCATATATCATCTCACCTGTATAAAATACCTTACACATCAGATATCATCTCACCTGTATAAAATACCTGACACATCAGATATCATCTCACCTGTATAAAATACCTGACAAATCAGATATCGTCTCGCCTGTATAAAATACCTGACACATAAGAGATCATCTCACCTGTATAAAATACCTGACACATCAGATATCATCTCACCTGTATAAAATACCTGACACATCAAATATCATCTCACCTGTATAAAATACCTGACACATCAGATATCATCTCACCTGTATAAAATACCTGACAAATCAGACATCATCTCGCCTGTATAAAATACCTGACACATAAGAGATCATCTCACCTGTATAAAATACCTGACACATCAGATATCATCTCACCTTTATTAAATACCTGACACATAAGAGATCATCTCACCTGTATAAAATACCTGACACATCAGATATCATCTCACCTGTTTAAAATACCTGACACATCAGATATCATCTCACCTGTTTAAAATACCTGACATATCAGAGATCATCTCACCTGTATAAAATACCTGACATATCAGAGATCATCTCACCTGTATATCACCACTGATGTGAGTTTGAATCTTGATCAGGGCGAGGTGTACAACGTTATGTGATCAAGTTTGTCAGTGACTTGCGACAGGTAGGTGGTTTTCTCCATGTCCTCCGGTTTCCTCCACCAATAAAACTGACCGTCATAATATAACTGAAATATTGTTGAAAGTGGCGTTAAACACCATCAAATAAACAAACAACTCCTGTATTAAATACCTGACATGTAAGATATCATCTCACCTGTATAAAATACCTGACATGTAAGATATCACTTTGTCACTCACAACCAGTATACAACGATAACAACAGACAGTGGACAAAATTGTTTACAAAATTACAATTTGCGTTATATATTTCATATTAAAATACAATTTTTTGAATTATTATCAGAAGAGGGAGGAACAATTATAGATCTCATTTTAATTTAGATAAAAGTTTCACCTAACTGGGTGACTAGTAATGTCTTTATTTAAGAAACCTTTGCCTAAAAAATGGTAAACTAAGATTTCAATGAATAAACATAGTGCCAAGATTTACAATCTTATCTGTGTTTATGTGAAATATAACAAGATTTGTAACAACATGAAAATACGTTGGTAACTCATTAAGTTATATGCAAGTTTTTTTTTATGTCTCAGCTATTATAAAAGACAGCCGACCATCATCATTTGGACCGTGGGCTGAAGATGAAAATCCCAAGAACATTTCTGGTATTTATCTTGAATCTGATTGGCTCTGCTGACTTTGGACGACTTATAATTCATTCTACTGAACCAGAAGATTATTTTACACTATTATTTGGATAGTACAAGAAACAACGAGTGGAGCGACATGTCTACTGGCGTACTGTTGTTTCAATGAGCTAGCACTATAAAAATCCAACTCAGCGTGTTGATCTAGAACAAAGCGGACCTCATCATCATCTCATTGAAAATTAACTTGTTCTCACCTTGATATACATGTAGCTGACAAATTGCTGAATTGCCATTAAACAACAATCACTCACTCACTCACTATTTTACACTACTTTGATATTTTATTTGGATAGTACAAGAAACAACATAGTTTTGTATTAATATTTTTATTTTTGTGACCTACCGGCCAATCAAAAATTTGGGTAATGCTATGTTACTATAGCAGTTTCTAAAAGCAGGATCAGTAACCGGACAACTCAGAAACGAATGTAATTGTATATAAACTAACCATAATTTCCCCCGCAGGATAATTACCCATATCAGAGGCGTCTCGTGCAAAAAATCCATAGTAGTGTGTTACGTGCTAGTTACTTCCGGTATTTCCAGTGTCGTCTGTTTACAAACATTAACTAACACACAAAGATGAGTGGGAGATAGTGAGTGATTGTTGTTTAACGCCAATTCAGCAAGTTTTCAGCTATATCATGGCGAGAACAAGTTAATTTTCAATGAGATGATGATGAGGTCCACTTTGTACTAGACCAACACTCTGAGTTGGATTTTTATAGTGCTAGTTCACTGAAACAACAGTCCACGGGTAGACATGTCGCTCCACTCGGACACATTATCCTGATCCAGAGCCAACCCGTCTTTGCTCTTTGTCGTTAATGTTGTGTGCTTAGTGGAGAAGCAACAAATACCAATTTTATTGTCTTTGGTTTGACCCGACCGGGGCTTGAACCCACAATCTACCACACTTGAAGCGAGGACGCTAACCATTATGACTCTGATGCGGTTGACTTTCTTGGAGTTTGTGTCGTTCTTTTGTTTTATCTTTATGTTTGTACTGTTGTTGATTTGTGTATCAAGTTCATCCATTGACTCAAAAATATCACACCCATCTTAAAAACAATTACCGGTACTTGTTATATATTTTTTTAGGAATGTCTCTACAGAAACAAATAGATTTGATCATGACCACCATCTTGAAAAATACTGACAAAATTTATGAGGAGAATCCTGATGATAATTACAGAGCAAATTGCGCTAACAGACTGAGTTACATCAGGGTTGTTAGAATGTTTACAACAACTGTAGATTTCAAGGACATGATGAAGAAACACAAGAAAGGAGGAATTGAGGGTGGCCATGGTTTGTATTTTTTGTTTTTATTAAGTAGGTGATAGTGATTGTTCTTTAACGCCGAGTGAGACATTTTTCGGCTATATCATGGTGAGAACAATGTATAAATATTGAAGATATGGATCTGACATTATGGGTCCATGCCAGAATTTATTCCATATTTTAAAACTTGTGTTTTCAAGAAGAAGATTTTTTGAACATTTTTCCTATTGAGTTAGGATAGCCATTTAGTTAAACAGGAGAAAATAAGCACATAATGTTTCATCCCCCCTTCTCTTAATAGACTTCAGACGTTTAAATTGCAAAAATTGACATGTGTAGATCAAGATTATCTGGGCCAAATGACCATGTGACATATTGTCTTCACCATGTGATGTATTGTCTTCACCATGTGACATATTGCTTCACCATGTGACATATTGTCTTCACCATGTGACGTAATGTTTTCACTGTGTGACATATTGTCTTCACCATGTGACATATTGTCTTCACCGTGTGACACATTGTCTTCACCCTGTGACATATTGTCTTCACCATGTGACATATTTCCTTCACCATGTGACATATTGTCTTCACCATTTGATGTATTGTCTTCACCATGTGACATGTTGTCTTCACCATGTGACATATTGTCTTCACCATGTGACATGTTGTTTTCACCATGTGACATGTTGTCTTCACCATGTGACATATTGTCTTCACCATGTGACATATTGTCTTCACCATGTGACATGTTGTTTTCACCATGTGACATTGTCTTCACCATGTGACATTGTCTTCACCATGTGACATTGTCTTCACCATGTGACATATTGTCTTCACCATGTGACATGTTGTCTTCACCATGTGACATATTGTCCTCACCGTGTGACATATTGTCCTCACCATGTGACATATTGTCTTCACCATGTGACATATTTTCTTCACCATGTGACATATTGTTTTCACCTCCCATGCATCACACTGGATACAGATGGCAACAGAACAGAATCACAAAAATCCATTTTTCTTAAAATCTAATTAAATGATGGAATGCAACCCTAACAGAAATAATTATTGGATAGTCCTTTATAAAGTTTGTTGCTGTTTTGAAATATTATTACAGCCAAAACAAAACAAGTTTAACATGGGTCCTCATAGGAAAATGTTCTTCTCTGAAACCACTGAACCATATTACAAGAAACTTGGTTGCATTAGAACATAGTTTTATATCAGACCCTACACGAAAACTCTTTTAGAAAACTAAAACATTTATTAGCCCTAATTTATCATGAATGGTCTTGGATGGTCCTGTAAACATTTGCAATTTTTGGTTAAGCAAAAATTTAAGACAGCCACAACCACAGAACATACAAAGTAAATAACATAGGCTCTTTGGGGGCAAACATCTCAGATTACACCTAAAAAGAATTTGAAGATACTAAAGAGGTAATCAGAATCTGTATATCGAAGAAGAACAGACAACACAATGGCCAAAAGAAAAAGGACAAAAGGACAAACAGCGACCTACAAAACATACACATAAAACTAAAGATCGAGTAACACGAACCCCACTAAAAATCAGGGATGAACTCAGGTGCATAGATGAAACATATAGTAATCAACAGATCATTCAAAACCAGGTGAGAGATACAAGGTCAGTTCAAGCCTTTAGTCTTCAAAGGTCAAACATATAGTAATCAACAGATCATTCAAAACCAGGTGAGAGATACAAGGTCAGTTCAAGCCTTTAGTCTTCAAAGGTCAAACATATAGTAATCAACAGATCATTCAAAACCAGGTGAGAGATACAAGGTCAGTTCAAGCCTTTAGTCTTCAAAGGTCAAACATATAGTAATCAACAGATCATTCAAAACCAGGTGAGAGATACAAGGTCAGTTCAAGCATTTAGTCTTCAAAGGTCAAACATATTACTGTCCAAAGCCAGGACCTGGATTTTCAATGTCGTACATGTATGTCGTGGTCTTTTTGTGTGTGTGTGTGTGTTCAGTGAGTTAAGATGAGAGGTGATCGTTCATTTTGTTGATTTTGGTGGAATTGTTGACCATCACTGTATAAATTTTCTTTTCATACAATTAGTGAATGTTTGTAGGAGAGATGTCATCATGGCACCTGTATGAGAAGAGACCTGTGGTGTACAAGTATCATATCCAGGCTATAGGCAGGAAGGATGAGGCAGAAATAGTGTTAAGCACATTGAGAGAGGATGTGGCTCAAATGGAGGTAAAAATCAAATCATAAGGTTCTCACGATTAATGACTTCTGTTGCATAAATTGATTGATTGATTGTTGTTTAATATCGAATGAGCAGTATTTCAGCTATATCATGACACAGAGTTGAATCCAGGTGACTGCATTGTGAAAATGTCTGTTTAATTTGAAAAAACTCTCCATTTTATACAAAGGAAGATTCTCCTTTGTGCTCAATTTGTGTAATCGTATGTACACAAATCCTTAAACTGTACAGTTTATTGTTACAAAGTTGACATTTGACCTCTATGTAAACTCCTAGATGTAACACTGTATTGTGGGGACAGGTTTACAAGTAATGACACATATCTCTGACTGCCACGATATAACTGAGATATTGTTGAAAGTGGCATTAAACACCATAACCCTAACCCTACAAATAATGATTCTCTATAATAATAACTTTTGGTTCCACTAAATAAACAATTTGTACAGTATTCACATAATTATGTTTTATCTGATGCATTTGTTTTTCTGTTTCAGATACCAAAGAAAATTGTATTTAAAATATTACCCCCTGTTAAAAAGGTGAAGAGGAAAATAGATCAGCTACAAAAAACTGGGTACCACATCACACTAGATGAGGCGGGTAAGAAAGCAGTGTTGGAAGGCACTACTAAAGAAGTACAGGATGTCCGAAAAGAGCTGGAGAATTTTGTTGATAACTCGTTAAACATAAATTTGTCAGAAGATGATTATGTTGCATTAATTCATTTGGGAAAACATGAGCCATGGTTCACACAGGTGGAATCATACCTTTATGAAAAAGGTACATTGGTACTTACCTTGAAGAAAGGACTTGATCCTGACCAAATGTTGAATAATATCAAGAGTAAAATGCAGGATATTCATAAAATGTCGGAAACTGAAATCCATCTGCAGAAGAAGATGACAATATTTCTAGAAGAAATTGAAAAGGAGGTTGATGAAAGTTTAAAAGGCATATTTTGTTACTTGTCATACAACAAGAAAAGGATCTTGATTAAAGCTCCAAATATTAAAAAGGCTCAGGAAGCAAAGTATTTGGTTCAAGTAAATATAGGAGTTGCTGTTCCTGTAAAACGGAAGAAGAAAAATGTGAATAAGTCTAAGGAAGGAACAGAAACTAAAGAATTAGAACTCAAAAATGGTACACAATTCACCACAAAAGAAGGAATAGATATTTTAGTATACAGAGCTGATTTTCAGAAATTGAAAGTAGAGTGCCTGGTCAGCCCAGCGAATCAAAACCTGCATCATTTAAAGGGAATTGCCCTCAATGTAGCTCAAGCAGGAGGAACACAGATAGAAAAAGAGTGTGAGGAATACCTCGTAGAAAAGGGCAATCTTATTTTAGGAACTTGCTGTTCTACATCGGCAGGCAATTTGCCATATCATTGCATAATACACACAGTTATAAGTACCTGAATGGCATTCTTATGGAGAAGAAAAGAAGAAATGTCTAGAAGACTTGAAGTCGGCCATTGTTAGTGCACTTCATGAAGCATATGCACATAAGCATAGATATGTGGGGTTTACATCTGTTGGAACAGGTTGGTATTTTATATACAGTAGTCCCCCTCTTATTAGTCTCCTCCCACCAACAGTCACCCTTCTTATCATTCACTAAGATAGTAAATACTACTAAATTGTCGAGAGAGCACACCCTCATGTAAAAAAACATTCATGTAAAGGTCATTTGTTCTGTTTATTAGCATTCATGTTTATGCTATATGCTACTTGTTCTGTTTATTATGGATATTTTCTATTTATTTTGCAGGACATTATGGAATTCCAAAGCCATTTTGTGCCATACAGTATTACAAGGGAGTAGAAGAGTTTGGGAAACACATGAAAACAGAAAAAATTTATATAAAAGAAGTTCATTTTATAGACATGGATGACAACATGTGCCAAACTATACATAAAACATTTGAGAAATATTTAGGACAAGGAAAGCCAATATAATCTTCTGCTTTTAATATATAAACTAGTAAAAGACAAATATACACTGTAGTTGAATAGGAATTATTTGTATCAGTTTATACTCTTACTCCTCAATGAACACACGGGTGGGACAAAAATAATATTATATAAATTTTGTATTAGAGTTACATGTATAAACATATTAAAGTATTCTCAAAATATACCTTTTTGACTGCTTTATTGAAAGTAGTGATGCCTGTGTTAGTGTCTACTTACCATTATGCTTGTTTCCCATGTTCATTAAGTACTAGTATGTGAAAAGAAAGTATAAGTGTTAGAAGAGATTGAAAATACCAAAGAGGTAATCAGAATCTGTATATCGAAGAAGAACAGACAACACATCGGCCAAATGAAAAAGTACAAAAGGAAAAACAACAATCTACAAAACATACACATAAAACTAAAGATCGAGTCACACGAACCCCACTAAAAACCGGGGGTGAACTCAGGTGCTCCGGAAGCGTAGGCAGGCAGTTCCTGCTCCACTAGTGGCACCCATCATGTTAATCTAGTTACAAACTATACTAACTTCTATATGGCCAATAAATAATAGAAAAATCTATTCATTTTTCCGATACCACAACACAGATGGACACCTAATTAAATTCATCACACACATTGAACATACAATTAAGCTATAAAGACATAAATAAGAAATACCTCATCAGGAAAAATGTCATTCAGAATGTGTATGTAATAATTAATTCAACTGAAATATACAAAACTATGTCATAAACGATCCCATCGGCCAGGAACAACAAGAAAAAACAACTTTTTTAAAGTTAGCATGTTCCATTTTAATGTAAGGAAGTTTTCGCTGGAAACCTGTGTTCAAAACCCAATGCTCGGAAAATCGCTATGAGAGGCATACTTTGGACAGTATTAATTTATATATATTATATTAAAAAAGAAACAAAATTATAATATTATAAATGTAAAAAATGAAATTTAGAAAATATACCAAACTAAAATGCTATCAAATAATATATTACATCTAATGTAATATTTTAAAACTTGTCACAAGGAATGTTGGCTAGAAAGTGAAAACTATCAAAATGTTTTCCCGTACTTTTAAAAAGTACACTAGACATATGCCTATGTTAAATAATATTCATACCAATGTTTATACAAATATATTCCCCGCTATACATAGAAACGTAGCAGAATGTTAGCAGTGATAGTCAACAATTCCACCAATATCAACCAAACAAACAACCCCCTCTCACCTCAAACAACTGGAGAGAAAAAAAAGAACATATGGCATTAGAAATCCAACTCCTGGCTTGGGACAGGAACACAAATGAGGCAGGGTTAACCCAGATAATGGGATCCCAACCTCCCTCTAATAATTGGACCCCCAATGACAATACAGATATAAACTAACAATAAAAAAATGTGTATAGATTCACTACCACAAAAATGAATGATAACATAAACAATAGCGGGGTCATAAAGTATTGTGATGTCTTCCATGATTGTTGTGCAACATCATATACATAAGAGGTGTCATACATGAAGCAGGATATGCTGATTTTTGTGAATCATCTGTACCTTACAGACACTCAGAACACTGGTTTAAGAGATAGCAGTAGAAAAGCTCCAACTCAAAAAAGTTTGAGATGAAGATTTCCTCAATATTATTGAGTCTAAGATATATGTGTCTTGCTACAGTAGCTTCAGTGTTTATATTAGTCAATTTTGCAGTGTGTGTACAAAAATTATACTGAAAAGGTTTTATGATCGCAATGCCCGTTCTCACGCCTGTTTTGTTGGTGCAAATGTGTGCTGTCCGATTTTCTGTTACTTCATTTCTTTCCTAAATTATGTTGCATTGACATGTTTTAAATGTCATCTTGGCAACCACAGAACCATTTGGAAGCAAATTTTATCAGGAATATTTCTTGGTAAGAAAGGATATGTGTGCAAGACAAGTTTGAAGATATCAAAGGAGTAATACAGTTGTATAAGAAGACGTAAATTGAAAGACAACAATACAATGTCCAAAAGAAAGAAAAGACGAACAATGAACTACAAAACACTTACACAGGAAACTAAAGATTGAGCACCTGTTCCACTAGTGGCACCATCGTGTTTCTCTGATTACAAATCAGGTGAAAAGTCATGAATGAGGAAAGGACCGGATTGTAATTACAATAAGTGGAATAATAAATAAATAATAAATAAATAAAGTTTTATTTAGAGTCGATACATATCACAACATACATAAAACACAAGCTCTACAGAGCTTTTCAAATCGACTATACATATAACAAAAACAACATACATGCATACATACAAGGTACATAAAAATACTAGCAAAAATTAAAACATCTATATTAAAAAATAATTTAAACTAATTAATATACCCATGGTCATCCGTGACACAAACCATACCATTACCATTAACGAGGTGTCACCATTATAGTTATTTTATGAATAATTCCACCTTATATAAGGCCTTGCATTGTGAATTTGCAGAATTTTTACTTCATGTAAGTGTATTTGCATAAGATTTAACTTTTTTTCATGGTATTTGCAAAATCATATTTGCCGTTTTTACCCTTCACCGAGACGCTTGTAGCAAAATTTGTAAAACATTATCAGTTGTGCGTTTTATGTAACAATCGTATTTGCCGTTTTCACCCTTCACCCAATCGTAACTACTCGGCCATTCTCGCTACCCTGCAAATAACCTCGTACGTACTAACTTGAATAATACTGCGCCCTCTATCGGCACTTTCGCTGGATGAGGACTTGAACGCTCGGCGTTAATGCAGCGACTAGCGGGAGAGTAATATAACGACTGGATTATTCGGGTTACGTACGTACATAGTAGAAATTCTTCTTAAATTGTTTGCCGGAAGTTAAGTTAAGTTAAGCCGCACAAAAATATAGTCCACGAAAATCCAATATGGAAGACATACTAAGTAAAATTTAATCATGCAAAACTAATTAAAACTTTAATTGAAATATAGAAAATTGCTTAAAATATAACTTTATCAAACTTTCATGTAACTAACATGTGAAAAGTAGTGCGATTTATACGCTTTATTATGCGATTTATACGATTTATTTGCAGGGTAGCGAGAATGGCCGAGTAGTTACGATTGACCCTTCACCGAGACGCTTGTAACAAAATTTGTAAAACGATAACAGTTGTGCGTTTTATGTAAATAAATAAATAAATAAATAAAGTTTTATTTAGAGTCGATACATATCACAACATACATAAAACACAAGCTCTACAGAGCTTTTCAAATCGATGTAACATCATTCGGTAGAATTAAACAGATACAATCATGTTAGGTCCTGAAAACGACAAACAAAAGGTTTTATTTATTTAGCCAGTGTTCTAAATAATAGTCACCAGAACTTGAACTTCAAAACATGCACAATGTACAATTGTAACCAAATATTGACATGTATATCTCATTTGAATTTTTTTACTACTGCTACATGTATCCCCTTTTAGAAAAAATAATGGCCTGATATTTCCATCCACAATTATCTTAAGACTGACTGTCCGCCGGCTTAGGGGTAATTTTTCATACAAGCTTTTACATTGTTCATGTATTTTCTCATTTATTTTAATTGCAGCTCTTGTGGCATACATTTTAGAGGGGAATGCCGGACAACTCGGACCGAGACATGTCGACCCGTAAGTGAGCACAAGTCGGCCCGTAAGCGAGGACTAGTCGGCCCGTATGTTAAGACAACTCGGACCGTATTATTGTTTTATAATATTGTTCAATATTTATATGTGAATAATTGTTGATTTATTTAAAAGACAATTATTATCTTTTAGTGAAAATGAATTATTGATTAAATGATAATATTAAGTGACCAAAAATGTGATTAGGACGTGATTTTGTTCTCATAACATGGTCTATTACGTATCATTTACAGGAATAAAATTAATATAAAAAATTTAGGACAAAAATATTTAGAGCTTATAAATTATGAAATTTCATATAAGCATTATGTATTATTTTTTGTTTGTATAAGCTTCATGGATGTTGGAAACACCTTGTGAATCAAGAGATTTTGAAAGTTCAAAAGCCTCTTTCAATAATGGATTTAAATTGTTCTGCTCTCACTCCTATATTTGAGGAAGTCTTCTTTGTTCCCAGGAGATGCTTACAAAAAATCAAGTGAACTTTTTCGAAGGGGGTTCTATCAATAAAAGTGAAATGGTCCATGTTACCATTTCTTAGTATAGCTCTTTGCTTTGCCCTATGGTAAACAAGAAAATAATCCATAAAAGATATTTCAGAATTGTAGGTCAAAATAGGTCTAACCAAACATATTAAGTTTATTAACACTAGACTATCTATTACAATCCTTGAAATGAAGTTGCACATGTAGTTACAGTCATCTGTCAAAAGTTTTGGGAAACGTAAAAAAAACATATTTTATCAAAAAATATTGTGAAGTCATTTCTGGATAGATTTTAACCAATTTTACACCAAAACATTCGGAATTATCTATATTTTGTTTGTTTATTTGCTCATTATGTTTATATGAGCGGTTTTTATTTGTACATAATTTTTCCATTATTGTCAATTTTTAGGATTTATTTTTAGTTGAAATACATAGGAAAATCAAATTTTATTTGTTGTGTTTAAATTATGTACAAATAAAAATCACTCATAACAACATAATGAGTAAATAACCAATCAAAATATAGACAATTCCGAATGTTTTGGTGTAACATTTGTAAAAATCTATCCAGAAATGACTTCACAATAATTTTTTGAAAAAAATATGGTTTTGGTTGATTATATAGGGATTTTTTTTTACATTTCCCAATACTTTTGACAGATGTCAGACTGTATCTTTATGATTTCCGTCAATTTTATTAAAAAAAAAGTAAGACAACAATAATTATTGATGGTCCGAGTAGTCTTTTCATACGGTTCGAGTTGTCTTAACATACGGGCCGACTAGTCCTCGCTTACGGGCCGACTTGTGCTCGCTTACAGGCCGACTTGTCTCGGTCCGAGTTGTCCGCGGGCCGAGTTGTCTGGTACCCTTTAGAGGGTAAGTTACTAAGCTCCGTTGTTAATTTCTTTTATTAACATGTAGATTATCTCAATTATAATAAAAAGGAAAAAAGTGCTTACCATCATGTCTGCAAGGCGAGTTTTTTTTTTAACCCTTCGACTACAACATTTCTGAGAAAAAATAGTTTGCGTGAATTCGAAATTGTATCTCTACCAAGAGCGCCTAATTTATTTGGATATCATTATATTTATGAGGTTATTTTTTCTTTAGGTGCAATGTTTTCAAAATATATTTTTGATCTGTTACATGGTGACCCCCTGTACAAAACAAATGCATTGGAAATGCTGCTCAGATTGGAAGAGTACTTTTTAATAAATTTCCAACAATTTCTTGTACTAAATATTCTGCATCTGGCAGATCAATGTTACAACTCTCTTGTTCTACTAACTTTTGTGTCTAGGTCCAGCTGCCGTTTTACTGAAGACGGCAGCTGGACCTAGAAACAAAAGTTAGTAGAACGAGATTGTTGTAACACGAAATGTTGTAAAATATGGATAAATGGCTCAAACATATACTTCCAGACTAAGATCCATACCATAATTGCGGGAGGGACCAAATGAGGAAAAAGGGGGGTCCGGAATTCGAGTGATTTTTCACTGTAAAACGGCAGCTGGACCTAGAAACAAAAGTTAGTAGAACGAGAGAGTTGTAACACGAAATGTTGTAAGATATGAATAAATGGCTCAAAGATATACTTCCAGACTTAGATCCATACCATAATCGCGGGAGGGACCAAATGAGGAAAAAGGGGGGTCCGGAATTCGAGTGCCTGTGTTTTTAATTACTCATTTGGTATCTTCAAACAATTTTTTATATCTGTCGCTCAAGGACTCAAAGTTATTTGTTTTGATTTAATTTTTGGTGCATGCCTCTATATTTAACATGTAGCAGAATAAAATGAATGAATAAAGGCAGTCATCATTAATTTTTTATGATATTTGTCAAGGTCGGAACAAGATATTTAATTTAGCAACAAGATCGTTCGGAACACTGCTTTCGGAAATGATCGTCAGTCTTCATTAGACGTTGATTTCATCATAAGGGTGAATTGGATACTTATGTAAACAACTATAATAAGCAGAATGGCATGTCTATCTGGGATGAGAATGCTATTGTCAAGAATTTCAACAGCCTCCAACAAATCCTGCATCCGAACTGTGAGTCAGTAGTCAAGATCGTGGACGTGGGGAAACATTATATTCCATGCATTATTCATATGCATTCAATGTCATGCATTGCATCATGCTAGTATAGCTGTCACGTTTAATGTGAACAATACTCATTCATTGCTGTAATGTCGACAAAGTATTTGCCAATGAAACACCCATCCAAAAACAATATGTAACAGTTTATATTAAGAGCAGGCGCTACCTCAGAACCGAGAAATAAATTACATGTACCGGTACGCTAGTCATAGCATCATAAAGGAATTAGTCATTTCGTACCATAGTGAAAATCATTTTCGTACCATAACCATTTCGTACCATTGCCATTTAGTACCATTGTCATTTCGTACCATATGCAGATCGATACATTATTACCATTTCGTACCATATGCAGATCGACACATTATGACCATTTCGTACCATATGCAGATCAATACATTATATGACCATATCGTACCATATGCAGTTCGATACAATAGATGACCATTTCGTACCATATGCAGAATCTTATGAAGATAGTACATTTATCCTTATTTTACATCATATTCAAATAAATGTTATACCCAAGTCCATGCGGCATGTTGGTACCGTAAAAAGTATGTATTTAAGACAGGAAAAAAAACGAAAAAAAAAATATACATGTATATTATGTTATTGTGTATTATCATATATTCTGAGCCTTAACCATTTATTGTTGATGAGTTTGTGCTAATAAAGTATTTGTATTTGTATATACATATTATTAATTTTATTAAATGTTCAGTGGTTTCAACATTATTTATCATTTTATTTAATAAAGATAATTATTTCGTTACAACTTGTAGAACCTTAGAAGTAATAAAGCTTTGTCTGCATTTAATTTATTATTTGCTTAGCAGTTAATCAAATATGGTAATTAAAAAATAAAAGAACTACCGGTAATCATTGTCCATTTGCTTTTATTGCTATTCTGTATCTGTATCCAATGAAATTCTGCCAATTAAGGCACACCTCCTTGATTGGAGTAATAAAACACAATGTTACTATATCCCAATTGTCAATTCAATCCAGCACCAAAGTATTTACACGTCACATGTTATTTACATAGTTCATATTAAGTAAAGTCGCTTAAAAGGTAAAATTCATGTATTTTAAAACAATATATGTCTAGGTGATCTGTATACACACAAGAGTTATTGACTATGCAGAAATGTTTATCTTTCTCTTACATCTCAACAGGTCGTTCTTCGCAAGCAGTTCATATCTTTTACAGTGCAATTTGTATATTAATTGCCTACACCGTGGCTCAATGCTGGTGCAAGTATTTGCTTCTAAGCTATTATTCACAGCGTAGTGAAATGGATTAATAATCAATTGTATAATATCTAGCTGCGGGTTAGTACAGTGTGAAGCAAACAGTTTACTACTTTCCTCAATAATGTTATTTATCGTTGGTGCTCGGAGATATTCCAAGGTTTTGCAGCATATTAAGAAGTGTGAAACAGTTTCTTCTGTCTGGTTACACAGTTTGCAGGTTGGATCAATAGGGTTTTGATTATAAGCTGCTCTCATAGTTTGTAGCATGTAATTCCCAGTTGCAAGTTTAAGTCTGATTGGAATTCTGTTGATATCTTTCTGGTTGACAGTATTTGTTTTGGCTAGTGGATGGATTTTTCCAATTTCATATGTTGGTGAGAGGTATTTCAGAGTAGAATAATATTTTATTTCCTCATTAATTCTGTCACTCCAATAATTATATATTGCTGATGTAATCAGACTCTTCCATTTTGTTTTAGTTAAATGGTTTTGCACATAATGTATTGGATCCTCTAGGTCGTATTTTATACATAGCTTTTTTATTTCCATGAACCAGCTGTTACTGTCAAGACTTTTGATATGTAATTGTCTTTCTGCTAACTTCCATTCAGTGGAGTTTTTATGTGCTCTTGTAATATTGCCGAACATTGTAAAAACCTTGGTATGTATCTCTGCTTCCAGAGGTAATAGTCCTGATATCATGTACCGGTATACAGCAGGATCTGCTACATTTATAGTCAGGGACAACAATTGCTTTAAAAGCTTCTTGTAATAATTTTGTATGTCATCTAATATTTTTCCTTTTGGTATTACGATTTCTAGTCCATAGGTTAATATTGGTAAGATATAGGTTTTTAGCAGTGATATTGATGTTTCAGGATCTAGGCCATTTTCGCCATGCAATCCAGTACCCATGAGACTGTATGTAGCTCTTCTGGCTTTTCTAATGTTTTCATCTACGGTAATTCGTGCTGAGTTGGTGTCAGATCGGGTAATTCCAATATGGGTGGCTTTATCTACTACTGGCATTATTCTATTATCTATTTTCCAGAAGCCTTCATTTGTTACAATTGTCTTAATTTTGGATTTGACTGGAAGAATAACACTTTTGGCAGGTTGTAGTTGGTATCCTTCACGTTTGCTGAAATCTACTGCAATGTCCACCATCGTTTGTATATCCAATGGGTTGTAAGCTATCAATGCAACATCATCTGTGCAGGTCGGAGCACAGACATTAATATTTCCAATTTTCCCACCTAATCCAGAGTCATCAAGGAAATTCAGGAGAGGGTTGATATACAGTTTATACAGGTCGGCACTTAAAACTACGCCTTGTCGAACACCCTGTTCAATTTTAAAGTTTTGTTCGGACATTAGGTTTTTCCATTTTATATGGGATACTGCATTTTCATAAAGACTATTTATTAATAGGATAGACTGATCCGAAAATTCATACTGATGTAGTCTTCTAATTAGGTTTGCGTGCACTACAACATCGAACGCTGACTTTGCATCCAACATAGCAATGTATGGAGGTCTTTTGAGATCTTTGTTTTCTCGTTCAAATTCTTCTACAAGTAATTCACAAAGAAGTGGTGATGAGTTTTCTGTAAATCCTTTTTGTAGTGGATTCTGATTCAATAGGATTTTGCCATTTTCTCTTATTTTTAGTATTTTCTCTATTATTTTAGAAAGTGTAGGTGTTACTGTAATTCCTCTGTAGTTTTTAGCATTTTTGCAGTCACCTTTATTTTTGAATACAGGGAATAAGATTCCAATTTTCAGAATATCCGGAATGTGATGTAGTTGGAAGGTTTTATTGAGTACCTCTTGTATATATTTTACAAGATTATCCCCTCCAGAGACAATATTTTCAGCAGTGATGCCATAAAAGTCTGCTACTTTGTTACGATTTAAACTGTTGATAGCTTTTTTTACTTCTTTTTGGTCACAGGAACATGTACGGCTCTTTCTTTACATGATTGGATGATGGTTTGATATTCAGCTTCAGCTAGGTGTAAGTAATCCTTATCATAATTCTCACATATGGAGCGTTCTGCTAGTTGTTCAAAGTGTGATTTCTGGTCTTCTGTATTGTGTGTTTGATTTCCAACATAAAGTTCGTCAATAAATCTTGTTAGTTTTCCGTGTTGCTGTCTTATGATTCTATAAAATAGAGTTTTATCAGAGGTCCTAGCTTCTGTTATTGTTTGTCTCTCTTGTATACGTTTTTGTGCCATTTCTTTTCTGCAGTTTTTCCTCAGTTCATATGTTGTAATTTTCTTTTCCAACAAGAAGGGGTCATGGATGTCCTTTATTCGCCCATTTGTTTTCCAGTTATAAAATGCAGTCTTTTTATTTTTTATAGCCTTGAGTATTTCCCCTGACATTACTTGTAATTTAGGTTTGTTCTTCCTTATTTTTGGCTTTGGAGTAATAGCACTAGCTGCATTATTTATGAGACTGTTTAGATTAAGAAAGGCTTTCTCAACATCTTTAGCTGTTTCCAAAGTTAGATCTGAAGATTGTATTCCTTCATTGACTAATTCTATATATTTGTCCTTGTCTGCCGTATCCCATTTAATTTTTGTCTTTTGAGTATGTGCAGGTTTTTGCTTCTTATCTATTGGTTTTTTATACTTCAAAGTTAGTAGTATGGGATAATGATCAGAGACATTTGCTATGACGTCAATTTTCTTGATGCTGCTTATCTGCTCTCTGTAACTCTCTTGGAACAGTATATAATCAATTGATGTACAATCTTTTCCCTTAGCATTGATAAAAGTAGGTCCCATTTCTTTCGTGCACATCTGGTGTTCAGCCATAAATTCTACTACATATTGCTGTCTAGTTGTGGTATTGATATTTGTAATTTCTTTGTTAAAGTCCCCTCCAATGATTACTTGATGTGTTTGCTCATAAGTTGACATTATTTCATGTAACTGGTCTATACATTCCTGGAATTCATTTTGACTGTTGGGAGAACCTTTACAAGGAAGATAGACAGAGATGATTAATAGATTTGGGTCTCCTGTGATCTCTATGCATTGTATACGATTGTTGCCTATTGTCAGTGGTGTTACTATTGTATCAATATCTTTTCTCCAAAGTATAGCTGTTCCACCATATCCTCTTGGCATGCGCAACAGTGTAATTGGGTCATTGGAGTCCACTGCTTTGCCTACTCCTGTATACTGCTGGTGAATTTCGTTTAATAAGTTCAGTTGGCAATCAAATAACCAGTGTTCTTGCAATAGGTAGATATCAATGGAGTTATTAAGTTCCTGAAAAAATGGTCCACATGTTAAAATGTTCTTACAGTTAAAATCTAAGATCTTTAGTACATATTTACACGTATTTGACTGTATTCTTTTTAATACATCTAGTTGTTTGTGTATTTCAGTCGCGATCGGTTGAGGCTGTTCTGGTATAAAAAATATTCATTTCTGTCACTTGTGCTGTAATACAGTGGTTGTCCCTCCCGAGACATGTAGAACCAGTTGTCATCCATATTCTTTGGTCCTTGTTGTCTACCATCTGTTTTCTTTTCCGCAGATGTTCTATTTGTATTCAATGTGTAGTCGTTTGAGCTGTTATCAGGTATATTTGTATACTTTAGACTATCATCATGTTCTCCGCTCGGTGTTAGTTCTATTAGATTGTCTCTACATATATTTGTATCATCATTAATGTATCTTTGGTTGTGGTCTATTTCCTGTTTGCTTTGATGGCTATTATACTGGTTATATTCGTTTGTCCAGTCTTGACAGTAAGAGCTTGGCCACTGATTATATATTGGTATACATGATTGATGCTGGTTGTAATATTCTTGTCTTTGTTCATTTAAGTTGGTTTTTGGTGTTTCTTCATAATCATGATTTTGCAGTTTGTTTAGCTCATTTTCTACTTTCCCAAGAATGAATTTGGTGACTTTTTCACGTATTCCTAATATGAGATCGTCATTTTCTCAAGTAGGACAGCTATTTTCATCTTTCTTAGGGATACTGTGGAAATTCCCACCGTCTCCCTGAAGAGTCTTTCTGCTCTCTAACATCTCTATTCTGTTTTGAAAGTTCTTCACTGTATGTTCCATTTCTAGGTTTCTAGCTTCCGCTTTATACAATTGATCTAGGATTCTGTTTTTTTCAGTCATAGTATCATTAATAGCTACTTCTTTTAATTAGATCAAAGGTAGTGTTTAGAAAATGAAATGAAAGGAAGTCCAAGATCATATCGTTTGAAGAGAAATTCAAACAAAAGTTATCCAAGCTCTAATTTTCTAAAGAGAAAGCCATGCACTTTTTTTGTTTTTACAAATATTTCCTGCTAGTTTATCCAATCAAATTACTTGAATTTTTTTGATTAACATGAAAAATCTTAAAAGTAATTTTTTTTGTAATATACAACATGTAATTCATATGCAAAAATGACGGGTAACGAGTGTCTACGTTGCAATTCCACGGTTAGACCAAGACAAGAAGCCATGCAGTGTGACAACTGTCAACGATGGCAGCATCGTGTATGTGGTACTGGTAAGTGTTAATTATAATTATCAGTAGTTAATGTCTCTTTTCCGTACAGCAGATTGTGAAGTGACTGATCTCTATTAATTGTTAAAGTACATGAAAACTTGTAAATTACCAGTAACAGTATCTTAAGAAATATTATTGACAAATGCCATCATGTTTTGAATTAATACAATTACTGTCTACGCAATATTAAAGAACTTAAAAAGGGTCATTACTGTCATAGGACCAGAAGTCAAAACAGAAAATAGATGCCGACATTTAGCAGCCATTACACATACAAGTACATTCATGCAAATTATAAGCAGTCTATATTTAAGCAAATAAGCAAATTAACTCAAAACACATAAAATATTCATGTACTTTTAAAACATATTTTAAAAATATTCTAAAAAATATTCTAAAAAAATCATCAAACTACTTCCAAGACAGCCAGCTGTTAAAGAGTTTGTAGTTGACTTCGAGCAAGGTGTATGGAAAGCCGTCTAGAGTTTGATCCCGAACACCACCATAAAGGGATGCTCCTTCCATTGGGGACAGGCCATCTGGCGACATGTGCAGTCATTAGGTTTGCAGGTAAAATTTTAAATATATATTACTCTATACATGTCAATGAGTCAATACCGCCTCAAGTCGTATGATTTATAATCAAATCATACATAAACGTGTATCTTTTAACTTTTTAACTCGTACATTGTCATAAAAATTGCCGTTCGTATATGATTTCATTACTATGCACTATTTATTTATTTTAAAAAAATGCGCAATTATACCCACAAGCGTTGAAGACATTACAAAATGAACATATACTTATTTGTAAAAGAACACACAGAAGAAAATAAGACCAAGAGGACAAGATTCTATTTACCTAATCAAGGTACCAACAAGGGGCAGGATACATGCTGTAAATAATTTTCTTTACACATTTTATGAATAATCTCATATTTTTGTAGCACATCTTATTAAATAATTCATAATTTTTTTAGGCACAGTACAGACAGCATGATGGGCGAGCTACAAGTTTATCAGGAAGCTGATGGCATTATGCTATCTTCCACAGGAACATATCCAGCCGTCTTTTCAGGGCCTTAAAGAAGGAATAGATCCAGAGCAGTCGCCAAAGTTAATGGACCTCACCAAGTACATTGAAAAGACGTGGATCACCAGCTCTGTTTGGCCAGTTCACTCGTGGTCTGTTTTTATGCGCCCTACCCGTACAAACAACGATGTCGAGGGGTGGCATCACCGTCTCAACAAAGATAAGAAAGCGGGTAGCGGAAACAAGGGGTTGTATACCATCGCACCATTGTTAATAGAAGAAGCCAACCTCCTGCCTATCCAGATTCAACTAGTTTCTGACGGTAAGCTTAAGAAACTACAGCGTAGACATGTCAGAACAACACAACGACTTCTGTTTAACCAGTGGGAGCAGTACGTAGAGGGTAGTATTTCCGTCGGCCGTCTCCTACGTCTATGTGGCCGATTAGTGTATATACCAGATCAGTAAACTGTTGCATTGTATCGTATTTGTATTTGTTGATCTTCTTGTTGTTAAATGTAAAATGTATCCATAATTATATGTAATAAAATGTATTTGTTTAACAATTATAGAGTGTTGTTTTCTTATTCAACTAGATGGAAATAATTATTTAATGGATGACTCATTGAAACACCAATTACATTGAAAAACAAAATTGCAACAAATCATAACAAAGAGTTAAATTCAATTCATACATTTCAAAACATCCAAGTATCTACAACTGGGGAGACAATCTTAACCATAATAAATATATGCACGAATTGGTCATAGTGGTATTCTATTTCTATATGGTACGAATTGGTCATAGTGTATCTACTTCCATATCACATATGGTACGAAATGGTCATAGTGTAATTCTATTTCCAAATTGGCTACTGAGCAATATTACATATGGTACGAAATGGTTATGGTGCAAAATACATATGGTACGAAATGGTTTCTGGTTATGGTACGAAATGGCAATTTTGTGGTACGAAATGGTAAATTATGGTACGAAATGGTTATGGTGCAAAATTCATATGGTACGAAATGGTTTCTGGTTATGGTACGAAATTGCAATTTTGTGGTACGAAATGGTAAAGTATGGTACGAAATGGCAATGGTACAAAATGGTTATGGTACGAAATGACTTGCTTCGGCATCATAAAGGAGGGGGGAGGGGTTATGGTCTTTAACACCACCTTCAACAATTTTCAGTTATATCATATGTCGGTCAGGTTTATTGGTAGCCACCAAGGAGGTAGATCATTAATCTCGTTGAGATTAGGATACCGAAGAAATTTTCTGTCAATTTCTACGTCTGAACATTTCTTCGGAATCCTAATCTCAACGAGATTAGTAGATCATGGGTTCAAGCCTTGTAAGTTAAATTCAAAGACTATAAAATTGGTATTTACTGATCTTCCTCTAAGCATGCATCATTAAGGATAGCTGCGGAAACCATGGTCCTTGGCCAGTTTTCTGATATTTGCAGACCATAGGGCTACGGATTTCACCCTATCAAAAACTTTAGAAACTGTGCAGTGAAAATGTTGCGCCGCTTTTTTGCAAATTTTTGTCATGAAATCGGGTGCGAGAATGATCAAACATATATGTTTCGTTTCGTTAAATATTTATCTACATTCTTCTATACTTACTTACCTGTTAATATTCATTTCCAGCTCATTATCATAACAAATGTCTCAATATTAACTGATCCCGCCTACTTCGTTCCGCCATCTTGTCATTGTGGTATTCTCGCTTTGAGGTCAAGTGACTTTTGAGAGATCACTTTAACAGCAAAACATGTGTTCGGTTCGTTTACATGAAAAACTTGAAAATGTTGAATGAGAGTTCACCTCAATTTGAATAACCATAGAAGAAAATAACATATCTGGTTAATATTTGTAAAATATTTCACTCTAGGTTGACTAAATATTTTATTTCAGATAAAAAATTGCCGCGCAAAACCGAACACATGTTTTTCTCTTAGAGTCATCTCAAAAGTCATGTGACCTCAAAGCAAGAATACCACAATGACAACATGGCGGAACGAAGTAGGTGGGATCAGTTAATATTGAGACATTTGTTATAATAATGAGCCGGAAATGAATATTAACAGGTAAGTAAGTATAGAAGAATGTAGATAAATATTTAACGAAACGAAATATATATGTTTGATCGTTCTCGCACCCGATTTCATTGCAAAAAAGCGGCGCAACATTTTCACTGCGCAGTTTCGAAAGTTTTTGATAGGGTGAAATCTGTAGCCCTATGGTCCGCAAATATCAGAAAACTGGCCAAGGACCATAAGGGCTACGGTTCCGCAGCTACATTAAGGAGTAAAGGAGTGAAGATTGGTTGGCTTGAAATCGGGGAAAATGTGCCAGAGTGCGGCGACATGGCTACATGTAGGCTCTTGTTCATTTTCAGTGAGCTAGAACTATTAAAATCCAATAAAGCATGTTGGTATAGTACAAAGTGACGTCATTTCATCGAAGGAAACTTGACATACATATATGTACATTGTAACTGCAAATTGTTCATTTGGCATTGACCAACAATCGTTCTCTCACTAAAAATGTTAAGCAATAAAACATTCTTATCTTTCAGTTTAAAAGACAATGCTTAGACCAGAATCTCGACAAAACACTCCAGAATCAACATATTTTAAAAATAAAATCACCATCGCCATGCCAACAAATCAGATCTCTATCATCATGTTCAAAATCAATATTATATAAAAGGTTGTCATCACACTGTAATGTTACAAAGAGATTGATGTCAGAGGAAGGAAAGACAAAGCTGCCACCTCCAAAGAAAAAGAATGTTCAGTCCAGTGGGGTAAGAAATTAAAAAATTTCTTTATAAGACACATTTTGATCCATCAGCAAAAGTACTGGCAATCATACTTTACCTTAGCTGATTCAGCTATCCTGTTTAGACCCTTTGGTTTACTTGCTCCCATAGACTATTATTAGGCTTTCCAATATTTTGATTATGAGCGTACATGTACCTGACGAAGGTTATTATGAGTGTAACTGTTGAAGGTTATTCTGAGCGTACCTGATGAAGGTTATTCTGAGTGTACCTGATGAAGGTTATTCTGAGCGTACCCGATGAAGGTTATTCTGAGCATACCTTATGAAGGTTATTCTGAGCGTACCTGATGAAGGTTATTCTGAGTGTACCTGACAAAGGTTATTCCAGAAACTTGTTGTGCACACTAATTTTGATATCTACGTTTTTATTACCTCAAATAAAATTTAAATCAGAATATATTTGTTTTATTGCGTGTAAAAGCAAGAAGAGCTTTAGTGCAATGTAATTTTGTTAGATGTTTTTTAGATCTTTATATTTTTATCTGGTGACCCACAACATCTGTATTAGGTCACATTAGAGGTTACATCTGGTGACCCACAACATCTGGTATTAGGTCACATTAGAGGTTACATCTGGTGACCCACAACATCTGGTATTAGGTCACATTAGAGGTTACATCTGGTGACCCACAACATCTGTATTAGGTCACATTAGAGGTTACATTTAAAATGACCAAATCAATGAAGAGCATACACAATCTTAAGTTATGTTATGAAGAAGTAGAGAGTAAACCTTACATGACCCCATAATGGATGTTGTTATATATACTGGATTCAGTTAATTGTACCTAAAAGCCAAATCATTTTTGAAAAGCTGTCTTGTTAAAAACTGGTGTTGAGATTTGAGATCAACACAAAAAAACAAATTTGTAAAGGCCTGTCAAAAGAATACTCTTGTCAATTTTCCTATAAAAATTCAGTGATTTCAGAGAACCAAACATACTAGGAGATACATGTACATGTTTAAATCTTTAACACTCTTATGATCATATTTATGATATTCAGAACAGACAGGTGGTCACTGGGACTGTAATTGTCCCCCAACGCTTTGTCGAAGGGGGACTATTGCAATGGGTATCATCTGTCTGTGTGTCCATCCCTAATTGGTTTCCAGATGATAACTTGCGAACGAAAAGTCAGATTGAAGCTAAGTGTGGTATGTATGTGTATCTTATGAATATCTAGGTCTAAGTTTGAAAATAATGTCAACAAAATCTGAGGATTATCTGTCAGTATGGGGGTGTAGATGGTAGGAAGATATAAAAAACGGGTTTTCCTTGAAGAAAAATCATTTCACTACCTAAATTACTAAGCGATTTGCATCCTATCGACATTTTGACAGGGGAAATAGCGATTGAAGTGACAGGGGTAGTAGGAGTGAGTCCGGCCTTGTGGTATTTTAGGTACTTAGCGAGCATATTTTTGACTCTACACAAGCGCCTGGGGGTAAATGTCATGATGTGTTTGACATCACACTGATCAATAATTTTCAGTATCATAGTCAGTCCATTGATGCTGACAATATCACTACTGACTAGGTGAGATCAAAAGAAAGATATGTAAATTACAGATACTGTACTATACAAGATCTTGTTTGTGTATGTAATCAGAGGTATTATCATAGTCATTTTTAACTTGTTAGGAATAACTGATAGATTAAGATAATGCTATGGTTTTATTTACAGCCAATTTCGTGGAAGACAGTTGCCATTACGTTTGGTCTGGGAGGTGGTATTATGTTATGGTTTCATTATGCTAAAAGAGGAAAAGAACTTGGTATGTACAATTTGTTAATGTTCAGTAAACCATTATTTCAGTTAAACCAGGAGATTTTAGTTTGAATTAGAGGAGTATAAAAACAAGTTTATTTGTTCAAAGAGAGAGGTGATTTTAATTTGTTTGGTTTTTTTTTGTTTTTTTTGTTTGATGGTGTTTAACACCACTTTCAACAATATTTCAGTTATATCGTGGTAGTCAGTTTTATTAGTGGAGGATACCGGAGGAAGCAGAGAATACCACTGACCTGTCGCAAGTCACTGACAAACTTTATCACATAATGTTGTACACCTCGCCTCGATCGAGATTCAAACCCACAACGTTAGTGGTGACAGGCACTGATTGCTAAGGTAGTTGTAAATCCAACTACCATATTATCATGGCCACGATGACCCTGATTTTATTTTGATGGACAATATTAATACAGTATACAGTTAATCTATTTATTTGTAGCCTTAGCCAAGGAAAGGAACAAAAGTGTTGGGAAAGCTGCAATAGGAGGAGAATGGAAGCTGGTAGATCACAATGGAGAGATAAGGACAGACAAACAATACCTGGGGAAGTGGCTAGCTATTTATTTTGGTTTTACACATTGTCCTGATATATGTCCTGATGAAATAGAGAAAATGTGTGAAGTAGTGGATATGCTGGGTGAGTAGATATACTTGATGAGTAGTTAACTACACCTGTCTGAACTCAGGCCTGTAGCCAAGAGTATTCAAGGAGAGGGAGGGGGAGGGTCAATAATCCCACAATGTGCCTTGCGGCTTGGTTTTCAAGGTTTTCAATGAAGCCTGTGTTCTTATGTGTGTGTAAATGTAAATTGTTTTAGTCAAAAAGGCAGGAAGCAGTCAAAATGTTTTGTTACATAATACATGAATGATGTGTGTCAGGTCTTCTACAAAGATTCCTCAGTTCATCATGTTTAGTAAAAAAAAAATTCAAATAAGTAACTTTTGAGCTAGATGTATTTATATACAATGTACCAGGTGAGTGATGGAGGATCGTAATATTCTCTTGTTATATGTATAAATGTATATATGATAACGGCAGTATTAAAGATCTAGACAGACATTATCACTAGTATCTAAAAGAGTCCAACACAACAAGCTGTGATACTAGTGTTAATGTTTGTCGAGACTTTTAGAACTGGCATTATTATTTTTCTTGGTAACGTCACAACACGTTTGACATCACACTGACTGATATATTTTAGTATCAAAATCAGCTTGTTAAAATTAACAATATAACTCTGTGAGATCAAAGAAAAAATTGTCAAAATTACTGATAAACCTGTGTATTTCTAACTACATGTAGGTAATTATTTTACATTTTACAGGTAAAACATCAGGTGTTCCAGAGTTAGTACCTTTATTTATAACAGTTGATCCAGAAAGAGATACAAAAGAAGCTATTAAAAAATATTGTGCAGGTAAAGTACAGATAACAATCATAGATACATAAAATGACAATTTTACGAAGTGGATACATACTATGGCTTCCATGAATTATTTCTTAATTATCAATGTTGTCAATGTAAGAGAAGCTCTGAGTTAAAAAAAAAAAGATCTTTAACAAATATATTTCCCCTCCAAATTCTTTTACACACAGTTAAATCCTTTGTGATTTCAAAAAGCTAAAAAAAAAAAAAAATTAAGAAAATTAATTTAAACTTGAAAGGGAATAATGACCTTGCCCTTTGACATTGTGAAAAAAAAGTATTCAAGAAATTGTGAAATTTATTTGAATACAGATAAAGATAAGATGGATTTTGTCTAATTTGTTGTGTTTATTTTTGCCACAGAATTTTCACCCAAGCTGTTAGGAATGACGGGGACAGCAGAAGAAATAGATGCAGCAACTAGAGCATACAGAGTGTACTACAGCGCTGGACCAAAAGATGAAGATGGAGATTATATTGTAAGTTTCGGTTAGGTGGTGTTTAACGCCACTTTCAACAATATTCCATTTATATCGTGGCAGTTAGTTTTATTGGTGGAGAAAACCAAAAACCTACCTGCTGCAAGTCACTGACAAACTTTATCACATAATGTTTTATCGAGTACACCTCGCCAGCACAGGATTCGAACTCACAACTTTAGTGGTGATAGGCACTGATTGTATATGTAGTTGTAAATTCAAGTACCAAACCATCACGGCCACTACAGTTCCTATTGTCAGTTTGGTGAAACAAAGCAATTAGTGGTTTAATAACTTCAATAAATTTTTCTTGCAGTTGAAAGTGATCAATCCATTTTAGCAGCTCAAAGGCACTGTTGTGTACCTGTTCTATTTTCTTCAGTAGTTTTTCTAAATAACACCAAATATATGTTATGTATTTATTTTTGAATTCCCAAATTGCTGGGCATTACCTGATACTATGATGTTCATAATACTATAACTAGAAAAAAATTGGTGACATATACGACCACAATTTGTTCGTGATCATGCTATGGAATGGGGGTATTATCATAGCCTTTTTCTGTCTATAGACATAATGTTTTCTCATATTAACCGAGTGACAAAAAGGGTGTTTTCTGTTCTTTGCATGCCCATCTTTTATTTTTTAACCAATTTTGATGATTTTGGTTCTTTCTATTCCTTGTAAAATTCTCTTTATGTGGAAGCCAACAGAATTGTTATTGCTCTTGCCATTCTCACTGTATAAAGGAATCAGAATGGGGCGTTTGTCGGCTTAAAGTTTGAAAGTTTATTTTAAGTCCAATTTTGATAAGAATTTCTCTTAAGATTCCTAATAAAATTTCCTGTCTGAATTATTTCAACAAATCTCTAGCTCTTTCATGTTTTGAGATATGAGGGTGTCCAGATGGGACCAACGCCCAAGGTATCTTTTATGTTAAGTCTGATTTTCATGGGTTTTTTTTCTCTGAATTTCGTATTTATTTCTTCCCTCCACTTTTGAAACAGATTCTACCTTTTGACGACTTTTCTGGACAAGAATCATTTTCAGTAAAACTAGTATAGGACACACCATTGTCAACTTGCTGTGATCGTATCATTCTAAGCTCTGCATAGTCCTTTATTTAGATATATCTGTAGACTTTTCACAAATTCAGAAAATATGTACAAAGCGGTGTGACACATTTATTAGCTCACCTTGCCAAAGGCAATCACAGGGACTAGGTGCATCCGAAAAGAAAAAAACTATATCTCCTCTGAAACCTCTCAGCTAAATGAACTGAAACTTGGCCACCACAGGCAATTCTTGTTTCTGATTGGCCGATTTAAAAAAATCTTCTCCGAAACCACTTGGTCAAATGAACCAAAACTTGGTAGGAAGCATCTATGGAAGGTCATCTATAAAGAATGCTCATTTCATCCCGATCCGTTAACAAACATGGCCACCACAGGCAATTCTTGTTTCTGATTGGTTCATTTCTAAAAAAAAACTCCATTGTAGTAAACTGTTAAAAGGGAGATAACTCTTGCATTAAACTGTTAAAAGAAAGATAACTTACCATTATTTCCCTTAGAAAATAACTAATGCTGATATAGTGTAACATGTTTATACTATACATCACATGTAGATATTCACATTTTAATATTCTTTTTAGCTCACGTGCCAAAGTCAATGTGGGCTTTTGGCATCACTTGGCGTCCTTCGTTTGTTGTCTGTCATCTGTTAACTTTTCACATTTTAATCTTCTCCTCTGAAACCCCATCAGCCAAATGAACTGAAACTTGATCCATTACTAAACATGGCCCTCCACAGGCAATTCTTGTTTCTGATTGGCCAATTAAAAAAAATCTCCTCTGAAACCGCTCGGCCAAATTAACCAAAACATTGCAGGAAGCATCTATGGAATGTCCTCTATGAAGATTGCTCATTTCGTCTCGATCGGTTAACAAACATGGCCACCACAGGCAATTCTTGTTTCTGATTGGTCGATATCTAAAATATCTCCTCCTCTGAAACTGCCTAGCCAAATGAACTGAAACTTGGTAGGAGGCATCTACATGTATGGAAGGTTGTGTATTAAGTTTCCTCAAAGCAGAATGAAAGGTGAGCGACACAGGCTCAGCCCACTGAGCCTCTAGTTTTAAGTGGTCGTGTTAAATTGATCGTAACTTCAGAACGCCTTAATATTTACAAAGAATGTTTTCACCAGTCGAAAGCCAAGTAATTTTCCTTTCCAAAGAGACCCCAATTGTTAGTGTAGACCTCCGAACTGCTGAGGTACCCTACATGAACCAAAACAAAACGACGTGAAAATCGGAGGTAGGACAAATGCTGGGACAACCACTTCACATCTGTGTACAGACTTTCCCATGCGTAAACCAGTCATTTTGACTAGCTAAATACTTTCATCCATTCAAATTACGTTAAAATTTCTTACCTTTCGCCAATTTATATGCCCTTTAAGTCTGTTTTTGAAAGAAATTCCCTTTCCATCATTCCCAAACACCACAGACTTGAAAATATGAGAGAGTTCTAACAGGCATTTTGATTGGCTGAACAGATTGAACAGTTCAGAGACAATTTTTAAAAATCGGCCAATCAGAAACAAGAATTGCCTGTTAGGCCAAATGAACCGAAACTTGGTAGGAAGCATCTATGGCAGGTCCTCTATTAAGATTGTTCATTTCGTCATGATCCGTTCACGAACATTGCCACCACAGGCAATTTTTGTTTCTGATTGGTTGATTTCTAAAAAAATCTTCTCCTCTGAAACTGGGTAGCCAAATGAACAGATATTTGGTAGGATGCACCTATGGAAGGTTCTGTATAAGGTTTCCTCAAAACAGAATGAAAGGAGAGTGACACAGACTCATCCCACTGAGCCTCTAATATTTATTTGGCATATGCACAGCAGAATAATGTATATATAAATATAACATTGGTTTCATGTGGCTCTCAAAAAAGTTCTGGGTCTCAAAAATGACATGAATATAATGCATATGTACCGTTAGGCCATTATCAAAATTTGAAATAAAAATATTAACTTTTTTTTTATTCAAATTTAAGTTAATAATAAATATTCACAGAAGGAAAAATAAAACAAAAGGAACAATTTCTTCATTACATTCAAATATTCAGGTACAATTTTCTATTAGATTTTAGAACAGTTACTGTTCCAACAGTTTGGTATTTTATGTTTAAGCTCCAATCGATGAACTTAATTTATGTATTAATGTTGAACATTGACACTAATCACTTGGACTATACATTTGTTGTATCTATGTAGATTAGTTATATTTACATCTATCTATATTTACTGCCACCACCACCAATAAAATTGATGCCCACAATATAACTGACATATAGATGTTCAGGGCCAGATTAAAGCCAATGTATGCCCTAAGCACTGGCCAACCTTAGTGCCCCAGAACCTTCCACTGGCATAATGTAAAAACTATAAATAAAGCCTATGACATTTAGTAGCATTTTATTTCATTTTTCCCACATTTTTTTTTTAAATATTTTTGGTTTGTTTTTTAGCTTAATATCTGGCTGATAAAATAAATTCCCTTGTGGCCAGATTTGTATGATGCCCTAAGCACATGCTTATTGTACTTAATGGTTCATCCAGCCCTAGCCTGTAGATGTTGTTACACACCAAATAACAATAAGACTGTTATATTTGAGTTTTTTATTTTTAGGTTGACCATACCATTGTGATGTACCTAATAAATCCTAAAGGAGAATTTGTAGATTACTATGGCAAAGACAAGACAGCGGTACAAGTAGCTAAAAGTATCTCTGGACATATGAAAGTGTTTTCACAATCATAGATCATTATTTTACTTTGTATCAACTGTCTTTCTTTTGTATTTTGTTATTTATAATAAATATCTTTGAATTATATTGATTTTACAGTTTGTATACTGAACCACACTAGTAATGCCACAAAACCTAGTAGATTATAATTTGTATACTGAACCACCCTTGTAATGACACAAAACCTTGTACATTATAATTTGTATACTGAACCACACTTATAATGCAACAAAACCTTGTACATTATAATTTGTATACTGAACCACACTTATAATGCAACAAAACCTTGTACATTATAATTTGTATACTGAACCACACTTGTAATGCAACAAAACCTTGTACATTATAATTTGTATACTGAACCATCTTAGTAATGCAACAAAACCTTGTACATTATAATTTGTATACTGAACCATCTTAGTAATGCAACAAAACCTTGTACATTATAATTTGTATACTGAACTACACTTGTAATGCAACAAAACCTTGTACATTATAATTTGTATACTGAACCATCTTAGTAATGCAACAAAACCTTGTACATTATAATTTGTATACTGAACCATCTTAGTAATGCAACAAAACCTTGTACATTATAATTTGTATACTGAACCATCTTAGTAATGCAACAAAACCTTGTACATTATAATTTGTATACTGAACCACCCTTGTAATGACACAAAACCTCGTATATTATACATTTATGACCCTTGTTGTAGGGAGATATGAATATTTGTTTACCCGAAGAAGTCATATTTCTGGAGGGTGAAGCAGCCCTTGAGAAACATGACTTCTGAGGGTAAACAAAACTTCACATCTCCCTACAACAAGGGCCATACATTGTTTATTATACCGAAATTACACACACAATAACAAAACGTTTTTTTAAACTAATTCAACATTTTGTTTAATTTGTGTAGTTGTTTATGTTGATGGTTGCCATGGGGGCACATGGCAGCGGGATACATGATATTTATTTCCCCGGAGCACACGGTCTAGGGATACATGAAGTTTTGTCTTCCTGACATGTGACGTTTTTTAACTAATCACACACTCTTATATCTATGAGGTATAATAATATAATTTGTATATTGCAGAGCTCACCACACTTGCAAAAAATAGGGAGACTTGACTTCTCCCTCAGAGAACATGAGGGAGAAGTGAAGGCATGACAGGGAGACATGTTTTCGGAAAAATGTGGGGGTTTTTCACTTTTTTTTGCATTTGAAGTGTGTTTTTGCTAATATCTTGTTTATATCTTTCATATTTAACATTAAATTCATGTTTTGTATTTGTTTTATTATTATTATTGATCTTATATTTATTGATTTTAGATTTATTCATTCTTGCCTTGAAATCTGTCAGTGACATCTAAATGTTCGTTTCCTTCCCCCGATTTCCTACGTCCCCATGATCGCAGTGTTTAAAACTTAGACATGTTGATTGTTTAGCTTTTAAAAAGCTACAAATAACTCAAATTTTGTGAAAATAATTAGAATATAACACAATTCGACAGCCAATTTGGTAAAGGAAGCGTCTGTTTGTATATTTTAAGATTTGGGATTTAATATTCACCTGGAATTTCATCAGTACAAATTTGCAGAAGTTTGCCGTGATACTTTTTTATCAACAAATTAAAATTCTTTATTGCTTGAATAAAACCTTTTCCTCTTGTTCTTATGCATCTTCCCATTGATTACAATTGTTTTGACAATCAGCTTTACCATAAAACGAAGATTATTTGCAAGAAAAGAGTGACTTGCAAAAAGAAACAAGGTGACTTTAATTTTGCTTTGTAGTCGAGGGAGAGCGACTTCAGCCGATATAGGGAGAGAATTTCGCCCACTTCGCCTGGTTTGGTGAGCCCTGATATTGAACTACACCAGTAATGCAACAAAACCTTGCAGATAATAATTTGTATACTGAACCTCACTAGTAATTACACAAAACATTGTACGGTAGATTATAATTTGTATACTGAACCTCACTAGTAATTACACAAAACATTGTAGATTATAATTTGTATACTGAACCTCACTAGTAATTACACAAAACATTGTAGATTATAATTTGCATACAGAACCATACTAGAAATGCCACGAAACCTTGTGCATTATAATTTGTATGCTGAACCACTCTAGTAATGCCACAAAACCTGGTAGATTATAATTTGTATACTGAACCACACTAGTAATACCACAAAACCTAGTAGATTATAATTTGTATGCTGAACCACACTAGTAATGCCACAAAACCTGGTGGATTATAATTTGTATACTGAACCATACTAGTAATGCCACGAAACCTAGTAGATTATAAATTGTATACTGAGCCACACTAGTAATGCCACAAAACCTGGTAAATTATAATTTATATACTGAACTGCACTAGTAATGCCACAAAACCTAGTAGAATATAATTTGTATACTGAACCACACTAGTAATGCCACAAAACCTGGTAGATTATAATTTGTATACTGAGCCACACTAGTAATGCCACAAAACCTGGTAGATTATAATTTGTATACTGAACCACACTAGTAATGCCACAAAAACCTGGTAGATTATAATCTGTTATCTGAACCACACTAGTAATACCATAAAACCTGGTAGATTATAATCTGTAATCTGAACCACACTAGTAATGCCACAAAACCTAGTAGATTATAATCTGTAATCTGAACCACACTAGTAATGCCACAACACCTGGTAGATTATAATCTATAATCTGAACCACACTAGTAATGCCACAAAACCTTGTAGATTATAATTTGTATACTGAACCACCCTAGTAATGCCACAAAACCTGGTAGATTATAAATTGTATACTGAACCACACTAGTAATGCCACAAAACCTTGTAGATTATAATTTGTATACTGAACCACACTAGTAATGCCACAAAACCTGGTAGATTATAAATTGTATACTGAGCCATACTAGTAAAGCCACAAAACCTGGTAGATTATAATTTGTATACTGAACCATACTAGTAATGCCACGAAACCTAGTAGATTATAAATTGTATACTGAGCCACACTAGTAATGCCACAAAACCTGGTAAATTATAATTTATATACTGAACTGCACTAGTAATGCCACAAAACCTGGTAGATTATAATCTGTAATCTGAACCACACTAGTAATGCCACAAAACCTGGTAGATTATAATCTGTAATCAGAACCACACTAGTAATGCCACATGTGATAGTATTCTATCTTTCAAGGAAGAAGCCAATATGCAGGGTTTTATTGTTGGCTTATATCTGCATTGCCGTAGGAGATCCAATTATGAAGAGGGGAGAGGTGTGTGAGTGATATCCCATTGGCCTGTTTAACCTCTGCCACATTTTCGAGAATGTCCCAACCAAGGACCTGGATTTTCAATGCCATGTCGTGGTCCTCTTAATTTTCAATGAATTAGGTATAATTATGTGATTGTTTGTTTTGTTGATATTGGTGGAATTGTTGGCCATCACACCTATTTAAAAAAAACTTTCTTTCCATGACACAAATCCAATGTCATGCATACTATGTATGACTCCCATGGCGTCCCCTATTTCTAAAACTTAGTTTATCAGCTGAAGGAAGAAGGATATTGTAACGGTATGGTAGGTCATTTATTTTATGGCGATATATGGACAAGGTAAATAGTTCATACAGGTAAGTCGGGTGGTTTAAGGCTAGTATATAAAACATGTATACACACAGAATATGCAATATGTTGTCAGAACTTTATTTAAAGTCAAACTAAGCTATTACAGGTAAAGTAATCTATCTTTTAACAACTTGTTATCTTTTATTCAAATGCTTGTTACAATTAACACTCCAAAAGTCCAAGCTCCTTTTGGTGTTTGCCTGTTCCATCCTCTTCTGATTATTCATGGCCATAATCAGAATTACATGAAAGATATACAAACTAAATGCTATATACTATATCTACTTTTTGGAAACATGTTTTTTTGTTGTTTTTTTTGCATTTTGTATATATTTTTTTAACTTTCATTAAAGATGTTCACTTTTGGAGTGTTTTATTTTATATTATTCTTTTAATATATTCATTGACAAATATTCTATAAACATTAATATACTTTGTTTTCTGTTCAGATATATACCTTTTTGTAAAATTCGAGGATATTTAGAAACTGGTTATTTTTTGTTCACTTCTATGCTCATATTAAAAACAAGCCATTTTCGTCAAATAAAAAGTACATCTAAATATTTGAGTCAGTTAATCTACATACCCAGATTGCCATCAAAGATATACAATAGCTTTCTATATCTATCATTTTCGGTCCACCTTTCTCAAAATCTCCTATCAATGTATTCCTTTTAGCCTTACTTATACGGTTTCCCATTCCATATAAATTTAAAACACTCTCTATCTCTTTTTGTATTTTTCTGGTATAACACATGAACTAACAACAAAAGTAAGAATATGTATGATCAAAGATTTAACCATTAATGCTTTACCCAACAATAAGATATTTCGTTTTGACCATGAAAGAAATAAGCTATTCATTTTTAGCTCACCTGGCCATAGGCCATGTGAGCTTTTGTCATGGGTAAGCGTCCGTCGTCCGTCCGTTAGCTTTTCACATTTAACTCTTCTTCTCTGAAACCGCTGAACAGATTTCAACCAAACTTGCCAGAAATGTTCATTGGATGGTCCTCTACCAGATTTGTGTTTTTGGTGCTGATTTGATATCCAACATGGCTGCCAGTGTCCATAATGTGTTCTCATTGGCTGAATTTTTTTTAATCTTCTTGTCAGAAACCACCAAGTTGGCTTATTGAATTGTGACTTTGCAGGAATGATCATTGGGTGGTCCTGTACTAAACTTGTGAATCGTTTGCCGATCGGAAATTCAAGATGGCCTCCATGACTCGACTTAGTTTTAACATAGGACCCTATGGAAAAAATGTTTAAAAGTTTTCTCCTCTGAAACCAGTAAGTCAATTTAAAGCAAACATGGCATGAATGGTCCTTAGGTGGTCAACTTTCAAAATTATGTCCTGTGACCCCAACCTCCATCCAAGATGGCCGCCGTCAGCGGACATAGTTTTAACATAGGACCTTATGGGAAAAATGTTTAATTTTTTCCCCTCTGAAACCAGTAAGCCAATTTAAAGCAAACATGGCATGAATGGTCCTTAAATGGTCAACTTTCAAAATTATATCCAGTCACCCAGACCTCCATCCAAGATGGCCGCCATCAGCGGACATAGTTTTAACATAGGACCCTATGGCACATATGCTTAAAAATCTTCTCCTCTGAAACCAGTAAGCCAATTTAAAGCAAGCATGGCAAAATTGTGTCCGGTGACCCTGACCTCCATCCAAGATGGTCGACTTCAGCAGATATAGTTTTAACAGGGGAACACATGTTTTAAAATCTTCTCCTCTGAAGCCAGTCAGCCAATATAGCAAACATGTCATCGATGGTCCTTAGGTAGTCTACTGCCAAAATTGTGTTCAGTGACCCCGATCTCGGTCCAAAATGGCCGCCGTCAGCGGACATAGTTTTAATATAGGACCTATGGGGAAATTGTTTAAAAGTCTTCTCCTCTAAAACCAGTCGGCCAATTTAAAGCAAGCATGGCATGGATGTTCCTTGGGTAGTATACTTTCAAAATTGTGTCCGGTCACCACGACCTCCATCCAAGATGGCTGCCATGAGCAGACATAGTTTTAACATACATTGTAGAACCCTATGGGGTTTGAATAGTAAAACTTAGATGTATTCGGCATGCAGACATTCTTAAGAGGGCTTATTTTCTCTAGTTTCAATCTTTTTTTCCCAATTAAGTTTTTCACATTCTATGTTATTATGACCAAAATAAATCCCCTGAGACTTAATAGCTTTGTTTGTCCAACTGATATTTTCTACCTTATTTTTACAGTTTTAGTTGCCCAATGCACAATCCCTCTTTCTTATTTTTATTGATTATTTAACCTAGAAAAAGTACCAAAATTTCCAATTTCGTTCATAGCAACAAATATATCGTTTTTGGAATTAAAAAAACAGAGTTGTGTCATCTGCTAATTGCGAAATTTGTATTACTGAAAACTCTTGATATCCTTATCGTTTCTTATCCGAAGAGCCATAATTTCCACGGATAAAACAAATAACGAAGTAGAAAAAGGATGTCTTTGGCGTCCTCCGAGCGAGTTTTTGAAAATTTCTGATATCCAGCCATTGTTTATTACGCAAGTTTGAATGATACTGTATAAAGTTTTGACCCAAATATAAATGATTCATTAAAACCAAAATGTTGTCCATTCAAGTGAGTCAAACGCTTTTGTAAAATCAACAAAGACTATTGCCCCTTCAATATTATAAGCTTCAGCAAAACTCAGTAATTTTGTATTTGTCTATGATTGAAGCCAATGAACCTGTTTTTTTTATATATATATATCCAGTTCGGTAATTATTTACAAAAAAAATTATCAAAGCTTTTCTTAGACGTTGTGTTAGAACATAAGAAAGAAGTTTTAAATCAAAAGGTCTATAATTTTCTAGATCTGCTTTTGTTAAACAATAATAATTAATAAAACACTATATATATTTATAGCTAGTCCACTGAGAAAAGCTCAGTAGCTTTTCATCATAACTTTTATTTAAAACGTCCACTAAAAATATTGACTTTTCCCCAAAATTCTCTATAAAATGCTCCTGTTAATCCACCCAAACCTGAGGCTTTATTTGATTTCATATTTCTATTGCATTATAGATCACTCTTTTTCATTTACCTGTTCATCACAAATTGATTGATCCTGTGCATATCTTTGCTCGAGGGTCTAAATATGCTGTTAAGACGGCCCTGTCTTGACAGATCAATGGACCTAACTCATGACACAAATCCAATGCCATGAATACTATCTATGACTCCCTTGCGTTCCCTATTTCTAAAACTTAGTTTATCAGCTTAAGGAAGAAGGATATTGTAACGCTATATGGTAGGTCATTTATTTTATAATCATATTTTATAACGATTTATGATAAATGGACACGGTAAATAGTTCATACACGTAAGGGTGGCTTAAGGCTAGTATATAAAACATGTATACATATAGAATGTACAATTTGTTGTCAGAACTTTATTTAAAGTCAAACCAAGCTAGATAAAGTAATCTTAAGTTATTAGCATCGTATTTTCTATTCTCTTGTGTAAAATGAACTGTCTCAGTGGTTTTAATGGTTCACATAGATCGTTGGTTCGAGAAACGGACAGGTTAAACCAAAGACTATAAAATAAATATTTGCTGTTTCTCCGCTAAACACGCGTCTCAAAGGAGTAAGATCAACGACTGGTTGGCTCCGAATCAGGATAATGTGTCCGAATTAATCGACATGTCTACCTGTAGACTGTTGTTTCAGTGTGCTAACGTGTTGGTTTAGTACAAAGCAGACGTCGTTGTTTCAGTGTGCTAACGTGTTGGTTTAGTACAAAGCAGACGTCGTTGTTTCAGTGTGCTAACGTGTTGGTTTAGTACAAAGCAGACGTCGTTGTTTCAGTGTGCTAACGTGTTGGTTTAGTACAAAGCAGACATCGTTGTTTCAGTGTGCTAACGTGTTGGTTTAGTACAAAGCAGACGTCGTTGTTTCAGTGTGCTAACGTGTTGGTTTAGTACAAAGCAGATGTCGTTGTTTCAGTGTGCTAACGTGTTGGTTTAGTACAAAGCAGACGTCGTTGTTTCAGTGTGCTAACGTGTTGGTTTAGTACAAAGCGGATGTCGTTGTTTCAGTGTGCTAACGTGTTGGTTTAGTACAAAGCAGACGTCGTTGTTTCAGTGTGCTAACGTGTTGGTTTAGTACAAAGCAGACATCGTTGTTTCAGTGTGCTAACGTGTTGGTTTAGTACAAAGCAGACGTCGTTGTTTCAGTGTGCTAACGTGTTGGTTTAGTACAAAGCAGATGTCGTTGTTTCAGTGTGCTAACGTGTTGGTTTAGTACAAAGCAGACGTCGTTGTTTCAGTGTGCTAACGTGTTGGTTTAGTACAAAGCGGATGTCGTTGTTTCAGTGTGCTAACGTGTTGGTTTAGTACAAAGCAGACGTCGTTGTTTCAGTGTGCTAACGTGTTGGTTTAGTACAAAGCAGATGTCGTTGTTTCAGTGTGCTAACGTGTTGGTTTAGTACAAAGCAGACGTCGTTGTTTCAGTGTGCTAACGTGTTGGTTTAGTACAAAGCGGATGTCGTTGTTTCAGTGTGCTAACGTGTTGGTTTAATACAAAGCAGACGTCTTCATCACCTCATAAATCTAATATGTTCTGCTCAATGATTTAGCTTATAAAATTGCTCACGCTGCGCTAAGTAACACTATTCTATAAAATGTCATATTACTTGAATCCCACATCGATTGTTAATTTAAAAGCAAAAATAAACAAATCCAAAACGGATAGGTCGGAATCAAATAGCCAAACCACAGACCTATTAAAAGTATGACAAGAGTGTACAATATTTCCATGTCGATCGAACCACTAACATTCCATATGGAACACACAGGGCTAGATAACAATCATCGCACGGAATAACCCAACTCCTACATATATTCCCGCAATTTTTTTTCGGACAAGCAGAATATCAACTACCGGTATTTACGTGTATTTTGTCTGACTTAGTTTGATCGTTTCAGGTTTAATGCTCTCAAATAATTTAACGTTTAAGAAAAGTTTGAAGATACCAAACTGGAAATAAGAAGCAGTAAATCGAAGGACAGACAATACAATGTCCAAAGGACAAATGGACAAACAATGACCTGCAAAACACTACACAGAAAACTAAAGATCGAATTACACGAATCCATCTAAACCGGGGATGAACTCTGGTGCTCCGGAAGTGTAAGCAGTTCATGTTCTATTTGGGACATCCGTCGTGTTATTCTTGTTACAAACACGATGGTTTGCCTCTTCGACTCTAGTTCAGTATATCGTGGGTTCAAGCCACGGTTAGGTCAATCCAAAGACTATGAAATTGGCATTTGCTGCCTATCCGCTCAGCACGTGGCACTGCAACAAAAGAGCAATGACTAATTGTCTTGAAATCAGTATAATGTGTCCGAGTGTAGCGACATGTCTACAAATGTATCGTTGTTTCTTTGAGCTATCAATATAAAAGTACAAAGAGGACATCATCATCATATCATCGAAATGTAACTTGTTCTCGCCGTGATAGACCTGAACAATTATTTACTTGTTAAACAACTGTTTTTCACTCACTTGAAAATCAGATAACCAGAGTACACACATTTTATACGTATTTTAATATCTAGATAGCTCAGTGGTTCAAGATACTGTTAGCATTTATTGAATATCTCTGTCACAAATTACTACGTATATGTTCCATTTGTTGTAATCACAATCCGATCCTTTCCACATTCATGACATCATGACAATTTCACTTTCACAGAATAACATTTTATTCACCACATTCACTGTATATTGTATCAACCTCATATTGACACTTTCATAAGAGAAGAGTATAATCATGATATGTTCAATAACAGAAGAACATTCTACATGTTATTACATAACCATTACAATTCTCAGATATAGAGGAGAACATTAATGGCATTGTCATAACCATTACAATTCTCAGATATAGAGGAGAACATTCATGGCATTGTCATAACCATTACAATTCTCAGATATAGAGGAGAACATTAATGGCATTGTCATAACCATTATAATTCTCAGATATAGAGGAGAACATTAATGGTATTGTCATAACCATTACAATTCTCAGATATAGAGGAGAACATTAATGGCATTGTCATAACCATTACAATTTTCAGATATAGAGGGGAACATTTAAATCGCCAGATTAATGGTATGGTCATAAGAATAATTTGATAGTACAGTATTCATGCCAATGAAATTTTATATATTCCATTGTAAATTATTCATAGCAGGGAGTTTTGTGTAGTACTTTGACTTGACCAGAACCCATTGTTTTGCAGATGTTAGTTACGGTGAGGCATACTGACGAATTATGTCACCAAGGATATACAATCATTGAGAATGTGGTAACAGAAACACAGTGTGACATCTGAGTAGGACAGTACAAAGAATGGCTGGCTCAGTTTGAAGAGAATGAATGGCCATTCCCTAACAATTTTCCTATTCAAAGATATAACATTGCGAATTTTGAATCTTCATGGCAGGCGCGTCTTGCAACGAAAGAGGTGTTCAGCGAATTGTGGCATACCGAGAAACTTTTAACAACCGTTGATATCATTTCCATTGGTAGGCCGCCAGAAAACAGCGATGAAGAATTTGCATTACCAGGCCAAGAAGAGTTCCGTTGTGACCAAGACATCTTGAGAAAAGGTTTGCACGCGTATCAAGGGAAACTGTTTTAGAACATGCTGAGGAGGACGATTGGACCTTCTCTGTAGTAAAAGGTTCCCATCAATTCCTCGATGAATTTCATGAAAATAATAGAGAATCTTCATTGAAACACCATTTGAACAGATGTAATTATCTTAGGGACAAACATGTTGAATGGTTTGAGTCAAAAGGTTGCATACGTCATAGAACATCAGTTCCGAAGGGTGGAATGGTATTATGAGATACACGACTAGTTTACGACACCGCGCGGCCAAAAAGAGGTCGTAAAAATGCGGGAAGATGGCGTTTTGTATTGTCATCTTGTATGGCGCCGGCTATTTGGGCTAATAAAGAAGATATCAAAATGAAACAGAAAGCATATACAATGCTGGCAACTATGAATCGTTGGCCTTGTCAAGGACTTCATATGAAAAAATCAAAAACACCACTCTTTTTCCGTAGTAATGTTTCCATGCCAACTGCACATACCGAAACATTAAAAACAAAGACGGCAAAAGAACTTTGTGGTATGATACCCTACGATTTCAAAGATGGAAAATGTAATGGACCTGATTGGACACCTGAATGGAGAAAAACTTTGCCAAAATTTTCTCAACATGATAAGAGAAAACTGAAATTGTTTGACATTTCATACTTGGCTTTAATTGGAATTTCTGTATTTGTAGCCATGTTAATCTACAAATTTATAACATGGAAAAATATACAGATCTAATAATATCTGCGAATTGTACTGTAATATACAAAATTTGTATAAAAATAAATTATTTCAATTATAATTACAGAAGAATCGTAATTACGAAATCCTTAAATATTGAAAAGATCGATGGCTGGTATAATTTAAAGCGACAACTAATTCCCGAGGTTGATATTGTCAGTAGGCAATACGCATTCCCTCGCAAATCTTTCGCTACCATGACGTTACGGAATATCTGTGTCACAAATGACCTTGGATATGATATGTCCCATTCGTCGTAATCACAATCCGGGTCTTTCCTCATCGACGACTTATCACCGGGTTTGTAACAAGAGTAACACGACGGGTGCCACATGTGGAGCAGAAACAGCTAACATTTCTGGAGCACCTGAGTTCACCCCAGTTTTCAGGTGGGTTCGTGTTGCTCGATCTTTAATTTTCCGTGTAACGTTTTGTTTCATTGTTTGCCTTTTTTCAACAATATTTCAGTTATATCGTGGCGGTCAGTTTTATTGGTGGAGGCAACCGGAGGACCCGGGAAACCCCATCGACCTATCGAAGGTCCCTGACAAACTTTATCAAAAAATGTTCTACACCTCGCCCTGATCGAGATTCGATCTCACAACAACAGTGGTAATATGTACTGATTGCATAGGTAGCTGTAAATCCAACTACTATGCGATCACGACCACGACGGCCCCTCGATAGAAAATGGGGTACCAAGTAAAATGAAACAAGCAAGGTATATTCACCCATGTATAAACACAACAATCAGGGTAAAAAGCCCATAAGAAATCAACGAAAACAAGGAAGAACAGAGACATGAACAGATACAAACTCCTAAAACAAGAATCACAATGGGAAATTCTCCAAGCAAATAAGATGTTTATGGAAGATGTCAGCTCAGAATATAAAAACACTCTAAAAAGATTTGGTCTTACATCAAAAGCAAAGGCCAAGAATGGGAAGGGGTGGCCCCTTTGAAGAACAAAAAGGGTTACTTAAAGAGCGACAACAAGACCAAAGCCAACATACTCAATAAACAGTTCCAATCAATGTTTACTAAAGAAAACCTCCAAAAACTGTCCAGATAAATGCTACAGTCCCTATCCAAGAATGGATGAAATGAAAATAGAACCCAGGTGAGTACATAAATTACCAAGCAAACCTTGAACAGCCATAGTCACTGAACCAGACCCAATATCATCTTTCATACTAAAAGCAGAGACAGACCAGCTAGTACCGATACTTACCATACTATTCCAATCATCACTCAACACCAGAGTCCCGCAGTATTGGTGGTATGCGAATGTTGTTCCATTATTCAAGAAAGAGGAACATATCGGCCAATTACAGACCGATGTCCTTAACATTCATAATATGTAAAATCCTAGAACACATTGGACAGCATCATGAAACATTTTGATATGAATAACATCATGGCTAACTCACAACATAGATTCCGCAAACGAAGATCAATTGTGATTCCCAATTGAGTTACAATAGATGGCATAGCAACCAGAATGAAAACAGGCTCCCAAGTCGACATCACCCTTCTAGATTTCCCTAAGATATTGGACAAAGTACCACATAAACACCTGCTATACAATTTAAATCATTACAGAGTCAACAACAAAATGAACAGATGGATAGGGTCATTCTTGGAGAACATAAAGCAGTGCGTGCATCCTCTAACACACCAGTGGTCTCCGGAGTCCTACAAGGTACTCTCCGTGGACCGTTATTGTCTCTGTCTTACATACATGTACATGTCATGCCAGAAACAACAACTTCTTCTGAGACAAAACTATTCGCGGATGACAGCTTATTTACCGCACAATCAACAACCAGACATACAACGACTTACTACAGAAAGACCTAACTTCACTAGAATAATGGAAAAGTAAATGACAAATGAGCTTTAATCCATCAAATACATAGCTATAAGGATCTCACAAAGTAAAAAAGAAAACAAATTATTCCAACATAACAACAAGCAAAACCAGTAAGGGTAGCAGCTTACACCTCCATAGTTAGACCTACAGTGGAGTATGTCAGTACAGCCTGGGACCCAGTTAACCAGAAAAACATCAAATCACTGGAGCTGATACAGAGACGAATGGTACAATCTGTATGTAACAATTAAAAGGATCGCTCTCCAAGCTGCGTTACAAACATGGTAAAAACATTAGAATGGGAAAACCTACAAATTCGAAGGAAAACTAACAGACCATGCATGCTCTATGAAATACAGAAAAACTTGATAGACATTGGTCGAAACCAGTATATAATATCCAATGACAGTAGAACAAGAGGTCAACACAGGTTCTACCAAGAGAGGACATCAAACGATATATACGGGAATTCATTTGTCCACAGGACCATCAGGGATTAGAATCAGCTGCCCACCAACATAGCAACTACCAACACGGTGGAAGGATTCCGAGCTGCCCTCAAAGCATTCTCCAAGAAGTAGACCTTATACACGTGTACATAGTTTTATTTGTAAATATTGGATTATTTTACTGGTAAATACACCAGAAAGCTTTCTCTGCTGCCCGGAATGCGCAAAGTTTTCGCAGAACCACATACATTCAATAATGAATCCGGTCCCTACACTGGAAGAAGAAGAAGAAGAAGAAGAAGAAGAAGAAGAAGAAGAAGAAGAAGAAGAAGAAGAAGAAGAAGAAGAAGAAGAAGAAGAAGAAGAAGAAGAAGAAGAAGAAGAAGAAGAAGAAGAAGAGGTGGAAAGACATATCTTCTCACGGATTGTTGTGTCAGTGAGCTAGCGCAATAAAAATCAAACTAGGCATGTTGATCTAGCACAAAGTGGATATCATTAACACATGGAAAGGTAACTTGTTCTCGCCATGATATAGCCGACAAATTGCTCGACAAAAACTTACTCCCTCCACTCAAGGAAGATACTAAGGCTACTAAATTTGTATTATGTATATTATCTCTATAAAACTTCTAGAACCCGATGTATGACATTCACAACAGATCATGTATAACTAGTGTTACTGGTTCAGTGTACATAAAATATTCGGGGTTGTCGTGGTCATGATTGTATTGTAGTTGGAGCTACAACTACATATGCAATTAGTACCTATCACTACTAAAGTTGTCAGTTCGAATCCCGCTGATGGCGAGGTGTACCCGATACAACATTATGTCATAGCGTTTGTACATTATTATTAAGTAAATTTTGTTATTTTATTCAAATAGAGAAACTTAATTGATTGTTGATTGTTTCTCTCTGTTACTATAATATTCTAGAAAAACTTTATGTAACAATACATACATATATAATGTCGCCAAGCCACGTCCCCTTGTTCGTCTTGCCAATAACGAAGCCAGGAGGTGCAAGCGACTTACACAAGGAGTACGTAATCAAAATAATGGTATTGATCAATATGTCATCAGTTTCTCTCTCAGAGACAGAAACTACGTTTTGACAAAGATCTACATATTTGCCACACCTAGACAAATTGATGATTTTCAACTGGTAGCTGACATAACATTTTGCAAGGTGCCTGTGAATAAAGATTATGAGTTAACATGAAATTAAACGAAAAGCAAATAAATACCATACCATCAGAAGAGAGATCATAATTACGCTCCTAGCTTAGTATAGTCTCTTCTATATAAAAGGAAGTGACGGAGTTGAACTAGTTTTACAAATCCAAACCCTTCCTCTTATTAAATGGTGAAAGTGAAATTCCACATATGAGTTAAATATCGCCCCTGGATGAGCAGAGTTGTAATAAAAACGTAGATATATATCTAATTCAGTGTGCACAGGTACGCTCATAGGATAGGAAAGCCACATAATTAAAGATAAACCTTGGACCACCTTATAATGAATTACGATGTAGAGTAATAAAACAAGCAATTAAAACAAACATAGAACAATACAACAGCTGTAGTTATTATTAAGTACTAATAAAATACAAAACAAACACACACAAAAACAGAAATGTGCTGTTAGACCAAAGTTGGAATAAAATTAACAACAACAAATATACCTAACCGTCAGAGAATTAACAACAAAACGAACAACCATAGACATCAAGACATATGGCGTTGGAAATCAAAGTCCTGTCTTAGTGATGTCCAATGCAACACATATTGGGTGTAAGCGTAACATGGCGGGTGTCTTATAAGAGTCAGGAACTGCTCATCCTTCGTGAGCACCTGAGTTTACCCCCGGTTTTTTTGTTGCGTATGTGTAGCTCACTTTCTTAGTTTTTCCCGGTTATGTGTCTTTACGTTCTGAGTTCTGTGTTGTGATGTCCGTTACAATGTTTGTGTTTGTTTGCGTATAGCGGTGTACAACATATATATTGTGTTGTGTTTTTGTTTTGTTTCCCGTTTCTCTGGATTGTCAATTTTTGATTGCCCCTTCGGTATTCTCTATTGTTTATTAGAACAGACACCACAACGATGTGGTGGAGTTACACCGGTTAACGGGACCCCAATTCCCCGCCCCAACCCTCTTTAATACGTGTGTCTACAAGGGTAATTCAGATAGAAACAAACAATTAAAAAACCTGCACAGATACCCTTCCACTCAAAATGTCCAAACTAGCAAAATTGAATGACAGCATAAGCATGAACAGTACATGTATTTTTGAAATAAAATTAAACTGGTTTTATTTAAGTAGCGTTTGAAGATACCAAAGGGGTAATCAGAATCCGGAAATCGACGAACAGACAACACAATGGCCAAACGAAAAAGGACAAAAGGACAAACAACGATCTACAAAACATGAACATAAAACTAAAGATCGAGTAACACGAACCCCATTAAAAACCGGTGGTGAATTCAGGTGCTCCGGAAGGGTGGGCAGTATCTGGTCCACGGTTGGCACCCGTCGTATTAATCTAGTTACAAACCTGTTGATAAGTCATGAATGAGGTAAAAAGAAGTTGTTTGATTTCAAGCCATCAGGATGAAACATAATGTACATTTCAACTTTAATGATCTCTAATAAACAACAAAAACACGTTTATTTACCAGGTATAATCAACCACGACACTGGTGTAGTTGTACCTACAAAAATACATTTCAAATTGAATATGGTGAACATAAAATACATTTTATAAATATTAAAGTGATCGACAGTTAATCAATGAAAAACAAAAAAATACTTAAACACCGTCAGAGCAGTTCCAATATCCAATCGGAAAATCTTAGAAGCAGATAACATGTTTACTGTCAAATTACCAGTTATCAGATAACATGTTTACTGTCAAATGATCAGTTCTTAGATAGATTGATTACAATAACAACTTTACAAATAAGGAAGTAAATTGTGTTGCGGAAGGGCACAATGGAAGGCTGTAAATGGCGGATAGCGTCGGAAATGTGTGTCTTACAACGAACCTCTTCATTATAGACTGCCGATACAATGTATAAATATGAACAAGACGCTGAAGCTTGGTAATCGTAATGTTTGGTACTATGTATGGTACACTGTCATTAAGCATGTGTTGTTAACATAACTTCCTGTTGTCTGGTATCGGGCGGGAGATTCTTTCCTACTCACCATTTCACCAAACATTTATAAGAATTTCGTACATTTCCTAATGAGCAACATTTTATTAGAAGTGTTTCGTATCAAGTCAAAATATTCCCTTTACTGGTTTACTTCCCCTTTCTCATCCGTGTTTTTTTTTCCAATGAAAACTTGAGATCTTTGTTGTTTTGCGGTGTAATACATTAACATATTACTATTATGTAATTGTCAATGACAAAAATATTTACAGAATAAGCATAATTTATGACAATGTAACCGCCATCATATAGCTGAACATATTTTCACTCTGAATTAAACAACAATCACTCACTCAGTCATAATAATGTACGTACCACATAATCCACAGGTAGCTTGACATGCAGATTTTAGAGGTGTTGAACAAATACCTGAGTTAGAACATTTAACCAGAGGATTGTTCACACATGGTTTTGGTGTTGTGACTGGAGCTTTAAAACATGAAACACATAAATATATATAATGATATATTGTCTATCAATAATTGGTACCATTTTCGTCATTCTATAATATATATGATATTAATGTAATTACATTTCCAAATGTGTTCAACGATTGCGCATCTGACATTATTTATATCATGTTAAATAAAATTAAAATGAATGTCATCCACTATGAAACCAGTAGACCAAAATGACTATTAGAACATATGCGGGATAAAGTGGTTTGATAGAATACAACTCTGATGAAACTCATTAGACCGGAAGTTTAAATGACATATGGTTATGCATATTTAACGACACACTCAGCAAAGTTTTCTGTATCGCGGCGTCATTCTAGCGGGGGTATCAAGACTACCTGGAGAGGCCCATCGACATAACCCAAGTAATCATTGCTTGAAAACATTGTCATAAACCAACCTAAGCTAATTACAAACAAAAACAAATTAAAATCGCATATAACTTACGGATCATTAAATCCAGTATGTAACATTGTCCAATATATTCAAGTCAACGAAACAATGACTTAACAACATGTGACTCTATCAGCGATCTAATTCCCTTGTAGTGTTAGGGTTGTGGTGTTTAACGCCACTTTCAACAATAGTTCAGCTATAGTGTGGCTCGCTCGTAGACACATTTATATCAGACCTATGCAATTATTTTTCACTAAAACTCATAGAACAGATGAAATCTGATTGATTTATAAAGTAGAATTAACAGTCAGATCAAATGGTCTGTTTGATAGTAAAATTCAATCTACACTTTTGAATTTCTGCTGAATTATGTATATTGATAAACATATACAACGCTTTTTAAAATAAAATTCATAGCTCATGATGTACAGAGCTATAAGATCGGTCGGATTATGTTATATAACATAATACTGACTAAGAAAGAAATAACATGTACACATATATGACACAATATAACTGTATTGTTTTGTGCACTTGTTGTTGTTTCACAAACGTTTATTAACAAACATATATATATATAGCATACTTACTACATAATCCACATGTTAACGGGCAATACGTTTTAAACGTTGATGTACAAATATTAGGATCATTGCAGTTGACAAATGTGTTGTCGGCACATGTATTAGTTGTTACCTGTTGTGCTGAAAATAGGTTACGACATTATGCAATTATTGCCTGCACATAAGGTGAACATCACAATTGTTCACCCGAGGCCGGGTGTTGTTTTCCCCAAGGGCTTTAGCCCGATTGAAAACAACATCCCAAGGGTGAACAGTGCAGGCAATAATTGTTTTATTATACCGAAACTCTATTTACAATAATGTTGGATGCAATAAACACTTATTTGTGTGTTTTTATCTTGTGTTTTCATAAACTTCATATTTGTGTTTTTAACTTCCGGTCAAGATTGTAATTCCGGAATGCAAAAACGGATACATTTCCGGACAGACAAGGAACATAACATTTGTCGACCGGTGAACAACAGTCATGTTTCCCTGGGGTACCAATTTTGTTGAAACATCACTTTTATTTTATATATTATATATAATGTAAGGTATAATAATATTATTTATCCTTCATCATCTAAGTGTTGATTGATTGATGAAGTGTATATTGGGGACCGTCGTGGTCGTGATCGTACGGTAGTTGAATTTACAATTGAATTACCTGTGAAATCAATGCAAGTCATAACTAAAGTTGTGAGTTCGAACCACATAGATGGCAAGGTGTACTCGATACAACATTATATGAGAAAGTTTGTCTGACTTGCGACAGGTCGGGGATTTCCTCCGGGTACTCCGGTTTCATCCACCAACAAAACTGACCGCCACGATATAACTGAAATATTGTTGAAAGTGGTGTTAAACACCATAAGCTTAACATGACTTGAAGTGTATATTAAGTAAGCTATATTGATGACGAGAACAAGATTGCAAACAATAAAATATGTCGCTGAATTAGGCCTACGTCAAGCTAAGGACAAATGTGCTGATTGTAACAAGGTAAAGGGGGGGAGATAATGGGAAGTTGTTTTGCCTTAGAAATGGTCATCAACGACAACTACCAACAAACTGATACTTATTAATGACGAGTCGTGTATCTAATTCCTCACGCATACCAGGAGAACGACCGTTATAGAGTGTTTCTATGCCGCAGTGGAAAAACTAGGCCCTATTTATAAGCCTAATTTACCCAGGAATTAATTAAATAAAATTTTGTATATGACATGAAATACTATATCATTCTAAATAAAAGAAGTACTTTTTATGCTCGCCATAAATGTTGGCCATTAAAACATAAAGGATACCACAGATACAGATAGGTCTGCTTCATACATTGAACTACACCTCGAAATTGAGGGGCGGTTAAGAACGAAACTTTACGACAAAAGGGATGATTTCAATTTTCCCATTGTGAACTTTCCATCTATATGTAGCAACATTCCAGCAGCACCTGCATATGGATTATATATCTCTCAGTTGATACGATATTCCAGAACGTGTGGTTCCTATCAGGATTTCCTTGATATAGGGTTGATGTTAACAAGGAAGCTACTGAACCAAGGGTTCCTCTTGATTAAATTGAAGTCATCACTTCGAAAGTTTTACGGTCGCCACCATGACATGGTTGACCGTTATGGAATATATGTGTCACAAATGACCACGGATATATTTCATTTGTCGTAAGCACTTCCCAGTCCTTTCCTCATTCATGACTTATCACCGGGTTTGTAACTAGATTAACATGACAGGTGTCACTAGTGGAGCAGGAAATGCCTACCCTTCTGGAGCACCTGAGTTCACCCCGGTTTTTAGCGGGGTTCATGTTACTCGATCTTCAATTTACGGATTCTGATTACCCCTTTGGTATCTTCAAACTTTTCTATATAAAAAACAAAACTGGAAAATAAATATACATTTTAATGTGTAATTTCATTTGCATTAAATACATTAATATATGTTCTTCTACATCTATATAGCAGTTTTATATTCGTTTTTATTCATTGTTTCATAGATATCAATAGTAAAATTGAGCAAAAAATGTAATAAATATGAAAACATGCCCGAGAGAAAACGTTATATTAATACACACCAGATTACATGATTCTTACTTTTAATTATCTATAATTGAAATATAAAAGCATGCATTATAAATCGTGTCCATACCTGTATTACATGTTGCACCAGTATATCCTACATTACATGTACATTTATATCCAGTGGCAGAACTAGAACACGTACCACCATTACTACATGGACTAGAGGAGCAATCTGTAACATGAAAGCTTTAGAAAAACAGTGGTTTGATTTATGGTTTATGATCTATGATGTTTAACGCCACGTTCAATAATATTTCAGTTATATCGTGACTGTCAGATTTATTGGTGGAGGAAACCGGAGAAAACCACCGACCTGTCGCAAGTCACTGACAAACTTCATCACATAATGGTGTACCGAGTACACCTCGCCATGAACGGGGTTCTAACTCACAACTTTAGTGGTGATGTGCACTGATTACATATGCAGTTGTAAATCCAACTACCATATGATCACGACCACGACGGCCCCAGAAAAACAGTGGATAACAATAATCTCGTTTTGTCGAATTCGTAGGGACTGATGATAATTTATTTTGAGAGTAGTCAAACAATCAAAGCCAATTGTTTTAATTGAATTTGAAATAAACCATAATTGTCACTGTATTATAAACCATAACGTTAGAAAAGTCATATTATCGTATCTCTGGTTATCATTATTATTTATAGAGAAATGTGACTGTAATCTCCGTAAAATGTTGACAATTGCTATAACAATGCTAAATCGAGTACACATCTAAACATGCGGCAGTAGAAATCACTATCATGCGACAGAGGCGATGGAGGTCATACAATAATCACATTCATCCAGAAATGTTGATCAACTGTTTGATCATTTACATTGTGAGACTGAAAACACATTATCACAATTTACCTTCACAAATTTATGATTTTCCTAGAAGTAAGAGTTAGCCAACAAACCAAACATAGCGACAGTTTAAACGCCACCTAAACATAGCTTCAGTTTAAGCATAACGACAGTTCAAACATGGCAACAGTTTATGTATGGTGACAGATTAAACATAGTGACAGCTTAAACATAGCTTCAGTTTAGACATAACGATAGTTCAAACATGGCAACAGTTTATGTATGGTGACAGATTAAACATAGTGACAGCTTAAACATAGCATCAGTTTAAACGCCACTGATTGGCGAACAAACCAACCATAACGACAGTTTAACGCCACTGATTGGCAAACAAATCAAACATAGCGACAGCTTAAACGCCACTGCTTGCCACACACACCAACCATAGCGACAGTTTAACGCCACTGATTGGCAAGCAAACAAAACATAGCGGAGTGCATAGACGCCACTGATTGGCAAACAAACAAAACATAGCGGAGTGCTTAGACGCCACTGATTGGCAAACAAACCAAACATAGCGACAGCTTAAACGCCACTGATTGGCACACAAACCAACCATAGCGACAGTTTAACGCCACTGATTGGCAAGCAAACCAAACATAGCGGAGTGCATAGACGCCACTGATTGGCAAACAAACAAAACATAGCGGAGTGCATAGACGCCACTGATTGGCAAACAAACCAAACATAGCGACAGCTTAAACGCCACTGATTGGCACACAAACCAAACATAGTGGAGTGTTTAGACGCCACTGATTGGCAAACAAACCAAACACAGCGACAGCTTAAACGTCACTGATTGGCACACAAACAAAACATAGCGACAGTTTAAGCGCCATTGATTCCGTATAAACGCTCGTCACACCAAGAAGTCATGGTGACAGCGAAAATAAATATACATAAAATCGAAGGTGCAATCACGAATGGACAATCCAGAGGCACTGTCAACATTGGTTACACAAGACACAGGACGAAGACAAAGAAACAAAAGAATACAACACAAAAAAGTAAAAAGATGAACAACACGGACCCCACCAAACGCATAGGGTGAAACCAGGTGCTCGCGAAAGGTAAGTACTTCCTGCTTCTAATAAGACACCCGCTGTGTTACTCATATATCATTTCATCTTTACTACGAACCCTGTGTTGAGTAGCTTCCTTAATGGAAGCAACACTAGAAACAACATTTATCAAGGAAATCCTTATAGGAAAACAAGCTCTAGAATATCGTATCAACTGTCAACATTAGATGGTCTACGTCTTCAGTTACAGTCTTTTGGTTTACTATATGTAGATAGGGAAAGCGAACGTAACTTGTAAAGGTATCCGTTATTTGAGAAAAACAAATGACTGTGTATAATATTCCGAGGCAGTTGTTTCAATTTCAGTCGATATTTGCCCCTTTTTATCTTTTGGTTTTTAATTTTTGTTCTATATTTAGTATATTGTTTGGTCTTCCTATGCTTTTGTGTTGTCCTATTATGTATTTTTACGTTCTGGGTTCCGTGTGATTTGTGTTTGTTTGCCCATAGTAGTGTCCAATACATATTGTGTTGTGTTTTTGTTTTGTTTTTCTTCGTCTTTTGTACCCTATGTTGCCATTTTCTCTGGATTGCCTTTTTTGATTTCCCTTCGGTATTCTCTAACGTTCGTTGTCTAAAAACAAATATCATTTAGAATCATGGATTACTCATTGGAGATATATACTTACGATCTATAACTGAAAATAAAAACAAACATCGATAAGTTGTTACAAGTTATATGATAAACATATTTATTATGTGTTCATTGAGTAAGGGAGAGACTGTTTTTAAACACCAAATGAGGTTTTCTTTTCATTTTGTAAATGAAAACTTGTAACCCAGTTGTGATGTTGTGCCACTGTCTAGACATAATCGGTACAAGACAGATATGACGGGTGTTTTATGAGAGGCAGAAACTGATTATTCTTCGCGAACACCTGAGTTCACTCCCTATTTTTGGTGGGCTCCGTGTTGCTCATCTTTTTAGTTTTGTGTGTGTGTGTGGTGTTTTTTTTTGTTTTTTTTTGGTTTTTTTCTCGAATTCTTTCGGTGTCTTGTGCCCACTGTTGCCAGTGCCTCTGGATTGTCCAATTGCTCCTTCGGTTTTCTCTACCGTTTATTTGTTGGTATACTTGTGTATGTAATTGTATGTTTACTGGGTATATACATTGTTTGGGGTCGATCTCGTTCTATATTATGTCAAAGGGACAGATAATTTTTTGAAATATCAGATTTTCAGAGAAGAGCTGGAAGTTACCAAAGGGGTAATCATAATCCGTATATCGAAGAAGAATAGACAATACAATGGCCAAAATAAAAAGTATACATATAAAACTAAAGATCGAGTAACACGAACCCCACTAAAACTGGGGGTGAACACAGGTGCTCTGGAAGGGTAGGCAGTTCCTGCTCCACTAGTGACACCCGTCGTGTTAATCTAGTTGCAAACCCGGTGGTAAGTCATGAATGAGGAAAGGACCGGGAAGTGCTTACGACAAGTGGATCATATCCGTGGTCATTTGTGACACATATATTCCATAACGGTCAACCAAGTCATGGTGGCGACCGTAAAGCTTTCGAAGGGGTGACTTCAACTTAACTAAGAGGAACCCTTGGTTCAGTAGCTTCATTGCTAGCAGCAACCCTCTATCAAGGAAATCCCGATGGGAACCACAAGCTCTGGAATAGTGTATCAACTGAGAGATATATAATCCATATGCAGGTGTTGTTGGAATGTTGCTACATGTGAATGGAAAGTTTACAATGGGAAAATTTAAATCATCTCTTTTGTCTTAAAGTTTTGTTCTTAACCGCCCCTCACTGAGATGTCAAGGATCAGTTAAAGGCAAAGCTACAACAAATTCGAGTTATCCGATGTAAAAATTCCGAGACAACAAAGTCTGACTACTGACTATATCGAGAGATCTCTGAGATATCTTATTGACGTCTTTATTGAAATTTGAATAGAAACAGTTTTGTAAAACTTTTTTGAACTGTTTACTTTTCCGCTGAACATAAGTGGTTTTAATTACAGCGGCTGCCTGTGCCAAGCTGCCATCGAACCACACCTTTATGTTATCAGGTTTGTCAGTGACTTGTGGTAGGTCTATAACAGTCTTGAGTTTCCTCCACCAACAAAAACGAACCGTCATAATATCATTGAAATACTACTGAACTCACATAATCAAACAACAAAGGGCCGTTGTGTTCGTCATTTTATGGTAGTTGGAATTCCAACTACCTCAGCAATCAATTCCAATTACCACTAAAGTTGTGAGTTCGAATCTCGATCATGCGGGATGTACTCGATACAACATTATGTGATTAAGTTTGTCAGTGACTTGCGACAGGTCGGTGGTATTCTCTGGGTACTCCGATTTCTTCCACCAATAAAACTGACCTCCACGATATAACTGAAATATTGTTGAAAGTGTCGTTAAGCTTTAGAAACTAGAATACGTAACCTTAACCTAAGATAAACCAAACAAAATCAGTTTGTATTTTAATTTTTAATAGCTTATTGTTATTACAAAAACGATATATTTTCATATAAATCCAAATGCTAAATAATGCTGGATGTGTTTCTATGTATATCAAGAGACTCATATTAAAATACAATCAGTTGTTCGTCGGGATTTAGAGCAGGATGTCATTATTATAGACACTGGGCAGATATTCATAAGAAACTTTCCATAAACAGATTAAAAGGGGACATTCCATCATCGTTTATTATCACAGCTAATTTGAATGCATGCATTATAAATCGTGTCCATACCTGTATTACACGTAGCACCAATATATCCTGCATTACATGTACATGTATATCCACTGGCAGAACTAGAACATGTACCACCATTACTACATGGACTAGAGGAGCAATCTGTAACACGAAAGCTTAAGAAACTAGAAAATGTACCACCATTGTTACATGGACTAGAGGAGCAATCTGTAACATGAACGCTTTAGAACAACAACATGTACCACCATTATTACATAGGCTAGAGGAGCAATCTGTAACATGAACGCTTTAGAAACAACAACATGTACCACCATTATTACATAGGCTAGAGGAGCAATCTGTAACATGAACGCTTTAGAAACAACAACATGTACCACCATTATTACATAGGCTAGAGGAGCAATCTGTAACATGAACGCTTTAGAAACAACAACATGTACCACCATTATTACATAGGCTAGAGGAGCAATCTGTAACATGAACGCTTTAGAAACAACAACATGTACCACCATTATTACATAGGCTAGAGGAGCAATCTGTAACATGAACGCTTTAGGAAAACAGTGGATAATAATAATATACTCTATTCTCGATTGTCGAAGCTTGTCTGATGATAATTTATTTTGAGCGTACATGATGAAAGTTATCCCAGAAGCGCTTCGTACGCACTAAATTTGATATCTACGTTTTTACTACAATCAATGGGTCGATACCTCTGCTGGTAGACTAGAAGTCCCCGATGCTATCATCCGCCCAGTAGTCAGTGCTTCGACACTGACATGGTTTATTAGATGTATTCAATATTGAAATTTACAGTTCTTAAATAATGTAATTATTAATAAAACTAAGGTTCTCCTCCCTCAGGCATAGGTGACATTAGCTGATTTTGGCTATCCTATTTAGGCCCTTTGATTTCATTACTCCCAAAACGTTAAATTATTAGGCTTTCCACTTTTTCGATTTTGAGCGTATATGATGAAGGTTATTCCAGAAACGCGTCGTGCCCAATAAATTAGATATCTACGTTTTAATTACTATCACTTCTGCTGGTGTACTATTAGTCCACGAAGCTATCATTCGCTCAGTAGTCAGTGTTTCGCACTGACATGGTTCATTAGATATATTCAATATTGAAATTAACAGGTTTTATACAATGTATTTTTTATCAAAACTAAGGTATTTCCTCACTCAGGCATAGCTGATCTTAGCCGATGTTTGGCTATCCTATTTAGACCCTTTGATTTAATTGCTCACAAAACTTTTATATTATTTGGCTTTCCAAGCTTTCGATTTTGAACGTACCTGATGAAGATTATTCCAGAAACGCGTCGTGCGCCTTAAATTTGATATCTAAGTTTTTATTCATATAAAATATATTAATCAACCAAATGAAAAACGAAAAATACCACACTGTAGTGTGGCAAAATCGATATCTAAAATACTTAATACATGACCGCACACTTTCCTAGCTTGGTGCAGGGGTTATATTAGTCTTTTGGGACCAAACCTTTAAATAACCCGAAAGCTACTTCGTGACGAATCTAATTTTTACTGAGATATTCAGGAAAATGATTTACCAGAGTACAATAGGTGTACACACAATACATAGATGTTATGGTTTCTTTACAAACAAAATAGGAAGTCAATGACAAAAGGGTCTAGATTGTATTCAATTGATGTCAAATTTGAAATAATTAACATTGTATCTAGACATTGTCTTATGCACCATAATGTCGACAGAGTTATATGATTGAATATACGACATATAACAGCTTAGAGAGCAAAATTAGTAGCATACCCTGAGAACCCCTCCCACTTTTTTGACCTTCCATATTGCATCGACATTTTTTCTATTGTGGTCATCTATATATCATACATGTCTATTGTGATAATCTATATATCATACCTGTCTATCGCGATCATCTATCTATGATACAGTGAAGTATTTTGCGAATGAATGTTTTATACAAGTATATATGTACCATCTACACACGCTTAGACACATGTCTTATGTCTATCTCTAGATTTTCCTTACGAGACAAGGTAACACTTCGACTATTGAAGCTCCATTTTTATGGAGCGGATGTGGTCGAGTGGTCTAGGGCGCTGGACATATGGCTAAGCGAATGGTGCTGCAGTGTATCAATGGTGTGAGTTCAAATCCCGTCGAGGGAAGAACAAAAATTTGACAGTTCAAAAATCTAATTCTAACACTGTTTGGTTTAATAATTTTCAGACGTATATATATGTCTGAAAATTAAACCAAACAGTGTTAGAATTAGATTTTTGAGCTGTCAAATTTGTGTTCTTCCCTCGACGGGATCTGAACCCACACCATTGATACACTGCAGCACCATTTGCTTAGCCTTACGTCCAGCGCCCTAGACCACTCGACCATATATATTATATATAAACGTCTGAAAAAGTAGCCAACGTATGAACCTACGAGATGTCGGATCGGAAACAAGTGTAAACGATACTGTGCAAACAAACAAAAATGATAAATATATATATACATGTCTTATGTCTATCTCTAGATTTGCCTTACGAGACAAGGTAACACTACGATTATTGAAGCTCCTTTTTTAAGGAGCGGATGTAGTCGAGTGGTCTAGGGCGCTGGACGTAAGGCTAAGTGAATGGTGCCGCAGTGTATCAATAGTGCGAGTTCAAATCCCGTCGAGGGAAGAACAAAAATTTGACAGCTCAAAAATCTAATTCTAACATTGTTTGTATATATATATACGTCTGTAAATTACACCAAACAATGTTAGAATTAGATCTTATATATTACGGATTTAATTTATTACACAAATTTTTATTGGTTCTTCAACCCTGAATGTCAGCATATATTCGGAAAACAGACGAGGTATATATTTCAGTCCCCAAAAAAGATAAAAACATGGACGACAAAACATTACGCTTCACTGAATCAATGGCATAATACGGAATTATAAATGTAGTTTTACCAAATTAAATGCTGTTTTTATACTCAAAACGGCTGTATGAACAAAAAAAAATACTGTATATATATATATAATATTTCATCTTCGTACGATAGCTCTTAAGTTCAGCTGGTCAATGACATGTTCGGTCAATCCTACAAGTGGTCCGACATTTACCACGCATGTTTTATGTACTCCACTTAACAGTGGTCGCTAAGCCTTTGATATATCAGTGGACTCCACGACATTTCGTACCGACTGTCACTGCTTATTTGTACTGCAATCTTATTACGCTTGACAATCAAATGACAATATACTTACGCTTCGGATAATTCTTCACTGAAACAAAATAAACGTATAATGATGTAGGTAATTATTTGATCACATTGTTATTTCAGCTTGGACACATAAGAGCCCAGCCCCCACCTTTAAAATAGGAGTCATTTCTCCACTGAACAGTATGACCCTTGAAAAAGAGGCCCTAGCAGTGTGCAGAACGAATACAATACACAACACCAAGGGAAGGTACGTAATGCAAGTTTTGCGAAGTGTTCATCTTAATTGGTTATTGAAGGGCCATACAAAATTGCTATTATATTTTGAAAAGGGGTCTAAAAGGGGCCAAAATACGAAATGAATTGTGCTTTTGGTAGTATGTCGACATAGTTCCTCTATCAACGCTCATATTAAGTCCTACTGTAGTGGGGTCGTCGTGATTGTTATCGTATGGTAGTTTGATTTCAACTACCGATTCAATGAGTGCTTGTCACCACTAACAAATCCCGGGGTGATAAAGTTTGTAAGTGACTTGCTGTAGGTCGTTGGTTTTCTCCGGGTACTCCGGTTTCCGCCACCAGTAAAACTGACCACCACAATATAACCGAAATATTGTTGAATGTGGCGTTAAACACCATAACCACTAACCCTACTCAAATGGGCTACAGCTGAACATCTGTGTAAAAATGAATACAATACTGTTTCTTAAAATCTATTCTTTATAAACATAAACTATATATGAACATAATGTGAGCGATACAGGTGCAGGTGAACCTCTGGTTTAAACTTATGTTTATTATTGGTGATGATGGGCATGGAGTATCATGTAAATGGATTCATGGTAAATATTTGCTCAAAATAACGTGATCAATATAATTGTCTCACGAAGTCACATTCCCGTTCATCTTACCCCATTCCAGACTTGTCACCGAATTTATAACATCAGTAGCACGACGTTTGACAGACGTGTAGCATAAACTGATTCGCATGCCAGAGCAGCTGAGGTCATCACCTCTTATCAGTGGGGTTCGTGTTGCTTAATAGTTAGCTTCCTTTGATGTGTATTTGTGTACCATTTTTTGTCTGGGGGCCAATATATTGTTCGGCTTTCGATTTGTGGCCTCTGATTGACATACGTTTAATATGTTCAAGTGTATATTGAATTATTCAAATACAAAAATATTTCACTTACCAGCACAAAATCTACCACTAAAACCATGTGGACATACACACTTTGGTGAGAAGATTCCATACTTAAAGTATCCTCCATTACGACAGCATACGATCCGGGGTTTACCTTAGGACGTAATAACAACAAAATATGATAAATTAATATATGTAATTATAATTATCATATACTTACTCAAGATATGTTTAATTTTGCATATGTGATAAATTCGAAATGCAACAAGTCATATCTCCCAGGGGTGTAATAATCTGATCCGTATTACATGGGGGTGTAATAATGTGTGTCGTATTACATGGGGGGGTATGGATTTTTCAGAATGGTGGTCGGAAATTTTGCATGAAATCAAGTATTTAGTTTTTCACAATTATTCTTCTTTTTTGGAAAAAAAAAATTTCATCCGAAATTCACGTTTTCCGGTCCGATCAGTTTTCGTTATTAATGTATCGTTGTTTACTTCCGTCGTCTGTTACTGTCAAAATGGAATACGAAAGAAACATCATCTTGTGTTGTATAAGAAGTGTCACTGTGAGTATAAGGAGTATGTCTCTAAATACATATAATAAAAACGTAGATATATGACATTATTGCATCATATCCCAAATCACGCTACATTGTTTCTGGAAACGATCAGCTCTCACAAATATGAAGAAAGACGCATATGATAAATAGGTTATGATATGGCATTTTTCATATCACATGCCATATCGACCCTCGACCCATATTAGCCCTCGGCCCGAGGGTTGATATGGCATGTGATATGAAAAATGTCATATAATAATCTATAATTATTACATAGCGTTAAAATTATACTTTGGCAATATTGACTTCCACCCAGTACCACTTTTAGACCTGTGTAAACATGTTCTCGTGATTAATTTAGATGACTTATTGCTCACTTGATTCGAGCAGTAATTACATCAGACTATTAATTACTTTTGATAAGGTTGACACGATGATTTATCATTCCAGAAGAAATGACAATAACCTAGTCTAACGGCCGAGCTGATTATCACTTCTTGGATTGATAAATATCATGTCACTCGATATCAAAAGTCACCAATTAATTTATTAAATGACTTGAGCTCCGAAACGTTAATGTTAAAGGAGTGGCGATTTATTTTTTAGTCATTTGATAACACATAAGTCTTTGAGTGCAAGCATGCTGATTCGTACAATACTGTCACCAGGAGCAAATGAAATGTTCTAAAGATATTCTTACTATTTGGCTAATTACTTTCTAAAGTAAAAATGAATAAATAATTATGTAATCTCAAAATTCTGTATTAACGCCACACAAATATATATTGACCTATCAACATAGAAGAAATGAAGCATGACCCATTTACATAACAAATGCATCTACAGTAACGCTTGGCTCTGAGCCAACTGGTGAAACTTTATATGAACCTTGCGGTTAACTACGGGCGTAACCAATAGAACTAAGAAGAAAAAGACGTCATTTTCAATATAATAGTTTACAGTATATTAGCACAATTTAGTTGACTTATAAATTATTGTAACCACATCGATGGTGTAATGGTTATCGTGCTCGTCACGAGTGCGGTAGATCGTGAGATCGAGCCCCCATCGGGTCAAACAAAAGACTATGAACATTTCTGTGTTTGGCTTCTCCGCTAAGCACGCAGCATTAAGGAGCAAAGGGTAAAGACTTGTTGGCTGTGAATCAGGATAATGGATCCGAGGGTAGGCGCATATCTACCCGTGACTCGTTGTTTCAGTGAGCTAGCGCTGTAAAATTACAATTAAGCGTGTTGGTCTAGTACAAAGCGCATATCATTATCATCTCATCAAATGTATCTTCTTCGCGCCATGATATACTGGTAGCTGAAATGTTGTTCATTTGGAGTTAATCAGCAATCACTCACCCATACATTACTGTTAAAAAACTAAACAAATGATTACTTACAGACGCTTGCCAAAGGTTCTAAAATATAGAAATACAGTATCATATTCCAGTTTGAGAACTTCCTTGAATAAGTGTTACAAATAAATGAAGTTGAATACTTGCAGTCAAACCGATTAACATTGGTTTTGTCTTCTAGTATAAATTGCAGTTAACCGATTACCACTATCAACATATTAATGCTGAATAAATCTACGACACGCGAGATGCTAGTCATATTGTATATAATCTGATTAAATTATATGTCACATACGGCACTCCACATAACTACCTGACAACACACCTTTGGACATTACAGCCCGGTGAACTTTGGATTAACCAATGAAAACCTCATTTTCAAGAAAAGACAGAGAGAATGCCAAGTTCATTTTGAACTTAGGTTAACTCGAATTTTGTGAGATGTGAAAGAAGTTTAACATTAAAATAAGAATGTTAATATTTAATTACATTCACAAGACACGTTTCTGGAATAACGTACCTTCATCGGGAACGTACAAAATATTAGAAAGCCAAGTAATTTAATTCTTTTGGAGCACGTAACCCAAAGAGCATTCCCAGGTGGCGAAGAAGGGATGCCCTTTCAATGTCACATGGGGGTTTCAATACGGAAAGCCCGACCGTGGATCATAGTAGGTAACATGTTTGAAGAGGGTCTCGCTCCATGCACCTTAAAGAATCCTTTATAGATTTCGTAAAAGCCGCTACAAAAGGATTAAAATTCGTAGCCTCCGTTTTTCCCATTCCGCTCTCAATTCTGTATAGTTCGTATATATCTGAACTTTTTCACGTTTAGAATATGAACGAAACATGGACGTTTAGCTACCGACAATTAATTACATCACTATCAGGATACATACCCCAATGTCGTTTAGTATGCTGTATTTTACTATCTGCAATTGTGACAAAAGTGTTATTAAAATAATGATCCCATATTAGTACCCCATCAGTAAGGTAAAATGGCTTAAACCACATACCACATTTAAGGCCTACTATACTAATTTCAGGTACAAATATATATAAATAGATTTTACCAATTTGCACGAGAATGTTTTGGTTTTTTCCGTTTAAATGCCTGTTATCATGTGTAAAGTATGTCTTCACCAATGTAAATGAAAATGTATGCCCACCATTTTTGCAGATATTTTATGCGCTTCTTTCATAGGTGAGAAGAATCTAGGGACAGGAATAAACGATTATGTTAATGGCAAAAAATCGCATAATTAAAAACAATGCTATTTTTAATCATCCACATCCTTGCATGTTAAATTGTATGAGGAGAAAAAAAATCACATTTATTTGGCTGCTACGTGTTAACCTTACCACAGCAGTTGTTTAAGCATGTTAACCGTACCACAGCATTTGTTTAAACATATTAACCTTACCACAATTGTTGTTTAAACATGCTAACCTTACCACAGCAGTTGCTTAAACATGATAACCTTACTACAATAGTTGTTTAAACATATTAACCTTACCACAGCAGTTGCTTAAGCATGTTAACCTTACCACAACAGTTGTTTAAACATGTTAACCTTACCACAACAGTTGTTTAAACATGCTAACCTTACCACAACGGTTGTGTAAACATGTTAACCTTATCACAACAGTTGTTTAAACATGTTAACCTTACCACAACAGTTGTTTAAACATGTTAACCTTACCACAACAGTTGTTTAAACATGTTAACCTTACCACAACAGTTGTTTAAACATGTTAACCTTACCACAACAGTTGTTTAAACATGTTAACCTTACCACAACAGTTGTTTAAACATGTTAACCTTACCACAACAGTTGTTGAAACATGTTCCTTCTTTAAGTCTCACAAACATTGATTCATTACCCTGAAACAGAAAGATTAAAGGTAGGAGATGGTCAATATTACAAATGTTAAGAGGCATGAATGTAGATTGACATCAAGTGGGTACATAATGTGTACATTAAAGTCTTGACCATTTCTTGGATTTCACGTTAGTTTTTATATATACAGTAGTATACGGCTAACATATATACAATAGTAGAAATATTAGGTAGTATTAGTTATTAAGTCTCCCAAACAACGTTCGGAGACTTATTGTTTTTGTTCCGTTTCTTATTATTATTATTATTATTATTAAGTCTCCCAAACAAAGTTTGGGGGACGTATTGTTTTTGCTCCGTTTCTTATTAAGTCTCCAAACAACGTTTGGAGATTTATTGTTTTTGCTCCGTTTCTTATTATTATTATTATTATTATTATTATTATTCTTGTTCTTGTTATTCTCCTTTCTTTCCGTGCACCATGAACTTGTCCACGGCAGATCTCAGAAACTACAGGACAGAATTTCATGAAACTTGGTGGAGTTATAGATATATGTTTCTAGTTGATCCTAAAGTTTTCAGATTTGTGGTAAAGGGGGTCAAAGCCATATTTTTGGGGGTTCAAAGGGGGTGGGGGTTACTATAGAATCCTATGGGAAACTTGAAATTTCGTACATTAATGTTGATAACTTCTAACTGGATAATGATAGAGACATAAATTTTGACATAGTGATAGGTCACCATTAGAGGAGCAATTCTGCGTTTTCAAACTTTTCAAGATGTCTGCCATTTTCAAAATGGCTGCCAAAACACGGCATAAAAATGGGGGGTAAAAATTCAACATTGTCCGATATCATCAAAATTTGATATGTGGGTAGATAGTGTCAGTGGCCGGTTTGGGAGACTTCATAATCGTTAGATTATAATCATATCTTGTTATTATTATTATTATTCTCCTCCTTTCTTTCTTTCCGTGGCACATGAACTTGTCCACGGCAGATCTCAGGAACTACAGGACAGAATTTCATGAAACTTGGTGGAGTTATAGATATATGTTTCTAGTTGGTCCTAAAGTTTTCCGCTTTGTGGTAAAGGGGGTCAAAGGCATATTTTGAGGGGTTCAAAAGGGGTGGGGGTTACTATAGAATACTGTGGGAAAGTTGAAATTTCGTACATTAATGTTGATAACTTCTAAATGGATAATGATAGAGACATAAAATTTGACTTAGTGATAGGTCACCATTAGAGGAGCAATTCTGCGTTTTCAAACTTTTCAAGATGTCTGCCATTTTCAAAATGGCTGCCAAAACACGGCATAAAAATGGGGGGTAAAAATTCAACATTGTCCGATATCATCAAAATTTGATATGTGGGTAGATAGTGTCAGTGGCCGGATTGGGAGACTTCATAATCGTTAGATTATAATCATATCTTGTTATTATTATTATTCTCCTCCTTTCTTTCTTTCCGTGGCACATGAACTTGTCCACGGCAGATCTCAGGAACTACAGGACAGAATTTCATGAAACTTGGTGGAGTTATAGATATATGTTTCTAGTTGGTCCTAAAGTTTTCCTCTTTGTGGTAAAGGGGGTCAAAGGCATATTTTGAGGGGTTCAAAAGGGGTGGGGGTTACTATAGAATACTGTGGGAAAGTTGAAATTTCGTACATTAATGTTGATAACTTCTAAATGGATAATGATAGAGACATAAAATTTGACTTAGTGATAGGTCACCATTAGAGGAGCAATTCTGCGTTTTCAAAATTTTCGAGATCTCTGCCATTTTAAAAATGGCTGCCGAAACACGGCATAAAAAATGGGCGGTAAAAATTCAACATTGTCCGATATCATAAAAATTTGATATGTGGGTAGATAATGATGTCCCGAATTGATTCCCGACATTGAACATTTTCTACCGATCGCCATTTTCAAAATGGCCGCCACAATACCGCACAAATTCAACATTGTCCGATTTCAACGACATTTCATATGTGGGTAGATTATGATGTCCCGAATTTATTCCCGACATTGAAAAATTTCTAGCAGTGGCCATTTTCAAAATGGCTGCAAAAATTCAACATTGTCCAATATCCTCAAAATTTGATATGTGGGTAGATAATGATGTCCCGAATTGATTCCCGGCATTGAAAAATTTCTACCGGTCGCCATTTTCAAAATGGCCGCCACAATACCGCACAAATTCAACAATGTCCGATTTCAACGACATTTCATATGTAGGTAGATTATGATGTCCCGAATTGATTCCCGACATCGAAAAATTTCTACCGGTCTCCATTTTCAAAATGGCCGCCACAATACCGCAAATATTCATCATTGTTCGATTTCAAAGGTAGCTTTTGATTTATTTTTTAAACCTGTTGTCAGTGGCCGGTTTGGGAGATTTGAGACTTCATAATCGTTAGATTATAATCATATCTTGTTACTCATGTTTTAATTATCAGTTGACGAAAGTGACATCAATGTCGTGAACATATATCTGTATGCAGCCCCTCTGAATGTAGAGGCCGTCGTGGCCGAGATCATATGGTAGTTAGATATATAACTATATATGCAATCAGTTCCTATCACCACTAACGTTGTGAGTTCGAATCTCGCTCGGGCGAAATGTACTCGATACAAAATTATGTGATAAAGTATGTCAGTGACTAGCGGCAGGTTGATGGTTTTCTCCGGGTACTCCGATTTTCTTCACCAATAAAACTCACCACCACGATATAACTGAAATATTGTTGAACGTGGCGTGAAGCATCATGACCCTAACCCTCTGAATGTAAACTCGGCTGGTACTTATATCTCCTTACCTCTGGAGACGGTTTGTACACGTAACTCCTCCTACAATTTGTAAAGGGATTCTTTATAACTTTACATGCTTGATTATGCGGAAACATCAACGTCAATAATTTGAATTTAGTACGACATGCACCTCTCTGGTCCTTATCGTATGGTGGTTGACAATATTTACATATGCAACCATTGCACTGAGGTTTATGAGTTGGACATCCGCCTATGAAAAGTTGTATTTGATGGAATCGCCTGTGTCACCGGTTTTCTGTAGATACCAAGGTTTGCTCCTCCAAAAAGTGAGTGATACGTTATAACTTAAATGATGAAGGAAGTGGAATTAACCAATAATAAACTACGATACATGCTCGCTAACCGAGTATGGTTTACAATACCTCTATTCGTTTTTAGTAAGAAAAAAGATATCCCTGGCAAGTCATATAAATAAGCGTAAATGAAAGACCAGGTGACGACTAATGTGTCAGCGGCAATATTTTAGGTAGTTGTATACAGAAGCCACATACAGATTGCATATCTACACTGAACATAGTGAACATGGTACTAATCTGATTGAATTTCATTCGGTAGTTTCAGAGGAGTTCCGGATTTCCAGGATGTTAACATGAAGGCTGTATCATGAATTTTCACTTTAATCTGCAATTCATGCATGAATATAGGGGGTTGAAATCGTGCTCTCAGGGTGATATATGTTGCTGGGTCCTCCTATGGATTCCCTTTGGCGTTTGGACTCACAATAAACACCTATTGTGAAAAAGATTGGTTTGTTTTATGGTGTTTAACGCCACTTTCAACAATATTTCAGTTATATCATAGCGACCAGTTTTATTGGAGGAAACCGGAGTACACGGAGAAAACCACCAATCTGTCGCAAGTCACTAACAAACTTTATCACATAATGTTGTATCGAGTACATCTCGCCATGAACTCACAACGTTAGTGGTTAAAGGCATTGATTTCACAGGTAGTTGTAAATCGAACTACCATACATTCACAATCAAAACGGTTCCCGTTATTGTGACAAAGTTTACTTTAAGACCCGCGTCTTTGTTAATAACGAGTTGATCATTGCAGGTTGTAAATCTATATAATAGTCATAGGGAACCCATTCTTTGCATCTAAAATAAGCTGTCACCATGCAGACCATTGATACAGAAAAATAAATGCACACAAGGTGCTACACTGCACCCTGCAGAAATAAAAATGGTTGAAACCCGTCAGTTAGTTTAAATGGAGATGTAAATTGCGGATAATACGAACGGACGGACGGACGGACGAACAGAAAATAAAAACAATATATACGAGGATAAAGTAAAACATTAAATAAATTAATCTTTGTGTAATTGATAAGCTTATTTTACTTAACTAAGTCTTTCAAAATTGTACTACACAAATCGCTACCCTGCAGAATCGCTAATGATCGCTACCAATTGTACGCTATTCGCTACCCTGCGGACAAAATGACAATTTTGATTTTATTGAATTTCTTAAATATTCTTTACAATTATGCTTAACTTAAGATAGAATCGACGATTATTAAAATCTTAAGAACTAAATAGCATTCAAATTATTTTTAGAAATTGAAATACTAGCATATATCTATTTTTGTCTCCATCTTGATTGCTTTACTTGGAATAGCTACCCTGCGTATGAAAATCGCTACCCTTCACTTTATGATGTACAGTTTCCCTGTGTGTGATTAAGAGCACAATCTAAAAGGAAAGAAGGGCCCGGGTGGCTCAGTGAGTTAGGTAGGTGGATTACCTAACAACTCATACAAGCGGGAAGATATATTAAATCGGAAACATCATTTCAGAATCTGCTTGGGCTCTATTGGTAAGCAACGGACAAACAATAAATAAATAAATAAATAAATAAATAAATAAATAAATAAATAAATAAATAAATAAATATCTTGCTTTGTATTTCAGGGGAATGGTTTCAACCGATTTGCTATTACATGGTCGATTGGTGTCAATTTGTAATATTTGATATAATGCTGTCTCTCCTGATTATTTGATAACTACACATATATATACCTTTACTACACCAGTTTTAACATTGATCCATAGGTCCCCAGCAATGTCTTTTTTTATTCCTGTGAATTCGTACGATTCCATGTCTATGCTACATCCTGTTATATTGCCAGGTAATTTAATGTAATTAATACACTCCAACCTCTTATCGGGAGTAAACACACAGGGAGGTTTGACACAAAATACAACATTAACTACAATAACTGATGATATTATGAGGTAGTACATTGTCGTAGCTCACTGTAAAGAAAATAATAAAAATATATGACGAGTAAAATTGAAACGTCTTCCTGTGACTTATCGTTAATGAATTGTGACCGATAACGAGATCCATCAACTAACGAGATCCATCAACTTTTCGAGGGGGTTATGCTCCTTAATGAGTCATCGAACTCTTTCGGTAAAAACATACCAAACTACGAAAAGAACGTTTAAACAGTGATGCTCAGCAATTTTAACAATAGCAACAAAACAAGCAGTCACCTCTTATTTCAAATAACTGGAAATGAAAAACGTCACACCATATGACTTTGGAAATCCAGGTCCTGACTTGCGACAGGCACAACAATGTGGCGGGTATCATGTTCCAAACATTTATAATATTTTAGTATCTTCTGTATCTCTTGCAATATACGGTTTATTCTTATAACAATTTTACCTTGAATTCCACGTTAATCTTTTTTAAGGATAAACGATTAGAAGTTCAACTGCGAAAATCGTAGGTGCGTGTCACTTAACGTTGTTGCGTTTTGGCACATAATTTGTGTTCTTTTCGTACTTTTCAACATTAATACCTTGTCATACAAAAGTTTTAAATGTAGTAAGTGTATTTACATAACGTTAGAGAAAACCGAAGAGGCAATCCAGAATGGACAATCAAGAGACACTGGTCACATCGTGCTTATAGACGCAGGACGAAGACAAACAAAACACACTATCACGGCTGGTAATCGGCACAAGCAGAACAGTTGGTTCTGCAAAGAAATTCGTGAGGATAACTTCCGGTTTTGGTGGAGGAGAGTTCACGAAGACGCTTCGCAAGGTATGTACATGTCAAAAATTGAAATTTTCTTTTTTACTGCTCGAATATTGCAAAATCAGAGAATGCTATGCTGTGGCGAATGCTTTCACGATTAGAAACATGTATAGTTTATTCTTGTATATGAAGTGTAACTCTCGCAAAATCAATCGTCCCACGAAAAACATGACGAAAATTGTGACACTCTTACATTTCTAAGTTGTTCTTGACAAAGATGCAAGTTAAATTTTCAATATTTTTTCATCATGGGAGTCTAAATGTAATCGGGGATAAATTCCGATTCGTCAGAAGTAAATTGAAGTCTAGATAAATCTACAAGCTGTCAATTTTCTCGTTTTCCTGCTTGAGGAGATCGGTTCTGATAGAGCACATTGCGAATGCATGAGGAGATTTGCTAGTTTTGGTAGAACACATGTAATCCACTGTATAATCACAAATTTTGCATGCCTGTCTGGTAATAAATTCACGAACTGATGCCCTTCTTCCCGTTGGGTTTTTAAAAGTATAAAAGTAATATTTCATTGTTCATGGGCTGTCCAACTAGAAAGAAACATTTCATTTAAGGAATCAATTCATAATTGTAACTGCGGTTTCCCATGATTTAACTTGTCATTATTGATCATTTGTTGTTTGTGACAACTTCCATTGTGTATTGGATACACAAGATTAACTTCCCTTACATTGGAAAAAATTGAAAATGCACTAAGATAATTTTATAATCAAGAATATTTAAACTTAATGTGAATCATATCTTTATAATTTCTAATACAAATGATACACTCTAAATTAAATATCATACAGTTGAGAATAATATTAATTTGTGGTAAAGGAGTGGGTATGATAAGGGTAGATTTTGGCCCAATCTCAGAAACTGTTTATATAGATATAATATTAAACACAATCATTGAAAAGTAAGAAAAAAAATTTTTTTATGATTTCACTTTGTCCTTTGTTGCTTAGCAACGTAAACGGAGGAGGGTCCAAATAATCATTGGAAATTCAAATATGGTGGTTTTATTTTACATATATTGCATAGTCTTTTCGACAAAATGTTATGTTCTGTGTATGTACACTCTAAAAATAATATTCCAATTCTCTCTGGTAGCATATAGTATTTTTGTGTAGTTTTGTCACCCTAGCAACGGTTTTGTAAACATTAAATTAGCCTATATTATTGCAATTAATGGTTGAATTTTGACAACTACGATCTTTTGACTTGATATTTGATTAAGTGGTACATTTTTGTCAAGCTATACACACTACAAATGTCATTTCATATTTCAAAAATACATTTTGATATTTGTATTCATAGTTATGCCCCGTCCATAGCAACAGGTTTCCCTATGCACAGTATTTTCCTGTAGATCTTCATGGACCTTTTATGTAATCAAGAAAAAAAATTCTACAACAGCACCTTCGCAGATCTAGAGACATCTTATCATTTACTAACCAGTATATATTATAAGAATTCCTTAAACCTTACAATGTCCCTAATAACCAAATATTATCCCTAGCAACCGCAGAAACTCGTCAATGCTGAGCTCTGTAAATTGCTTTTTTTTAAATCTTTTTATAACCGAATGTTGATCTTTTTATTTTTTAAATCATGAGAGGAAATTATTCTCAGTAATTAGAATGTCAAAGGAACCAAGTCAACTGCATAACATGGTAAAGCAGCGCTACAGCGGCAAGAGAGGATGTAATCCATGTTGAATAATTAAGAAATAAATCATGGAAGCCAGAATGTGTTGGGAGTTTTAACATGGATTGGCGGATATTATACGTTATTAGTCTCGAGATGTTATATATCCCTTTAAAACGGGATATATAACATCTAGAGACTGATAACATTTTTATCTGAATGTTCCAGCATTAATAAGTATGTCCTTATTATAGGAAAAACATAAATACGTGTATCTTTGGACAAAGATCACAGAGAGCGATTATTGATTTTCTGTCATCTTGTGAAATGTGTGTCGTCTGCTGTGCACAATATAAATGGACAGCACATAGGTGAGAGCGATTATTGATTTTCTGTCACCGCACGGCTTCCCTGAAGTTTTAAAAGTACCCTTTTAGCCAATCAAAATTCTACTTGCAACGAGCACATCAGAGAATAGTATTTTATCCCGAGCCAGAAGCGAGGGATACAATTTAGTAATATCCGCCAATCCATGTTAAAACTCAAAACACATTCTGGCTTCCATGATTTATTTCGATTCTGATATGTCTAAGAGTACAACTACGGTGGTATACTTTGATTGGAAGACGGTAATTTATATTTACGGTATCTTCAAACTTTTTTTGTTGAGAAAAGTAAAACGTAATAGATTATATAAATAGAATGCTTGGTAATACTGTATTATCGGTCATGGCCCATTAAAGTAAAATCATACCACTAAAATTGCAAGTAATACTACACATTTAGCACTGACTCATAAACGATAGACTATATCAATGACATTCTTAGTAAGGATAACAAAAGGACCATTGTAAACAAAACACCGAATATGTAAATCAAACCTGACATCCGTGTACTATGTTAAAACATGCACGTTATATCGTTATATGTACTGTATTAGATGAATTATGAATTATCAAATATATTGTTTGTTTTTCCATACTTTATTGAAATAAGTAAGAATAAAATATTGATCTCACGATGTTGTTATCAGCAGTCATGTGTGCTAAACAATTACGCCACCGCAACGTTAATATTAAGTTTTATTAATTAACTTTGATTTATTAGCCTTTATATGATCAAATCTGTCAATACAATATAAAAACTTTCATTGTGCCAATACGGCAAAAACCAGTCCAATACTGATATTTTCCGTATTGGCCCAATTCCAGTCAGTCCAATAACAACTAGATCGGAATCCGCTAGACATTTCGACAATTGCAAGGAAAAATCCCGAGAGATATTGGACTGGTTAATTAATAAAGGTATCATTACATGATGTTTTTCATATTGGCCTAGTTAAAGGTCCTTGGTCTGCTGTATTGGCATTCGGCTGCGCCTCAGGCCAATACAGCAGGCCTCGGACCTATAACTAGGCCAATATGAAAAACATCACGTAATAATACTATAATATATAAATCAAATTTACGTTAATACAATTATTCATCGGGAATTCACTTTGCGAAAGAGCCAAATAAAATATATTTGTTAAAGAAAATAAAATAATAATAAAAAGTAAAGGGACTACTAAAAATAGAAAGTTCCGATGTGTTTGCATGTCCAATGAATTAATTTCTAAGATAATCTGACGTACTAATTTTCTTTTTGGTTGCTTGTTTTGTTTTCTGTACTTTCTTGTGAATTGTGGGGATAATATTAAAGTATACTTTAGTATAGTAACACATGAAATTCCACTGAGGGTTAGAAAAAAAACACGTCGGACTCAATGCACAATCAGGTCGGCAGTAAATCACCTCCAAAATTTATTTAACGTCAAAACTGTTTCATGAAAACTGTTCAAGTTTTACTCCCGTAGCAAAACAACTACGATAACCAACTTTATTTTGGATGAGATTAAAAGGTCGATTTCTATTTATGTATATTACGGATGAAAACGGTCAATAAAAAATGGCCGCTGACGAGAAATCGACCTTAAAATTATTTTTTTATTGCAGATTTCATACTCTCCACACTCGGGTACCAACACAAAAATTAAATGAGATATGTGTTTATGTATATTAAACATCATACTAAAATATGCCGTTGGTACCTGCTTATGACAGCCGGAACCTTTGAACCGTAATGAGAGCGGGAGGTTTGGCGCCTTAAAATCTGATTCAACCCACCATTTCTTTAGAAATGCCTGTACCAAGTCAGGGTCATTACGGTTTTCACAGTTCGGTAATTTTGTTATTACCTTTATTTTCTATACTGAAAGTTGACATTAAATACACATTTCTTGTTAGATTTCATATATTTTCACGAAACGATAGACTTTTCATTGACTAGTGTGACGTCATCGCACGTGCAAATATGGAAAATTGTTACCAAAATAGTAGTTGGGGTAAAGGTCTTATAAAATCAAGAAACAACGAAAGCTATACGTTTCATTTAAAATTTGTCAATTTTTTAGGCCAATTTCTGCCCTTATCATACCTACTCCTTTGACGACAGTGGGCAAATCAGTACTAAAATTTATGATAAACGGGACGACTTCAATTTTAAGATCATAAATTTTCCAAATATGTGCAGCAAAATAACAGCTTCTCCTGCATATGGTGTTTACATCTCGCAATTGATTCGTTATGCAAGGGCCAGTAGCAATTATTCTGATTTCCTGAAACGTCATCTTCATCTGAGAAACAGGCTACTGGACCAGGGCTATAAAAAGATTCGCCTTATTCGATCTCTTAAAAAGTTTATATTCCGATACCAAGATCTTGTCGAAATATATTCCGTCTCTGCAGAAAAGATTATAAACGATGGATTTTCATATAGTGAAAATGTATAAAGATAAGGTTTCAACAAAAATGTCAAAAATATTTTTTTTATCAATGTGTGACGTAAAAGTGTTTTTGACATTTGGCGCTGATTTGACAACTGTTTTACCTGTTTTGTTCAAGTATTGTTGTAAATACTGTTATAGTGACAGCCGGAAACTTTGAGCCGTAATGAAAGGGGGAGGTTTGGCGCTTTAAAATCTGATTCAACCCACCATTTCTTTAGAAATGCCTGTACCAAGTCAGGGTCATTACGGTTTTCACAGTTTTCCGGTTGTTGACTGATTTGTCTGTTTATATACTTATGAGTTTTGACTTTCCCTTTGTTAGATTGTTCGGAGTTCGGTAATTTTGTTATTACCCTTATTTTCTATTATGTAGTGTGTTATGTGTACACACTTGTAAATAAAAAAAAATCTCTGTTAGTAGTGGTTACAAGATGTAAAGCGTTTTACCGATTTTAAGGATATGTCCACAGTTTAATTGACATCTTGTGTTTAATTTATTCATGACTACTAGCACTAAATGAATGTTTATTTACGTTAGACCTATGTATGTGCTGAAATCATGTAATATTATAACTTGTGTAGATCTGCGGTGAAGTTTCCGTCGTCTTTAGTAAAAAGGTTGCGCCGAAGAGATGTGTAAACCCGTTTGAAAGGATATAAATATTTTGAAATTGAAAGAGATTTTTTTAAATAAACTTGGTGTCCTGATTGATGGGGATTTTAAATTTGGTGTACTGCTACTTGTTTTTGTTCGTTTCCTTGGCGGTGATACAGGCAATCTATATCGAAATGGGTTTTTGTATAGAGTCAATGTCAGTCCCCTTTTCCTCTTTCCCTTGAATCCTGGCATCTCCTGAAAGTGGACAGAGAATAGTTTATTTTGATTAGAGTATTTATCAGTTTTGTGTTTAAAAGTGTCAATTTAACAATTTTGCAGAAAACAATTAACAAATCTCCTCATGCATTCGCAATGTGCTCTATCAGAACCGATCTCCTCAAGCAGGAAAACGAGAAAATTGACAGCTTGTAGATTTATCTAGACTTCAATTTACTTCTGACGAATCGGAATTTATCCCCGATTACATTTAGACTCCCATGATGAAAAAATAATGAAAATTTAACTTGCATCTTTGTCAAGAACAACTTAGAAATGTAAGAGTGTCACAATTTTCGTCATGTTTTTCGTGGGACGATTGATTTTGCGAGAGTTACACTTCATATACAAGAATAAACTATACATGTTTCTAATCGTTAAAGCATTCGCCACAGCATAGCATTCTCTGATTTTGCAATATTCGAGCAGTAAAAAAGAAAATTTCAATTTTTGATATGTACATACCTTGCGAAGCGTCTTCGTGAACTCTCCTCCACCAAAACCGGAAGTTATCCTCACGAATTTCTTTGCAGAACCAACTGTTCTGCTTGTGCCGATTACCAGCCGTGCTATAGAAAGCTATCAATTACGTTTATTCCAATCTAAGAATTATTTCTTTACACCACACACTTGCTAATTTTTTCACATGTATGAATGTTTTACTATATGGTTGTTAAAAACTGTATGGAATTAATTGTGATCTATTGATGGTAATAAACAACGTTGATCGCATATTATTATATAGATAGGTGTGAATTATGGGGATTTATCCATGAAATAAATTCCGTTATTACATACTTAGTCCAAATAAAGGCATTTTTGTATGACCAATATGACCGGAAGTAAACTGTCCATATTTTCACACCCCGGGAAAATAACCGGTTATTGGATTACTACAAGCCCATATTGACTCAACTTCGTCTCAGGCCAATATGGGTGTCTCTTTTCTAGATGTCGGAAGTATGTAATAAATAGTTTAATACATGGGCATTTCCATATTGGCCTGGTTATCATCCCTCGACCCATATTGGCCCGAGACGGCGTCTCGGGCCAATATGGGGTTCTCGGGATGATAAACAGGCCAATATGGAAATGCCCATGTATTAATCTGTAAATATCTCACATGTGAAATATCAGTTTTTTTCCCGCCGGAACTACTTTTACACAACTATAAGTGTGGTGGTTACGTCCCTTGTGGTGTTACTAATTTACTAATTTAATAATTTAATAATACTATAATATCGATCAGGATGTAATACAATGTTATGGGAGACTTAATAGGAACAAGCAGAGTAACACAAGGAGTCTCTGAATTAAAACAATCAAATGTAGAATCTACCTTGCCAGTGATGCTTAAATAACGTTAGAATAAGCCGAGGGGGCAATCAAGAATGGATAATCCTGAGACACCGGCAACATTGGACATACAAGACATAGAACGTTGACAAACAAAACAAAAAACACAACCCTTAAAACTAATAAGATGAGTAACACGGATTCCATCATAAACCGGGCGTGAACCCCGCTGGTCACAAATGGTATGCAGTTTCTGTTTCTTTTAAAACGCCTCCTATCTTACTCATATTGTCAAGTCCGGTAAATATCTAATAGTGGATCAAAGTTGAAAGTCTGTGGTAAATTCAATTACGTTACAGTTGTTTTAAAACGTGTACCTTCCCATAGAAACAGCTTGTTATATGTTTGCAGAAGGCATGCACAACACAATGAAAAAGATGAATTTCTGTATGTTTTATGTAACATATCATTTTATCTGTACATTGTAATTACAGGTGGCAGGGCAAAATACAAACATTTATCTCTATCTTATGGATAAAATAATATAATGATAATATTTTACTAGTGTTTAGTTAATAAATAAGTGATTCGACACAGTAATGTACTAAAACTTACGGAGGCACCCTTCCTGTTAGTCCTCAATTAACACAGAGGTCACCTATAAGATAAGACTATTTGTAGAGATAACGCTGACTTTTATAATAAATCGTCTAATTTCAATCAGCTTAATAAAGATATCCTTCAAAATATGCAATGGACCCGTCAGGGTCGAGTTGATTATTTTTAAGAATCTACAAGTTGGAGTGTATTCTCTTACATAATACATTTCCATCTACAAATGTGTTTTCATTTTATATTTTTACACTTTTAATGTTCAGAAAGCTAAATAAGCCACAATTAAGAAGAATTAAACAATAAAATTGTATCGGCATTCGTGCTTTCGATTCTCGTTTATATTTAGATATGTCAAGGTCTTTCAATGAAAAGAATCGTTTATATTCAGATATTTCAAGGCCTTTCGAATGTCCCAAATGCTCACCTATGATCTTGTCTGATTTGTTATTACTTGCGGTCGGTTCGTTAGTTGTTTTTGTATTGCGAGAATACATTTTAAAAGTTCACGTACTCGTCAGTTCTGAACATAAATTATGCCAGAACTTAAATACTTGTATCGTTTCTTGTATATATTGATCAATTGCTTTTTTAAGCAAATTGTTGATATTTTTTCTAACAAAGATTACTATCAAGGGTCACCGTAGCTGATGGAAGTTTTGAAAGTCAAAGTAGACTTTAAAAAGCCCAGCAATGGTTCAACACACGAAAGTCCCAAAATAAGTAAAACAAGTTTTTAAGCCTAAAACAGTAAAAGGTTAAAGTTCATATATTCAAGAACAAAAGAATGAACTGTAGATTCTTAAAAATAATCCACTGTTCGAACAATAGTATGACGTCAGAGAAATGTATTATGAAGGGGAAACATTCCACTACAGATTAGAATTAAATACAGTTCTCCTTTAAAGTGGCATTATCTGCCAAAATCGTAATTTTTTGTTACGCATAAAAACTATCAGATATGATTGATGCCTTAATAAAACGTGTTTCTGTAACTTATAAATGTTATGAAATGTACGCGCATCAGCGAAAAAATGTGCAGCTGCTCGTGTTTTGAGATCGATCAAGAAATGGACACCATCTTATTAATTATCGGCATTGCTTACGGAGTTTGCCGAATCGTCATCAAATCAGTACAACAATGCACTTATTTCTTATTTTCTGTGAATCTGCTTTTAGTCGGCGTTAATTACGGACAAAGAACCATGCAAGTTTGCAGTTAATAAACGACAAAATACAAATTATTCGTTTTTACCTGTCACTAGTAAGATCATTTGCATATGGAGAAAGCGAGGTCAAATAATTTGCTTGCAAGGAAATAATAAATCGATGGTAATTTTCGTTCTCAAAAGGCGAAAAGTGGTACGATAAGCTGCTTAATGTGAAATATTTACCTTTATTTCATCATTTTAAAGCTATTTACCAATTTCCAAAACATATAATTGTTTTGGTCAAAATCGTAGCTAATGCCGCTTTGAATGACAACTTCAGTGTCATGAAGATTAAATATATCATGTATATGTAAGATTATAGCGTTTTTATAATAACGCTATTCGCCCGGTTATATATGAAGGTTGGTATTGTACTCGCATGTGGAAAACACCTGCATCATTTCATTAGAAAGGTTTGGACTCATAAGACTAGTTTAACCCCGCCACTTTTTATTGAAGTGCTTGTACCAAGCCAGGAAAGTGAGCAGTCATGCATTTGTGTGTTAAGGGTATCGATGTTACATCTTTCTACGATTTTTATTGGATTTTACAACTGTTCCGACAGTTTGGCATTTAAGTTTTTCATTTTATTATTTCAAATAAATAAACGAAATATCATATTTATCGATTCGCCGTCTTTTGAGTAGAAGAAAACATATATGGTTCAATTGACTTGTATACTCATATCCGGTACAAATATAAGGCCAGTTGTCATTGTTGATGATCACAATACAATTAGGCTATAAAAAATTTAATTTACAAAAATGGAAACAAAAAATAATCATTGGCAAAAATACTTTTCCCAGGAATTAATGTTCTAAACGATTTCACTATCATCCTATAATGATGTCTCCCTATTTCTTAGACAGAAAAGGAGCCAATGAACAACAAGGCACGGCATACATATGGTATCAGTTAATTCCATATATTGGTGATTTCATTTGATTTGATTTGATTTGATTTATTGTGTTTAACGCCACTTTCAGCAATATTTCAGCTATATCATGGCGACCAGTTTTAGTGGTGGGAGAAGCCGGTGTACCCGGAGAGAACCACCAACCATGGGCAAGCACTGGTAAACTTTATCACTTGCGGCTGCGAGTCGAGTGCACCCTTTTTTGTAATTTACAAAGCCGGGCGCGAACCCACGCCGTATTGGAGATAGGCTTGTACGAGTTGTTATGAAATCCAACTACCTAACTCAATGAGCCACCCGGGACCTTCCATATATTGGAGATACGACAATTATTGTATATGAATGGTAGTATACGTAGGCAAGCATGTCAAAATCAGACAAGGGGGTGGTATATATATTGGACCCGAAGTTATAGGAAGTGTGATTACAAGTCAACTGTCAGAAATCACTTGGACACATCAAAACATCGTTTCTTCCAATAAAAAAACACACAATTGACAAACAGGGTGGTCAAGAAAATTTAAATTTGCTTAAATTAAACAACCGCAATTTTTTTCTTCAAAATCGATGTTTAAGTCATTTTCAAAAATATGTTCTCCCTTCACATTTTTATAATATTTTACATGCATATAAAAAGATTTCGTCGCAGCTCCTGTGATTTCGCTATGTACACCGGTTTACTCCGCAAAAAAACCTCATCTGAGATACACCACGATAAATCTGAAACAACTATTCAAAATGATGTTTACATACCTATAACACACATATTACATGTAGAAATAATAATTTTATATGACATCAGAAGTTTGACGATACCAAATTGTAAACCGGAGGACGACAGATAAAGTAATGACTGAATGAATTAGAATAAGAGGATAAATAATGTTCTTCATAACACTAAACAGAAAAGTAAATATTGTACAAGACGAACCTCACAAAAAACGGGGGAGGGGGGGGGGGGGGGGGTGTATCGGTAAACTCAGTTGCTCATATGCTACTAAATTGTCACGCTAGAGAATTATAATTACATTGCAATAAAATAAAGTTATAAATATACATGCAAAGTCCACTTTTTGATCATTTTTTTTATCATGTACAACTAGTGTTATTAAATCATATGATATCTATATATAGTTAGTTCACTTCAGATGCTTAAGGAGACTAGAAGGTAAATTATAATTATTGTAATGAAAACTGACACTGGTCAGTATTAAAAAACCGTTCGAGAATACCGAAGGGGCAATCAAGAAAGGACAATCCAGAGAAACAGGCAACATAGGGTACTCAAGACGAAGACAAAACAAAGCACAACACAACACAATTCATGTTGGACACCGCCATACGTAAACAAACACAAACATAGGTGACATTAGCCGATTTTAACTGTCTTGTTTATGCACTTTGGTTTTCTTGCTCCCAAGGAATTCTACTTTATTTTTTGGCTTTCCTATCTTTTGTATTTAAGCGTACCTGATGAATGTTATTCCATAAACGCGTCGTGCTCACTAAGCTTGATATCTACGTTTGTATTATGTCATGGCTTTCTTTCGCTATTAAGAGTGATTGTGTTGAAGTAGAAGATTTTCCTTTTGTGAGTAGTCTAGGCCATACGTTCGGGTAATTTTTTCTCCATAGGGATAACGTTAAATTCGCCATTTTGATTGAGGAGGGAATTTTTGCGATTGTTAAATGCCAATAATTTTATCGTATTTGTAGGACATATATCATATATCTCTAAATATAATATTTTGAATGAGGAAGGAATTAACGACAAGGATCAAGTGATCATTTTAATGATATTTTTTTTTAAAACAATTCAGGTAATTTTTTCTCCATAGGGATAACGTTAAATCCGCCATTTTGATTGAGGAGGGAATTTTGGTCGTGATGTCATTTAATCTTTCATCTTCCAATTAATGTACCTACCTACCATTAAAATATATAATTTAAATTGTTAGCTAATTATTGAAATATGAAAGTAATAAATTAAGTTTTAATTATAATGATCGTAGATCTAGAAATAGGACAAATATCTATTTTTAGATAACTGCTTACCCGTGGATATTTTAATGATCGTAGATCTAGAAATAGGACAAATATCTGATTTTAGATAACTGCTTTTCTCCATAAAGATAACGTTAAATCCGCCATTTTGATTGAGGAGGGAATTTTGGTCGTGATGTCAGGTGCTCGTTTCAGATTTCACGCACTTATTATTTAACGGCGGGGAAACGGGGGTTTCTAGACGTCACTGTCAAAGGAAATGAGCACAGATTCAAAAGCTTGAACAAGTGGTAAAGTGTTAATCTTTAATCTTTTTGACATTCACTTCACTGAGTTTGGTACTGTTATGACAACTGTTTTACTTGTTTTGTTCAAGTATTGTTATAAATACTGTTATAGTGACAGCCGGAAACTTTGAGCCGTAATGAAAGGGGGAGATTTGGCGCTTTAAAATCTGATTCAACCCACCATTTCTTTAGAAATGCTTGTACCAAGTCAGGGTCATTACGGTTTTCACAGTTTTCCGGTTGTTGACTGATTTTTTCTGTTTTTTATACTTATGAGTTTTGACTTTCCCTTTGTAAGATTGCTCGGAGTTCGGTAATTTTGTTATTACCCTTATTTAATGTACCTACCTACCATTACAATATATGATTTAAATTGTTAGCTAACAAGTGTGGACACAGAAATGTGCTGTCCAAAAGGCAAGTGTGGATGTCAATATTTCATATTATTAACTTTAAAAAAAAAAATCATGGACACAGGGGTCCTGGTAAACTCAGTTGCTCATATGCTACTAAATTGTCACGCTAGAGAATTATAATTACATTGCAATAAAATAAAGTTATAAATATACATGCAAAGTCCACTTTTTGATCATTTTTTTTATCATGTACAACTAGTGTTATTAAATCATATGATATCTATATATAGTTAGTTCACTTCAGATGCTTAAGGAGACTAGAAGGTAAATTATAATTATTGTAATGAAAACTGACACTGGTCAGTATTAAAAAACCGTTAGAGAATACCGAAGGGGCAATCAAGAAAGGACAATCCAGAGAAACAGGCAACATAGGGTACTCAAGACGAAGAAAAACAAAACACAACACAACACAATTCATGTTGGACACCGCCATACGTAAACAAACACAAACATAGGTGACATTAGCCGATTTTAACTGTCTTGTTTATGCACTTTGGTTTTCTTGCTCCCAAGGAATTCTACATTATTTGGCTTTCCTATCTTTTGTATTTAAGCGTACCTGATGAATGTTATTCCAGAAACGCGTCGTGCTCACTAAGCTTGATATCTACGTTTGTATTATGTCATGGCTTTCTTTCGCTATTAAGAGTGATTGTGTTGAAGTAGAAGATTTTCCTTTTGTGAGTAGTCTAGGCCATACGTTCGGGTAATTTTTTCTCCATAGGGATAACGTTAAATTCGCCATTTTGATTGAGGAGGGAATTTTCGCGATTGTTAAATGCCAATAATTTTATCGTATTTGTAGGACATATATCATATATCTCTAAATATAATATTTTGAATGAGGAAGGAATTAACGACAAGGATCAAGTGATCATTTTAATGATATTTTTTTTTAAAACAATTCAGGTAATTTTTTCTCCATAGGGATAACGTTAAATCCGCCATTTTGATTGAGGAGGGAATTTTGGTCGTGATGTCATTTAATCTTTCATCTTCCAATTAATGTACCTACCTACCATTAAAATATATAATTTAAATTGTTAGCTAATTATTGAAATATGAAAGTAATAAATTAAGTTTTAATTATAATGATCGTAGATCTAGAAATAGGACAAATATCTATTTTTAGATAACTGCTTACCCGTGGATATTTTAATGATCGTAGATCTAGAAATAGGACAAATATCTAATTTTAGATAACTGCTTTTCTCCATAAAGATAACGTTAAATCCGCCATTTTGATTGAGGAGGGAATTTTGGTCGTGATGTCAGGTGCTTGTTTCAGATTTCACGCACTTATTATTTAACAGCGGGGAAATGGGGGTTTCTAGGCGTCAATGTCAAAGGAAATGAGCACAGATTCAAAAGCTTGAACAAGTGGTAAAGTGTTAATCTTTAATCTTTTTGACATTCACTTCACTGAGTTTGGTACTGTTATGACAACTGTTTTACTTGTTTTGTTCAAGTATTGTTATAAATACTGTTATAGTGACAGCCGGAAACTTTGAGCCGTAATGAAAGGGGGAGGTTCGGCGCTTTAAAATCTGATTCAACCCACCATTTCTTTAGAAATGCTTGTACCAAGTCAGGGTCATTACGGTTTTCACAGTTTTCCGGTTGTTGACTGATTTTTTCTGTTTTTTATACTTATGAGTTTTGACTTTCCCTTTGTAAGATTGCTCGGAGTTCGGTAATTTTGTTATTACCCTTATTTAATGTACCTACCTACCATTACAATATATGATTTAAATTGTTAGCTAACAAGTGTGGACACAGAAATGTGCTGTCCAAAAGGCAAGTGTGGATGTCAATATTTCATATTATTAACTTTAAAAAAAAAATCATGGACACAGGGTCCTAGATTTTTTTTAATAAAAGACTAATCCTGGATTAATATTTTTGCTTAAAGTCCGGTCTAGTGTTTTTATTTCAAATTTTCATCATAGCCCCCCTCCCCCTCCCAAGGGATATAAAATTGTATCATTAATAATAAATTAATAAATAATAAATTCAGATTTTCTATTTAAAATAAATCTCATTTACAAAACCATTGATATTTGTTCAATTTTCAACGCTGATTTAAGCTTTAGTCGCAACAAATTTTTATTTTTCTCTTTAAACTGTCGAAACACAACATTTATTTAACTGTAAAATTCACAAATAAAATTCACCCCCCCCCCCCCTTTTTTTCTCTGTTTAAATCAATGATCAACAATATTCCAGAATCAAACAAATGAATAAATATAAAAGATTTCTTTTACATGCATATTTTTAACATGCAGAGTCAGTGTGTTTTAAATCGGTCATCCAATCAGGACGCTCATTATTCTTGTCCAAGATAAAAATACATCGCTAAAGTAAATTTACCTGTGGTTTCAGAGTAGAAGATTTTTAGAAATCGAACATAAATTTCCCCACTTCAACTCGTAAATTTACATAGAAATCGGAGATATTTCGTCATAAAACTTCACACATGGTTTTGTCTATCATATTTCTTGAAGACAAACATAAAATGCGGCTTGTCTTACAAAAGATTTCTGCTTGCAGTTTAACCCACGATGTTAGCTCTTTAGAGGATGATAATATAAAATGTTATTGCATTTATCAATATTTTATGAGTATCAACAGTTTTTTTCAACACCGTATCTGTTTCTCGATACAGCCGCAACTTCAACTCGTACATTTACATAGAAATCGGAGATATTTCGTCATAAATCTTCACACATGGTTTTGTCTATCATATTTCTTGAACACAGGCATAAAATTGTATTGCATTTATCAATATTTTATGAGTATCAACAGTTTTTTTCAACACCGTATCTGTTTCTTGATACAGCCGCCCGATTACAGTGACCCGTGACCCAGATTAGCACGTTCGAGCAGTTTTTTCTAAATAATGTTGTTTAATGAAGACAAACATAATATTGTATCGCATTTATCAATATTTTATGAGTATCAACAGTTTTTTCAAGACCGTATCTGTTTCTCGATACAGCCGCCCGATTACAGTGACCCGTGACCCAGATTATCACATCCCAGCAGTTTTTATTAATAAGGTTGTTTAACTAATCCTGGATTATTATTTTTGCTTAAAATTCGGTCCTGTGTTTTTATTTCAAATTTTCATCATAGCCCCCCTCCCCCTCCCCTCCCAAGGGATATAAAATTGTATCATTAATAATAAATTAATAAATAATAAATTCAGATTTTCTATTTAAAATAAATCTCATCTACAAAACCACTGATATTTGTTCAATTTTTAATGCTGATTTAAGCTTTAGTCGCAACAAATTTTTATTTTTCTCTTCAAACTGTCGAAACATAACATTTATTTAACTGTAAAATTCACAAATAAAATTCACCCCCCCCCCCTTTTTTTTTTCCTGTTTAAATCAATGATCAACAATATTCCAGAATCAAACAAATGAATAAATATAACAGATTTCTTTTACATGCATCTTTTTGCCATGCAGAGTCAGTGTGTTTTAAATCGGTCATCCAATCAGGACGCTCAATATTCTTGTCCAAGATAAAAATACATCGCTAAAGTAAATTTACCTGTGGTTTCAGAGTAGAAGATGTTTAGAAATCGAACATAAATTTCCCCACTTCAACTCGTAAATTTACATAGAAATCGTAGATATTTCGTTATAAAACTTCACACATGGTTTTGTCTATCATATTTCTTGAAGACAAGCATACAATTTTATAGCATTTATCAATATTTTATGAGTATCAACAGTTTTTTCAAGACCGCATCTGTTTCTCGATACAGCCGCCCGATTACAGTGACCCGTGACCCAGATTAGCATATCCCAGCTGTTTTTATTAATAAGGTTGTTTAACTAATCCTGGATTATTATTTTTGCTTTAAATCCGGTCCTGTGTTTTTATTTCAAATTTTCATCATAGCCCCCCTCCCCCTCCCCCTCCCAAGGGATGTAAAATTGTATCATTAATAATAAATTAATAAATAATAAATTCAGATTTTCTATTTAAAATAAATCTCATTTACAAAACCACTGATATTTGTTCAATTTTTAACGCTGATTTAAGCTTTAGTCGCAACAAATTTTTATTTTTCTCTTTAAACTGTCGAAACATAACATTTATTTAACTGTAAAATTCACAATTAAAATTCACCCCCCCCCCCTTTTTTCCCCTGTTTAAATCAATGATCAACAATATTCCAGAATCAAACAAATGAATAAATATAACAGATTTCTTTTACATGCATCTTTTTACCATGCAGAATCAGTGTGTTTTAAATCGGTCATCCAATCAGGACGCTCATTATTCTTGTCCAAGATAAAAATACATCGCTAAAGTAAATTTACCTGTGGTTTCAGAGTAGAAGATGTTTAGAAATCGAACATAAATTTCCCCACTTCAACTCGTAAATTTACATAGAAATCGTAGATATTTCGTTATAAAACTTCACACATGGTTTTGTCTATCATATTTCTTGAAGACAAGCATACAATTTTATAGCATTTATCAATATTTTATGAGTATCAACAGTTTTTCAAGACCGCATCTGTTTCTCGATACAGCCGCCCGATTACAGTGACCCGTGACCCAGATTAGCATATCCCAGCAGTTTTTATTAATAAGGTTGTTTAACTAATCCTGGATTATTATTTTTGCTTTAAATCCGGTCCTGTGTTTTTATTTCAAATTTTCATCATAGCCCCCCTCCCCCTCCCCCTCCCAAGGGATGTAAAATTGTATCATTAATAATAAATTAATAAATAATAAATTCAGATTTTCTATTTAAAATAAATCTCATTTACAAAACCACTGATATTTGTTCAATTTTTAACGCTGATTTAAGCTTTAGTCGCAACAAATTTTATTTTTCTCTTTGAACTGTCGAAACATAACATTTATTTAACTGTAAAATTCACAAATAAAATCAACCCCCCCCCCTTTTTTTCCCTGTTTAAATCAATGATCAACAATATTCCAGAATCAAACAAATGAATAAATATAACAGATTTCTTTTACATGCATCTTTTTACCATGCAGAGTCAGTGTGCTTTAAATCGGTCATCCAATCAGGACGCTCATTATTCTTGTCCAAGATAAAAATACATCGCTAAAGTAAATTTACCTGTGGTTTCAGAGTAGAAGATTTTTAGAAATCGAACATAAATTTCCCCACTTCAACTCGTAAATTTACATAGAAATCGGAGATATTTCGTCATAAAACTTCACACATGGTTTTGTCTATCATATTTCTTGAAGACAAGCATAAAATTTTATTACATTTATCAATATTTTATGAGTATCAACAGTTTTATCAACACCGTATCTGTTTCTCGATACAGCCACCCGATTACAGTGACCCGTGACCTAGATTAGCACGTTCGAGCAGTTTTTTCTAAATAAGGTTGTTTAATGAAGACAAACATAAAATTTTATAGCATTTATCAATATTTTATGAGTATCAACAGTTTTTTCAAGACCGTATCTGTTTCTCGATACAGCCGCCCGATTACAGTGACCCGTGACCCAGATTATCACATCCCAGCAGTTTTTATTAATAAAGTTGTTTAACTAATCCTGGATTGTTATTTTTGCTTAAAATTCGGTCCTGTGTTTTTATTTCAAATTTTCATCATAGCCCACCTCCCCCTCCCCTCCCAAGGGATATAAAATTGTATCATCAATAATAAATTAATAAATAATAAATTCAGATTTTCTATTTAAAATAAATCTCATTTACAAAACCACTGATATTTGTTCAATTTTTAACGCTTATTTAAGCTTTAGTCGCAACAAATTTTTATTTTTCTCTTTAAACTGTCGAAACATAACATTTATTTAACTGTAAAATTCACAAATAAAATTCACCCCCCCCTTTTTTTTCCCCTGTTTAAATCAATGATCAACAATATTCCAGAATCAAACAAATGAATAAATATAACAGATTTCTTTTACATGCATCTTTTTACCATGCAGAGTCAGTGTGTTTTAAATCGGTCATCCAATCAGGACGCTCATTATTCTTGTCCAAGATAAAAATACATCGCTAAAGTAAATTTACCTGTGGTTTCAGAGTAGAAGATTTTTAGAAATCGAACATAAATTTCCCCACTTCAACTCGTAAATTTACATAGAAATCGTAGATATTTCGTCATAAAACTTCACACATGGTTTTGTCTATCATATTTCTTGAAGACAAGCATAAAATTTTATTGCATTTATCAATATTTTATGAGTATCAACAGTTTTTTCAACACCGTATCTGTTTCTCGATACAGCCACCCGATTACAGTGACCCGTGACCCAGATTAGCACGTTCGAGCAGTTTTTTTCTAAATAAGGTTGTTTAATGAAGACAAACATAAAATTATATAGCATTTATCAATATTTTATGAGTATCAACAGTTTTTTCAAGACCGTATCTGTTTCTCGATACAGCCGCCCGATTACAGTGACCCGTGACCCAGATTAGCACATCCCAGCAGTTTTTATTAATAAGGTTGTTTAACTAATCCTGGATTATTATTTTTGCTTAAAATCCGGTGTTTTTATTTCAAATTTTCATCATAGCCCCCCTCCCCCCCCCCCCTCCCAAGGGATGTAAAATTGTATCATTAATAATAAATTAATAAATAATAAATTCAGATTTTCTATTTAAAATAAATCTCATTTACAAAACCACTGATATTTGTTCAATTTTTAACGCTGATTTAAGCTTTAGTCGCAACAAAATTTTATTTTTCTCTTTGAACTGTCGAAACATAACATTTATTTAACTGTAAAATTCACAAATAAAATCAACCCCCCCCCTTTTTTTCCCTGTTTAAATCAATGATCAACAATATTCCTGAATCAAACAAATGAATAAATATAACAGATTTCTTTTACATGCATCTTTTTACCATGCAGAGTCAGTGTGCTTTAAATCGGTCATCCAATCAGGACGCTCATTATTCTTGTCCAAGATAAAAATACATCGCTAAAGTAAATTTACCTGTGGTTTCAGAGTAGAAGATTTTTAGAAATCGAACATAAATTTCCCCACTTCAACTCGTAAATTTACATAGAAATCGGAGATATTTCGTCATAAAACTTCACACATGGTTTTGTCTATCATATTTCTTGAAGACAAACATAAAATGCGCTTGCCTTACAAAAGATTTCTGCTTGCAGCTTAACCCACGATGTTAGCTCTTTAGAGGATGATAATATCAAATGTTATTGCATTTATCAATATTTTATGAGTATCAACAGTTTTTTTCAACACCGTATCTGTTTCTCGATACAGCCGCAACTTCAACTCGTAAATTTACATAGAAATCGTAGATATTTCGTCATAAAACTTCACACATGGTTTTGTCTATCATATTTCTTGAAGACAAGCATAACATTTTATAGCATTTATCAATATTTTATGAGTATCAACAGTTTTTTCAAGACCGCATCTGTTTCTCGATACAGCCGCCCGATTACAGTGACCCGTGACCCAGATTAGCACATCCCAGCAGTTTTTATTAATAAGGTTGTTTAACTAATCCTGGATTATTATTTTTGCTTAAAATCCGGTCCTGTGTTTTTATTTCAAATTTTCATCATAGCCCCCCTCCCCCTCCCCCTCCCCCTCCCAAGGGATGTAAAATTGTATCATTAATAATAAATTAATAAATAATAAATTCAGATTTTCTATTTAAAATAAATCTCATTTACAAAACCACTGATATTTGTTCAATTTTTAACGCTGATTTAAGCTTTAGTCGCAACAAATTTTTATTTTTCTCTTTAAACTGTCGAAACATAACATTTATTTAATTGTAAAATTCACAAATAAAATTCACCCCCCCCCCTTTTTTTTTCCCCTGTTTAAATCAATGATCAACAATATTCCAGAATCAAACAAATGAATAAATATAACAGATTTCTTTTACATGCATCTTTTTACCATGCAGAGTCAGTGTGTTTTAAATCGGTCATCCAATCAGGACGCTCATTATTCTTGTCCAAGATAAAAATACATCGCTAAAGTAAATTTACCTGTGGTTTCAGAGTAGAAGATGTTTAGAAATCGAACATAAATTTCCCCACTTCAACTCGTAAATTTACATAGAAATCGTAGATATTTCGTCATAAAACTTCACACATGGTTTTGTCTATCATATTTCTTGAAGACAAGCATAAAATTTTATTGCATTTATCAATATTTTATGAGTATCAACAGTTTTTTCAACACCGTATCTGTTTCTCGAAACAGCCACCCGATTACAGTGACCCGTGACCCAGATTAGCACGTTCGAGCAGTTTTTTTCTAAATAAGGTTGTTTAATGAAGACAAACATAAAATGTTATAGCATTTATCAATATTTTATGAGTATCAACAGTTTTTTCAAGACCGTATCTGTTTCTCGATACAGCCGCCCGATTACAGTGACCCGTGACCCAGATTAGCACATCCCAGCAGTTTTTATTAATAAGGTTGTTTAACTAATCCTGGATTATTATTTTTGCTTAAAATCCGGTCTTGTGTTTTTATTTCAAATTTTCATCATAGCCCCCCCCCCCCTCCCAAGGGATGTAAAATTGTATCATTAATAATAAATTAATAAATAATAAATTCAGATTTTCTATTTAAAATAAATCTCATTTACAAAACCACTGATATTTGTTCAATTTTTAACGCTGATTTAAGCTTTAGTCGCAACAAATTTTTATTTTTCTCTTTAAACTGTCGAAACATAACATTTATTTAACTGTAAAATTCACAAATAAAATTCACCCCCCCCCCCCTTTTTTTCCCTGTTTAAATCAATGATCAACAATATTCTTGAATCAAACAAATGAATAAATATAACAGATTTCTTTTACATGCATCTTTTTACCATGCAGAGTCAGTGTGCTTTAAATCGGTCATCCAATCAGGACGCTCATTATTCTTGTCCAAGATAAAAATACATCGCTAAAGTAAATTTACCTGTGGTTTCAGAGTAGAAGATTTTTAGAAATCGAACATAAATTTCCCCACTTCAACTCGTAAATTTACATAGAAATCGGAGATATTTCGTCATAAAACTTCACACATGGTTTTGTCTATCATATTTCTTGAAGACAAACATAAAATGCGGCTTGCCTTACAAAAGATTTCTGCTTGCAGCTTAACCCACGATGTTAACTCTTTAGAGGATGATAATATCAAATGTTATTGCATTTATCAATATTTTATGAGTATCAACAGTTTTTTTCAACACCGTATCTGTTTCTCGATACAGCCGCAACTTCAACTCGTAAATTTACATAGAAATCGTAGATATTTCGTCATAAAACTTCACACATGGTTTTGTCTATCATATTTCTTGAAGACAAGCATAACATTTTATTACATTTATCAATATTTTATGAGTATCAACAGTTTTTTCAAGACCGTATCTGTTTCTCGATACAGCCGCCCGATTACAGTGACCCGTTGTCCAGATTAGCACGTTCGAGCAGTTTTTTTTCTAAATAAGGTTGTTTAATGAAGACAAACATAAAATTTTATAGCATTTATCAATATTGTATGAGTATCAACAGTTTTTTCAAGACCGTATCTGTTTCTCGATACAGCCGCCCGATTACAGTGACCCGTGACCCAGATTAGCACATCCCAGCAGTTTTTATTAATAAGGTTGTTTAACTAATCCTGGATTATTATTTTTGCTTAAAATCCGGTGTTTTTATTTCAAATTTTCATCATAGCCCCCCTCCCCCTCCCCCTCCCAAGGGATGTAAAATTGTATCATTAATAATAAATTAATAAATAATAAATTCAGATTTTCTATTTAAAATAAATCTCATTTACAAAACCACTGATATTTGTTCAATTTTTAACGCTGATTTAAGCTTTAGTCGCAACAAATTTTATTTTTCTCTTTGAACTGTCGAAACATAACATTTATTTAACTGTAAAATTCACAAATAAAATCAACCCCCCCCCCTTTTTTTCCCTGTTTAAATCAATGATCAACAATATTCCTGAATCAAACAAATGAATAAATATAACAGATTTCTTTTACATGCATCTTTTTACCATGCAGAGTCAGTGTGCTTTAAATCGGTCATCCAATCAGGACGCTCATTATTCTTGTCCAAGATAAAAATACATCGCTAAAGTAAATTTACCTGTGGTTTCAGAGTAGAAGATTTTTAGAAATCGAACATAAATTTCCCCACTTCAACTCGTAAATTTACATAGAAATCGGAGATATTTCGTCATAAAACTTCACACATGGTTTTGTCTATCATATTTCTTGAAGACAAACATAAAATGCGGCTTGCCTTACAAAAGATTTCTGCTTGCAGCTTAACCCACGATGTTAGCTCTTTAGAGGATGATAATATAAAATGTTATTGCATTTATCAATATTTTATGAGTATCAACAGTTTTTTTCAACACCGTATCTGTTTCTCGATACAGCCGCAACTTCAACTCGTAAATTTACATAGAAATCGTAGATATTTCGTCATAAATCTTCACACATGGTTTTGTCTATCATATTTCTTGAAGACAAGCATAACATTTTATTACATTTATCAATATTTTATGAGTATCAACAGTTTTTTTCAACACCGTATCTGTTTCTCGATACAGCCGCCCGATTACAGTGACCCGTGGTCCAGATTAGCACGTTCGAGCAGTTTTTTTTCTAAATAAGGTTGTTTAATGAAGACAAACATAAAATTTTATAGCATTTATCAATATTTTATGAGTATCAACAGTTTTTTCAAGACCGTATCTGTTTCTCGATACAGCCGCCCGATTACAGTGACCCGTGACCCAGATTAGCACATCCCAGCAGTTTTTATTAATAAGGTTGTTTAACTAATCCTGGATTATTATTTTTGCTTAAAATCCGGTGTTTTTATTTCAAATTTTCATCATAGCCCCCCTCCCCCTCCCCCTCCCCCTCCCAAGGGATGTAAAATTGTATCATTAATAATAAATTAATAAATAATAAATTCAGATTTTCTATTTAAAATAAATCTCATTTACAAAACCACTGATATTTGTTCAATTTTTAACGCTGATTTAAGCTTTAGTCGCAACAAATTTTATTTTTCTCTTTGAACTGTCGAAACATAACATTTATTTAACTGTAAAATTCACAAATAAAATCAACCCCCCCCCCTTTTTTTCCCTGTTTAAATCAATGATCAACAATATTCCTGAATCAAACAAAAGAATAAATATAACAGATTTCTTTTACATGCATCTTTTTACCATGCAGAGTCAGTGTGCTTTAAATCGGTCATCCAATCAGGACGCTCATTATTCTTGTCCAAGATAAAAATACATCGCTAAAGTAAATTTACCTGTGGTTTCAGAGTAGAAGATTTTTAGAAATCGAACATAAATTTCCCCACTTCAACTCGTAAATTTACATAGAAATCGGAGATATTTCGTCATAAAACTTCACACATGGTTTTGTCTATCATATTTCTTGAAGACAAACATAAAATGCGGCTTGCCTTACAAAAGATTTCTGCTTGCAGCATAACCCACGATGTTAGCTCTTTAGAGGATGATAATATCAAATGTTATTGCATTTATCAATATTTTATGAGTATCAACAGTTTTTTTCAACACCGTATCTGTTTCTCGATACAGCCGCAACTTCAACTCGTAAATTTACATAGAAATCGTAGATATTTCGTCATAAAACTTCACACATGGTTTTGTCTATCATATTTCTTGAAGACAAGCATAAAATTTTATTACATTTATCAATATTTTATGAGTATCAACAGTTTTTTTCAACACCGTATCTGTTTCTCGATACAGCCGCCCGATTACAGTGACCCGTGGTCCAGATTAGCACGTTCGAGCAGTTTTTTTTCTAAATAAGGTTGTTTAATGAAGACAAACATAAAATTTTATAGCATTTATCAATATTTTATGAGTATCAACAGTTTTTTCAAGACCGTATCTGTTTCTCGATACAGCCGCCCGATTACAGTGACCCGTGACCCAGATTAGCACATCCCAGCAGTTTTTATTAATAAGGTTGTTTAACTAATCCTGGATTAATATTTTTACTTAAAATCCGGTCGTGTGTTTTTATTTCAAATTTTTATCATAGCCCCCCTCCCCCTCCCCCTCCCCCTCCCCCTCCCAAGGGATGTAAAATTGTATCATTAATAATAAATTAATAAATAATAAATTCAGATTTTCTATTTAAAATAAATCTCATTTACAAAACCACTGATATTTGTTCAATTTTTAACGCTGATTTAAGCTTTAGTCGCAACAAATTTTTATTTTTCTCTTTAAACTGTCGAAACATAACATTTATTTAACTGTAAAATTCACAAATAAAATTCCCCCCCCCCCTTTTTTTTCCCCTGTTTAAATCAATGATCAACAATATTCCAGAATCAAACAAATGAATAAATATAACAGATTTCTTTTACATGCATCTTTTTACCATGCAGAGTCAGTGTGTTTTAAATCGGTCATCCAATCAGGACGCTCATTATTCTTGTCCAAGATAAAAATACATCGCTAAAGTAAATTTACCTGTGGTTTCAGAGTAGAAGATTTTTAGAAATCGAACATAAATTTCCCCACTTCAACTCGTAAATTTACATAGAATTCGGAGATATTTCGTCATAAAACTTCACACATGGTTTTGTCTATCATATTTCATGAAGACAAACATAAAGTTTTATTGCATTTATCAATATTTTATGAGTATCAACAGTTTTTTTCAACACCGTATCTGTTTCTCGATACAGCCGCAACTTCAACTCGTAAATTTACATAGAAATCGTAGATATTTCGTCATAAAACTTCACACATGGTTTTGTCTATCATATTTCTTGAGGACAAGCATAAACTTTTATTGCATTTATCAATATTTTATGAGTATCAACAGTTTTTTCAACACGTATCTGTTTCTCGATACAGCCGCCCGATTACAGTGACCCGTGACCTAGATTAGCACATCCCAGCAGTTTTTTTATTAATAAGGTTGTTTAATAATTATTGAAATATGAAAGTAATAAATTAAGTTTTAATTATAATGATCGTAGATCTAGAAATAGGACAAATATCTATTTTTAGATAACTGTTTACCTGTGGATTTACCTGTATTACGTGGACCAAATATTCTTAAATTTAAATAAATCATGTGTGCTTATCAAAAACAAAATTTAGAAAAATGATATAAATTTATACGAAATATAAATAAATCTTTAGTTCTCTAGGCTGTCTCACACCACATGTCTCTGTTGTATATACTGTATATATGTTTATATCTATTTTGCATTTGTTATTGTATATTTATGTCTTCTCTGTACCGTTGTATATGGTTTATGAGAAATAAAGATGATTGATTGAATTGTAAACATACTAATGTTGTGTATAGTACACAAATATGTTTAGGTATCATACCTATGGAGAAAAAAATCCACAGTAACCAGTTATCTAAAAATAGATATTTGTTCTATTTCTAGATCTAGAAGCAGTTGTGAAAAATTATGTCTCGTCGGAAAGATAAATCAATATGCTAGCGAATGACAACAAAGATTGTTTGAATGTGTGATATTTTAATATTTTTTTCAAGCCTGAAACAGAACTGTATGCTTTGTTCTCTATTTACCAGTCCCTTGGTAAAAAATTGTATTGTACCTTCGTCGATTTCTCCAAGGCATTTGACTCTATTTCCAGAGCTGCTCTGTGGGTCAAGCTACAAATGCTGATATTAATGGAAAAATTCTGAAAGTCATACATAATCTCTATGATAACGTAAAATCTTGTGTGAGAAATAATCAAGAATATTCTGCCTTTTTCAGATGTGACATTGGGGTTAGACAGGGAGAAAATGTATCCCCCTTTCTGTTTGCTCTTTATTTAAATGATCTTGAAAAATTCTTTATACAAAATGACATTAATAGTTTAGAAAAGGTTGAAACTTTATGTGCAGATAATCTCCATATCTATATTAAAATATTTGCATTGTTATATGCAGATGACACCATAATTCTTGCTGAAACTCCTGAATCTTTACAGAATGCTTTGAATAGTTTTGAAAATTATTGTACACGGTGGAAGTTGAAAGTGAATCTAAATAAAACAAAAGTTGTATTTTTTTGTAAGAGGAAATCCAGACATATTCAGTCCTTTAAGCTTTTTGGACATGCTTTGGATATTATAGACTCTTATTCATATTTGGGTGTCACTTTTAATTACACAGGTACATTCTTAAAAGATAAGAAACTTACGTCAGAACAGGCGCAAACGGCACTTTTTAGCTTATATAGAAAGTTACGTAATATATCTGTGCCAGTAGATTTACAACTTAAACTATTCGACACCTTCATACTCCCCATCCTAACATATGGATGTGAAGTTTGGGGGTACGAAAATGTCCAAGTGTTAGAAAAAATACATTTACAATTCTGTAGAAATATTCTTAAAATAAGAACTAGTACACCTAATTTTATGTCATATGGTGAGATTGGTAGAGTCCCTATTGATGTTGTCATTAATGTAAGAATGATCTCTTTTTGGAATAAGCTTCTCACTTATGACCAAAAATTAAGTAGTATATTATACAGGATTATGTATATGCTTAGTCAAAGAGAAAATGTTAATTTTAAATGGATCAATCATATTAAGTCTATTTTTGATAATGTAGGCCTTAGTTATGTTTGGAATCAACAAAATCCAATTCATTTAGTTGAATTAAAACTCACAGTGAAACAAAAGCTCACAGATCAATTTATACAGAAATGGTACAATCTTATAGCTACTTCTTCTAGGGGAAACTTATATGGGCAATTTAAAATAGAATTTAAATTGGAAAACTATTTGCTTAAATTATCTCCAAACGAGAGAGCCTTAATTACTAAATTAAGGTGTTGTAATTTAAAAATACCTGTAGAAACAGGTAGATGGGTAAATATCCCGAGAGAAGAAAGAATATGTCACTTGTGTCACAATGATATTGGATCCGAGTATCATTATATTTTTGAATGTTCATTTCCTAATGTTGTAGATATAAGAAAAAAACATATACCTAGTTATTATACTAAATATCCAAATTTCCAAAAAATGATAGGACTTTTATCACTTTGTAATGTTCCAGTTTTGAAAAATTTGTCATTGTTTATTAGTAAACTTAGAAAATATTTATAATCCAGTGATATTGTGTTTGATTGCCTGTTAGTCATATCCATCATTGTATTTGTGTATTATATGTTATTGTTTGTATTCCTGTTGTTACACATGTATTGTGTCAGAGAGTATAATAAAAAGTTCTAAAGTTCTAAAGGTAGTGGCTTGGTTACTTTGGTCGTTGCATCCCTTGTTAGTATATATGGTATATAGGCCGCGTGACCTCTATGAAAGCGATTCAAGCCCCTGTGGTCAAATATCACGGTGTATATTAATATTATGTGCATTCATTTCACATTATAAAATCATGTTTAAAAAATTGATTATCACAAATAATTCAAATCCATACACGATAATGTTTGAGATTCCATCATGTACCTGAAAATTATAAGTTAAATTCATGTGTACTGAATTATTAAGTCGTGTTCTCTGCATAATAAAATATGTCATAAGAAAACAAAGAAATTATCCGTCATTAATGGTAAACTGGCGTTCAGATTTTTTTCCGTCAGCATCTACCAATTATGATAACATATTTTTACACAAAATTTAGCAGAACGTATTTAAGAAAGGGTTGAGAATGTTGCATTATGGGAATTTCTGCTAAATTTGAATGTCATAGATATTGACCTGTTTGTTCACTTTTCATGGCTGTTTTGGTGAAATTGAACATAATTGTTGTAGTTACTTCATAGAAATATATTCCATTATTATTACAATTACCTAGATATGGATGATCATTCCTATTTTCATTGTTTTCCATCTAAGTTGTATTTGACGGAAAAGCTCTGTAGCCTTTTTCACAAAAATTCGTAGCTATAGTCCTAACTTTTTCACTTAAGATTATCTTACGACAATTCCTAAGTCCTTTTCACAAAGATTATCTTACGACAAATTTTAATCTTACGACTAAAATTACACTTACGATAAAACATTCTTCCTTAGGTGTACTCGATACAACATTATGTGATAAAGTTTGTCAGTGATTTGCGACAGGTCAATGGTTTTCTCCGAGTACTCCAGTTTTCTCCACCAATAAAACTGACCGATATATTGTTGAAAGGGGCGTTAAACACCATAAACCATCTTCCTTAGCAACCTAGTTTCATTTCCATAGCACAAAAAAGAATTTTGTTTAATAAAATTATTCTATAAAATATCCCCGGCACTAATTTATAAGCAGTTTTTATGCTATGATGTGTTTGTATGTTTATATTGAATTTTTATCTAATACAAAAAAATGTATATGAATCGGTCACCAATAACTGCACAAAATATGAACGGGTATGATTTTCGTATAGAGGAACATTTCTAATGCATGTAAATTAAAATGATCTATAATAATTATCATTACTTGGAGTTGTGCGTCATCATCCACGCGTGGTTACTTTTGGTAGAAGTATTTTTTAAGGGAGTGCATCTGGAGTGTGAAAAAAACCCTATTCATATAATTCATTTAATCAGTTATTTGTCAGCAAAATATTTACCCCTTTTTTCTAATTAATCCCATCCCACATAAAATTAAACGCTTGTTCTTTTACTGATGAAAATTTATCCCGATTTTTCTGAGATAACCCAAATTAAGATGTGTTTATCATCTATCAATCATGAAGACGAATACATATCCCTGTTATATATCAATATTAATATAACAGAAGAATGGACACAAGTTTATGTACATTGTATTGCCAGAGTGTTCGATGATCATCGAAGTTGGCAGAAATTAATAAATTATATTACTAATATAAAGGCAAAATCAAAACGATATCATTGGATCCAGAAAATTCCAGTCCTAAAGCGGCTGTTCATATAAAACTTTTGTAAGCGAAGTAGATGTCTAGAAGAAAATCCCGTATTCCTGTTTTTATAAAAAAAAAATGAAAAAAAAAGAATTCTCCCCAAGTTTGCAAGTAGTCTTTTCGATTGTCGATCGTTCCCAATTTGAAATCTAAAATTAATGAGAATTATCTTGATTTTTTGGGTCATGTAAACGATACACTGCTGCATTGAAAAGGTAAATGTACGGAATGCATCGTTATAGACAAACTCTGTTATTAGTCACGCCAGAAAAAGGAGTAAACAACAATGCCATTTGTAGCGTCTGTTGGTATTAAACCATATTCATTTCAATAAACATTTATCAATATGTTTAAATAGGTTTGTCATACGGTCAGAGAAAATGCGCTAACGATGAATTGTTCTCTTATTTTCAAGTCGAAGCGCCAATACATCTTCCATCCTTTTTTCTATTTTTTTCACTTACGATTAAAGCAGAGATAAGACCAAAATTTCTCTTACGATCAAAATTTTACACTTAGGACAGGGTAGTTTTACACGTAAAGTTAGGACTATTTTCACACTTAAGATTATCGTAAGTATTTTTGTGAAATTCTTTTTAATCTTAGTTTTACACTTACGACAATTTTTTATCGTAAGAATTTTTGTGAAAAGGGCTACTGATTCGGCTATGGAGGATCCGTAGGGACAAAACGATAAAAGAAAAAAAACTCATTTTTTATCTTAATTTCTGTCTTTAATACATACAATTTTCATGGCGAATTGTATTGGTTACTCTATGGCTTAAAGTGAAAATACTGGCGTATTTATAATTCCTGTTGCCATTTGTTCTGGGTCTACGGGGCTATTGACTGGATTCGAATAGGGTTATTGTAATAACAATGTTTTCTTGTTTATTTCTCTTTATAGATTGCCAATGACCAAAGAACAATGGGAGAAACACAAAGTAAAAAGAATTTTAAAAAAAGAAATGAAGAGAGGTACATTATTTACGTATACAGACGAACATTCTGTTAATCGAGTGAACTTTTATTTTACTTCAACTGAAATAGCATGAAGAGTTGGCTAGGAGGCGCAAACTGTAGTGTTTTGTAGCAGCTACAATGCACTTAGTCTTTTCTTAAATATACAAATAAAACGAAAAGCAAATGTAACACACATCGAAACCATGCAAATACATGACCGCTCACTTTCTCGGCTTCCTTGGATTAAATTAGTCTCATGGACCTAACGCCTCCCCTCTTAGTGAAATGGTGTGGTCATGCAAATGTTTTCCACATGATAGCAAAATGCCAACCCTCACATATAACCGGGAGATCAGCGTTATCATAAAGAACGCTATAATCTTGAACTTAAAAGGAGCTTGGCATTTTCCATGAACGTTTCTAATTTTGGTCCCCGATCAGGTTTTCCGTATTATAACAGGGGGCCCGGGTGGCTCAATAAGTTAATGTAGTTGGATTACCTAACAACTCATACAAGCCTATCACCAATACGGCGTGGGTTCACGCCCGGCTTTGCAAATTGCAAAAAAGGTGCACTCGACTCGCAGCCGCATGTGATAAAGTTTACCAGTTGCTTGCCCATGGTCGGTGGTCTCTCCGGGTACTCCGGCTTTAAAACTGGTCGCCATGATAAAGCTGAAATATTGCTGAAAGTGGCGTTGAACACCAAAAAATCAATCCAAAAAATCAATGTAATATAGCATGATAATCCCATTATTTGTAACTTGTTCTCGCCATGATATAGCAGAAAACAAACTGGCCATTTGGCGATAAACAAAAATCACTTACTCCACAAGTGTCATAAATACTCGTTTTAGGTGTAGTTAAATAAGGGTGAAAGACGTAAAATTCAGTTTCTTCCGTAAAATACAACAATCAACTCTACAAACCATAGGATTGAAGGGGAAACTTGTCATCCTATGGGTTTATTTCAATGGTGACATCAAATAACTCATGACGCTTATTATGATAACAACTGTGACGTCGAAAAAATCGCTACGTTTGACTAGACTTTTAAGGAATATTTGAAATTGTTGAATTATACGAAGCGGTTTATGAAAAGCGTAAGCTGACCCAAACCAGGTTATGCAAGTAATATTAGACAGGCACAACCTGTTTGAAGGACCAAGTCCTATAATGTTTAGAGGGAGCCATGAGAAGGGAATGTATTATTTTTTTCAAGTACTTTTTAAAGTTTTTTTTTAATTTATTATTTGGCTGGAGTTATCTCTCTTTGACTGTGTAACTGAAGACTGTTTGTTTGCAAAAAAAAAAAAATCTTATAAAAAATACACAGGTACTTGTGGACAGGACCCTATGTTGCTCCTTTTTTTTTTTTTTTTTTTTTTTTGAACATCGACTTTTTTTCATATAAACAACATTTTGCAACTTTCTATGTATCACTGTATGACATATATACAATAAATACAATCAAACAGTAGTTTCTATCCATGCCGGGTTTCTGACATGATATAAGTTAGAAGGTGTCACTCTTCTTTGTTTACATTGGGGTACTTGTTGTGCATTCATCTTAAATTTAGTGAATAAAAAAGGCCTACCTGTCTGGAAATTGGCTTATTCCTTCTCTGTATATATTATTCTCCCTGAAAACACACATCAATATTTATTTGCAGCAGCTGACAACTCTCCATGGAACATTTTCCACTCGCGATTTGCGATTTTCAGACGACATTTTTGAAAACTCGAATTAAAGCTACGGAAGTGTGATATTAGCGACATCTGCTGGTCATTTCAAATATTGACGATACGGTAAAACGCGGGTAAAAAGTTCGGGAATTTTTTGGCGCAAAATTTTATTTTACCCGGAACTCTCGCGATTTACCGTATCGTCAATATTTGAAATGACCAGTAGATGTCGCTAATATCACACTTCCGTAGCTTTAATTCGAGTTTTCAAAAATGTCGTCTGAAAATCGCAAATCGCGAGTGGAAAATGTTCCATGGAGAGTTGTCAGCTGCTGCAAATAAATATTGATGTGTGTTTTCAGGGAGAATAATATATACAGAGAAGGAGTAAGCCAATTTCCAGACAGGTAGGCCTTTTTTATTCACTAAATTTAAGATGAATGCACAACAAGTAACCCAATGTAAACAAAGAGGAGTGACTTATATCTTAAAAAAAAAAAGGGAGCAACATAGGGTCCTGTCCACAAGTACCTGTGAAAAAATATAGATCTTTTAAAAGATCTTAAATATAGATCGAATCACTTTACTATACTAAAAATAAGATTCAAATTCAGATGTCTGTTCTCTTTCCTGATATACTCAAAACTAAGCAATATTTTTTTTTGTTGGATTTTTGTGTTCTACATTTGTGTTAGATTTTGTCAGTTTAATTTTTTTCCCAGATGTGGATGATTTTTCCTGTGTTTTTTTTCTCTTTTCATGTTTTTTCCTTTTGATATTTTGTTTTTATATATTTTATTCAGTTTTGAAAATGAATCTTCATTGCTTTTCTGCTGTATTGCAATGCTTGTCGAATGAAACTGGAAACCATTTTGTTCATTAGAATTTTTTATAAGCAATTTGAAATGATTCAGGTGTAGAAGTAAATCCACATTTCGACTGAGAGAAGAATTTATATATTCTTCCTTAGTAAAACAGATGTTGTTATGTCCATCTCTTCCCTGTAACCAAATATTTATATTGCTTTGCAAAATTCTAGTAGCAACTGAAATCTCAGTGCTTGTAGCCCATTGGTTACCATGAACCATTTTATTCCGATATTCATGCCTTGAAATATTGGAATGGTGACTTAAGATTTAACTGGTCTTCATAAAAATCAAAGTTGTTGTAAATTTCTCAGCAGATCAATGACCTATAAACCAAGCTTTGTGATAAATTGCCAGTGATGGCTAAACTAAGGGCATGAAAGAAGCACTGGCCATCTCCTGGAACATCATCAATAAGAAAATCTTCACTTTCTATTTTAATTCTTCCAGAGATTAGGGCATTTAAATTATTTTGTGGGGGTTTAAATTGTTCATAGCCCATAGGCATAGGTGAACCCTGTACATGCTATAAATTTGGTTGTTGTGGGGTTATATTTTGTGAATGGTCATTCTCTATCTTTATTTTCTTAGAGTTATTGGCATTTAAATTACTTGATGGTGGTTGAAATTGTTCATAGCCCATAGGCATAGGCATGGCAGGTGTACCTTGAAAATTTGATGGGTATGGGGTTATATTTTGAGAAGGAGAGCTCATCTTAATACTTTCAAGATAAATTTCCTTAGAGGTACAGTTGGAGGTTTTAGTCTCAGTGTCTAAATTGTTGGGTAGGACTGTTACAGGCACAGGTTTTTCATGGGTAGGGTTCTTTTGATTTTTATTTTGAGTTTGTGCCATGGAACCCTTTAAAATATCAGCATAGGAATGGTTTTTTTTACATCAGTATACTCATGATCAAAATATGAGATTTAGGTTGACAAAAAACCACTTACAAATTCAAAAAAGTTGTGTGCGAAGAAATACTTCGGCGGGTTAGAAGATATTCGTCTACTAACAAAGATATTCCATTCAAGACCCCCCCCCCCCCCCCTTTTTTTTTTTATTTACAGTGTAACTACGCCATTTTTTGTATTACAACCACACTAAAACAACACGAAAATACAGGAAATTACGATCAACTGGTCAAATGCAAATCCTTCAATGAAATTTCAATAATACGATGATCCGTACACGTTATTATCTTTTATTTTCAATGAATTTTGCAGCCGATTTGTTATGGCTGTTCCGTTCATTTTACCTACTGTACGCCGCTCTTCCGTCAAGAGTTTCGCAGAAAGAGATTTTTTTATTAGAATTTTATTTCAAGTTTATTTCGATTTTGCATAGAGTAAATAATTATAGAATTGGAAATTTTTCATTGAAATATATTTCTTTTGCGTTTCTAAATTATCAATTATCTATTTTTTAAACTTCCGGTGAACAGATATTTGGCTATCAATATAGAAGGAAAAATCGGACAGCCTACCGTTATAAGGACTTCGTCCTTTATAACCTGTTCAACAATTTCAAATATTCCTTAATATGAGACAGGCACAACCTGTTTAAGGGCGAAGCCTATTTGATGATAATGACAAGTTAAGAGGGAGGCATGAGAGGCAAATGCCTCCTAAAATACAGATGTAAATTGAAGAAAAAAATATTTGTAAATTTACATCTACATGTATTTTGAACACCTTTTCCATAGCCAAAAACTGAAGTAAAAAAAGGAAAAAAAAAAGGGGGGGGGGGGGGGGGGTTATCGAGTATGACCAAAATTTTCTCCAGGCGGATTAGCCAATCAGATTGAAATATTCAAATCAAATTAAATTATGGACTAATGAAAGACGGTGTCATACGAACCTATCTTCTATGTGACACCTCTGTTCACAGCAGAAAACGCAAACCCCCCATTACAGCTGATAGTGGCATCCCAAAGCGCTAATATATCACAGACAGCTGATTAATTCAAATGTCTGCTTATGGCAAATTTACCCATACCACATGGATATGCATGAATAATGTTTTGGGTCATTGATGATATAATTATCTACATGCAATTACAGAATTTTCCAACTGGAACAGTCCATTAAAGTGCTTGGTAACAACCAGAAATCATCTAATACCAAGTATGTATAAAATATTATGCAAATATTCCATGTGATTGTTGTCAATATACAAGAATATTTTCCCGAGGTATCTTGAATTGTATGGATGTATTATATTATATTATATAACACATCCATCCAATTCAAGGTACCGAGAGAAAATGTTCTTGTATATTGACAACAGTCACATCGAATATTTGTTATATTATATTGCAATAGTAAAATAATTAATCAAAACTAAAAAAAATATTTTTAAGTTTAAGTTGACATACTAAGTGAGACAAACAGCAAAAAATTTCAAGTAATCTAACAGTTCTGATAATAAACATTGACAGTACATGTGCTATTATTGAAATTAAATTTAGAGTGCGACCGTGCGATCGTTTTTATCTTTGTCGTCTGTTTACAATAGATTGGTTTAGACCGGAAATCGTCACCGGGAAATATATCTCACGCGCGGGAATTTCAAACGTTATATTTCCTGGTGGGCGTGCAAGTGAAACTAGAATAGAAAAAAATAGCAAAAAATATTGAATTTCTAATATTAAATGAAATCTAGTTCTAAAATATAATATATAACATTATTATACTTCGTGTAAGTTTCTGTAGTGATATTTGGCACTGTAATATTTTGGCATATTACCTGGACAATTAGACACTCAGTATAATAATGATATTAATGTGGTCTTACGAATCGGGTAATAGTCTCTCAGACCTGGGTAATATTTTGGCATATTACCTGGACAAGACCACATTATTATATAAATAATAACGGATGATAATCGTGCTTTGTTTTAGAGTAATTTGTTTTCAACAGCACTTTCAACAATATTTAAGTTCGTATAATGTTGTGGCATACAGTTTTGTTGGTTTGTATCGATTTCACCTCTGACCTGCCATTAGTCACTAACACACTTTATCATATAGCTAAAAGTTTATTTCACATAGTTTATCAGCATTAGGTCTCTATGTTAATTATATTTTCTTAAGTGTAAAAAATCTACATGGAGTGAGTGCAAATAGTGTAAGAGCCCAACCATTAAAACAATATAACAGACATGTGCTTTCAATGTATATTTCATTGTACCATGTGACATAGAACATTTAAATATTAAAAGGCTACTCATTACTTGCCCATTAAGGTGATAGTCAATTGTTATTGATATCCTTTGATATGTAAATGTATTATGTCACATGGTATTTGTCTGTTATTTGTACTCACTCCATCCAGATTTCTACACTTTAGAAAATATAATTAACATAGAGACCTAATGGGTAACTTTTTTGATAATGGACCAAAAATTTTGAAATTAATTGTCAGAGTTCGTATATATCATATATTAATAGCCATCTAGAAAAACAATTGTTGATTTGAAAACTGAATTTTTAAGGAAAAAAATTTCAAACGTTATTCAAGATACATGTGTTAGTCTGTCCGTACACACCTTTTTAGAGGTAAAACATATGTATGAGTTTTTGATTGACAACATATTTGTTATGTTTGATGGACGTGGCTAACTTCATACAGGAGCTTCTCAAGAAAAACGAAAAGAAGCTAGCTCGATCCTTTAATTTCACGTTCCGCTATATAGATATCCTTTAACTAAATACATGTAATTGTAAATTCTGTGATTTTGTTGATCGCATCTATCCCATTGAGCTTGAAATAAAGGATACCATAGATACAGATAGGTATGTTCCTTGACCTACTCCTCGAAATTGCCAGTGAGGGCAGGTTTCCAGCAGCACATGCATAATGAAGTATATATCTCCCAGTTGACCTGATATCACAGATTGTGGTTCCTGTCATGATTTCCTTGATAAAGGGTTGCTACTAACTAGGAAGCTACTGAACCAAGGGAACCTATTGGTAAAGTTGAAGTCATCACTTCGAAAGTTTTACGTCGCAACTATAACCGTTACGGAATATATGTGTCCCAAATGACCACAGATGCGTTCTATTTCTCGCAAACACTTCCCGATCTTTCCTCATTCATGGTTTATCACCGAATTTGTAGCTAGAGTAGCACGACGGGCGCCACTAGTGTGAAGCAGGTACTGCCTACCCTTCCGGAGCACTTGAGTTCACCCCGGTTTTAGAGGAGTTCGGGTTGCTTGATCTTGTGCAGAGTTTTGTATATCGTTGTTTGTCCCTTTGTCCTTTTTCTTTTGGCCATTGTGTTATTTGTCCTTAGATTTACGGATTATGAATACCCCTTTGGGATCTTCCAAACTCTATTTACCTATCCAATGGCATTAAAAAGGCACATTTTGTCTATAATTCATTTTCCTATAAAATGGTTATATTTGGTGTTATATTTACCAATTTTCAAAAGTTTCAGTGAAACAGGAATATCAGGTAGATAAAGCAAAGATAAGAAGAGTTTGAAGATACCAAAGCAGTAATCAGAATCCGTATATTGAAGAAGACAAAACAATGGCCAAAAGAAAAAGTACAAAAGAACAAACAACGATCTACAAAACATACACACAAAATTAAAGATCGAGTAACACGAACCCCACTAAAACTGGGGGTGAACACAGGTGCTCATGAAGGGTAAGCAGTTCCTGCTCAACTAGTGGCACCGGTCGTGTTAATCTAGTTACAAATCCAGTGATGAGTCGTGAATGAGGAAAGGACTAGGAAGTGTTTACTACAAGTGTAACATGTGCATGGTCAGGAGAATAAATCATCTTTTAATATTTATTTTATGAATTATTGAACCTTTTATTGGTGTAGTATAACACATTATAGTGATGAAATTAACTTGTTTGACGATTTTTAACTCCGTTCAAAAGTTTACCAAAAATGAAAAGGCTTCATTTGTTTTTAAATATCCTTTTTCTTGAAATCGTATAAATTGTTAATTATTTTTTTTACTTTCAGCATAGTCACTTTGAATACTGCAACAACCGTTTTAGGAACTAACCTAACGTCTACGAACAGCAAGTACGTCTTACCTTTAGATTACTATTTATTTCGTACCGTGATAGTTGGAATGATTGCTTTGTACACGAAATATTGTTTGTCTTGTCATCAGAAAAAAACTTATACAGGCGTGAAATATTTAATAGTATGGTGGTTTTTTTTTAATCAGTGATAGAATTAAGAAATAATTCTCCTATGTCATGTTTTATGCTCATTTTAACATGGGAATGCATTATATTTGTCGATATTTCACACCGAGCGAAAGCGAGGTGTAAAATGTGGACAACTATATCGGAGTAAGGTGTCAAAGTAGAATACAAAGGACCTAGCGCTAGTAACTGTCAATCATCACATAATGTTGTATCGAGTACATATCGCTACGGACTCGAGTTCACAACTTAAATGGTGATACAATATAAACATTAATAAGTGAGAATGTGAGTGGTGCTTAACACATATTGACAATCGTTTAGATATATCATGAAAAAACAAGTTGCCATTTGACGAGATGACAATGACATGTGCTGTACCCAGCAGCGGAAAAACTAGGTCTTATTTACCGGAGTACCCCTCCCCCAAACCATGTTTCAGTGGGATCCGTCGCTCAATCTTTAGACTCAGTATCAACAAAACGAACAATCTCATCTTACCACCTCAACTTAATGAACATAAAAAATATAACGACATATGACTTTCGAAATCCAGGTACTGTCTTTGGACAGGAACACACATGTGGCAGGGTTAAACCAGTTAATGGGATACCACCCCTCTCCTTTTGATAACCAGATCTTCAATGACAATACATATATAAACAAACGATAAAAACCTGCACAAATTCGCATCCACTCAAAAACACCGCACATACTATCACAAATAATAATGACAACATCAACGTTTGGTCACCCATTGTTTATCTGTTTTTCATAATTTTCTTATATACCGGTGATATTGAAACATTCTTAATTTCTATGAAAAATAATCCTTTAATTTTTTTCCTAGTAATGTAGCCAGTTTCTCGTTCAAATAACAATAACATGTTGCCACTTCCTTTCCAGGGTGGATTCTTTGACTAAATCCGTGGAAACAATGACATCTAAGATGGAAGATACAAATAGCAGGTAAATGTACATATGACTCATAATAAATATATGAATGTGGAAGCAGATGGTCTAATAGTAGTTCTATTACATTGTCATTCCAGTTTCGATCCACATACTACTCTCTCATTCAAGCTCCAATCCACATGCTACTCTCTCATTCCACCTCCCATCCATATACTACTCTCTCATCCCATCTTTGATCCACACACTACTATATCATTCCATCTTTGATCCACATACTACTCTTTCATTCCATCTTCAATCCACATACTACTCTCTCATTCCATCTTCGATCCACATACTACTCTTTCATTCCATCTTCGATCCACATACTACTCTCATTCCATCTTCGATCCACACACTACTCTCTCATTCCATCTTCGATCCACATACTACTCTTTCATTCCATCTTCGATCCACACACTACTATCTCATTCCATCTTCGATCCACATACTACTCTTTCATTCCATCTTCGATCCACATACTACTCTCTCATTCCATCTTCGATCCACATACTATCTCATTCCAGCTCTGATCCACATACTGCTCTCTCATTCCATTTTCGACCCACATACTGCTCTCTCATTCCATCTTCGATCCACATACTGCTCTCTCATTCCATCTTCGATCCACATACTACTCTCATTCCATCTTCGATCCACATACTGCTCTTTCATTCCAGCTCCGATCCACATACAGTTCTATCATTCCGGCTCTGATCCACATACTGCTTTCTCATTCCGGCTCCAATCCACATACTACTCTCTCATTCCAATTTATTTCGATCCACATACTGCTCTCATTCCATCTCCGATCCACATACTGCTCTCACATTCCATCATCGGTCCACATACTGCTCTCTCATTCCATCTTCGATCCACACACTGCTCTCATTCCATCTTCGATCCACATACTACTCTCATTCCATCTTCGATCCACATACTGCTCTCATTCCAGCTCCGATCCACATACTGCTCTCTCATTCTGGCTCCGATCCACCTACTACTCTCTCATTCCAGCTCTGATCCACATACTGATCTCTCATTCCAGTTCCGATCCACATACTACTCTCATTCCATCTTCGATCCACATACTGCTCTCTCATTCCATCTTCGATCCACATACTGCTCTCTCATTCCATTTTCGATCCACATGCTGCTCTCTCATTTCAGCTCCGATCCACATACTACTCTCTCATTCCATCTTCGATCCACATATTGCTCTCTCATTCCAGCTCTGATTCGCACACTACTCTCTCATTCCAGCTCCAATCCACATACTACTCTCTCATTCCATCTTCGATCCACATACTGCTCTCTCATTCCAGCTCTGATCCATATACTAATCTCTCATTCCATCTTCGATCCACATACTGCTCTCTCATTCCAGCTCCGGTTCATATACTACTCTCTCATTAAAGCTCCGATCCACACTTCTCTCTCATTACAGTTCCGATCCACATACTACTCTCTCATTCCATCTCCGATCCACAAACTACTCTCTCATTCCAACTCCGATCCACATATTGCTCTCTCATTCCAGCTCCGATCCACATATTACTCTCTCATTCCGTCTTCGATCCCTATACTACTCTCTACCGGAGAAAGCACTATTTGGAGCGGACATGGAAACTGTTTCGGATTTCAGTAGAAAGTTGTGAGGCTTGATAGAAACATTACAACCGACTAATTTCGTCTCTAATAGTTATTACAGTATAAAGTATGGCAAAATTAAGGTGTATATTGCTTACAACGTTCGAAAATAACAAATATGTGTTTTATATAAACGTTAGAGAATACCGAAGGGACAATAAAAAATGCATAATCCAGAGACACTGGCCACATGGGGTACACAAGACGAAGAAAAACAAAACAAAAACATAACACAATATGTGCTGGACATCAAACAAACACAAACAATGCAAACAAGACATGCGCATCCCTACAATTACTGACAAAGTTGTATTAGGTACACCTTACAAAGGTTGGGAATCTAATCATATCTTAAGTGGTGATAGGCACATATCTGATTGCATTCTAGGTAGAAGTTAATCCAACTATTATATGGTTGCAGCTACTGTGATTCTCACACATATGTATCTCGTGGCTTTTTAGTGTTTCCTGGTTTTAGGTGGAGTTAATTGTACGTTTTGTTGACTATCGCTGTTTAAACAAAAACGTAAATATCTAATTAGTTTGCACGATGCCCTTCTGGGATAACATTCTTCAAAGATTGCAAACGCTTGCACAGCCAAATGATTTAAAATCATGGGGACCAAGACAATGGAAAGGCCTACACAGGATAGCTAAAATCAGCCAAGGTTACCTTTTTTTCGTTACATTCTACATACTACTCTTTCATTCCATCTTCGATCCACATACTGCTCTCTCATTCCATTTTCGACCCACATACTGCTCTCTCATTCCATCCTCGATCCACATACTGTGCTCTCATTCCATCTTCAATCCACATACTACTCTCTCATTCCATCTTCGATCCACATACTACTCTTTCATTCCATCTTCGATCCACATACTACTCTCATTCCATCTTCGATCCACACACTACTCTCTCATTCCATCTTCGATCCACATACTACTCTTTCATTCCATCTTCGATCCACACACTACTATCTCATTCCATCTTCGATCCACATACTACTCTTTCATTCCATCTTCGATCCACATACTACTCTCTCATTCCATCTTCGATCCACATACTATCTCATTCCAGCTCTGATCCACATACTGCTCTCTCATTCCATTTTCGACCCACATACTGCTCTCTCATTCCATCTTCGATCCACATACTGCTCTCTCATTCCATCTTCGATCCACATACTACTCTCATTCCATCTTCGATCCACATACTGCTCTTTCATTCCAGCTCCGATCCACATACAGTTCTATCATTCCGGCTCTGATCCACATACTGCTTTCTCATTCCGGCTCCAATCCACATACTACTCTCTCATTCCAATTTATTTCGATCCACATACTGCTCTCATTCCATCTCCGATCCACATACTGCTCTCACATTCCATCATCGGTCCACATACCGCTCTCTCATTCCATCTTCGATCCACACACTGCTCTCATTCCATCTTCGATCCACATACTACTCTCATTCCATCTTCGATCCACATACTGCTCTCATTCCAGCTCCGATCCACATACTGCTCTCTCATTCTGGCTCCGATCCACCTACTACTCTCTCATTCCAGCTCTGATCCACATACTGATCTCTCATTCCAGTTCCGATCCACATACTACTCTCATTCCATCTTCGATCCACATACTGCTCTCTCATTCCATCTTCGATCCACATACTGCTCTCTCATTCCATTTTCGATCCACATGCTGCTCTCTCATTTCAGCTCCGATCCACATACTACTCTCTCATTCCATCTTCGATCCACATATTGCTCTCTCATTCCAGCTCTGATCCGCACACTACTCTCTCATTCCAGCTCCAATCCACATACTACTCTCTCATTCCATCTTCGATCCACATACTGCTCTCTCATTCCAGCTCTGATCCATATACTAATCTCTCATTCCATCTTCGATCCACATACTGCTCTCTCATTCCAGCTCCGGTTCATATACTACTCTCTCATTAAAGCTCCGATCCACACTTCTCTCTCATTACAGTTCCGATCCACATACTACTCTCTCATTCCATCTCCGATCCACAAACTACTCTCTCATTCCAACTCCGATCCACATATTGCTCTCTCATTCCAGCTCCGATCCACATATTACTCTCTCATTCCGTCTTCGATCCCTATACTACTCTCTACCGGAGAAAGCACTATTTGGAGCGGACATGGAAACTGTTTCGGATTTCAGTAGAAAGTTGTGAGGCTTGATAGAAACATTACAACCGACTAATTTCGTCTCTAATAGTTATTACAGTATAAAGTATGGCAAAATTAAGGTGTATATTGCTTACAACGTTCGAAAATAACAAATATGTGTTTTATATAAACGTTAGAGAATACCGAAGGGACAATAAAAAATGCATAATCCAGAGACACTGGCCACATGGGGTACACAAGACGAAGAAAAACAAAACAAAAACATAACACAATATGTGCTGGACATCAAACAAACACAAACAATGCAAACAAGACATGCGCATCCCTACAATTACTGACAAAGTTGTATTAGGTACACCTTACAAAGGTTGGGAATCTAATCATATCTTAAGTGGTGATAGGCACATATCTGATTGCATTCTAGGTAGAAGTTAATCCAACTATTATATGGTTGCAGCTACTGTGATTCTCACACATATGTATCTCGTGGCTTTTTAGTGTTTCCTGGTTTTAGGTGGAGTTGATTGTACGTTTTGTTGACTATCGCTGTTTAAACAAAAACGTAAATATCTAATTAGTTTGCACGATGCCCTTCTGGGATAACATTCTTCAAAGATTGCAAACGATTGCACAGCCAAATGATTTAAAATCATGGGGACCAAGACAATGGAAAGGCCTACACAGGATAGCTAAAATCAGCCAAGGTTACCTTTTTTTCGTTACATTCTACATACTACTCTTTCATTCCATCTTCGATCCACATACTGCTCTCTCATTCCATTTTCGACCCACATACTGCTCTCTCATTCCATCCTCGATCCACATACTGTGCTCTCATTCCATCTTCGATCCACATACTACTCTCATTCCATCTTCGATCCACATACTGCTCTTTCATTCCGGCTCCGATCCACATACTGCTTTCTCATTCCGGTTCCGATCCACATACTACTCTCTCATTCCAATTTATTTCGATCCACATACTGCTCTCTGATTCCATCATCGGTCCACATACTGCGCTCTCATTCCATCTTCGATCCACATACTGCACGATGCGCTTCTGGAATAACATTCTTCAAAGATTGCAAACGATTGCACAGCCAAATGATTTAAAATCATGGGGACCAAGACAATGGAAAGGCCTACACAGGATAGCTAAAATCAGCCATGGTTACTTTTTTTTCGTTACATTCCACATACTACTCTTTCATTCCATCTTCGATCCACATACACGTACTACTCTCTCATTCCATCTTCGATCCACATACTACTCTCTCATTCCAGCTCCGATCCGCATACTGCTCTCTCATTCCATTTTCGACCCACATACTGCTCTCTCATTCCATCTTCGATCCACATACTGCTCTCTCATTCCATCTTCGATCCACATACTGCTCTTTCATTCCATCTTCGATCCACATACTGCTCTCATTCCAGCTCTGATCCACATACTGCTCTCTCATTCTGGCTCCGATCCACCTACTACTCTCTCATTCCAGCTCCGATCCACACACTGATCTCTCATTCCAGCTCTGATCCACATATTACTCTCATTCCATTTTCGATCCACATACTGCTCTCTCATTTCAGCTCCGATCCACATACTACTCTCTCATTCCATCTTCGATCCACATATTGCTCTCTCATTCCAGCTCTGATCTGCACACTACTCTCTCATTCCAGCTCCAATCCACATACTACTCTCTCATTCCATCTTCGATCCACATACTGCTCTCTCATTCCATCTTCGATCCACATATTGCTCTCTCATTCCAGCTCTGATCCGCACACTACTCTCTCATTCCAGCTCCAATCCACATACTACTCTCTCATTCCATCTTCGATCCACATACTGCTCTCTCATTCCAGCTCCGATCCATATACTACTCTCTCATTCCATCTTCGATCCACATACTGCTCTCTCATTCCAGCTCCGGTTCATATACTACTCTCTCATTCCAGCTCCGATCCACACTGCTCTCTCATTACAGCTCTGATCCACATACTACTCTCTCATTCCATCTCCGATCCACAAACTACTCTCTCATTCCAACTCCGATCCACATATTGCTCTCTCATTCCAGCTCCGATCCACATATTACTCTCTCATTCCGTCTTCGATCCCTATACTACTCTCTACCGGAGAAAGCACTATTTGGAGCGGATATGGAAACTGTTCGGATTTCAGTAGAAAGTTGTGAGGCTTGATAGAAACATTACAACCGACTAATTTCGTCTCTAATAGTTATTAAAGTATAAAGTATGGCAAAATTAAGGTGTATATTGCTTACAACGTTCGAAAATAACAAATATGTGTTTTATATAAACGTTAGAGAATACCGAAGGGACAATAAAAAATGCATAATCCAGAGACACTGGCCACATGGGGTACACAAGACGAAGAAAAACAAAACAAAAACACAACACAATATGTGCTGGACATCAAACAAACACAAACAATGCAAACAAGACATGCGCATCCCTACAATTACTGACAAAGTTGTATTAGGTACACCTTACAAAGGTTGGGAATCTAATCATATCTTAAGTGGTGATAGGCATATATCTGATTACATTCTAGGTAGAAGTTAATCCAACTATTATATGGTTGCAGCTACTGTGATTCTCACACATATGTATCTCGTGGCTTTTTAGTGTTTCCTGGTTTTAGGTGGAGTTGATTGTACGTTTTGTTGACTATCGCTGTTTAAACAAAAACGTATATATCTAATTTAGTTTGCACGATGCACTTCTGGAATAACATTCTTCAAAGATTGCAAACGATTGCACAGCCAAATGATTTAAAATCATGGGGACCAAGACAATGGAAAGGCCTACACAGGATAGCTAAAATCAGCCAAGGTTACTTTTTTTTCGTTACATTCTACATTCTAGTTTTTTGTATGTTTTTCTTTTTCTATTTTGTTGGCGACGCTGGGATATACATATGAATGTAATGAGTACCACAGGTACAAGGGATAATAATGGATCAAGGAGAGGAATGTTGGCTTGTATCTGTGGTTCTGACGACCACTGATAACAAACTGCTGCAAGTGATTACTATTACCACAATTCAGAGGCACGAGCAACATTGAGTAAAAGACACATAATGATGACGAATAAAACCGAAAAAACACAACACAGAAACTAAAAGGATGAGCAATGTGGACCCTCACCAAATCACCGAGGGTGAACCCAGGTGATGACGAAGGTAAACATTTCCCGTCGAGTTACTCATGGTCAAGTTTCCATTGCAAACCATATCTCCAATGTCTTTTTGACTGACTTAAATATTTATTGTTATTGGGATTTTTTCAGGACAAAAAGACTCTATACTAAGATAGACAAACAGACAGACAGGTAAATAAATTGACTACAAGAATATATAAACAGGCAGACAGGTAAATAAATTGATTACAAGAATATACAAACAGGCAGACAGGTAAATAAATTGACTACAAGAATATACAAACAGGCAGACAGGTAAATAAATTGACTTCTAAAATATGCAAACAGGCACACAGGTGAATAAATTGACTTCTAAAATATATAAACAGGCAGACAGGTAAATAAATTGACTTCTAAAATATATAAACAGGCAGACAGGTAAATAAATTGACTTCTAAAATATACAAACAGGCAGACAGGTAAATAAATTGACTTCCGTATAGCATGGAACAGATATCATTGTATGCAATACCCTTACTGTTTGTATTCATTAAAAATTGAAGATACCAAAAGGGCATTGAGAAGAGGAAACTCGACGAAGGGTTGACAATACACTCGTGAAGGACAAAAATATAAATAATGACCTACAAAACACCACACAGAAGACCCAAGATTAAGCAACAACCTGTGAATTTCTCGTATATGGGATGCGTATATCACAATTGCAACGCTATCAGAATCCATTTTGATATGCATAATTGACGTACACGTTAAACGGTCACACTTTGACATCAGATACTTACAAATGGAATGTATTTTAATTTTTTTACACTTTTAGATATGATACATGGTATGTTTTGGATGTACGAGCCAGCACAGACAGTAGAATGATACATGGATTTTTTTTTACATATGATATGGCACCTTCCTATAAATGTAGGATGTATTTTGCAAATTATTTTTACATGTATAGGTCAATCTAAGAGAAAAAGTTTGAAATGTGTACCTACTTTACGTTTATAATATAGCATACACTGACAAATTCATTTTAGGATTGGTGGCTTAATAACTGTAATGCAAAAGACAGAGGAAACCAAAGCGAAAGATATGAACTTAATAAGGTAAACAAAGATAGTCGTAACAGTTCTGTGTTAAGTTAACCTGATCTTCACCTGTAGAGTATTAGTATATAACACTTTCACGGATACAGGTTCACTGAGAGGGGGTTAGCCAGGGCGGCACCCGGGGACCATGAGCTTAGAGGGCCCACAAGCCAACGAGAAAAAAAAACGAGGGTGTACATTGAGCAAGGCAAGCAAAATAAAATGTGTGCTTTCGTGAATATGTGAATGACAATTTCGTGTAGTGGATATAAAATTATTCATACAGAAGTAGCCCCAGGTTTCAGGAAGGAGCCCACTAATGCCCTTGATGATGTATAACAGTTTTCCTGTTACAGTATATGGGGCACTGGACCATGTACATATATTTAGTAATTTTCGACTTGTAAATGTATATTAAATAACTCAAATGAGGGTCAAGTCCGACTGTTTGGGCTCCCCTTAGAACAACCATTGACACTAGCAGATCGAGGGTTGCAGATGGAGGGGCCCACTAATTTTTTATATAAGGGCTCTGAAATATGTAGGCCTAAATGATTTGTTATAGACAAATACATAGGAAATGGGGACCCAGGCTAAGTCCCTAAGAATTACCTCTGAGAGTAGCAGATCGAGGATTGTAGGGTGGATAGACAGGATCAGACTTTTGTTAAACTCAATTGATTCCGTTCAGGTGAGTCTTTATATTTTATTTATTTATTTATTTCACTTCGTCAGTCACCACATTGTCATTGTTACACATTGCAACATGCAAATGAAACAAATTATAATCAAGGTATGCTGAGCGGGTTGGCACAAAAGATGTCGAGAGAGAGACTGAGAAAGATAACAATTTTTAAAAAAAAGGATGACATCTCGGACACGCACAAGTCAACTGACCAAAGTAGGTATCAAAAGTAGTTTCTACTAAATTTTGGCATATTGACTTCAGTTTAACTTTAAACTGATTAATATTCTTACGAAGGCAAGTGGGTAAAACGAGGCACGAGGGTTCCTCTTGGTAATCTTTTCCAAAGCCTCGGAATTCTACCCGAGTAAAATTTTCTGCCGAAATGAATTTTGATAATGTCATCACACGATTCGCACTGGAAAAGTCCAGGAAGGCTCCACTAAATGCAATAGTAAAATAATATTCTAATTTTGCAATTGTATGATGTAAGCTGCCTTTAATCTTAATAATTCCATAAGTATGCACAATTTATGTAATGTTCATTATAGTTTACTTATTCAGCTGTCTAGGGCATTAAATTAGTGAAGATATGTTTTATATTTGGTTGTCGATAAAAATAATTTGACTACTGTTTTTAGTTTATAAAAATACATCTATTAATGAATGTACCAGATCATTATAATTAAGGGTCCAGGTAAATAAACAAGTAGCAAGCTGTTTTCTAAATCATTTTTGTTGTACTGATTCCTTGCTTATGACACACCGTGGTGGAGTATCATTATTTGGAGAATTGGAGGAGGTGGGCCAAGTTTCCTTTTGTCCTGGGGCCCAACAATTCTCTTGGCGGCCCTGCACGTATATCTCAGTACTATTGATGAAGGGAAGAGGAGTATATTTTAGTTAGTACAAGTTAGTGCGGCCCTGCACGTATATCGCAGTACTATTGATGAAGTGAAGGGAAGAGGAGTATATTTTAGTTAGTACAAGTTAGTGCGGCCCTGCACGTATATCGCAGTACTATTGATGAAGGGAAGAGGAGTATATTTTAGTTAGTACAAGTTAGTGCGGCCCTGCACGTATATCGCAGTACTATTGATGAAGGGAAGAGCAGTATATTTTAGTTAGTACAAGTTAGTGCGGCCCTGCACGTATATCGCAGTACTATTGATGAAGGGAAGAGGAGTATATTTTAGTTAGTACAAGTTAGTGCGGCCCTGCACGTATATCGCAGTACTATTGATGAAGGGAAGAGCAGTATATTTTAGTTAGTACAAGTTAGTGCGGCCCTGCACGTATATCGCAGTACTATTGATGAAGGGAAGAGCAGTATATTTTAGTTAGTACAAGTTAGTGCGGCCCTGCACGTATATCGCAGTACTATTGATGAAGTGAAGGGAAGAGCAGTATATTTTAGTTAGTACAAGTTAGTGCGGCCCTGCACGTATATCTCAGTACTATTGATGATGGGAAGAGCAGTATATTTTAGTTAGTACAAGTTAGTGCGGCCCTGAACGTATATCTCAGTACTATTGATGAAGGGAAGAGCAGTATATTTTAGTTAGTACAAGTTAGTGCGGCCCTGAACGTATATCTCAGTACTATTGATGAAGGGAAGAGCAGTATATTTTAGTTAGTACAAGTTAGTGCGGCCCTGCACGTATATCGCAGTACTATTGATGAAGTGAAGGGAAGAGCAGTATATTTTAGTTAGTACAAGTTAGTGCGGCCCTGAACGTATATCTCAGTACTATTGATGAAGGGAAGAGCAGTATATTTTAGTTAGTACAAGTTAGTGCGGCCCTGAACGTATATCTCAGTACTATTGATGAAGGGAAGAGCAGTATATTTTAGTTAGTACAAGTTAGTGCGGCCCTGCACGTATATCGCAGTACTATTGATGAAGTGAAGGGAAGAGCAGTATATTTTAGTTAGTACAAGTTAGTGCGGCCCTGAACGTATATCTCAGTACTATTGATGAAGGGAAGAGCAGTATATTTTAGTTAGTACAAGTTAGTGCGGCCCTGAACGTATATCTCAGTACTATTGATGAAGGGAAGAGCAGTATATTTTAGTTAGTACAAGTTAGTGCGGCCCTGCACGTATATCTCAGTACTATTGATGAAGGGAAGAGGAGTATATTTTAGTTAGTACAAGTTAGTGCGGCCCTGCACGTATATCGCAGTACTATTGATGAAGGGAAGAGGAGTATATTTTAGTTAGTACAAGTTAGTGCGGCCCTGCACGTATATCGCAGTACTATTGATGAAGGGAAGAGGAGTATATTTTAGTTAGTACAAGTTAGTGCGGCCCTGCACGTATATCGCAGTACTATTGATGAAGGGAAGAGGAGTATATTTTAGTTAGTACAAGTTAGTGCGGCCCTGCAAGTATATCGCAGTACTATTGATGAAGGGAAGAGCAGTATATTTTAGTTAGTACAAGTTAGTGCGGCCCTGCACGTATATCTCAGTACTATTGATGAAGGGAAGAGCAGTATATTTTAGTTAGTACAAGTTAGTGCGGCCCTGCACGTATATCGCAGTACTATTGATGAAGGGAAGAGGAGTATATTTTAGTTAGCACAAGTTAGTGCGGCCCTGCACGTATATCGCAGTACTATTGATGAAGGGAAGAGCAGTATATTTTAGTTAGTACAAGTTAGTGCGGCCCTGCACGTATATCTCAGTACTATTGATGAAGGGAAGAGCAGTATATTTTAGTTAGTACAAGTTAGTGCGGCCCTGCACGTATATCGCAGTACTATTGATGAAGGGAAGAGGAGTATATTTTAGTTAGTACAAGTTAGTGCGGCCCTGCACGTATATCGCAGTACTATTGATGAAGGGAAGAGCAGTATATTTTAGTTAGTACAAGTTAGTGCGGCCCTGCACGTATATCGCAGTACTATTGATGAAGGGAAGAGCAGTATATTTTAGTTAGTACAAGTTAGTGCGGCCCTGCACGTATATCGCAGTACTATTGATGAAGTGAAGGGAAGAGCAGTATATTTTAGTTAGTACAAGTTAGTGCGGCCCTGCACGTATATCTCAGTACTATTGATGAAGGGAAGAGCAGTATATTTTAGTTAGTACAAGTTAGTGCGGCCCTGAACGTATATCTCAGTACTATTGATGAAGGGAAGAGCAGTATATTTTAGTTAGTACAAGTTAGTGCGGCCCTGAACGTATATCTCAGTACTATTGATGAAGGGAAGAGCAGTATATTTTAGTTAGTACAAGTTAGTGCGGCCCTGCACGTATATCGCAGTACTATTGATGAAGTGAAGGGAAGAGCAGTATATTTTAGTTAGTACAAGTTAGTGCGGCCCTGAACGTATATCTCAGTACTATTGATGAAGGGAAGAGCAGTATATTTTAGTTAGTACAAGTTAGTGCGGCCCTGAACGTATATCTCAGTACTATTGATGAAGGGAAGAGCAGTATATTTTAGTTAGTACAAGTTAGTGCGGCCCTGCACGTATATCGCAGTACTATTGATGAAGTGAAGGGAAGAGCAGTATATTTTAGTTAGTACAAGTTAGTGCGGCCCTGAACGTATATCTCAGTACTATTGATGAAGGGAAGAGCAGTATATTTTAGTTAGTACAAGTTAGTGCGGCCCTGAACGTATATCTCAGTACTATTGATGAAGGGAAGAGCAGTATATTTTAGTTAGTACAAGTTAGTGCGGCCCTGCACGTATATCTCAGTACTATTGATGAAGGGAAGAGGAGTATATTTTAGTTAGTACAAGTTAGTGCGGCCCTGCACGTATATCGCAGTACTATTGATGAAGGGAAGAGGAGTATATTTTAGTTAGTACAAGTTAGTGCGGCCCTGCACGTATATCGCAGTACTATTGATGAAGGGAAGAGGAGTATATTTTAGTTAGTACAAGTTAGTGCGGCCCTGCACGTATATCGCAGTACTATTGATGAAGGGAAGAGGAGTATATTTTAGTTAGTACAAGTTAGTGCGGCCCTGCACGTATATCGCAGTACTATTGATGAAGGGAAGAGCAGTATATTTTAGTTAGTACAAGTTAGTGCGGCCCTGCACGTATATCTCAGTACTATTGATGAAGGGAAGAGCAGTATATTTTAGTTAGTACAAGTTAGTGCGGCCCTGCACGTATATCGCAGTACTATTGATGAAGGGAAGAGGAGTATATTTTAGTTAGCACAAGTTAGTGCGGCCCTGCACGTATATCGCAGTACTATTGATGAAGGGAAGAGCAGTATATTTTAGTTAGTACAAGTTAGTGCGGCCCTGCACGTATATCTCAGTACCATTGATGAAGGGAAGAGCAGTATATTTTAGTTAGTACAAGTTAGTGCGGCCCTGCACGTATATCGCAGTACTATTGATGAAGGGAAGAGCAGTATATTTTAGTTAGTACAAGTTAGTGCGGCCCTGCACGTATATCTCAGTACTATTGATGAAGGGAAGAGCAGTATATTTTAGTTAGTACAAGTTAGTGCGGCCCTGCACGTATATCGCAGTACTATTGATGAAGGGAAGAGGAGTATATTTTAGTTAGTACAAGTTAGTGCGGCCCTGCACGTATATCGCAGTACTATTGATGAAGGGAAGAGGAGTATATTTTAGTTAGTACAAGTTAGTGCGGCCCTGCACGTATATCGCAGTACTATTGATGAAGGGAAGAGCAGTATATTTTAGTTAGTACAAGTTAGTGCGGCCCTGCACGTATATCTCAGTACTATTGATGAAGGGAAGAGCAGTATATTTTAGTTAGTACAAGTTAGTGCGGCCCTGCACGTATATCGCAGTACTATTGATGAAGGGAAGAGCAGTATATTTTAGTTAGTACAAGTTAGTGCGGCCCTGCACGTATATCTCAGTACTATTGATGAAGGGAAGAGCAGTATATTTTAGTTAGTACAAGTTAGTGCGGCCCTGCACGTATATCGCAGTACTATTGATGAAGGGAAGAGGAGTATATTTTAGTTAGTACAAGTTAGTGCGGCCCTGCACGTATATCGCAGTACTATTGATGAAGGGAAGAGGAGTATATTTTAGTTAGTACAAGTTAGTGCGGCCCTGCACGTATATCGCAGTACTATTGATGAAGGGAAGAGGAGTATATTTTAGTTAGTACAAGTTAGTGCGGCCCTGCACGTATATCGCAGTACTATTAATGAAGGGAAGAGCAGTATATTTTAGTTAGTACAAGTTAGTGCGGCCCTGCACGTATATCGCAGTACTATTGATGAAGGGAAGAGCAGTATATTTTAGTTAGTACAAGTTAGTGCGGCCCTGCACGTATATCGCAGTACTATTGATGAAGGGAAGAGGAGTATATTTTAGTTAGTACAAGTTAGTGCGCACTAAATTAAATTAAATTTCTACGTTTTTATTACTGAGAACTTTATAGCATAAAGTTATATCTCGTACATCTCGCCAACTTTAGCGGTGATGGACACCATTTCATAGGTATATAAAAACCCAACTACCATACGATTGCAGTACGCTTGTACCAAAAAGTCGTAGCTAGTAGTTAATAGAGACACATTATATATAAAACTTTAAATTTAAAGAGTACCCCACGGGATCCCTGGAAAATAGAAATATGGCATGGCACCTTCACGACAATTGTTATCAACTTCTAATTGACAGGTTTGTTGAAAAGTCAGCTTCTAATTGACAGATTTGTTGAATAGTCAACTTTTAATCGACATAATTGTTGAAGAGTCAGCTTCTAATCGACAGGTTTGTTGAAGAGTCCGCTTCTAATCGACAGGTTTGTTGAAGAGTCAGCTTCTAATCGACAGATTTGTTGAAGAGTCAACTTTTAATCGACATAATTGTTGAAGAGTCAGCTTCTAATCGACAGGTTTGTTGAAGAGTCCACTTCTAATCGACAGGTTTGTTGAAGAGTCAGCTTCTAATCGACAGATTTGTTGAAGTCAACTTTTAATCGACATAATTGTTGAAGAGTCAGCTTGTAATCGACAGGTTTGTTGAAGAGTCCGCTTCTAATCGACAGGTTTGTTGAAGAGTCAGCTTCTAATCGACAGATTTGTTGAAGAGTCAACTTTTAATCGACATAATTGTTGAAGAGTCCGCTTCTAATCGACAGGTTTGTTGAAGAGTCAGCTTCTAATCGATAGGTTTGTTGAAGAGTCAGCTTCTAATCGATAGGTTTGTTGAAGAGTCAGCTTTTAATTGATAGGTTTGTTGAAGAGTCAGCTTCTAATCGATAGGTTTGTTGAAAAGTCAGCTTCTAATCGATAGGTTTGTTGAAGAGTCAGCTTCTAATCGACAGGTTTGTTGAAGAGTCAGCTTCTAATCGATAGGTTTGTTGAAAAGTCAGCTTCTAATCGATAGGTTTGTTGAAGAGTCAGCTTCTAATCGACAGGTTTGTTGAAGAGTCAGCTTCTAATCGACAGGTTTGTTGAAGAGTCAACTTCTAATCGATAGGTTTGTTGAAGAGTCAGCTTCTAATCGACAGATTTGTTGAAGAGTCAGCTTCTAATGGATAGGTTTGTTGAAAAGTCAGCTTCTAATCGATAGGTTTGTTGAAGAGTCAGCTTCTAATGGATAGGTTTGTTGAAGAGTCAGCTTCTAATCGATAGGTTTGTTGAAGAGTCAGCTTCTAATGGATAGGTTTGTTGAAGAGTCAACTTCTAATCGACAGGTTTGTTGAAGAGTCAACTTCTAATCGACAGGTTTGTTGAAGAGTCATGTATGGCCTGTGGCAAGGCATAATTTTCAGACTCTAATTATTATAGGTAACTTGTGGTGATTTTAACTATCATTATTAGGTTCTTTGATTTACTTGCTCCCAAACTGCTTCGAATTATTTGGCTTTCTAATCTTTTGAGTGGGCGTACATGATGATGGTTATTCCAGGAGAGCGTCGTGTGAACTAAATTAGATATCTACGTTTTCAGTTTATTTGTGGCAAGTACCTACATTTTTGTTGTTTGTTATCAGTTAATTATGAGTTACAGTATATATATTATAAATATGTTGTTTTACATTTCAGTTCTATTCTACAGAATATTAGTCAGTTTGGACAAGCACCTGTCAAGTAATTATAATTACCTTATTACGTTCAGTGATTCTTGTTTTAGATATGATAAGCTTATTTAGTCAACAGTACATGTACAATGTACATGTCAACTACCCATTGTATTGAATGGTGTTCGTGTCCTTTAACAGTAAGACGACGGATGCCACTAATTACCCTTCTGAAACACACAATTCATACAAAACAAAGGATCACCAACAACAGTTCGTACCAAACTATTGCTCATTAGGAGCTTCGGCAAGTTATCTGTAAAGCACATGAAGCAAGGCGTTCTCCATACATTAGGTATTCATTATCGTCTTATTATAAGGCTTAATGTATTCGTCTGTCACACTTACATGAAGAGGATGCACCTGGCGGAGAGGTTGTATCCCACAGATATTAAATATTTTTGTATATTTCTATACCCCACAGTTCCCCGGTGAATTGTATAAACGCATATGTACCACAGGCACTTGTTTCATTCAAAAAATATATACCCCCTCCTCTTCCTTACTTCAAGGTGAGCATCTGCTCTTTTCCCCTTCCCCACTTTGCCTCAATATTTTTCGCTTATTTGTGATCCTTTCGCTGACCCAATCATATCGCTACACTCCCGAGATATTTCTCTTTTCGACTGCCACATTTAAATATGCCTACCGGGCCCCCCTCAGACGAATTGGACAAGAATATTCAGCGAACGTAGCTTGTTTTATTTTTCAGTCATTGAAACGGATACAGCCACAAGTGCCTGTGATATATACTCGTCTTGTTAAAGAAACAAGTCTTGTTCTGTATAAAAACCAATATCGGCTTGTTGGTATAAGCACAAAACAAATAAAAACACTTGTATGATCTCATCATTTCACTGAGGGGAGTTTTGTATCCATAAATCTAGCTTAACCCCCGTCACGTTTTATTTTGAAGTGCCTGTACCAAGCCAGGAAAACTAGCAGGCATGTTTTTGGTTTTTTAAGGGTATCTACATTATCTCTTTCTACGATTTTTTGTGGGATTTAGAAAATATTCCGACACTTTGGTTTTCATTTTATTGCAAATTGTCCAACTAAAATATATGTTATCTTTCAGCTGTAATTTTGTCAACAGGATTAGTCATGGTAGTACAGAATCTGAAATACAGACACACACTTAATGTTGGAGGAATTCGTCATTGATTAGTATCTTAACCAATGAATGAAAACATCAATTATTTGAATCCTTGGTTTTAGACAAAGACACATCTTAATCCCTGAATATAAATGATAACAATAATTTACATATATACTTATATATAAAACTAATTGTATTTATCCACCATTGGTTCTATTTGAGTATCGCATTGACTGGATTATTTATTTATTTTTGTTATATACGGTCACTGACCAAGATATCATTTTTGTGGTACCTGATTTATGTTAAGCGTCGGTAAGAAACGGTAACAGTATAAGTGCGATGTCATCATAGACGATTAGGACGACGCTTGTTTCTCCTGTTTTTAGACAATTTGACTATTTCTTTGGGCTACTTGACATTGCAGAATCAGGCATGAAAAAAAAGCTGAAACTAAATTTAATTATGATGTAGACTGCAAAACGCTCAAGAGCACTAGAAGCTCTGTGTAAATGGTTCAAAATCCTGCATTCTGGGCATTTCCAGGCATTTCTGTTGAAACTCTCCAATCACTATTTCTTGCAGTGTTTAATTGCAGTTTCTTAAAAAATTATGAAATATCCAAGTCAATTCTATGTTTCTCCAATGGATTTCAGATTTACGATCATGCATATCATAATAGCATTATTTCTTAGCTCGTACTTATTCATGAAGACAGGGATTATAATGTTCTTACATATACTTAGAAATCAATATTCACCTCAGCCTAAAGGCTTCAGTGAATATCGTTTTTAAGGTCCATAAAAACTTGTATTGACCTCAACAAAAGACTATAATTGTATAGAATCAATTGTATTGTAGCGCTCCAGGGGTAGAACTGTTAACCTCTGAACTATAGGAGTGTTCTAATTCTCCCAACTACCTTCTACCAAAATATCTCCGTCTAGGCAAAGTAAACCCTTAGATCAACAAATTACTATTAATTATTACCATGGTAACGACAAATCAGCCAAGTGATGACAATGACAATGTATTTAGCCTATGAAGACTAAATTTCCAGGTTGCAGGCTTTAATGATCATGAAGAGTGAATAAGTTTCCATATTTTATTAGTTCAATTCAATATAAGATCAATTTATAAGATCAAAATGTTCAAAACTAAACCCTGGTCAGTCCACAGTGTATTTAAACCAGAAAATTTACAATATATGGAAACTTTGAATAACAAATGTTAAAAACTATTAACAATAACAAAAAGTGTTTAATCTCTACCTTAGAGATTAATTACTTCAACTTTTAGAAAGAATTATCCCCCTTTTATTAACAGTAATATTTGAATCAATCTCTGAACTATAACTAATGAAAGGAATTATCTCCCTTAGATTAATAGATTAATCTCTACCTTAGAGATTAATTACTTTAACTTTTAGAAAGAATTATCCCCCTTTTATTAACAGTAATATTTGAATCAATCTCTGAACTATAACTAATGAAAGGAATTATCTCCCTTAGATTAATAGATTAATCTCTTTCCTAGAGATTATTCAAAAATATACAAATGTACACATATACTAGAAAATGTTTCTGTCCTTAGAACAAGTCACTTCAACAATTTAGACACATTATATAATTACCAACACTATTTGAGTTGCTAACATTTATTTGTGCAAATGTTACTATTAGTATTAATTAATGTTATCACTTTTACTTCAGTAGATAATTTCAATACAATTTTATGATATTCTCAACCTTTGGAATATCAGTTTACTGTATTCCAAACCTTATGAAATACTGAATATTATAATTTAGTGTATTCCAACCCTTATGAAATACTTAGTATTATTCTAGTTTAATGTATTCCAAACCTTATGAAATACTTAGTATTATTCTAGTTTAATGTATTCCAAACCTCATGAAATACTGAATATTATAATTTAGTGTATTCCAACCCTTATGAAATACTTAGTATTATTATAATTTAATGTATTCCAAACCTTATGAAATACTGAGTATTATTATAGTTTAGTGTATTCCAAACCTTATGAAATACTGAATATTATTATTTTAGTGTATTCCAACCCTTATGAAATACTTAGTATTATTATAATTTAATGTATTCCAAACCTTATGAAATCCTGAGTATTATTATAGTTTAATGTATTCCAAACCTTATGAAATACTTAGTATTATTCTAGTTTAATGTATTCCAAACCTCATGAAATACTGAGTATTATTATAGTTTAATGTATTCCAAACCTTATGAAATACTGAATATTATAATTTAGTGTATTCCAACCCTTATGAAATACTTAGTATTATTATAACTTAATGTATTCCAAACCTTATGAAATACTGAATATTATTATAGTTTAGTGTATTCCAAACCTTATGAAATACTGAATATTATTATTTTAGTGTATTCCAACCCTTATGAAATACTTAGTATTATTATAATTTAATGTATTCCAAACCTTATGAAATACTGAGTATTATTATAGTTTAATGTATTCCAAACCTTATGAAATACTTAGTATTATTCTAGTTTAATGTATTCCAAACCTCATGAAATACTGAGTATTATTATAGTTTAATGTATTCCAAACCTTATGAAATACTGAGTATTATTATAGTTTAGTGTATTCCAAACCTTATGAAATACTGAATATTATTATTTTAGTGTATTCCAACCCTTATGAAATACTTAGTATTATTATAATTTAATGTATTCCAAACCTTATGAAAACTGAGTATTATTATAGTTTAATGTATTCCAAACCTTATGAAATACTTAGTATTATTCTAGTTTAATGTATTCCAAACCTCATGAAATACTGAGTATTATTATAGTTTAATGTATTCCAAACCTTATGAAATACTTAGTATTATTCTAGTTTAATGTATTCCAAACCTCATGAAATACTTAGTATTATTCTAGTTTAATGTATTCCAAACCTCATGAAATACTGAATATTATAATTTAGTGTATTCCAACCCTTATGAAATACTTAGTATTATTATAACTTAATGTATTCCAAACCTTATGAAATACTGAGTATTATTATAGTTTAGTGTATTCCAAACCTTATGAAATACTGAATATTATTATTTTAGTGTATTCCAACCCTTATGAAATACTTAGTATTATTATAATTTAATGTATTCCAAACCTTATGAAATACTGAGTATTATTATAGTTTAATGTATTCCAAACCTTATGAAATACTTAGTATTATTCTAGTTTAATGTATTCCAAACCTCATGAAATACTGAGTATTATTATAGTTTAATGTATTCCAAACCTTATGAAATACTGAATATTATAATTTAGTGTATTCCAACCCTTATGAAATACTGAGTATTATTATAACTTAATGTATTCCAAACCTTATGAAATACTGAGTATTATTATAGTTTAGTGTATTCCAAACCTTCTGAAATACTGAATATTATTATTTTAGTGTATTCCAACCCTTATGAAATACTTAGTATTATTATAATTTAATGTATTCCAAACCTTATGAAATACTTAGTATCATTATATTCCAACCTAAGGAATATCTGTTTATTATATCCCAACCTTTTGGAATACTCCACCGTCAAAAGTTGATTAAAGTATTTATAAGAATTTTAATCCCTATAATTAATTACTAAAAATTAATTATACAATTTAGAGTTATACTAAGTTTTATTAATTAATATATTTCAAGTTAATTTAAAACCTTGAACTTGTTAAACAACTAGTAAATCCTGTTAACATTTTAATTAACTATTTCTTTTACTTCCAACAAGAGCATTATTTAATTAATAATAGTTTATCTTTAAATAAACATCAATGCAAATTTTACAAGCAAGTTATGTAAAAAAAAGCAAAAATATTAAGATAAATTATACTTTTACAATTTTGGTTTAGTATTGTCTAAATAAAATTATCATACAGCTTTAATAGCAACTCAACAAAATATCTTGGAGACCAGCCCCACAGTTCTGTCAAAATAATTCTATGTTTCCAAACTAAACTTTTACTATTTATAGTTACTTTTACTTTCCATATCTTTGATAAAAATGTATTTTAAAAATAAAATATTATGCCAAAAGTGTAAAAATATATATTTTAGCCAGAGACTCAAAAATACTGACCGTTCCAGTCAAAACCAAAAGCAGAACTCCTGATGCTGGCGTCAAATGACGTCACATCGAACGTGAAAATATTCCACCGATGGTGGGAAATCACCAAAGGTGCACGCGCACTATCAAAAATACTTAATACAATTTTAAAACTCCAATAACTAAATACCATATTTCTTATTTTATAAAAGTAACTCCTCAAAGTTAAAGAAAGAATTTTTCTACAACAACTAAATCATCGTAAGTTAAAATTTGTACTTGGTGCCACACCGGAAGTGAACAATCGTAAGCAACAAGTGGTTGATGAATGAGACTGACAGCGGGCTCATAATATGGCCAAATTCTCCCGTAAAAACACATGACAGCTACTGTAAAATGCATGAATGGATTACTACTGATCTGAGGAGTTACAATATGTCCATGGTTACGATGTACATAAACTTAAAACGATGTTTATTGACAAAATCAGTAACGTAAATACACTTCCAAGTTAAAACATGGCGACTGCGCCTGAGCTGAAATTGACATAATTCTGTGTATTCAGTGCCAGTTTTACTAGACTACAGGTACTTTACAAATGAAAATAACACATAACCCGTATAATGATATATAAAGGACGTACCAGGTACATAATTAATGCATACAATATATATATATATAGCGATTCAGTTCATTTCAACAATAATAGCTATGCAATGCAATCTTCAGTTCCCACACTTTCATGTTTAGCAGACAGCAATTTGAACATGTGCTTACAAAAATGATTCCAAAGAAAAATGTGAAACTATGATAAAATTAACAATTCCAGAAGTTGGATAATTTGCATTTCCATTACTTTAATAAAAATGTGAAACAGTCAATTTATTCTTATTTTCTCTGAACACATTACCCAATAAAAAATGCATTGCTGTCTGACAGGTAAAAAATGATATATACAAGGATTGATTAATTATGTCATATTTTGTACAAATAGTACAAACAGCTATATTTCCTCATACACAACCATGCATATGCAAACATGACAAATGGTATTTGTCTTAATATCCCATCACAATACTCATATAAATTACACCCCCTCCCCCCTGGTTCTCACAGTATACTGTGATTTTTATTGATTATACTGCTCATTGTGGTCGTCTTGATTGACAATAAAGCATTTGTTTGTTTGTTTGTTTATATATATCTATACATCATACATCATAAATATACAAAAGTTCATATATTCACATGCACACAGTTCTGTTCCATTTTACCAAACTACAATATATAAAGTAAAGATGCAATTATTAAAAGGCCTATGACAAACAAATATATATTTATATAAACAACTAATTGATCATTAGTTTTATCTTGAATTAACCCGTCGAACTAGTTACTGGTTTTTCTCGACAACTAAAATACGCACCAAAATACATTTAAATACACCCTGAAGTCGAATCACTGCTCAAACAATTAATGCGCTATGTACTTCCTTACAACAAGAAATACATTTCTGTCTGGCAATTGAGGTACTAGTGCTGATAATGGTTCTTCAATTGTCGCCCACACATGTTCTTCCAAATGTACCTGCACTGTGTGAGGTAAAGCAAGATATAACCTTATATTCCGTTTATATTTTCCCTTGAAATCTTGCCAATCTATATTAACTAAATATATTGTGTTATTCTCTTGGGTTAAAAGATTTTGGCTATTCTGTTTCGGCCCTTTGGTACCTGATGAAGGTTATTTCACAAACGCGTCGTGTGCACTAAATTTGATATCTACGTTTTTATTCTGACGCCTATCATCTAGAGTGAAATTTACTGGGGGAAAATATATGCACAAAATTTAGAATTTCTTATATTTTCTACCTCATCCATATAACTAATCCCAGGACATTAAACACTTTGGACAATAAGAGAGAAATCATGCAAAGAAAGGAGACCGTTTTCCTATTCCTAAAATAACATACTTCTTTGCAAAGAGGTAGGTTATGCCAGAATACATTGCTACGTCTTTGATTAGTTGCCGTAGTTTTGCCAGAATACATTGCTACGTCTTTGATTAGCTGCCTTAGGGTTTTTTTCATTATCCATGTGCAACTTCATCTGCAAATGTAGTTCATGTGCTTTATTTCCACGTGTCATGGCCGGTATATTTGACATCTTTCTTTTTTCATTATTGATTGCATTGAAAATCTGGACATTGTGTCATAAAATGTCTCATGAGAATTCCCACTTCCAGAACTACAATCTACTTTCTCGACGTCACCAGAATAGGGTTTGGTTGATTGATTGATTATTGCTTAACGTCCAGCGAGTAGTATTTCAGCTATATTAACGTCCAGCGAGTAGTATTTCAGCTATATTAACGTCCAGCGAGCAGTATTTCAGCTATATTAACGTCCAGCGAGCAGTATTTCAGCTATATTAACGTCCAGCGAGCAGTATTTCAGCTATATTAACGTCCAGCGAGTAGTATTTCAGCTATATTAACGTCCAGCGAGTAGTATTTCAGCTATATTAACGTCCAGCGAGTAGTATTTCAGCTATATTAACGTCCAGCGAGTAGTATTTCAACTATATTAACGTCCAGCGAGTAGTATTTCAGCTATATTAACGTCCAGCGAGTAGTATTTCAGCTATATTAACGTCCAGCGAGTAGTATTTCAGCTATATTAACGTCCAGCGAGTAGTATTTCAGCTATATTAACGTCCAGCGAGTAGTATTTCAGCTATATTAACGTCCATCGAGTAGTATTTCAGCTATATTAACTTCCAGCGAGCAGTATTTCAGCTATATTAACGTCCAGCGAGCAGTATTTCAGCTACATTAACGTCCAGCGAGCAGTATTTCAGCTACATTAACGTCCAGCGAGTAGTATTTCAGCTATATTAACGTCCAGCGAGTAGTATTTCAGCTATATTAACGTCCAGCGAGTAGTATTTCAGCTATATTAACGTCCAGCGAGTAGTATTTCAGCTATATTAACGTCCAGCGAGTAGTATTTCAGCTATATTAACGTCCAGCGAGTAGTATTTCAGCTATATTAACGTCCAGTGAGTAGTATTTCAGCTATATTAACGTCCAGCGAGCAGTATGTCAGCTATATTAACGTCCAGCGAGTAGTATTTCAGCTATATTAACGTCCAGCGAGCAGTATTTCAGCAATATTAACGTCCAGCGAGCAGTATTTCAGCTATATTAACATCCAGCGAGCAGTATTTCAGCTATATTAACGTCCAGCGAGCAGTATTTCAGCTATATTAACGTCCAGCGAGTAGTATTTCAGCTATATTAACGTCCAGCGAGTAGTATTTCAGCTATATTAACGTCCAGCGAGTAGTATTTCAGCTATATTAAAGTCCAGCGAGTAGTATTTCAGCTATATTAACGTCCAGCGAGGAGTATTTCACCTATATTAACGTCCAGCGAGTAGTATTTCAGCTATATTAACGTCCAGCGAGTAGTATTTCAGCTATATTAACGTCCAGCGAGTAGTATTTCAGCTATATTAACGTCCAGCGAGTAGTATTTCAGCTATATTAACGTCCGGCGAGCAGTATTTCAGCTATATTAATGTCCAGCGAGCAATATTTCAGCTATATTAACGTCCAGCGAGTAGTATCTCAGCTATATTAACGTCCAGCGAGTAGTATTTCAGCTATATTAGCGTCCAGCGAGCAGTATTTCTGCTATATTAACGTCCATCGAGTAGTATTTCAGCTATATTAACGTCCAGCGAGCAGTATTTCACCTATATTAACGTCCAGCGAGTAGTATTTCAGCTATATTAACGTCCAGCGAGTAGTATTTCAGCTATATTAACGTCCAGCGAGTAGTATTTCAGCTATATTAACGTCCAGCGAGTAGTATTTCAGCTATATTAACGTCCAGCGAGCAGTATTTCAGCTATATTAACGTCCAGCGAGCAGTATTTCAGCTATATTAACGTCCAGCGAGCAGTATTTCAGCTATATTAACGTCCAACGAGTAGTATTTCAGCTATATTAACGTCCAGCGAGTAGTATTTCAGCTATATTAACGTCCAGCGAGCAGTATTTCAGCTATATTAACGTCCAGCGAGTAGTATTTCAGCTATATTAACGTCCAGCGAGCAGTATTTCAGCTATATTAACGTCCAGCGAGTAGTATTTCAGCTATATTAACGTCCAGCGAGCAGTATTTCAGCGATATTAACATCCAGCGAGCAGTATTTCAGCTATATTAATGTCCAGCGAGCAGTATTTCAGCTATATTAACGTCCAGCGAGTAGTATTTCAGCTATATTAACGTCCAGCGAGCAGTATTTCAGCTATATTAACGTCCAGCGAGTAGTATTTCAGCTATATTAACGTCCACCGAGCAGTATTTCAGCTATATTAACGTCCAGCGAGCAGTATTTCAGCTATACTAACGTCCAGCGAGTAGTATTTCAGCTATATTAACATCCAGTGAGCAGTATTTCAGCTATATTAACGTCCAGCGAGCAGTATTTCAGCTATATTAACGTCCAGCGAGCAGTATTTCAGCTATATTAACGTCTAGCGAGTAGTATTTCAGCTATATTAATGTCCAGCGAGCAGTATTTCAGCTATATTAACGTCCAGTGAGCAGTATTTCAGCTATATTAACGTCCAGCGAGCAGTATTTCAGCTATATTAACGTCCAGCGAGCAGTATTTCAGCTATATTAACGTCCAGCGAGTAGTATTTCAGCTATATTAACGTCCAGCGAGCAGTATTTCAGCTATATTAACATCCAGCGAGTAGTATTTCACCTATATTAACGTCCAGCGAGTAGTATTTCAGCTATATTAACGTCCAGCGAGCAGTATTTCAGCTATATTAACGTGCAGCGAGTAGTATTTCACCTATATTAACGTCCAGTGAGTAGTATTTCAGCTATATTAACGTCCAGCGAGTAGTATTTCAGCTATATTAACGTTCAGCGAGTAGTATTTCAGCTATATTAACGTCCAGCGAGTAGTATTTCAGCTACATTAACGTCCAGCGAGTAGTATTTCAGCTACATTAACGTCCAGCGAGTAGTATTTCAGCTATATTAACGTCCAGCGAGCAGTATGTCAGCTATATTAACGTCCAGCGAGTAGTATTTCAGCTATATTAACGTCCAGCGAGCAGTATTTCAGCTATATTAACGTCCAGCGAGCAGTATTTCAGCTATATTAACATCCAGCGAGCAGTATTTCAGCTATATTAACGTCCAGCGAGCAGTATTTCAGCTATATTAACGTCCAGCGAGTAGTATTTCAGCTATATTAACGTCCAGCGAGTAGTATTTCAGCTATATTAACGTCCAGTGAGTAGTATTTCAGCTATATTAACGTCCAGCGAGCAGTATGTCAGCTATATTAACGTCCAGCGAGTAGTATTTCAGCTATATTAACGTCCAGCGAGCAGTATTTCAGCTATATTAACGTCCAGCGAGCAGTATTTCAGCTATATTAACATCCAGCGAGCAGTATTTCAGCTATATTAACGTCCAGCGAGCAGTATTTCAGCTATATTAACGTCCAGCGAGTAGTATTTCAGCTATATTAACGTCCAGCGAGTAGTATTTCAGCTATATTAACGTCCAGTGAGTAGTATTTCAGCTATATTAACGTCCAACGAGTAGTATTTCAGCTATATTAACGTCCAGCGAGTAGTATTTCAGCTATATTAACGTCCAGCGAGCAGTATTTCAGCTATATTAACGTCCAGCGAGTAGTATTTCAGCTATATTAACGTCCAGCGAGCAGTATTTCAGCTATATTAACGTCCAGCGAGTAGTATTTCAGCTATATTAACGTCCAGCGAGCAGTATTTCAGCGATATTAACATCCAGCGAGCAGTATTTCAGCTATATTAATGTCCAGCGAGCAGTATTTCAGCTATATTAACATCCAGCGAGTAGTATTTCAGCTATATTAACGTCCAGCGAGCAGTATTTCAGCTATATTAACGTCCAGCGAGTAGTATTTCAGCTATATTAACGTCCAGCGAGCAGTATTTCAGCTATATTAACGTCCAGCGAGCAGTATTTCAGCTATAATAACGTCCAGCGAGTAGTATTTCAGCTATATTAACATCCAGTGAGCAGTATTTCAGCTATATTAACGTCCAGCGAGCAGTATTTCAGCTATATTAACGTCCAGCGAGCAGTATTTCAGCTATATTAACGTCTAGCGAGTAGTATTTCAGCTATATTAATGTCCAGCGAGCAGTATTTCAGCTATATTAACGTCCAGTGAGCAGTATTTCAGCTATATTAATGTCCAGCGAGCAGTATTTCAGCTATATTAACGTCCAGCGAGCAGTATTTCAGCTATATTAACGTCCAGCGAGTAGTATTTCAGCTATATTAACGTCCAGCGAGCAGTATTTCAGCTATATTAACGTCCAGCGAGTAGTATTTCACCTATATTAACGTCCAGCGAGTAGTATTTCAGCTATATTAACGTCCAGCGAGCAGTATTTCAGCTATATTAACGTCCAGCGAGTAGTATTTCACCTATATTAACGTCCAGCGAGTAGTATTTCAGCTATTATAACGTCCAGCGAGTAGTATTTCAGCTATATTAACTTCCAGCGAGTAGTATTTCAGCTATATTAACGTCCAGCGAGTAGTATTTCAGCTACATTAACGTCCAGCGAGTAGTATTTCAGCTACATTAACGTCCAGCGAGTAGTATTTCAGCTATATTAACGTCCAGCGAGTAGTATTTCAGCTATATTAACGTCCAGCGAGCAGTATTTCAGCTATATTAACGTCCAGCGAGCAGTATTTCAGCTATATTAACGTCCAGCGAGCAGTATTTCAGCTATATTAACGTCCAGCGAGTAGTATTTCAGCTATATTAACGTCCAGCGAGTAGTATTTCAGCTATATTAACGTCCAGCGAGTAGTATTTCAGCTATATTAAAGTCCAGCGAGTAGTATTTCAGCTATATTAACGTCCAGCGAGGAGTATTTCACCTATATTAACGTCCAGCGAGTAGTATTTCAGCTATATTAACGTCCAGCGAGTAGTATTTCAGCTATATTAACGTCCAGCGAGTAGTATTTCAGCTATATTAACGTCCAGCGAGTAGTATTTCAGCTATATTAACGTCCGGCGAGCAGTATTTCAGCTATATTAATGTCCAGCGAGCAATATTTCAGCTATATTAACGTCCAGCGAGTAGTATCTCAGCTATATTAACATCCAGCGAGTAGTATTTCAGCTATATTAACGTCCAGCGAGTAGTATTTCAGCTATATTAACGTCCAGCGAGCAGTATTTCAGCTATATTAACGTCCAGCGAGTAGTATTTCACCTATATTAACGTCCAGCGAGTAGTATTTCAGCTATTATAACGTCCAGCGAGTAGTATTTCAGCTATATTAACTTCCAGCGAGTAGTATTTCAGCTATATTAACGTCCAGCGAGTAGTATTTCAGCTACATTAACGTCCAGCGAGTAGTATTTCAGCTACATTAACGTCCAGCGAGTAGTATTTCAGCTATATTAACGTCCAGCGAGTAGTATTTCAGCTATATTAACGTCCAGCGAGCAGTATTTCAGCTATATTAACGTCCAGCGAGCAGTATTTCAGCTATATTAACGTCCAGCGAGCAGTATTTCAGCTATATTAACGTCCAGCGAGTAGTATTTCAGCTATATTAACGTCCAGCGAGTAGTATTTCAGCTATATTAACGTCCAGCGAGTAGTATTTCAGCTATATTAAAGTCCAGCGAGTAGTATTTCAGCTATATTAACGTCCAGCGAGGAGTATTTCACCTATATTAACGTCCAGCGAGTAGTATTTCAGCTATATTAACGTCCAGCGAGTAGTATTTCAGCTATATTAACGTCCAGCGAGTAGTATTTCAGCTATATTAACGTCCAGCGAGTAGTATTTCAGCTATATTAACGTCCGGCGAGCAGTATTTCAGCTATATTAATGTCCAGCGAGCAATATTTCAGCTATATTAACGTCCAGCGAGTAGTATCTCAGCTATATTAACATCCAGCGAGTAGTATTTCAGCTATATTAGCGTCCAGCGAGCAGTATTTCTGCTATATTAACGTCCATCGAGTAGTATTTCAGCTATATTAACGTCCAGCGAGCAGTATTTCACCTATATTAACGTCCAGCGAGTAGTATTTCAGCTATATTAACGTCCAGCGAGTAGTATTTCACCTATATTAACGTCCAGCGAGTAGTATTTCAGCTATATTAACGTCCAGCGAGTAGTATTTCAGCTATATTAACGTCCAGCGAGCAGTATTTCAGCTATATTAACGTCCAGCGAGCAGTATTTCAGCTATATTAATGTCCAGCGAGCAGTATTTCAGCTATATTAACGTCCAGCGAGCAGTATTTCAGCTATATTAACGTCCAACGAGTAGTATTTCAGCTATATTAACGTCCAGCGAGTAGTATTTCAGCTATATTAACGTCCAGCGAGCAGTATTTCAGCTATATTAAAGTCCAGCGAGTAGTATTTCAGCTACATTAACGTCCAGCGAGCAGTATTTCAGCTATATTAACGTCCAGCGAGTAGTATTTCAGCTATATTAACGTCCAGCGAGCAGTATTTCAGCGATATTAACATCCAGCGAGCAGTATTTCAGCTATATTAATGTCCAGCGAGCAGTATTTCAGCTATATTAACGTCCAGCGAGTAGTATTTCAGCTATATTAACGTCCAGCGAGCAGTATTTCAGCTATATTAACGTCCAGCGAGTAGTATTTCAGCTATATTAACGTCCACCGAGCAGTATTTCAGCTATATTAACGTCCAGCGAGCAGTATTTCAGCTATACTAACGTCCAGCGAGTAGTATTTCAGCTATATTAACATCCAGTGAGCAGTATTTCAGCTATATTAACGTCCAGCGAGCAGTATTTCAGCTATATTAACGTCCAGCGAGCAGTATTTCAGCTATATAAACGTCTAGCGAGTAGTATTTCAGCTATATTAATGTCCAGCGAGCAGTATTTCAGCTATATTAACGTCCAGTGAGCAGTATTTCAGCTATATTAACGTCCAGCGAGCAGTATTTCAGCTATATTAACGTCCAGCGAGCAGTATTTCAGCTATATTAACGTCCAGCGAGTAGTATTTCAGCTATATTAACGTCCAGCGAGCAGTATTTCAGCTATATTAACATCCAGCGAGTAGTATTTCACCTATATTAACGTCCAGCGAGTAGTATTTCAGCTATATTAACGTCCAGCGAGCAGTATTTCAGCTATATTAACGTCCAGCGAGTAGTATTTCACCTATATTAACGTCCAGTGAGTAGTATTTCAGCTATATTAACGTCCAGCGAGTAGTATTTCAGCTATATTAACGTTCAGCGAGTAGTATTTCAGCTATATTAACGTCCAGCGAGTAGTATTTCAGCTACATTAACGTCCAGCGAGTAGTATTTCAGCTACATTAACGTCCAGCGAGTAGTATTTCAGCTATATTAACGTCCAGCGAGCAGTATGTCAGCTATATTAACGTCCAGCGAGTAGTATTTCAGCTATATTAACGTCCAGCGAGCAGTATTTCAGCTATATTAACGTCCAGCGAGCAGTATTTCAGCTATATTAACATCCAGCGAGCAGTATTTCAGCTATATTAACGTCCAGCGAGCAGTATTTCAGCTATATTAACGTCCAGCGAGTAGTATTTCAGCTATATTAACGTCCAGCGAGTAGTATTTCAGCTATATTAACGTCCAGTGAGTAGTATTTCAGCTATATTAACGTCCAGCGAGCAGTATGTCAGCTATATTAACGTCCAGCGAGTAGTATTTCAGCTATATTAACGTCCAGCGAGCAGTATTTCAGCTATATTAACGTCCAGCGAGCAGTATTTCAGCTATATTAACGTCCAGCGAGCAGTATTTCAGCTATATTAACGTCCAGCGAGCAGTATTTCAGCTATATTAACGTCCAGCGAGTAGTATTTCAGCTATATTAACGTCCAGCGAGTAGTATTTCAGCTATATTAACGTCCAGTGAGTAGTATTTCAGCTATATTAACGTCCAACGAGTAGTATTTCAGCTATATTAACGTCCAGCGAGTAGTATTTCAGCTATATTAACGTCCAGCGAGCAGTATTTCAGCTATATTAACGTCCAGCGAGTAGTATTTCAGCTATATTAACGTCCAGCGAGCAGTATTTCAGCTATATTAACGTCCAGCGAGTAGTATTTCAGCTATATTAACGTCCAGCGAGCAGTATTTCAGCGATATTAACATCCAGCGAGCAGTATTTCAGCTATATTAATGTCCAGCGAGCAGTATTTCAGCTATATTAACATCCAGCGAGTAGTATTTCAGCTATATTAACGTCCAGCGAGCAGTATTTCAGCTATATTAACGTCCAGCGAGTAGTATTTCAGCTATATTAACGTCCAGCGAGCAGTATTTCAGCTATATTAACGTCCAGCGAGCAGTATTTCAGCTATAATAACGTCCAGCGAGTAGTATTTCAGCTATATTAACATCCAGTGAGCAGTATTTCAGCTATATTAACGTCCAGCGAGCAGTATTTCAGCTATATTAACGTCCAACGAGTAGTATTTCAGCTATATTAACGTCCAGCGAGTAGTATTTCAGCTATATTAACGTCCAGCGAGCAGTATTTCAGCTATATTAACGTCCAGCGAGTAGTATTTCAGCTACATTAACGTCCAGCGAGCAGTATTTCAGCTATATTAACGTCCAGCGAGTAGTATTTCAGCTATATTAACGTCCAGCGAGCAGTATTTCAGCGATATTAACATCCAGCGAGCAGTATTTCAGCTATATTAATGTCCAGCGAGCAGTATTTCAGCTATATTAACGTCCAGCGAGTAGTATTTCAGCTATATTAACGTCCAGCGAGCAGTATTTCAGCTATATTAACGTCCAGCGAGTAGTATTTCAGCTATATTAACGTCCACCGAGCAGTATTTCAGCTATATTAACGTCCAGCGAGCAGTATTTCAGCTATACTAACGTCCAGCGAGTAGTATTTCAGCTATATTAACATCCATTGAGCAGTATTTCAGCTATATTAACGTCCAGCGAGCAGTATTTCAGCTATATTAACGTCCAGCGAGCAGTATTTCAGCTATATAAACGTCTAGCGAGTAGTATTTCAGCTATATTAATGTCCAGCGAGCAGTATTTCAGCTATATTAACGTCCAGTGAGCAGTATTTCAGCTATATTAACGTCCAGCGAGCAGTATTTCAGCTATATTAACGTCCAGCGAGCAGTATTTCAGCTATATTAACGTCCAGCGAGTAGTATTTCAGCTATATTAACGTCCAGCGAGCAGTATTTCAGCTATATTAACATCCAGCGAGTAGTATTTCACCTATATTAACGTCCAGCGAGTAGTATTTCAGCTATATTAACGTCCAGCGAGCAGTATTTCAGCTATATTAACGTCCAGCGAGTAGTATTTCACCTATATTAACGTCCAGTGAGTAGTATTTCAGCTATATTAACGTCCAGCGAGTAGTATTTCAGCTATATTAACGTTCAGCGAGTAGTATTTCAGCTATATTAACGTCCAGCGAGTAGTATTTCAGCTACATTAACGTCCAGCGAGTAGTATTTCAGCTACATTAACGTCCAGCGAGTAGTATTTCAGCTATATTAACGTCCAGCGAGCAGTATGTCAGCTATATTAACGTCCAGCGAGTAGTATTTCAGCTATATTAACGTCCAGCGAGCAGTATTTCAGCTATATTAACGTCCAGCGAGCAGTATTTCAGCTATATTAACATCCAGCGAGCAGTATTTCAGCTATATTAACGTCCAGCGAGCAGTATTTCAGCTATATTAACGTCCAGCGAGTAGTATTTCAGCTATATTAACGTCCAGCGAGTAGTATTTCAGCTATATTAACGTCCAGTGAGTAGTATTTCAGCTATATTAACGTCCAGCGAGCAGTATGTCAGCTATATTAACGTCCAGCGAGTAGTATTTCAGCTATATTAACGTCCAGCGAGCAGTATTTCAGCTATATTAACGTCCAGCGAGCAGTATTTCAGCTATATTAACATCCAGCGAGCAGTATTTCAGCTATATTAACGTCCAGCGAGCAGTATTTCAGCTATATTAACGTCCAGCGAGTAGTATTTCAGCTATATTAACGTCCAGCGAGTAGTATTTCAGCTATATTAACGTCCAGTGAGTAGTATTTCAGCTATATTAACGTCCAACGAGTAGTATTTCAGCTATATTAACGTCCAGCGAGTAGTATTTCAGCTATATTAACGTCCAGCGAGCAGTATTTCAGCTATATTAACGTCCAGCGAGTAGTATTTCAGCTATATTAACGTCCAGCGAGCAGTATTTCAGCTATATTAACGTCCAGCGAGTAGTATTTCAGCTATATTAACGTCCAGCGAGCAGTATTTCAGCGATATTAACATCCAGCGAGCAGTATTTCAGCTATATTAATGTCCAGCGAGCAGTATTTCAGCTATATTAACATCCAGCGAGTAGTATTTCAGCTATATTAACGTCCAGCGAGCAGTATTTCAGCTATATTAACGTCCAGCGAGTAGTATTTCAGCTATATTAACGTCCAGCGAGCAGTATTTCAGCTATATTAACGTCCAGCGAGCAGTATTTCAGCTATAATAACGTCCAGCGAGTAGTATTTCAGCTATATTAACATCCAGTGAGCAGTATTTCAGCTATATTAACGTCCAGCGAGCAGTATTTCAGCTATATTAACGTCCAGCGAGCAGTATTTCAGCTATATTAACGTCTAGCGAGTAGTATTTCAGCTATATTAATGTCCAGCGAGCAGTATTTCAGCTATATTAACGTCCAGTGAGCAGTATTTCAGCTATATTAATGTCCAGCGAGCAGTATTTCAGCTATATTAACGTCCAGCGAGCAGTATTTCAGCTATATTAACGTCCAGCGAGTAGTATTTCAGCTATATTAACGTCCAGCGAGCAGTATTTCAGCTATATTAACGTCCAGCGAGTAGTATTTCACCTATATTAACGTCCAGCGAGTAGTATTTCAGCTATATTAACGTCCAGCGAGCAGTATTTCAGCTATATTAACGTCCAGCGAGTAGTATTTCACCTATATTAACGTCCAGCGAGTAGTATTTCAGCTATTATAACGTCCAGCGAGTAGTATTTCAGCTATATTAACTTCCAGCGAGTAGTATTTCAGCTATATTAACGTCCAGCGAGTAGTATTTCAGCTACATTAACGTCCAGCGAGTAGTATTTCAGCTACATTAACGTCCAGCGAGTAGTATTTCAGCTATATTAACGTCCAGCGAGTAGTATTTCAGCTATATTAACGTCCAGCGAGCAGTATTTCAGCTATATTAACGTCCAGCGAGCAGTATTTCAGCTATATTAACGTCCAGCGAGCAGTATTTCAGCTATATTAACGTCCAGCGAGTAGTATTTCAGCTATATTAACGTCCAGCGAGTAGTATTTCAGCTATATTAACGTCCAGCGAGTAGTATTTCAGCTATATTAAAGTCCAGCGAGTAGTATTTCAGCTATATTAACGTCCAGCGAGGAGTATTTCACCTATATTAACGTCCAGCGAGTAGTATTTCAGCTATATTAACGTCCAGCGAGTAGTATTTCAGCTATATTAACGTCCAGCGAGTAGTATTTCAGCTATATTAACGTCCAGCGAGTAGTATTTCAGCTATATTAACGTCCGGCGAGCAGTATTTCAGCTATATTAATGTCCAGCGAGCAATATTTCAGCTATATTAACGTCCAGCGAGTAGTATCTCAGCTATATTAACATCCAGCGAGTAGTATTTCAGCTATATTAGCGTCCAGCGAGCAGTATTTCTGCTATATTAACGTCCATCGAGTAGTATTTCAGCTATATTAACGTCCAGCGAGCAGTATTTCACCTATATTAACGTCCAGCGAGTAGTATTTCAGCTATATTAACGTCCAGCGAGTAGTATTTCAGCTATATTAACGTCCAGCGAGTAGTATTTCAGCTATATTAACGTCCAGCGAGTAGTATTTCAGCTATATTAACGTCCAGCGAGCAGTATTTCAGCTATATTAACGTCCAGCGAGCAGTATTTCAGCTATATTAATGTCCAGCGAGCAGTATTTCAGCTATATTAACGTCCAGCGAGCAGTATTTCAGCTATATTAACGTCCAACGAGTAGTATTTCAGCTATATTAACGTCCAGCGAGTAGTATTTCAGCTATATTAACGTCCAGCGAGCAGTATTTCAGCTATATTAACGTCCAGCGAGTAGTATTTCAGCTACATTAACGTCCAGCGAGCAGTATTTCAGCTATATTAACGTCCAGCGAGTAGTATTTCAGCTATATTAACGTCCAGCGAGCAGTATTTCAGCGATATTAACATCCAGCGAGCAGTATTTCAGCTATATTAATGTCCAGCGAGCAGTATTTCAGCTATATTAACGTCCAGCGAGTAGTATTTCAGCTATATTAACGTCCAGCGAGCAGTATTTCAGCTATATTAACGTCCAGCGAGTAGTATTTCAGCTATATTAACGTCCACCGAGCAGTATTTCAGCTATATTAACGTCCAGCGAGCAGTATTTCAGCTATACTAACGTCCAGCGAGTAGTATTTCAGCTATATTAACATCCAGTGAGCAGTATTTCAGCTATATTAACGTCCAGCGAGCAGTATTTCAGCTATATTAACGTCCAGCGAGCAGTATTTCAGCTATATAAACGTCTAGCGAGTAGTATTTCAGCTATATTAATGTCCAGCGAGCAGTATTTCAGCTATATTAACGTCCAGTGAGCAGTATTTCAGCTATATTAACGTCCAGCGAGCAGTATTTCAGCTATATTAACGTCCAGCGAGCAGTATTTCAGCTATATTAACGTCCAGCGAGTAGTATTTCAGCTATATTAACGTCCAGCGAGCAGTATTTCAGCTATATTAACATCCAGCGAGTAGTATTTCACCTATATTAACGTCCAGCGAGTAGTATTTCAGCTATATTAACGTCCAGCGAGCAGTATTTCAGCTATATTAACGTCCAGCGAGTAGTATTTCACCTATATTAACGTCCAGTGAGTAGTATTTCAGCTATATTAACGTCCAGCGAGTAGTATTTCAGCTATATTAACGTTCAGCGAGTAGTATTTCAGCTATATTAACGTCCAGCGAGTAGTATTTCAGCTACATTAACGTCCAGCGAGTAGTATTTCAGCTACATTAACGTCCAGCGAGTAGTATTTCAGCTATATTAACGTCCAGCGAGCAGTATGTCAGCTATATTAACGTCCAGCGAGTAGTATTTCAGCTATATTAACGTCCAGCGAGCAGTATTTCAGCTATATTAACGTCCAGCGAGCAGTATTTCAGCTATATTAACATCCAGCGAGCAGTATTTCAGCTATATTAACGTCCAGCGAGCAGTATTTCAGCTATATTAACGTCCAGCGAGTAGTATTTCAGCTATATTAACGTCCAGCGAGTAGTATTTCAGCTATATTAACGTCCAGTGAGTAGTATTTCAGCTATATTAACGTCCAGCGAGCAGTATGTCAGCTATATTAACGTCCAGCGAGTAGTATTTCAGCTATATTAACGTCCAGCGAGCAGTATTTCAGCTATATTAACGTCCAGCGAGCAGTATTTCAGCTATATTAACATCCAGCGAGCAGTATTTCAGCTATATTAACGTCCAGCGAGCAGTATTTCAGCTATATTAACGTCCAGCGAGCAGTATTTCAGCTATATTAACGTCCAGCGAGTAGTATTTCAGCTATATTAACGTCCAGTGAGTAGTATTTCAGCTATATTAACGTCCAACGAGTAGTATTTCAGCTATATTAACGTCCAGCGAGTAGTATTTCAGCTATATTAACGTCCAGCGAGCAGTATTTCAGCTATATTAACGTCCAGCGAGTAGTATTTCAGCTATATTAACGTCCAGCGAGCAGTATTTCAGCTATATTAACGTCCAGCGAGTAGTATTTCAGCTATATTAACGTCCAGCGAGCAGTATTTCAGCGATATTAACATCCAGCGAGCAGTATTTCAGCTATATTAATGTCCAGCGAGCAGTATTTCAGCTATATTAACATCCAGCGAGTAGTATTTCAGCTATATTAACGTCCAGCGAGCAGTATTTCAGCTATATTAACGTCCAGCGAGTAGTATTTCAGCTATATTAACGTCCAGCGAGCAGTATTTCAGCTATATTAACGTCCAGCGAGCAGTATTTCAGCTATAATAACGTCCAGCGAGTAGTATTTCAGCTATATTAACATCCAGTGAGCAGTATTTCAGCTATATTAACGTCCAGCGAGCAGTATTTCAGCTATATTAACGTCCAGCGAGCAGTATTTCAGCTATATTAACGTCTAGCGAGTAGTATTTCAGCTATATTAATGTCCAGCGAGCAGTATTTCAGCTATATTAACGTCCAGTGAGCAGTATTTCAGCTATATTAATGTCCAGCGAGCAGTATTTCAGCTATATTAACGTCCAGCGAGCAGTATTTCAGCTATATTAACGTCCAGCGAGTAGTATTTCAGCTATATTAACGTCCAGCGAGCAGTATTTCAGCTATATTAACGTCCAGCGAGTAGTATTTCACCTATATTAACGTCCAGCGAGTAGTATTTCAGCTATATTAACGTCCAGCGAGCAGTATTTCAGCTATATTAACGTCCAGCGAGTAGTATTTCACCTATATTAACGTCCAGCGAGTAGTATTTCAGCTATATTAACGTCCAGCGAGTAGTATTTCAGCTATATTAACTTCCAGCGAGTAGTATTTCAGCTACAGCACGCACAGCGCGATTTAGCAATAAATCACTCAGGTCCGACGTCGGTGAAATCAAGAAAATGTCGGAGAAATTAAAAAAAAAGTCGGTGTTGACACCGCGAAATGTCCGAGAAAAATCGAACACGGTGATTTACTATAAAACACCGACAAAACACCGACATTGACGATTAAACGCCGCGAAATAAAGAAATGGGATATTAACCTTTATTTGTACATTTGTATGTTCTTGAGACTGTCATTTTTGATAATATGAATGATTCATAGCAAATACTTATTTTCTTTTTCAGGTGTGCAAGCTATGTGATCATTTTTCGTTCTTTAATTCTGATATTTGCTTTTGTTTTAATCTATTATGTTAAGAAAACAATGCCGGTAAAAACGTTTAGTATTATGTGATCATTACCATTTATAAGCTTGTGTTGTATTATTTTGTTAATTAAAATAAACTTGATCTTTTGAATGCAAGCTTGGTATCCCGAGTTAATTTGCTTTCGGGTGTTCAATTAATGGTCGAGTTGGCACGTGACTTAAGTTCACCTGTTACAAAAGTTTCTAGATCCCCAAAAGCACGCTTTGATCGATAGCATGTGGAAACCTTTCTAGATTTACGTTCACGTGAAAAATATGTGTACAAATCAGAAATGGAACTTTTATTAAAGGTAAAATAACACGTGGCTTGCAAAAGGGGATTAACGACATACAAATACGAAAAAGCACGTTTGCTTTAGATAAAAAATTACATCGATTTTTTTTTTCAATCATTCTCGGTGTGTTTTTAAATCAATCCCGCAGCCTCAGGTAACTGTGTATTTGACCTTTTAGTGACCTAGTTCAATGTGTGCACTACATAAAAATAGACACATCCGTACATTGATAAAACACAGGTGATTAAAAAAAATAACATCGATATAAACCAATCGAAATGTTGGGATTAGACAAGGATTTATATAGTAGGACTACTATATATATCCCTGGATTAGATAATATACGCAAAACAAGATGCGTGCTCAGCCTCATAAATCCTATAAATAAAATGTATGCCATGCTGGCATCCCTGAAAAAAACCCGGTATCAAATTGAAATATAAAGTACGAAATAGTAAAAAATCAAAACTAAGCAACAAAAAACAAAAGAACACATGAAGTACAGTTACATGTACGTGTATACACGTATGATTTTTGCCGCGGTGTTGTCGCCGGCAATTAAAATATTTCACCGACATTTAGGTCCAAATTTGTTAATTTTCGCGGTGAAAGTTTCACCGTGATTTCACCGACATTTTACGGTGATTTTATGACATATCACCGACATTTCACCGCGAAAAAACACCGACCAAGGTGATTTCTAGCTAAAACGCGCTGTGCGTGCTGTATATTAACGTCCAGCGAGTAGTATTTCAGCTACATTAACGTCCAGCGAGTAGTATTTCAGCTACATTAACGTCCAGCGAGTAGTATTTCAGCTATATTAACGTCCAGCGAGCAGTATGTCAGCTATATTAACGTCCAGCGAGTAGTATTTCAGCTATATTAATGTCCAGCGAGCAGTATTTCAGCTATATTAACGTCCAGCGAGCAGTATTTCAGCTATATTAACATCCAGCGAGCAGTATTTCAGCTATATTAACGTCCAGCGAGCAGTATTTCAGCTATATTAACGTCCAGCGAGTAGTATTTCAGCTATATTAACGTCCAGCGAGTAGTATTTCAGCTATATTAACGTCCAGCGAGTAGTATTTCAGCTATATTAACGTCCAGCGAGTAGTATTTCAGCTATATTAAAGTCCAGCGAGTAGTATTTCAGCTATATTAACGTCCAGCGAGGAGTATTTCACCTATATTAACGTCCAGCGAGTAGTATTTCAGCTATATTAACGTCCAGCGAGTAGTATTTCAGCTATATTAACGTCCAGCGAGTAGTATTTCAGCTATATTAACGTCCAGCGAGTAGTATGTCAGCTATATTAACGTCCAGCGAGTAGTATTTCAGCTATATTAACGTCCAGCGAGTAGTATTTTAGCTATATTAACGTCCAGCGAGTAGTATTTCAGCTATATTAACGTCCAGCGAGTAGTATTTCAGCTATATTAACTTCCAGCGAGTAGTATTTCAGCTATATTAAAGTCCAGCGAGTAGTATTTCAGCTATATTAACGTCCAACGAGTAGTATTTCAGCTATATTAACGTCCAGCGAGTAGTATTTCCACTATATTCAGGACGAGAACAAGTTCAACAATATCCAATATATAAATATTATATAGAAATGAGAAAGGTGTATTTTGTTCATCATATATCTGGGAGTCTTGTGGTCTTGTGGTACCGTGGTAGTCAAAATGGTAAAAATGGCGGCGACAATTGTTTGAAATAGTACGTAAATATACGGTATAATAGAACCCGTGATGAAGAGTAACCATCTTATCTGTAGTCATACTTAGCATCATCCTACCAGATATATTTAACATCATTTTCCTCTATATTACTATGTACTAACGTGATAAGAAGAGTTTTGAAGATACCAAAGAGGTAATCAGAATCCGTATATCGAAGGACAGACAACACAATGGCCAAATGAAAAAGTACAAAAGGACAAAAAACGATATATAAAACATACATATAAAACTAAATATCGAGTAACACGAACCCCACTAAAAAAAACCGGGTTGAATACATGTGTGCTATCGATTTTGACTTAGTTTCTACGCTCTTCCCCTTGAAGATTGAAACTGTTCTGACAGTGTAGTATTTATTTGTTTTTCATTTTAATACCATATCGAAAAATAATTTTTAAATCAGTACTAAAAAAAATTTTGATTACTATGAATATTTCAGCTTAAAAAGATTGTATAACATTTTTGTGATATTGAAATAAATCAATTCATGTTTTGTCATACAGAAATGAATACTATTTTTCATGTAAATTTAATTTATCAACTGTTCCCGATTGTTTGATGACATATATCATTATAATGAGTAAATAAAATGTTATATGTATCTTTCACTTTAACAAATAGAAATTCAATGATGTCAAATGTGAGAAATTACCTGTATGATGGTATACAAACAAATAAATTCGTTCCAATCACAGAGCACAAACAGGTTTAACAAACAATCAATCACTATAGTGGTCATTGGCCCTCTTGAAATCTCAACATTTAATCTGTCCTGACAGTCATATTGGATTACAACATAGTTGTAGAAAAACAAGATTACCATCTTTACCTACGGCTTTATCTACTTTCAGAACTATATTCATGGCATATACAGCACTTGCACTGAGCCGGTGTTATCATGGGAGAACTTTACTTATCAAACGATTCTCCCAACATCTAGACATTAATTTCCACTTCAATATTCTGGATTTTTTTTTATTTATGTTGATAAAATAATATACATGTACGTATTTTGCTGCTAACAAGGAAGATACTGAACCAAGGGTTCATAGTGGTATGTTGAAGTCCTCACTTCGAAAGCTTTATGATCGCCACCATGACTTGGTTAACCGTTATGGAGTATCTGTGTCACAAATGACCACGGATATGTTCCTTTTGTCGTAATCACAATCCGGTCATTTCCTCATTCATAGCTTATCACCGGGTCCATAACAACAGTTATTACATAATGATTTTATTTAAACAATTTTATTGGCTATCATGCTGTCAGCTGACATTCCGTAAAATTTGATATTGTTTGATTAAAACTCGTATTGACTTGGTTTCACTTTCGTTTTCCATTGTATTATGTATGACGTCATAATGAAGTGATTAATTTCATATTGACTTGGTTTCACTTTCACTTTTCATTTTAATGTAATAAAACAATTACAGTCTTTTTTATCGGTCAATACGAGTTTTTATGGACCTTAGAAATCAATATTCACCTTAGCCTAAAGGCTTCGGTGAATATAGTTTATAAGGTCCATAAAAACTCGTATTGACCTCAACAAAAGACTATAATTGTATATAACACGACGGGTGCCACATGTGGAGCAGGAACTGCTACCCTTCCGGGGCACTTGAGTGCACCCCCGGTTTTTGAGTGGGGTTCGGGATCTTTAGTTTTCCGTGTGATGTTTTGTAAATTGTAGTTGTTTGTCCTTTTGTACTTTTTCTTTTGGCCATTGTATTGTCTGTCTTTCGATTTACGGCTTCTGGTTACCCCTTTGGTATCTTATGTATATCTTTATTTCTGGTAACCTTTGTTAACACTATGGTATTTATACAGAAAACAAATTAAATACATACATAATACACAATAAGATACAATACAATACATAATAAGAAAACAGCTATATACAATATTTACAAAATGAGAAAGAGAGAGAGTTACATTTTTCAAACTTTTCTTATAGCTGTTTTATATAAGTAACTGCTAGAGAAAATCAATCAAGAATGGACCATCCACAGAAACAAAACAAAAAAAGAAAGAAAGAAGTATTGAATGGAACGTCCAAAAGGTAACTCGGGCTTCGATCTTGATAAATGCTGCCGGAACGTCTTTTCTTGAGATATTTAACCTTGTATATAACATAAAAAACAGAATATAAGAACATTGCTTAGATCAATATCTATATTAATGATATTTTCGTCACTCTTGAAGCATAAAGGTAGTGTAATAAAACCCAATGTTTATCTTTGACATTGAAAGCGAACATGACGTCATCCTTTTACTATGACGGTTCTGTGGCAAGGACGTCAAATACATTTGGCGGAATTTAAATCAGTGCCATTTCTTAGACAATTTTAATGGCCCAATCGAAAGCTTGTTAGGTCACTTGACCTAAAGGTTCATGTGAGATATTGTCATCACCGTCCGTCGTCGTTGTTCTCTGTACCAATTGGAACCAAGCTTGGTAGAAATGTTCATAGGGATGTTCCTTTATAAAAAAATTTTTTATTAGAAATCCACAAAAGGAACATGAGGGCGAAAGGTGTCAAAAAGGATGTTTTCTGTTTTTGTTTGTGGAAAAGAAATTGTACAAAGCACATGTTGTACCAGAAACGGGGGTAGACGTTTTAGGCATAGCTACATAGAGGTTCTTATTGCTTATCAAAATATATCGCGGAAAATGATTTCCAAACTCATATAGTCCCTTTTATTTGTTCACTAGATGCAGAATAAGTGAGCTGTATAGTCAAATTATCGGCTATGAAAATTCTGGAACAAATTGTGCGACCCGATATACAATTATAAAATAACGTTGATATATGACGGTCATTGATTGTCAATATACATTATTATTAATCACAATACATTTATAAATTTCCCAATAGTGCTACATGAAGAATGAAACAAATATAAATAAAAATGAAAAACAATATTGTCACTGATAGTTATTTTAGATTTATACGTTACGGTATATAATAAAAACCGAATCATATTTTACTCTGAAATTTTAAAAAAACCGAGCAAAATATGTGTAACGGATAATAATTCATGAAAGCTATAATATTGTAACTAATGTGATGGAATACAGTTTTATTTTGTATTTTAAATGATACATCATATAGACTTTTGATTTTGGGAAACGTATGTTGATAGAAACTTTTTTGGAATACAGTTTTATTTTGTATTTTAAATGATACATCATATAGACTTTTGATTTTGGGAAACGTATGTTGATAGAAACTTTTTTTTCTAACTTTATTACGATTTATAAGTAAAACAGCTGACAAAACAATTGTAAGAATGTACAATTACACCGCCATGGATCTTAATTCAACCGATTGTCGATACAACGACAGTGGCATGTTTTCTTTTTCAAATTCAACTTATGATAATATGACTGAACATCTCAATAATTCGTGTCTCTCGCAACAGTCAAACATTTGTGGCACTTATGGTCTGTATACTCATTTCATAACGGTGCACAACCATATAGTATATATCGGAACGTTCCTGTCTCTTCTCATTGTGGTGTTAAACGGTATCCTGATATCCATACTTCTACACAAGAATAATATTACAACCATAAACATCATGCTGTCGGCTTTGGGGTTTTGTGATGCGTGTTGTGCCGTGCTATTGTTCTTTCCTCTGTTTGTTGGATATGCTATCAATTACATACCGATTGATAGTCACGATGCCACCTTCGTACCGGGCATGGCTAATATGCCTATCCCATATCCGTTTTGCATTATATTTGACGTGACTTATATCACACTTTCTGACTTCTTCCATAGTATGTCGATGTGGATAACAACGGTTTTAGGATTCATAAAGGCATTCGTTCTGATGTTTCCATTGCAAAGCAGAATCTATATGACAACACGAGCAGCCAAATATGTATGTGGCGTGATTACGTTCATGTGTGTGGTTATATATATACCTCTAACTGCTACCAAAACCTTCACGAAGGTTGGGGATGATGTTTGCTGCATGACGAATCCATTAGGGGTTATTTACTGGGAAACATTCGAATGGATAATAAGCGTCACATACCTGGTGTCATTCATAATTTTGATCACGTCTACAATATATATTTTTAGCAAACTAATTTTCACGAGAGCTCGTATTCAAATGTCAAGTAGTTCTAAGATGCAGGAAAGAAATCGTCGTGCCGCCATTATTGTTGTGATAATAGTGATCATCTATCTTTTGTCAGAGGCAGTATCAGCTTGTTGTTATTTCTCCACTACCTTCTTCAACACTTATCAATGGTGTGTTGTTAGTTTTTATCAAGTTCAACAATTAATTATGTTACTCGGTTTCGCCTCGAATTTTTTCATTTATTGGTCAATGAGTCGTGATCTTAGAGCTCAGGTTAATGCCTGTTTAAACATTTGTTTCTTTTGTCCTAAGAAAAGTGATGAATTGTCTACTGTACACAGATCTAAATCTTCAGATTCATCAAAAATGTAACAGAACATATAAATTTATCATTTCAACCAGCAATTGTGAAGAAACTTTTGACAACAACTTGCAATTCCTTCGTTTCATTCGTTTAATACGCTTTGTGACATTTGACTAATACCCTCGTGTAGTTGACATTTAAAATGTGACAGACATCGCTGTTTCTAAGCTTGTCTACAAGTGAACTGTTACATAGATAGTTCACGATGGGTAAACTGTTTTAACTCCATACTGGTCGATGTCCAATTGTCGCCATTTCTTGGTCGGATTATTGTATATGTTGTCAAGTACACCTGTTTAAAAGCCCTGTTGTTTTCAATGTTATGCTTTCTTCATTTTTTTATTATGATATTGTCGGAGTATTCATGTTTATTATTATTAATAAGATTATAAATGATTGATTGATTAATTATTACTTAACGTCCCGCGAGAGAGCAGTATTTCATGTATATTCAACAATATGCAAAAAAAAAAAATATCGAAACGAAGGGTGGGTGGGTAAAACAGAACAAACCACTTTTGACTGCCACTGGAAAAGAATATTATCTTGTATAGGGTTTAATGTGTCTACTCTCTTTCCGAAATCTACAAAAGAGGTCTTATACGTGGAGTAAGTATGGCAATCTCCAAGCAAGTTACCCACATTACATGTAGATACTGATATATGTTTCACATTTATACATATGTTTTTTCTTATTACTTGTACATACTTATTTATGCTTCACATTTTTACATATGTTTTTCTTATTACCTGTAGATACTGATATATGTTTCACATTTTAACAAGGGCCCGGGTGGCTCAATGAGTTAGATAGTTGGATTATCTAACAACTCATACAAGCCTATCACCAATACGGCGTGTGTTCGCGCCCAGCTTTGTAAATAACAAAAAAAGGGTGCACTCGACTCGCAGCCGCAAGTGATAAAGCTTATAGTCCGTTTGGCCAGCCTAAAACAGGACTAAAAAAATAATTAAAAATCAACAGTTCAACATATTGATTTTTTTTCTTCACACATTTACTTGTATATCATCTACCTACTGGGACAAATAATTTCAGAATTTTGACACTATTTTCCAAAAAGTTGCCCATTAGGTCTCTATGTTAAATATTTGTACCAAATGTGGATATGTGCAGAGGGAGTTAGTATGCTTGTTGTAACCAACTTCCAGTGTAAACTATAACAACAACACCTGTGGTTTTATTTATATTTCACTGTCATGTGATTACCTTATTTGAATATGTTGCCAGAACCCAAGCATGCATGAGATGTTCATTTCACTTTCAAGTGACAATAGGTTATTCTATAAACAAACCCAAAGATTTTCACCCAAAGTCTAACTTTTTACATTTTATTGGAAATTATTTTAGAAATTTAAAAGTAAAAAGTATAAATGCAAGCCTTTGAATTTTAAATCTTTTCTTTAAATTCTAAATAAAATCACTTTTGTTTTGGTGTTTTCTAAAGCCCAGTATGTGAACTCAAAGAACATGGTTATAAAGTAAGCCTATGTGTATTGACAAGATATACCATGTAAATAGCCCATGCTTTGCATGCTTTGTGTATACTTTTAGAAAATGAAAACAAGTTTTATGTATGTTATTTAAGCATAATAAAAAAAAACAAGTAATTAATATATATTTTTTTTAAATATAATAGAAAAAATAGAAAAAAAAAGGTAGAAAAAATTAACATTTTTTTTGTCTTTTCATAAATTAATATTTACAAATTAAAAATTATCTGCCCTTATTTAGAACTCTACCAATACTTATATAGAAAGGATAGTCATGCCTCTCAAAACTTCAGATGAAAAACAGGATTTAATACTAAAAGTGTTTGATTATTTTGAAGCCGAATCAAAATTGTCACTTGGTGAAAATGAAATGAACATCTCATGCATGCTTGGGTTCTGGTGACATATTCAAATTAGGTAATCACATGACAGTGAAATGTAAATAAAATCACATGTGTTGTTGTTATAGTTTACACTGGAAGTTGGTTACAACAAGCATACTAACTCCCTCTGCACATATCCACATTTGATACAAATATTTAACATAGAGACCTAATGGGCAACTTTTTGGAAAATAGTGTCAAAATTCTGAAATTATTTGTCCCAGTAGGTAGATGATATACAAGTAAATGTGTGAAGAAAAAAAATCAATATGTTTAACTGTTGATTTTTAATAAACTTTTTAGTCCTGTTTTAGGCTGGTCAAACGGACTGTTGGTTGCCCATGGTTGGTGGTTCTCTCCGGGTACTCCGGCTTCTTCCACCACTAAAACTGGTCGCCATGATGTATCTGAAATATTGCTGAAAGTGGCGTTAAACACCAAAAATCAATCAATCAATCAATGACATTTTTATATATGTTTTTCTTATTACCTGTAGATACTTATTTATGTTTCACATTTTTACATATGTTTTTCTTATTACCTGTAGATACTGATATGTGTTTCACATATTTACATATGTTTTTCTTATTACTTGTAGATACTGATATGTGTTTCGCAATTTTACACATGTTTGCTTTAAAGCTTGTTTCTATATTATGACAATGTATATAATGTTGTACTATATGATTTGTGTGTATAATGATTAATGTCTGAAGTAAAAAGTACTTTGAATATAAAATGTGTTTTTAGAATAAATTGTTTTATGTGTGAGGCATTTCATATTCACCCTAACCGCATCGGTGGCCTAATAGAAAAGTGAAGAATTGTCTACTGTACATAGATCTAAATCTTCACACCCAACAAAAATGTAAATTAATTATTTCAACCAGCAATTGTGATGAAATTCTTTGACACAACATGGAATTCTTTGATTTTCTTCGTTTAATACGCTTTGTGACATTTGACTAATACCCTCGTGTAGTTGACATTTATATTATGACAATGTATATAATGTTGTACTATGATTTGTGTGTATAATGATTAATGTCTTAAGTAAAAAGTACTTTGAATAAAAAATGTGTTTTTAAAATAAATTGTTTTATGTGTGAAGTATTTCCTATTCACCCTAACCGCATCGGTGGCATAGTAGTTAGCGTGCTCGCCTCCAGTGCGGTAGATCGCGGGTTCGAGCCCCGGTCGCTTCAAACCAAAGACTATAAAATTGGTATTTGGTGCTTCTCCGCTAAGCACGCAGCATTAATGAGAAAGACACAGACTGGTTGACTCGGAATCAGAATAATGTGTCCGAGTGGAGCGACATGCCTACCCGTGGACTGTTGTTTCAGTGAGCTAGCACTATAACAATCCGACTCAGCGTGTTGATTTAGAATAAAGCGGACCTCATCATCATCTCATTGAAAATTAACTTGTTCTCGCCATGATATAGCTAAAAAATTGCTGAATTGGCGTTAAACAACAATCACTTACTCCCTCACTCCTATTCACCCTTGGACTTCGATCAATACGTCACCATCTTCAGATAAATAGAAAACCCGGAAGTATTAATTGTACTCGGTTTTGATGAAGATGGGAACCCCAGATTACAACAATTTTATTTCAATATCATCTGTGAAAATGCAGAATGTTTACTTAAGTTTATTTGTCGAATGGAACATATTGTCAGAATGGTTAAAATCAATTAGATCCCCAATACTTCGTCAAATTCACGAACTGCAATTTTGTGTGAATAAACGTTCAGTAGAGAAAACCGAAGGGCAATAAACAATGGACAGTACAGAGACATCAGTAGAATTGGGCACACAAATCCACAGGACGAGGACAAACAAAACAAAAACATATTCTTATAAGATAGTCGCCATGTTACTCATATAGTCAAACCACTATACGTAGGCAAATACAAATGACATAGAAAAGACACGAGGCCTCCTACAAACTATCGAGAGGTAAAGACGAACCGATTATCGTTAGTATGTGGAAATCGCTGCGAACATCACAACACGGAACTAAGAACGTATAATAGTACAAAATGAACAACACAAACTTCACAACTTAAAACCGATGGTAAAGTTAAGAGACATGAACAACATTGGGCATCACATACAGATTGAAGACAAACAAAACAAACACATAAATTACATATGTTGCAAACGAATTAAATGTATTTGTATAACCATTAATGTCATAATATCATTAAACCCATTACCATTAATTTAATCATGACGCATCTTGTAGGAAGTAAATTATGCTTTTTTTTTTTATAATGATACAGATGTTCAGCCTCACTACTAAACGGTATAGCTAACTATCTAGTGATTCATATCTAGTTGATACTTATATAATAATGTTGTGTTAGCAATGACTATGCCAATATAGTGGTCAGGGTTGACCACTATATGGCATAGTCATTGCTAACACAACATTATTATTATTATTATGCTGACTGTTATAGGTAGACAAAATATATTGAGAATATTCTTTGTTTCATTTAAGGCTTTAAACATATAAAGATTTTTGAAGTTTGAAATTTAATTAACAACAATAACAAGTATTAAAAAACAGTAACATGATTAATAGACGACTATGATAGATTGACAGATTGGATCCGCCCCCTTGCACGTGGACTAGCAATAGATAGCTTGACAGACAGCTGAAAACCCAACCTTCCCCGCGTGAAACTGGCATAGTAGATGTACTATTTTCGCATAGTATATCAACGCTATATAATTCTTTGTGATAAATGCCAAAATATCGTATGAACTTATATTACAGAAGAAATTTACAGAAAGCATAATACTATACTATAATTTATTCTATTAGAGTTATAACAGTAGTATATCATTAACAATATTATCATGGATGCAAACAATATATGGCACATTTCATTCAAATACATGACCCTAGTATAATTGAATATATCCTTTATAATTGAATATATCCTTAATAATTGAATATATCATATTATAATTGAATATATCCTATCATAATTGAATATATCCTTAATAATTGAATATATCCTATTATAATTAAATATATCCTATCATAATTAAATATATCCTATCATAATTAAATATATTCTATCATAATTAAATATATTCTATTATAATTAAATATATCCTATCATAATTAAATATATTCTATGATAATTAGATATATCCTATCATAATTAAATATATTCTATCATAATTAAATATATCCTATCATAATTAAATATATTCTATAATAATTAGATATATCCTATCATAATTAAATATATTCTATAATAATTAGATATATCCTATCATAATTAAATATATTCTATCATAAATAAATATATTCTATCATAATTAAATATATTCTATAATAATTAAATATATCCTATTATAATGGACAATAACCTATTATGATTAAATACATCCTATTACAATTAAATATATCATATTATGATTTAATATTTCCTTTCATCATTAAATATATTATACACATGAAACACACAGATCACAGTAAATAATAAAGTTCTCGTGACGTCAGTGAGCAATGAAGGTAACGAAGAACATTTATAATTATGATTTATAGATAATGTTACATGAATATATGGGTGAGTGAGTGATTGATTGTTATTTTGCACCAAGTGAGTCATGTCAAGCCCAGAAAAAAATCACATTTAAATTAAATGATGTCCACTTTGTACTAGACCAACACGCTTAACTAAATTTGTATAGTGCTATCTGGTTAAAATAACAGTCCGCGGGTAGACATGTTGCTCCACGTGGAGGCATTATCCTGATTTCTAGTCAACCAATCTTTACACCAATTCATTAATTCTGCGTGCTTAGCGGATAAGCAGGAAATACCAAATTTGTAGCCTTTGATTTAACCCGACTAGGGCTTGAATCCAAGATCTACTACACTCGAGGCGAACGTGCTTACCATTACGTCACTCATGCGGTTTGCATATGTTTGTGCTTAACTCCACATTTAGATAAGTTTTGATTACTATCACTGGGCCGATACATCCACCCATTATTACTAGAATATATAATTCCTATATAATGTAATTAATTATTATTATATCTTAGATTCTCTTTTCGCATACATAGATAACCTTAGACGATATTGGCTATTATATTATACCCTTTGGTTTCATTGCTTCCTATGACGTTTAGCTTATTTTGACTCTGATCGTCCCTGATCAATGCAATGTCAGTCCAGAAAGGTGTCGTGTGCACTACATTATATATCAACGTTTCTATTTAGTGCTATGGGTATCTAAAGCCGTATTTGAGTTATATGGTGGCTGTTGATATTATTCACGGAGACAAACACTGATGGTCATGATGCCATTGGTGCCACTAGTGAAACAGGAACTGTTTATCCTTCCGAAGCACATGATATCATCCCCGGTTTTTAGTGGTGTTTGTGTAGCTTAATCTTTAGTTGTCTGTGTAGTGTTTGTGTCTGTTTGTCATTTTTTTAGTGGTCATTGTATACTTGGATTTACGGATTCTGAATAACCCTTTGGTATTTTCAAACTGTTCTTACGCATATATCATTGATTTAATATTGGTACATTTTTTATAAATGGCTGAAAATATACCACTATATAGTTATATTAATTAGAGAGAAAAAGACGTTCATATTTGCTCAACATTGAGCGATAGCATTCACAATTTTGGCGAAAATGCCCAAAACACACTTTAACAAAATGATAAACAACAACGTATATAATATGTACATAAGAAAGACAATATGAAAGAGTGTGCACGACACCACCGGAAGTGTTTTAAGTACCGTTAACTTTTAACGAACCTGCTTCATCCTTTCTCCGACATTTCGAAGTTCCTGGTTTCTCTCTTGTTTTGTTTGTGTGTGTGTGTGTGTGTGTGTGTGTGTGTTGTAGGTTGGTGTTAACATATCTTATAAGATTTTTGTACTCTTGTATCTTACTCGTATTTTACATTTTGTCGAGGGCTTAAAGCTTGAACAGAATGGTGAATGGTGATCTAATATTATCTAATAACATTCGTAATCATGTGACATTAGGTAAATGTGTATTGTATCAGTTGCGGACATGTGCTTTTAGCAATGCATATTGTGTTAGAAAATGTACATACAATATTTTATCATATTTAACTACATTCTCTATAAAATACCATAAAATGTACCTGGTTATATATTGTCTTCAATATTTACCCACTAATCAATATTATTGCTTAGGTCAATGTAAGACGGAACAAACAAGATATCACATAAGTATTACCATGTACCCCCTATATCTATCTATTCTAGAAAATAATGGAAGACTGGTGATCTCATATTGCATATTTTAGATCTAGTTTCTGTTTTAAATGTCAATTTGATTCATCCTTGAATTTTGTGCCAAGACGTTACTTGTTTCCTCGGCGTATGGATCATTTCCATCCAATGTGTGTGAGCTTCAGCGTCTAGATTTGGTCCAATATAAACCCGCCCTAATAATCTGTGTTCTTCTTTTGTTTTTCCAGCATGTAATATGGACACCCTGAAATAAATACTTCCAAGCTTCTGACTTGGTACGTCAAAAGCAAATGTTTCATCAAATTCAGGAGTTAGATCTCCCTTTTTAATTATTGTTTTACTCTTCTTCAAGTGTCTTCCGTCGAACATCAAAGCCACACGTGCGTATGCATCTGGAAAACAAACCCATAATTCATTTATTGTTCTGAAATCATGTTGACGATAAATCAATGGAACATAATGTGTTTTCTGTCTGTGTGTAGATGTACCTGATGGCAATTATTTTCATTTAAAAGTATTTGTAACAGTGGAGAACCAACGTTCGCCTACGTATTTTAGACGGGGTTCGTGTTGTTCATCTTCACGTTATTAGTTCCGGGTTGTAATGTTAGCTACGATTTCCGCGTTAAAACGATCTTCGGTTCGTCTTTACCCCGCAGTTGCTATGTAGGAAGGCTTATGTCTTATTAATGATATTCATTTACATATAGTGGTGTCCAGATGATATTCGTGTCGTTTCAAAGTATCGCGACAGTTAGAACAAAAAACAGTTGATTCATCCATGGCAACTGAGTTTACCCCCGTTTTGTGTGGTTCTATATTGATCAATTTTTAATTGTATGTGTAGTATTTTGTCGACCAGTATTTTGTTTGTCTTCTTGTCCATCTTGTGCTTGCAATTTTATTGTCTGTCCTTTTTATGATTGACCCTTTGGTATCTTCAAAATTGTCTTGGCTGAGACAAACACAGAGTCTCCATGTAGGGAGATATTCATCAAAGGGGCGACAATGATGTAAACACTATAGTTCAAACACCAATTTAAGCCTAGACAAACACATGTACAATAAACCAGATTTCACACCAGTTTCTCCGGAGCTGTCATCATATCATGTACAATATAAGACACCTACTGTTATGAAAAGTCAGATGTGTATTGAGTGAATCGGAAAATAGATTCAAATTATTAAATCTATTAAAATTACAGAAAATTTCAAACGTGATATTTTTGTGCAAAAGCTGATAAAATATTTCTTTGACTCTACTATGAATCTCAATACAGCAATAAACAGTTCTTTGTTTTTCGTTTTGTTGTATATTCGGATTAAACCGTCGAACCTGATCATTTTAATTGTGTACAACTGTTTTCGTATGATATATCCTAACAGTGTTTATACACTATTTCTTCGTTATCTGAGAATTGATAACCAAAATAAATAGCACCGCTCAACTGGACGCTATGTGCCAGTGGCAATTCACACGCATTTTATGGTATGAGAAATCCTCATTATTGAAGACATGTGACTGAAAGAGTTGTTCCTTTAATCTAATTTGCGTCTAAGTGTAGAATTATACAGTCTTTCATATTCATTTACAACCATATCTTTTCATACTACCAGGGTGCCTGACATCGTAATAACTGTATTACATTTTGTTGGGCTCTATATCCCAATCTACGAGGGGCCATGGAGAATAGAAAGCTTGGGATCTAGTTTTTCCTGCTCCAAACGGGTGTCCTCTATTTGCTCAATACGAATCAAATACAAAACTCACTTTTAGGACTGGATTCAAGTGAGTGTCTCGTGAATGGCGAATATCACGTTCCCTGCACATTAAAAACAACTTGCAGCAGCTCTAAACGAGTGCTCGTAGGGGAACAGTTACAAGTCCTACCCATTATTGGTCCCCCTTTTCATCTGTGAAATGGTGAGCTCAACTGATGTTAAACAGTCAATTAAACCCTGTCTTAATTTACCTGTGGTATTATCTTGTTTATTCATAGGACGTAGTCCTCGTACCTTAACAATTGTAAGGTATAATTTTTCTGCAGTCGGTAGATAATTTAATCCGATTGACACGTCACCAATATCTTCCTATTAAAACAAACAAACAAAAACAAAATTATTATATTATCGTAGACATTAGGTCCCACTGTATCCGCAAACATAAGGTTTATGGCTTTATATCAATATTGTCGTTGGAAATCCCATTATCAGAGGGTGGGAGTCCATTATCTGGTTTAACCCCCGCCACATTGTTGTGCATGTCCAAATCCGGGATCTGAATTTCAACGCCTTTATCTGTTGTATTTTGTCTGTTTAATGGTTTGAGATGAGAAGTTATTTTTAATGTGTTAATGTGGAGTTGTTGACCATAATTGTTTAAAATGTCAATTTTTTTGTCGCCAATTAAAGTGAAAATATTCCAAAAAGTGATGCTAAACGTCCAGAATTCTAGCTTTTGCTAGTTGGTGTCGGGAGATTTCTGAGATTATGTTTATAGTCAGATTTACTTGTTTATTGTCATTAAAATCATTGGGTTGATATTGATTAGGATGCGATAATAACATGGTTAATATAAACAAAATCATGTTTTTGTTGTCGCCAAATTTTATAGAAATAAAAATAATTGACCTCAAAGATTTAAAAGAATACATAATCTGACCAAGTACCCATAAGCGAGAAATTTATGTAATTTTTAAGACAAATTACGTTTGCATTTTGATAAGTGATAACCTAACCGTTGTTGAAACCATATTTTTCAATCGATCTAAATATATTACAATATCTAAATATCTTTAATTTTCTGTGTAGTGTTATGTAGATCATTGTTTGACCTTTTTCATTATCTCCCCTTCGATTTACGGCCTCTGATTATACCTTTAGTATCTTCAAACTTCTTTTACAACACACTACATATCCCTATATTTCAAGTTTGTTAAAAAATAACTTACATCGGTAGGTGGATGAAGGCTTTCTTTACATTGCACTTCCTCTTTTTCTGTGAGATTTAATTTCTTCAATGTCAATGTTGCTTCGCCGAGAACAAGATGTCGGGAATATTTGTCTAAGTCACAAAACTGCAACTTCACAGTATATAATTTTATATCGTCCTTGTCAATTGGAATCACAAATATTTCATTAAATGTTGGAATGTCGTTGTGTTTCTTCATTTTAGTTCGAATTTCTATATGCAAATTATTTATCACGTGATCTTTACTTAAGCTAAAAAATTGGTATGGCACACGATAAAATCGCACTCGCACATAAGGGGATATAGTTGCTGATGCATCACTTAGCACCATATCTGTCACTTGTAAGATGTTTAAAATTAACTTCCCTTCATTTGTGTCATATTTCATTGCAAAGTCTAGATTTCCTTTAAGTAAAGATATTTTATAATCAGGCATATCTCCATTCGGAACACTTAAGCTTCTTTTTTGCATCACACCATCTTTCAACTGTGCCTGTAATACAAAATACAAAAAAAAACGGTAAATGCGTATCACATTATCTTAAAGAGAACGTATAACTGTATAACATAAAAGTGATTCTGAAAGAAAACTATGTGTTTAAGTTAATGTCATCACTTCAGACGTTTTACGGTCGCCACCATGATTTAGTTAACCGTTACGGAGTATCTGTGTCACAAAAGACCTCTGATATGCTCCGTTTTTCGAAATCACAATCCGGTTCTTTCCTTATTCATGACTTATCACCGGGTTTGTAACAAGAGTAACAAGACAGTTTCCACATATTTACCCTTCTGGAGCACCAGAGTTCACCCCCGGTTTTTAGTGTGGTTCGTGTTGCTCGATCTTTAGTTTTCTGTGTAATGTTTTGTAGATCATTGTTTGTCCTTGTGTCCTTTCTCTTTTGGCCATTGTATTGTTTGTCTTTCAATTTCTGCCTACTGGTCCCCTTTGGTATCTTGGAACTTTCTTTCTTATGAGCAAAACACTGGTAAATAGAAAAGGCAAATATGCCCGTTATTTTGCAAATATAACCGGTAAGATGCTAATAATTAGACATTACCAGTTATATTAGCCTTTACCAGTTAAATTAGACAAATCCTGTTTATATTTGTCATGGTCGTGTTATATTTGCGGTGGTCTTTTTAAATTAGCACAATTTTTTTTATATTCGTCATAAACATCGATGTTCCCTTTATGAATAATCTCATCAGTTTCTGTTTTGTTGGGTTTTTAATTTATTTTGTTTCACATATCAAAGGTTTCTTACATGCATTACGAGATTATATTTTGTGTTAGAATTGTTACAACATCGACGTCTTCTGAGTATTCAACTATTAAATCAAAGGTTCTTGAAGGATCCCATCACCATATTATTTTAATACATATTTTTCGGAAGATATCAATACCTTGTTGTAATATATTATGTTACTTGTGAACAGAAAACAAGAATGTACTAGCAATTATAGTTTGGTTCAAAGTTGACCACTGTTTCACTATTATATCTTTTCATATAATAGCCTTGTGTACTATCTAATATTTAAATCATGATTAAGACCATCTCCCCTCTTTTGTATAACTAGTATAACAATTTTTGCGTCAAGAGCATATATTATGCATTAATATTAAAATTATGACCTCGTGTTAATGTTGTGTCGGAACCAAGTCTGGGGAGTGTGCGATCATGTATATATGTGTAGGGGCTGTCGATTTGGCTTTGTTTTTAAGATTTTCCGAAGAAAATACTATGAATATATTCTAAAAAGTGAAAATATAATAAGACTAGAAATGATACGTCAAATAAAATGTCATATATTGGATCATAATTGTGGTCCCATAAACATAGGATGACATCAATTTTTTCGTGCAGGTACAGGTTGAAATCAGGTTATCAGTTGGCTATACTTATACAGATATATACAAGATAGAATAGCTATATCAGCTTAAAAATACGCTACACAATTTACATAAAACATAAACAAAATGTTCTGTCTTATAAAATAGATATCTACGTATTTATTCAATATTGTGACATACTTTTGTATTCATATGTCACATATCCATATGATACACAACCTTGATTGGTGTTTTATCCTTGACAAGTTCTTACTAAGTACAATATCGTACCCGTTTCATCTCTATGATACTTGGGCCACTAGAATCTGAAAACTCTGACGATTCTCTGACAGATCCTATGCGCATGCGTGGAGAGAGTGGCAGTGATTCCGGTGGCGGTTCTTTACTGCCATTCGTGGTTGATCCATATCCTCGGACTGCTTCTTGACCTTGAAATGAAAAAAACCATCAATATGAGAAAAAAACATCAATATTAGTCATAAGTAACATCTTTAGGTTATATAATGTCATTATCTGGTAGATAACAGAACGTTGATCCTACCACGATATATGATAGTCTTTGTTTACTAGGAATAGCTTGTCGGCGAAACCGTCAGACAACAGACATGTATATAGGACTAGAGGATAATAAACACAAGCTTTTGCCTCTAACACTAACTTGTTTATAAAATCTTTGGTTAAAGAAAATATGTGTTGTGAACTGCCTTTGAAGAAGAGTTTGAAGATACCAAACGGATAATCAGAATCCGTATATCGAAGAAGAACAGACAACACAATGGCCAAAAGACAGAAGAACAGACAACACAATGGCCAAAAGACAGAAGAACAGACAACACAATGGCCAAAAGAAAAAGTATAAAAAACCAAACAGCTATCTACAAAACATACACATAAAACTAAAGATAGAGGAAGCTTAGAAATTTTCCTTACATGTTTCTAAACAGTATTATTTACACAGAATACAAATCAATAAAATTTCAAAAGAGTCAAACTAGTCTATGTAGCTTTTACTTATCAGAAATAGAGACATTACAGCACCCTTTTTTACTCTTCTGATGCACAATAACTGTGGACACCAATCTTAAATTGGTAAAACGACGGGTGCCACATATGGGGCAGGACCTGCTTACCCTTCTAGAGCACTTCAGTTCACCCCCGGTTTTCGTGTTGCTCGAAGTTAAACATTAGTTAAACTAGAATCAAGATCTGCATGCATGTCCAGACATTTAATTCGATTTTGGAAAGGAACAAAAATGAGGAAAATCCAATACCTGATATAATTAAAACGTAGATGTCTAACTTAGTGTCCATGGCGCTTGTCTGTGAGCAAGTAAACGAAAGACGCTGGACATGTTACCTGTGTCCATGGCGCTTGTCTGTGAGCAAGTAAACGAAAGAGGCTGGACATGTTACCTATACCTGAGGCAGATAAGACGTTAGTAAAAACGTAGACATCTAGTGTAGTCATGCGCACTAAATCTGATATCTCTGTTATTATTACTATCACTGGGTTGATACCTCTGCTGGTGGACTATTACTCCCCGAATGTAATTGTTAATAAAACTAAGGTTCTCCTCCCTCAGGCATCGGTGACCTTAGCCGATTTTGGCTATCCTTTTAGGCCCTTTGGTTTTATTGCTCCCAAAACATCTTTCGATTTTGAGCGTACCTGGTGAAGGTTATTCCAGAAACGCGTCGTGCGCATTAAATTTGATATCTACGTTTTTTGTTTTTTTTACTGGTGTGTATGACCCATTTCTTTAATAGCCTTAGTCAGGGGTTCATTCAAAGTCAAAAGATTGGAAAGCAATTTGTGATTTTAGTTTATGACATGACATTCACATTTTGCAAGATATGCATAATGTAGCTAATCATTTACATGTTTAGCTAATTATTTACATATGTAGCTCATTATTTACATATTTGTATTATATTTTGTACAAAAATGTATTGCAAAATCGATTTACATGTAGAGTGAACTAAATAGCTTAATTATCAATGTAATTGTACCAAATCTCCTACATAATTAGTGTTATTAACTTTTATTGTACAAATATTGGCACAATTGTATATGAATACATGCACAATTGTGTATTTTCTATTTATGATATTAACTTTAAATCCTTTGAACACAGCAAAGAAATAAAATTGTACAAATCTAAATTTTGACTCCCAGTGATCACAAAAAACCCGAATCGACTGAAAATATAGATCTCTAATTCAGTGCACACGAAACGTTTTTGGGGATAACCTTCAGCATGTACGCTCAATTTCAAAATACTGGAAAACTAAATAATTTAAAAGTATTTTGGAACATACAACCCAAAGGGTCGAAACGACATTGCCTAAAATCGGTCATGGTTATATATGCCTACGGGAGATGAACCTTAACTTTGATAGTAAGTATACTATTATTCAGGAACTGTAGATTCGGTAATAACTATATTTTTTTATATGAGCAATTGGAGAAGGTCGGTGGTTTTTTTCCGGTTTCATTCACCATGATATAACTGAAATGTTGTTAAAAGTGATGTTGAATACCTATATATATCCAATCCTAATTTACATACAGTCAAACCTGCCCATGTGGTCAACTCTGTTAAGCAGTCACCTGTATTAAAAGGTCATTTTTTTCTTGTCCTATCATAGAAATGTCATATGAATTGAACCTCCCCTTTAAAAGGTCGCCTCACCTGTTTTAAAATAACACTTTGTCTTTTTTCCAAAGGTGACCCCCTAATACAGGCTTGACTATATTCTTGGGTATGTAGAATGAACGCAGTCATTATTGTCATACAATTTCAGTCTGAATGCTGCTACAATAATAAGGATTGCCTAATACCTTCATCAGTAATCCGTTCTATAGATCACTAAAACAACTCTTAATACACATAGAATTCTTATATATAAATAACCATTAGATAAAACTGAAGGGTCAATCAAGAATGAACATCCAGAAACACAGGCAACATTGGACACAAAACATAGAACAAAGACAAATATAACAACACAAGACACAACATAGAGCAAAGACAAATACAACAACACAAGACAAAACATAGAACAAAGACAAATATAACAACACAAGACACAACATAGAGCAAAGACAAATACAACAACACAAGACAAAACATAGAACAAAGACAAATATAACAACACAAGACACAACATAGAGCAAAGACAAATACAACAACACAAGACACAACATAGAACAAAGACAAATATAACAACACAAGACACAACATAGAACAAAGACAAATACAACAACACAAGACAAAACATAGAACAAAGACAAATATAACAACACAAGACAAAACATAGAACAAAGACAAATACAACAACACAAGACACAACATAGAACAAATACAAATATAACAACACAAGACACAACATAGAACAAAGATAAATACAACAACACAAGACAAAACATAGAACAAAGACAAATATAACAACACAAGACAAAACATAGAACAAAGACAAATATAACAACACAAGACAAAACATAGAACAAAGACAAATATAACAACACAAGACAAAACATAGAACAAAGACAAATACAACAACACAAGACACAACATAGAACAAAGACAAATACAACAACACAAGACACAACATAGAACAAAGACAAATATAACAACACAAGACAAAACATAGAACAAAGACAAATATAACAACACAAGACAAAACATAGAACAAAGACAAATACAACAACACAAAACACAACATAGAACAAAGACAAATACAACAACACAAGACAAAACATAGAACAAAGACAAATACAACAACACAAGACAAAACATAGAACAAAGACAAATATAACAACACAAGACAAAACATAGAACAAAGACAAATATAACAACACAAGACACAACATAGAACAAAGACAAATACAACAACACAAGACAAAACATAGAACAAAGACAAATACAACAACACAAGACACAACATAGAACAAAGACAAATACAACAACACAAGACAAAACATAGAACAAAGACAAATATAACAACACAAGACAAAACATAGAACAAAGACAAATACAACAACACAAGACAAAACATAGAACAAAGACAAATATAACAACACAAGACAAAACATAGAACAAAGACAAATACAACAACACAAGACACAACATAGAACAAAGACAAATACAACAACACAAGACACAACATAGAACAAAGACAAATAAAACAACACAAGACAAAACATAGAACAAAGACAAATATAACAACACAAGACACAACATAGAACAAAGACAAATACAACAACACAAGACAAAACATAGAACAAGGACAAATACAACAACACAAGACACAACATAGAACAAAGACAAATACAACAACACAAGACAAAACATAGAACAAAGACAAATACAACAACACAAGACAAAACATAGAACAAAGACAAATATAACAACACAAGACACAACATAGAACAAAGACAAATACAACAACACAAGACACAACATAGAACAAAGACAAATATAACAACACAAGACAAAACATAGAACAAAGACAAATATAACAACACAAGACACAACAGAGAACAAAGACAAATACAACAACACAAGACAAAACATAGAACAAAGACAAATATAACAACACAAGACAAAACATAGAACAAAGACAAATACAACAACACAAGACAAAACATAGAACAAAGACAAATATAACAACACAAGACAAAACATAGAACAAAGACAAATACAACAACACAAGACACAACATAGAGCAAAGACAAATACAACAACACAAGACACAACATAGAACAAAGACAAATAAAACAACACAAGACACAACATAGAACAAAGACAAATATAACAACACAAGACAAAACATAGAACAAAGACAAATATAACAACACAAAACACAACATAGAGCAAAGACAAATATAACAACACAAGACACAACATAGAACAAAGACAAATAAAACAACACAAGACACAACATAGAACAAAGACAAATATAACAACACAAGACAAAACATAGAGCAAAGACAAATACAACAACACAAGACACAACATAGAACAAAGACAAATACAACAACACAAGACAAAACATAGAACAAAGACAAATACAACAACACAAGACAAAACATAGAACAAAGAAAAATACAACAACACAAGACAAAACATAGAACAAAGACAAATACAACAACACAAGACAAAACATAGAACAAAGACAAATATAACAACACAAGACAAAACATAGAACAAAGACAAATACAACAACACAAGACACAACATAGAACAAAGACAAATATAACAACACAAGACACAACATAGAACAAAGATAAATACAACAACACAAGACACAACATAGAACAAAGACAAATATAACAACACAAGACAAAACATAGAACAAAGACAAATATAACAACACAAGACAAAACATAGAACAAAGACAAATAAAACAACACAACACACAACCGAAGACTAAAAAGAGGAGCAACATGGACCCCACCAACAACCAGAGGTGAACCCAGATAAGTTATACTGGATGCTGTTGAAGATTATGCCAGAAGGTGGATAAAGAGAGAAGTAGACCAAGATCCTGAGTTAGAGTCCTTGTCAGACTGGGTTAGAACAATTAGGTCTTTAGTACATGGTCGGATTCACAAACTCAAAAAGTGTGTGTTAATAGTCGACCTAAGTCTGTATTTAAAGACCAAGAAGCTGTTAAGAGGCTTTCCTGTCTTCATGACAAATATGATATCGTTCCTGCGGACAAGGCTTCCAACAATATCGTGTTTGTATGTAAATCATATTACTTCGAATGCCTAATCAAGGAATTAGGCATAAATAACAACACCTCTAGTAATACCACATACAAACCTACTTCGTTCGACAAAGATGAAATCCTAGCTAACCACAGATCATTCATGACCTCTTTAAGCATTCCCTCTGGTAAAGAGTCTGAGGTTTTACCCTATTTATATTGGATACCTAAACTCCATAAGACACCATACAAAGAAAGGTACATAGCGGGATCATCAACTTGTTCGACGAAAGAATTGTCTATTCACCTGACAAAGATTCTGTCTGCAGTAAAAGAGGGGAAACAGAAATATTGTGAAACTCTTTACTCGCGTAGTGGCATAAATCACATGTGGATTTTGAAAAACTCTAAAGATCTTTTGGATAACCTGAAATCAAGATCTTTCTCTCAGGTATCCTCCATCAAAACTTTTGATTTTTCAACTCTATATACCACTCTACCGCATGACAAATTAAAAACCCGCTTAAAAGAAACAATTCACAAAGCTTTCAGTCATAGAAACTATGGTTCAAAAATTTGTTGTGTTAGGCTACAATTCCACATATTTTTCAAACAAAATTCAAAAAGGTAAGACATGCTACTCCGAGGAACAAGTGATCAGTATGCTGGAGTTCCTCATCGATAGCATATTTGTCTCCTTTGGAGGGATACTGTTTCAGCAGGTCGTCGGCATACCAATGGGTACGAATGGTGCCCCTCTTCTAGCCGATTTATTTTTATACTCATATGAGTCGGAGTTTCTTCAAAAGCTTGTAAAAGATAAGAAGATGCATGAGGCTAGAGCCTTTAATTTCACATACAGGTATATTGATGACGTTTTATCTATCAATAATTCTAGATTTGCAGAATTTCTTCCATTGATATATCCTCCAGAGCTGGAAGTTAAAGAGACCACAGATACCGCTTCGTCCGCATCATTTTTGGACTTATACCTCGAATTTGACAACAGTGGTCAAATCAGTACTAAAATTTATGATAAACGGGACGACTTCAATTTTAAAATCATAAATTTTCCAAATATGTGCAGCAATATACCAGCTTCTCCTGCATATGGTGTTTACATCTGGCAATTGATTCGTTATGCAAGGGCCAGTAGCAATTATTCTGAATTCCTGAAACGTCATTTTCATCTGAGAAACAGGCTACTGGACCAGGGCTATAAAAAGATTCGCCTTATTCGATCTCTTAAAAAGTTTATATTCCGATACCAAGATTTTGTCGAAATATATTCCGTCTCTGCAGAAAACATTATAAACGATGGATTTTCATATAGTGAAAATGTATAAAGATAGGGTGTCAACAAAAATGTCAAAAATATTTTTTTATCAATGTGTGACGTAAAAGTATCTTTGACATTTACTTCACTGAGTTTGGTGCTGCTTTTGACAACTGTTTTACCTGTTTTGTTCAAGTATTGTTATAAATACTGTTATAGTGACAGCCGGACACTTTGAGCCGTAATGAAAGGGGGAGGTCTGGCGCTTTAAAATCTGATTCAACCCACCATTTCTTTAGAAATGCCTGTACCAAGTCAGGATCATTACGGTTTTCACAGTTTTCCGGTTTTTGACTGATTTTGTCTGTTTATATACTTATGAGTTTTGACTTTCCCTTTGTAAGATTGTCCGGAGTTCGGTAATTTTGTTATTACCCTTATATAGGACAACGGTAGTCTTACTCATATAGTCAACGATACCTCGGTATCTTACTCATACAGTCAAAGGCCGGTTGGATACTTGTTGCTGAGAGAGGAAAGAAAAATCTACATAAAAGTGGGAAGATCCATGTCCATTTGGATGTGTAGAGTGTATGTAAGTATGTAAAATCAATAAATATGTATGTAAGTATGTAAAATCAATAAATGTGTATGTATTGTAAGTATGTAAAATCAATAAATGTGTAGAGTGTATGTAAGTATGTCATCGTTAGCTTTGTTGATTCAGTATAAAGATAACAATAAAACATATAATCTCCATTTGTTTGGTCACTTTTTGGTTTGGTCTGTTAAATATATATTTATTTGATATTCTCGAGGAAAGTAGAATGTTGATTTGCAAACAACCGTCTCATATTTACATTTAGTACATAATATAATTTATGAAAACAAACGTTAGAGAAAACAGAAGGTGCAATCAAAAACGAACAATCCAGAGAAAACAGAAGGGGCAATCAAAAATGAACAATCCAGAGAAAACAGAAGGTGCAATCAAAAACGAACAATCCAGAGACACTGGTAACATTGGGTACACAGGAAGAAAACAAACAAAACAAAAAAAAACAAAACACAGAAAACTAAAAGGATGAGCAACACGGACCCCACTAAAACCCAGAGGTGAACACGGGTGCACGATGAGCAACACGGGCCCCACTAAAACCCAGAGGTGAACACAGGTGTTCGTGAAGGTTAAGCACTTCATGCCTCTTATTTAAATAAGGTCCCTCTCCTTCAGGCATAGGTAACCGTAGCTCTTATTTAAGTAAGGTCCCTCTCCTTCAGGCATAGGTAACCGTAGCCAATTTTGGCTATCATCTTTAAACCCTTTGGTTTACTTGCTCACAACGACTGTTAAGTTATCTAGTTTTAACCGTAGCCAATTGTGACTATCATGTTTAAACCCTTTGGTTTACTTGCTCACAACGACTGTTAAGTTATCTAGTTTTAACCGTAGCCAATTGTGGCTATCATGTTTAAACCCTTTGGTTTACTTGCTCACAACGACTGCTAAGTTATCTAGTTTTAACCGTAGCCAATTGTGGCTATCATCTTTAAACCTTTTGGTTTACTTGCTCACAATGACTGTTAAGTTATCTAGTTTTAACCGTAGCCAATTGTGGCTATCATCTTTAAACCTTTTGGTTTACTTGCTCACAATGACTGTTAAGTTATCTAGTTTTAACCGTAGCCAATTGTGGCTATCATGTTTAAACCCTTTGGTTTACTTGCTCACAACGACTGCTAAGTTATCTAGTTTTAACCGTAGCCAATTGTGGCTATCATGTTTAAACCCTTTGGTTTACTTGCTCACAACGACTGCTAAGTTATCTAGTTTTAACCGTAACTAATTGTGGCTATCATGTTTAAACCCTTTGGTTTACTTGCTCACAACGACTGCTAAGTTATCTAGTTTTAACCGTAGCCAATTGTGGCTATCATCTTTAAACTCTTTGGTTTACTTGCTCACAACGTACCTTTGGAATATTATTCCTGTAACGCGTCATGAGCATCAATTTAAGTATTTATGTTATTATCATTCCGGGACACGATCACTACATGTACATATTACTGTTTTTCTAATAATCAGGACACTTGTGTTAATATTACAGTACGACTGGCGCCTCATCGTTTAACATGTCCAGCTGTCAGTTCAGACACCATATCCGACCTTTCTAGAGTCAACTAAAATTTGGTGTATGATAAGGAAAGATTAATATGATTCAATTCTTACCCTTATCTTCAGAAAATAGAAACGATTTCCACTTACAACAGAACATGTTGTATAACAAATATGTCACTCTTATGTGAAATCATAGAAAATTAAGTTGTGATTTAAAATCCGTTTACCTAGGAGATCGGTTTACTATAATTGTACCATTGGCCATATGGTACGTAATACCAGGTACACGTCATGAGAACGCAACATGTTTTCCATAATTCTTGTTTATATAATCTTGTACAGCTATATACAGATATAATCTGTCATATTAATGATTTTTATTTTCTATTTTAATTGTGGAATAATAAGATTAACAACAAAAAATACCATATTGTCAAAACATTTCCAAAATCCAATAGAAAAATCGTAGAAAGAGGAAAAATCAATATCTCTAACACACAAATACATGACCGCCCACTTAGTTGACTTGTTACAGGCACTTCTATAAAAAGTGGCGGGGTTGAGCTTGATTTATAGGTCCATACAGCGAATTTTTCCGAATAAACTTAATTTTCATCTGTGAATATATATGCATATATTTTACTAAACAGAGTAACCTTTAACGTTTTATGATGTCTTATTTCCCACCAATGAAATGCAGGTAAATACATCATTATATTTTATTAAATGACTATGAATTTTCTTAATTCTGATTGGTTTAGAAGGATCATTGCTTCCTCTAACAGAACTACATGTCCACCGCGCAATTTTGCGCGTGAGGTTAATAAATCTCATGTCGCAGTTAGTACGTACCCAAATATAGTAACAGGGGAAAAACCAGTAGACTGATTAATATCGATAAATTTGATTGGCCGACATTTTGAACCTCAACCAATCAGAGACGGTATTGCTAGCGAACTTCGGTAATCAGCAGACGACTGTTAGTAAACAAAAATGAACGAAGCAGCTTCGTCAGTAGAACCAGAAGTTAAGACACGTTTTGCTACAGTTGTACTGAAACTGTGATATTTTATTTGTTAAAATTTTGAAATTGTATTCGTTTTTTCTTAATCAATTTTATTGTTTTGAAACATTAGAAATGTCAAGCTTTAAAAACTGGTGTTTGTTGGTTTGAAGCAGCTACATATAAAAAAGAATAAATGGAAATGTTTAACAAACAGCAACAATTCACAATTTTCACCCCAAAATTACACTTAGAATGTGTCATTTAATAAAACAATTGATGACTTTTCATTTCGGTGGACACTGATTTATGACAGTGTCCACCTTATGAAAAGTCATTAATTGTATAATGTATTATGATTTAAAAAAATACAGATGTTTTTCCATGTCACATTAAGTTTGCAAGAAAAATGTGAAATTGAAAAAATTACATCGATTTAATATTTTGTTTGTGGATTAATCTGGTAAGAATATCTATTTAAAATATGATATCCCATAAATGTATTACTAACCCTAACCCTAACCCTAATATTACTAGTCTCGGATTTTAAATTTGGTGCTTAACGTTTTCTTAGAATTATTATTGTTTTGCCATATAATACCTGAACGCAATTCCATGAACTAATCAACACCATCAACAATCTGATGCAAGGATCGATATTTTGATTGTGTTGTTTATTAAGGAGTATGAAAGAGAGAATTTCTTTTTTTAAACAACAAAGAATGAAACATAAAGAGGAAAATATCGTTGACATTTCTTATTCAATGTCCTTAGGCGCGGATCATAATTGGCATTGGTTCATATTGGCCTAAGTGGTTGTATGTGAACATGGGAGAAAATCAAACTAAAATGCATATAAATTTAAAACCTGAGGGGCATCTCTTTTAAGATACATTATGTAAGTTCTTTATCACACCATCACATTGAAGTCTCCAACAACAATAGAAAAAGGTGATTTTCATTATTTATCTTACAGATTGTATTTGGTAGTAATCAAAGAACAAACTCGTAAAGTCTAAGTGATGACAGACAATAAATACAACGTATGCATAACTACATTTACATACGATAGCAACCCCAGATGGAAATGAGAAACAGAAAAACGAGTAGTTACATTCTTATCTCCCTTTTGGTACTGAACTAATATAACTATCTAGTTCTTCTTTTCAGACCTTAAATTTATCTTGTTTAAGGAAACATATTACAACAATACCAAACTTAAATGATAATCACAGTATATCATGTTATCATTTGTTTATCCATACGAATTTCAACTGACTGCAAATAAATAGTCAACTATAATTGGCGAATCTTTCTTCACATTACTAGATTTTACAGTGAATACGACATGAAATGCCAAATTGATGCAGCAAATTATTTGTCTTTCCAATCTTTCGGTTTAGAGTGTACCTGATGAAGGTTATTCTGAGCGTCACCTGATGAAGGTTATTCCAGAAACGAGTCGTGCGCACTAAATTTGATATCTAAGTTTTTACTTCAGAAACAACTAATTTTGTCTTTTTTGTAGGAGTGTGTGATTTCCGAACTTTCTGTTGCATCGTAATTGGTTTGTGCTCGACATGACATATACATGTATATGTTATTGTGTTTGTACTATATGTCCGTCTTGTTAACAGACAGTATCTTTTAAAAGATGAAACCCATTTATAACACTTATTTACAACTTTGTATTCAGAATTTCAATCTTGGGATAATTTTATGTAAATACTACTATAGTGTATTAATTGGTTTAATCCCACCACATTTGTGTGCCTGTCCAAGAACAGGATCTGGATTTGGATCACATGATAATTTTTATATTCAATGGTTTGAGGTTGTTTGTTTTGTTGATAATGGTGGAATTGTTGACTATCACTGTCTAAGCTTTCATTTCATAATTAATAAAAACGTAGATATCAAAATTAGTGCGCACGACGCGTTTCTGGAATAACCTTTATCAGGTACGCTCCAAGTAGAAAGGTTGGAAAGCTAAATAATTTTAAAAGTTTTGGGAGCAACTTAACCAAAGGACCTAAACAGGGTTGTCAAAATCGGCGACGGTCACCTCTACCTCAGTTTTAATAAAATTGCATTATTTAGGAACTATATAGACTCACCTTTGACAGGAGGATGTGTCTGGAATGGACAGTATTGGTACAGATAACAGAATGGTGACAGGACACACATTATACAGATCAGAACAAAGATGAGAAATAGGCCAGCACTGGCGATGATTAGAAATTTATCCCAGAGATCTAAAGTGATAATAGTATCAGGTTCATCTGTTGCTAGAGATATCATCCTAGTCCCGTCAGTACTTTGTGTGGTTTCTACAATTATATAATAGATCACATTACTTAACATATCTTAAAATAGCAAGTATTTCTTGTTGTAAAAGAAGTGCATAGCGCATTAATTGTATCAGCAGTACCTTGACTTTGAGATTTATGATTTATTTTGGCGCACATTTCAGGTGTCGAGAAAAACCAGTTGCACGTTAGACGGATTAGTTCAAGATATAGTAATAAGGATTAACTTGTAGTTTACATATTTGCTTCCAGAAGCAGTATAATAATTGCACTATTTTTTTTTATATTCCGTAGTTTGGTCAAAAGGAAAATAACGTGTAGATCTATAAAAATCTATTTTTTTTATATTTTGTATCGATACTGGTTACTGGTATTAAACTTAATCCATGAAAATGTTTCCCATGTGTCTGTCGTTTCTCTGTATAGTAACATAAGAATATATTTACGTTCTGGTAAACAAAGAAAAGCAGAACATAAATATGCATAATTATTTCATAGCGTTATAGCTATAATTTCCATAAATAAACATATATTGTTGATCTATATTAACCAATTAAAACCATTTATCATATTCATCTGATGCCTAATATTTGTTCAGACAAATAAACCAGATAATGGGATACAGTTCAGATATTAAGCTCTAATATACTAATGATAACTGTGATCAGAACTGATCAAAAGTATGGAACACAAACCAAACATTCCTCACGCTGGTTTTATTCTATTTTTGACCGTGATCGTATGATAGTTTGATATTAATGTACTTGAGCAAGTAATGCCTATTACCGCTAAAAAGTTGCGAGTTCGAGTTCTGTTCGTGGCAACGTGTATTCGATACAACTTGAAGGTGATAAAAATGTTTGAAGAGTTGTAACCAGAAGCCGTAATACGAAGGGCAGATACTACAATGGCCGAAAGTAAAAGGACTGGTTGATAAAATACTTTACAGAAAACTAAAGAATGTTGTCGTGTTGCTCCGGAAGGGTTAACAGTTATCACTGACATGTGCCATGTAAATGATTTCCTCTTGGTACTCCGGTGTCCTTTACCAATCACGATAACGGCCTCGATATAACTGAAATAGTTAAACACATTGTCAACAAACGTTCTTTTAACACTGTTCGCCCGGCTGTATGTCAGGGTTGGCATTTCTTTTAACACTGTTCATTTTACTCAACTCTGTTCGCCCAGCTATATGTCAGGGTTGCATTTTACTCACATGTGGAAAGCACTTGCATGACTGCATTATTTCACTAAATATGGATTTGGGTCCATAAAAACTAGCTTAACCAAGCCATATTTTATTGAAGTTGCTGTACCAAACCAGGGGTGCGTTTAAGGGTTACATATTTTGTCTCTTTTGCTACGATTTTTCTATTGGATTTTGAAACTGTTCCGAAAGTGTGGTATTTTATTTTTAATTTTACTAGCTAACTATTGATTTTAAATTATCACATTTATTAAAGCAATATATTTCATGTGTTTATTGATGACAACTGCAGTGTAGGATATCATCAGATTCTGAATCATCAATATCATTGTTGTTTATTTATTACAAAATTATATTGAGGAAATCTTTTGGATTAATAAAAAAAATATTCAATTTTTTATTTACTTTAATAAATGTAATCAGTGGTAAAATCACAAGAATACAGCTACGAGCATCTTTAAAGATAATTGTCAAACATATTAAGATTTTATTTGACAGTTTAAAGTTTCTAAAACAGATGTGTACAAAACAGCACAACATATTGATCAAGTTACAAAGCCAACTGTTCCTATGTCTGTAAATAGAATACTAGCAACAGATGTAGCCATTCATATCCAATATGTATGTAGCATTTATTGTTTCTATTCATACATATATAGATTCAAGTTTCCTTATTTAGTGCTTTGGGATAGATTTTTTTATAAAATGTTAATAATTTCAGGATGAACCATGTACAGTAATGTATGCTAAATCCGTCGCAAAAAAATCAGTCCTGACCGCACTAAATAGGAACTCGTTTGTAAAGAATCGTATCAAATCCGTCCTAAAATATAGTATATTGAGAAGGCATGACCTTTATGGATTAAAATACCATTGGGTGAACAAATATGAAAATGATATGCCACATCTATCACACAAAAGAATATACAGTGGAACGTATCTAATCCGACATACCAAGGGGATCGGGGAAATGTGTTGGATTGTACAGGATGTCAGAACCTGTCTAATCGACATACCAAGGGGATCAGGGGAATGTGTTGGATTGTACAGGATGTCGGAATACTCAGCTTTTATGTTAGTTAACATATATACTTTGGGACCATAAATTTATGCCGGATGTCACAGGATGTCGGATTGCACAAGTCCAGTGTACCTAGATTACAGTGTAGGGATAAACAGGCCATTGGTGAACACATAGAGACGACACATCACTCCATAATTAAATACCTGTGGGGGCATCAACAAATGTAATTCAAAATGCTATTTCGATATTTGAATTATAAAAATTGTTTTAAAATACTTACCTTTAAATAATGATTTTTCACAGGTTATTTTTTAATGTATTTAAATGTATCTTTGAACCATGTACAAGTGAATTATTTAAAGGGGCAATAGCTACGATTTTGACAAAATAAATATGTTTTGGAAATTGGTAAATAGCTTTAAAATGATGTAATAAAGGTAAATATTTCACATTAAACAGCTTATCGTACCACTTTCGCCTTTTGAGAACGAAAATTACCATCGATTTATTATTTCCTTGCAAGCAAATAATTTGACCTCGCTTTCTCCGTATGCAACTGACCTTACTAGTGACAGGTAAAAACGAATAATTTGTATTTTGTAGCTTATTAACTGCAAACTTGCATGGTTCTTTGTCCGTAATTAACACCGACTAAAAGCAGATTCACAGAAAATAAGAAATAAGTGCATTGTTGTACTGATTTAATGACGATTCGGCAAACTCCGTAAACAATGCCGATAATTAATAAGATGGCGTCCATTTCTTGATGATCTCAAAACACGAGCAGTTGCACCTTTTTTCCCCGATGCGCGTACATTTCATAACATGTATAAGTTACAGGAACACGTTTTATTAAGGGATCAATCATATCTGATAGTTTTTATGGGTAACAACAATTTACGATTTTGGCAGATAATGCCCCTTTAAAGAATGTTGTAATTATTTGATCTGTTGATAAATGATTTGTGGAAGATTGGCTAGATCACTTCATATCCAAACAAACTACCCTCCTCAAATAAAGATTTTATTATTATTATTATTATTATTATTATTTGTATTGTTGTTGTTGTTGTTGTTGATATTGCTATTATTATCGTTTTTATTGTTGTTGCTGCTTAAAAACTGTGATTTGTCAATTCATATGATATCACATGAATTAATTATAAAACAAAGGGTGAACAATTTGTAGAAAGCTGTCATATCCATGGCAATAAAAACTATTTCGTGATTTACATTCTATATTTAAAAAAAAACAATATTATAAACAATGTGGAGTAATGTATGTCACATCTATAGCAAAATAATATTTGTATGGAGATTAAATTGTATGGGCTTAGGAGACCATTGGTGAACAAATAATAGAGTGATGCGTCACATTCATCGCAAAAATATTTATATACAGATAAAAAGTTTGAAAATACCAAAGATGTGATCAGAAGCGTTATTTTGTCGAAGATCAGACAATACAATGGCTAAACGAAAAAGGACAAAAAGACAAGCAATGGTTGATAAAACACCACACAGAAAACAAAAGATTGAGCTGTTTATGAATCCCACAAGATTTGGTTGTATGGGTAATACCACAAAATTTTGTTGTATGGGTAATAGAATAAACAAAGTTGAGTAATGCATGTCATCGCTAACACAAACAAATTATTACATCTAGATTGCATTTAAAGGGTCCATTTAACATATTTGAAAGTGACAATGCTAAAAATGAAATATTTCCCATTTTTCATATGATCTTTTGTCTAAGGCTGACAACTATTAACAGATTTCGTGTATTATAATATTTAGTGAGTGAATGCTTGTTAGTTAATGCCAAGTGAGAAATTTGCCAGCTAGACCATGGCGAGAACATGAGAGATGATGACAATTAACCCACTATTTACCACACTCTAGGACAGTACGCTACCCAATACACGACCCATGCAGTTAAATATAATATTTAGATCGTATGTCATATTGTTACACTGTAGTAATATTTAAAAAGGAAGCTGCAATCGTTTTACAACACCAAAGATGAATGCTCTGATTGAATGTTATATGTTAATGTCATTACATTTGATTTATTTTAATACTCGGAGGGTGTATAAAATAACAGAAAATTATCTGCTGTAATTAACATCCTGATCAATCGAAAATCCACTTCAACTATTTGAAATATTAAATAATGAGAAGCGTGATATCATACAAATATTTGTAATGGCTATTCCCTCCTTGTTTTTCACCGACAGTCACAATTCGCTAGCAATATTGTGAATTTGACCAAAACAAGGTGTTTACTTTTTTGGATTGCTGCTCAAACACCATGAAGGTTTTAAGATTTAGAGCTATTACCCTTGTGGTAATGCGCTTTCAATAAATATATATTGTTTACACAAACATTTTCTATTAGTTTCGTACATACTTGTTAGACGACTAAACAAAAAACTGAGAAATTGAAAAAAGAAATGGGGACATTTGTCACCTATAAGTAAGACTTGAGTCGGGACGAAATATTATTTAACATTATACAGCGACTACAATATGTCCTTACTCCTTTTTGAAATCGACAAAGGGGATCTTTAACGTGAACGGATTGTGACACTCGTCAAACACTACTCCTTTTTTCTTTTTTTTTTATTGTTGTGAATGGTCGTCTGTGGTCCGTTGTAAGGTAAAGCGTTCCGACCATTTGCATTCTATATCCTCTTTTTGCCTGTAGCAATCCAAACGTCCTACCCATAGGACCACCCCAAAGGCACACTTTTACCGCCCTGGTTTGTATTATTCTCGTCATGAGTATTGCTACCAAAAAAATACTCATTTGGCGTTAGACAATTGTCAATCTCGCTCTTCATCTGATCTTTTCATTAAAAGCTCTTTGAATTTCAGCTTAGAATATATAACATTAACGCATTTCGTATTCAAAACTCTGACACAGTAGCTACTTAACATTTTGTAAGATAATTTTATACAGACCGTTTACAAATGACAGTCTCATTTTAGATGAAGCGTGTCCACGCTATATTTCACTGATTTGTATAGGTATATATAACATGTTTTGATGATGTAAACATTGAATCAAATTTTAATCCACGCTTTTCTTCCCCACAAAATCCAAAATATCATAATAATACAATGAACACAGTGTATTTTTACTTCCTATGTAACGTCCATACATCAATATTCTGTCAAAATTACAATAAATTGCCGAGAGCTGTAAAACTACGATTTTAATAATACATAATGAAAATAATTTCTCCCTATTATGTTGTATGTATATAATCAACCCATCGGTCATTGTGCTTTATGTCATAAAACATAAATAACTAGTACAGAGTTTGAAGCAGGTTGTACATATGTGACGAATAAAAACATACTGTTTGGTTAAAACCATTTACATATTTAGTTAAATTTCACATTATACCAAATTCTGATAAAAAAAAATAAAAATAATAAAGACAGTTACTAATTATTTTATGTTTAAATAAACTTTATATTTAGACTTTCTTCTTCCTGTTAAAGCCTGGCTGCTTGATAAACCCTCATATAGAAATTAATTTCTGTAAACCAGTACACAGCAAAATAACAAACGTTTGATGAAATGAAAATTAAAACAGCGACCGCCAACAAAACCATCAAAACGAGCAACGATCTCTCCCCTCAAACCATTTAACACAATAAAGACCACGACATGTTTAGTTGGAAATAAATGTCGTATCTTAGGACAGGCATATACAAGTGGCTAAGTTAAACCGTAAACCGTTAATGGGATTCTTCACACTTCTGATAATCCCCAACATTAATACAAATATAAACAAATAATAATAATAATAATAAACAGCACAAATCTCTTCAACTTAGAATGGCACAAGAGCGATTTAATTACTTCACTGGTGACTTGAAGGATTGAGTTTTCTCACTTTTGAGACAGACCAGTTCCTATTTTTAGCGATGTAAGATTTTCTTATCTTGTACTAGTGCATTTCTTATCTTGCACTAGTGCAAGACAAAAAATTACGTGCGTTGTACAGTTTATGTCAACTGCAACACCAAGCCAACAACATATATATATAGAAACAACAAAATAAAATATAGCAAAATACACAACATAAAGTCCATGGTGACAATAAAATCTAGGAAGCGAGACTATGCCGTGTTCTGGTAACTTTATTTCCTCTTTACTTAGAGGTGGGTTTACAGTCAAATATTTCCTCCAAATTCGCTTTAATTTTTTGTGAACCTGCTTCAAGCACACATTCGACAGTCTAAACACATATCCAGGTCCCTTCCATTATTTGATGGACCCATCAAACATGTTAGCTCGTGGACGTGATTAGAGTGTTAATTGTGTGCTTGAAACAGTTGTACTGATAAAATTTGAAGCGAATTAGAAGGAAACATTTTCAGTGTAGGCGCACTTTAAGTATCAGATAAACAATGGACACTTCTTGTAGAGTGGTATCATTTGTTTAAGTTTAACTACCAGTTTGCATTACTTTCCTTCGGAACATGGTTTTACTTTGAAAAACTGAGTGGCCTTATAATATAAATATATAATGATGACATTTTATAGATTTTTTCCCTTTTCATTCTTTCAATCAGAAAATGTCTCTTACCTTGAAATAGAAGCTTAATGTTGTTAAACATTTATATAGGTTATACATTTATCTAGAAGATCTTATCTGTCCTAGATCTGATTATCAAACAAGACAATAACTAATATTAAATCTCTAATTAAAGGTAAACAAACAATCTCATTATTATTTTTATTGGTTGATTGATCGATTGTCGCTTAACATCAAATGAGTGATATTTCAGCTTTATTCTTGACAAGCATTAAATAAACGTTAGAGAATACCGAAGGGGCAATCAACAAAGAACAATCAAGAGAAACTGGCAACATAAGGTACACAAGACGAAGAAAAACAAAACAAAAACACAACACAATATGTGTTGGAGACCACTATGCACAAATAAACACAATTAATATTAATAAGACAAACAACTGAAGGTAAAGACGAACCGAACATCGTTTTTATGCGGAAATCGTGACGGACGTCACAACACGGAACTCAGAACGTAAAGACACACAGTAGGACAACACAAGAAACTAAAATGATGAGCAGCACGGGCCCCCACCAAACATCCGGCGTGAACTCAGGTGCTTGCGAAGGGTAAGCAGTCCCTGCTTCTTATAAGACACCCGTCGTGCTACTCATATATATACAGTCCAAATTTGGCAGTGATAGAGGAAAGAAACATATACGAAAAAGGGCGCCGTGTGGATTGGCCTACAGGACAGAAGTGCATATTTTCACAGCAAAAGGAGTATATAGTGGAAAAGGTGATAAACCGTTACCTTGGCAGCATGCCATTAATGATCACTGGTACCAAACTATTGTTCATTATGAACTGGAATTCTCCACAATATGATTTACGTAAATACACGTACAGGTATTTCGATATTTTCCCATTTTCGTCAATGTAGACTTTTCCAATAAAACTCGAATGATCATTGCAATTTGGGATGGCTGATTTATATAATGTCACATGACTAACAGGCACAATCTGTAATTTATAGGGGGAATGAGTAGCCGAGTGGCGAAGACAGTTGACTTCTGATAACAACCATAACACCACTGACAAAATCAAACTCACATAAAACAAGTTCAAGAGTAAAACGAAACACAAGAACCACGCATCCGGCAAAAACATCAATGGTTGACAGAACCTAACACCACTGATAAATTCAAACACACATAGAAACAAAGTTCAACAGTATATCGAAACACAACCAGAACCATGCATCTGGCAAGTCTTAGACATCAATGGTTGACAGTATAACAAAGTACAACCCTAACACCACTGACAAAATCAAACAAGTGTAGAAACCAAGCTCAACGGTCTAACGAATCACAACAACAACAACAAGAACCACGCATTGTGCAAGCAGTAATCAGTAATGATTGACAGTAGAACAAACTGCAACAATACCAAACACGACGCTTGGATTTCTATGTTATAGATTGGGACAGACACACGAATGTGGTGGCAGATGTTAAACCAATTAATGTAGTCCTAACTCTTCACTCTACATATGTAGATATCAATCGGCAAAACAGATATAGACAAACAATAGTAAACACAGCATGCATTTGCCTCAAAACACAATCATCGCAAGACAACCATCTACATTTAACGTGTATGAGGGAGGTAAGTTTTCTCACGAAGCAGAAAAGCTTCTTTACACTAAACACAAATTGTATTTTTGTATATGAAAAATCGGTAATTATTACTCAAATTTTACCCAAATTTCTTGTTGAAAACTGCAGTGTTAGTGTAAACATATTTGTTTAAGTAATTCATTAAGACAATACAAGCATGAATATGTACAAACTATTCGGATGAATCATTAATAGGATTGGGAAACAAATTATAAAACTTATATTAATCCGTTTTCTGATGTTCTAAAAGTTATATAATCGTTCCTGTATAAATAACACATAAATAATTCATTTTCCTTAAGCTTCCACCAATATATGAGAAAGCAATGTTTATATATATATCTGATTGAATAAAAACGTAGATATCAAATTTAGTGCGCACGACGCGTTTCTGGGATAACCAGGTACGCTCAAACCCGAAAGATTGGAACGTTATATAATTAAAAAGCTTTAGGGGCAATAAAACTAAAGGGTCTACCAAATGTTATGCTTACCTTTACCAGAAATTCCAGTTCCCTGTTGATTTGTTATCTCTTTGTTTAATTACACTATTCCCACCATTAGATAGCCATATTTATTGATGAGTACGCACATCTTCCAAATATTTTATTAAATCATATATTTAAATTAAAAATAAATCTTTTATTGATATTAAAACTTATAATTGTTAACTCGTACTTTATTATTATATTTTTATAAGTCGAAAACCTTTATAAAAATAAAATACCTATTACTAACCTAACCTTGACAATTAATAGATTTAAACTTTGTAATGTAAAAGGTGTGTTTTTAAATATATATACGTAAATAGTCTATCTACAGGTTCTTTAAGAAACCTTTGACGTTGACGCATCGGTGGCGAAATGATAAGCGTACTCGCCTCCAGTGTGGTAGATCGTGGGTTCAAGCCCCGATCGGTCTACACAAGACGACTACACAATTATGTGTTGCTTATCCGCTAAGCACGTATACCTGAGGAGATAGACCAAAGACTGGTTGGCTCAGAATCAAAATAATGTGTCCGATTGGAGCGACATGTCTACCTGAAGACTGTTGTTTCAGTCCGCTAACTATATAAAAATCATACCAAGAGTGTTGCATGATCTAATGCTATACAGACATCATCATCTCATTGAATGTACATTATCATTGCCATCATATGCCTGAAAAATTGCTCACTTGGCGTTAAACAACACTCACAATAACAACAACGACAGCTCCTTCATAAAAGAGGGGGTCATTGTCTTACATGAGTGCAACAACGAAAGCTCCTTCATAAAAGAGGGAGTCATTTGTCTTACATGAGTGCAACGACAGCTCCTTCACAAAAGAGGGGGTCATTTGTCTTACACAAGTGCAACAACGACAGCTCCTTCATTAAAAAGGGGATAATTTGTCTTACATGAGTGCAACAACGACAGCTCCTTCATAAAAGAGGGGGTCATTTGTCTTATATGAGTGCAACAACGACAGCTCCTTCATAAAAGAGGGGGTCATTGTCTTATATGAGTGCAACAACGACAGCTCCTTCATAAAAGAGGGGGTCATTTGTCTTACATGAGTGCAACGACAGCTTCTTCATAAAAGAGGGGGTTATTTGTCTTACATGAGTGCAACAACGACAGCTTCTTCATAAAAGAGGGGGTCATATATCTTACATGAGTGCAACGACAGCTCCTTCATAAAAGAGGGGGTCATTTGTCTTACATGAGTGCAACAACGACAGCCCCTTCATAAAAGAGGGGGTCATTTGTCTTACATGAGTGCAACAACGACAGCACTTTCATAAAAGAGGGGGTCATTTGTCTTAAATGAGTGCAACAACGACAGCTCCTTCATAAAAGAGGGGGTCATTTGTCTTACATGAGTGCAACAATGACAGCTCCTTCATATAAGAGGGGGTCATTTGTCTTAAGCGAGTTATTGATAATGGATATTGGACTCTACTTGTAATAATATCTCAGCTATTTGTAGTGGTTTGTTTTATTGGTGAAAGAAAACAGAATATCTACAGAAAATAAACGATCTGCAACATGTCACCAACATATCATTCAACTTGTTTTGGTCATGAATATTCATGAGATATTTCCCGCTAGAAGTTCAGTGACCAACTACGAATCAAACTTTCAAATGATTCAGATTTCGTACTAAATATATCTTTGTGTGAACTGTCTTTTATTAGAATCCTTAAAATATAAATTTGTAGAACAACCAAGTACATGTATCAAAAAGAAACAAATGATATTTATATTTATAAGGGGCCGTCGTTGTCGTGATTTACAACTACTTGTGTAATTATTGCCTATCACCATTAAAGTTGTGAGTGCGAACCTCGTTTATTGCGAAGTGTACTCGATACAACATTATTTGATAAATGTGATCAGTGACTTGCGGCAGGTCGGTGGTTTTCTCCACCAATAAAACAAACCGCCACGATATAATTAAAATATTGTTGAAAGTGGCGTTAAAGATCATTAATCAAACCAAAACAAACCAATATGATAATGGGCTTGCTACTATCATCAGACATTTTGTGGTCATGTTGAAGTTTCCGTTCCAAGCAACACCGGTGAGATTTTATTAGTCCACATGTACTTCTGTTCCATTTTAAACAATAATTATTTATATTAGTACTTTATAGTAGTATAATTTAAGTGCACATTGTTGTACGATACCTTTTTATGTGATCATTTTTTTACCCATGACAAGATAATAATATTCAATTGGGTCAATTAAACCTTACAATATGTTACAACTTGACAAATTTAGATCATGCTAAAGGTCATGCATGAATAATTAATTTTAAAGATGATTACAAGCCAGGGAGGCTACAAACACAACAATAAATGTCAAAATGTTCTCATGTACAAATCATAGAATATTATTGTTATTTTATGGGTGTTTAATGCCATTCTAGTTAAGCCTATCCTGTGGCCAGAATCCCAGATCCAACGGAATTAGGTCACTGACAAAATATTACCTTGTTGAAAAGTATTGTTCATTGCGTACAGATGACGATAGAGGTATTGGCAATTAGATTTTGGTTCAAAATTGACTATTGTTTCACTATTATGTGTAACGATGACCTACTATCTGGTGATTAGATGATGCTCTCTTTAATATAACTAGTATTATACATGTAACAATTTATGTGTCACGAAGATAAAATATAATATGTATAATATTCATGATTATAGCGTTTTTTATAATAATGTTGTTCTGGCTCGAAAAAAACACAAATTTAGTAGAAAAGGTTAGTGGTACTCGATTTTTAGTTTTATGTGTATGTTTTGTAGATCGTTATTTGTCCTTTTGTTTATTTTCTTTTGGCCATTGTGTTGTCTATTCTTCTTCGATATACGGATTCGAATTACCCCTTTGATATCTTCAAACTCTTCTTAAAGAAATTAATTAGTGATTTTACACCAAGAACGATTAGAACAATGCGAGTTTCTGGTCTTTATAGACAATTTAGCAGTTGTTTTGGGGCTCTAAGTCAAAAGTCAAAAAGTTTTATTTAAAGTCAGTACATGAAGCACCATACATCATAAGCTCTGAAGAACTTTTAAAACCGACAAAATACAAATAATATATAAAAACAAAGCACGCAAGACACATACGATTTACAAACACATTACATACAATACAAGGTAGTTACATTTGACAAGTAAAATGAAAATGTTTTAGTATCTTCTGTCATGCCATTCAAAACAGATATATGAAAATTATAGCATGCAAAGTATGAAAGTTATAGCAAGCTCACGTTGGAGGGTTATTCGGGCGAAGACGTCGCCTTGTGAAGGTTGACTTCGCTTTCCCGTTGGTCAAAAGCGAAGTACCAAGTCGCCTTGGGCTTTTTTTACATTGCATGATAAATACAATATACGTGCATTGTCTGAAAATATATAATTCATTTGCACTCGCTTCGAAACAGGGCAGAAAAGCTCAACAAAGGATCGATTTTCTTCCCGTTTCTAAAGCTCGTACAAATAAATTTAAATATTTTTCGACAATGTATGTATTTTTATCTATATAGCTTTCGTTTATTTTCGGTTTTCCGTTAAATCATAACATTTTTTGTAGCACAATTAAAAAATACATTTTCCGTCATCACATGCTGTATTTTGTAAGCGTTGATTCCATGATAAATCTAAATATCCTTCCAAATATCCCTCCAGCAAAAAAATGGGGTATTCATTAAATATTAATTACTTTAATATTATAGATGTAAAATTCGATATACAACTGATACAATATAGATAAACTAAACAAAAACGAATTACATGTACTCCGTTTTGTAGATGTACCATGTGTTACACAGGTGGCGCCATATTATCTGGATTACTGAAAAAGTTTCCTCGCTTTAAGGAAAAAAAACCTACATATTAAATTAAAATAATCAGATAAAAAAGTTCACGAGTTTAAATCAGATAATGTCATAGATAACAGACAATACAATGGATCAAAAGACAAACACGTTGATCCACGAAACACTGCACAGAAAACCAGAGATTGAGCAACATGGATCCCGTTAAAAACCAGCAGTGAAGTCGGTAAGCAGTTCGTAGACACTACTACCGCCAAATGACCCGTCACCGTCTACTTTAACTTTCATTGGTATATTGCCCCTTCCTACTAATTTGCAGGGAGGTGTGTCAGAGCTAACTGATCAACACTGTAAAATGTAGATGATATCTATTATATCTAGGAGAAGCACTGACGTCTTCAATTTGACTATATTGTTCAGAACATTTCATTTTCATCAAATATTCTACAGTTATGGATCTCCTGAATTTTCTCTCTTTTTCTGCTAACATCTAGAGCGTCTTTATTGATTTTGCTTTCAGTTTTTGTGTCTGTTCTTTTCAGCTTTTGAATTATGATAATAAAAATATAATATCAAATTTAGTGCAAACGACATTTTACTGGAATAACCACAGACACAGCTAGGCCTGCTTCATACCTTGACCTACACACGTCATTATACTGGAATAACCACAGACACAGTTAGGCCTGCTTCATACCTTGACCTACACACGACATTATACTGGAATAACCACAGATACAGCTAGGCCTGCTTCATACCTTGACCTACACACGACATTATACTGGAATAACCACAGACACAGCTAGGCCTGCTTCATACATTGGCCTACACACGACATTATAGTGGAATAACCACAGACACAGCTAGGCCTGCTTCATGCCTTGACCTACACACGACATTATACTGGAATAACCACAGATACAGCTAGGCCTGCTTCATACCTTGACCTACACACGACATTATACTGGAATAACCACAGACACAGCTAGGCCTGCTTCATACCTTGATCTACACACGACATTATACTGGAATAACCACAGATACAGCTAGGCCTGCTTCATACCTTGACCTACACCTCGAAATTGACAGTGAGGGGTGGTTAAGAACGAAACTTTACTACAAAAGAGATGATTTCATTTTCAGATTCTGATTACCCCTTTGGTATCTTCAAGCTCTTCTTCATCAGGTACGCTCAAAGCCAAAATATTTAAAAACCAAATAATAAAAAAGTCTTTTGAGCAAGAAAACTAAAGGTCCTAAATATGATAGCCATAATTAGTTAGATCACCAATACCTAAGGGAGGTGAACCTTCAGTTTAATAATAATTACATGATTTAGGAACTATAATATTATATCCTATAAACCATGTCAGTGCCGAGCACTGGCTACTGGGCGGATGATGCCCTCTGGGGCGACTAATAGTCCGCCAGCAGTGACATCGACCCAGTGATAATAATAAAAACGTAGATATCAAGATTAGTGCGCACGACGCGTTTCTGGAATAACTTAATCAAGTATGCTCAAAGCTGAAATATTTGAAAGCCAAATAATTTAAAAGTCTTTAAGAGAAAGAAAACCAAAGGACCAGAACATGATAACCAACATCGGCTATGGTCACCTGTACCTGATGGAAGACAATCTTAGTTTTAGTAATAATTACATGATTTAGGGACTGTAAATTTTGATTAAAGATATAAATCTAATAAATCTGATATTTGTCTTATTAGCATTCCTGCTTTTTCTTTGCTCATTTTATATATAGTATGTAGTTACTTTAACAAGAAAACAAGGTACCATTGAATTATTTTCCCAAAAATTATCCATTTTAAGATTTCCAATATTCATAAAAAAAAGTTTGAAGATACCAAATGGGTTATCAGAAGCCGCAAATCAAACAGACAAAACAGTGATCAAAAGAAGAAGGAGGATAACCAGTTCCTGCTCCACTAGTGACATCCGTCGTGTTACTACAGCATGCTATTCCTAGTTAATGTTAATCTAAAAATTGATAGATAGTTGAGCTGTTTCGGATAATGGTAAGTGGCCGTCGTGGCCGTGATCGTATGGTAGTTTGACTTACAACTACCTATGCAATCAGTGCCTATCACCACTGATGTTGTGAGTTTGAATCTCGATCAGGGCGAGGTGTACAACATTATGTGGTACAGTTTGTCAGTGACTTGCGACAGGTCGGTGGTTTTTGTCCGGGTCCTCCGGTTTCCTCCACCAATAAAACTGACCGCCACGATATAAGTGAAATATTGTTGAAAGTGGCGTTAGACACCATCAAACATCGGATAAATGTATCTGATGTTTTGCTAATATGCTGTATATATTATGTACTTTTTTGGAACGCGCAATGCTCAGTAATACTGATATGTTTCCTATATAATGAAACCTTGTAAGATTTTCAATGTGCATACTAGAGGTAATCAGAAGTAAATTGAAGGACAGACGATTGTCTACATTACACTATATAGAAAACTTTGGAAAATTAAATTTACAGATTGTTGAAGCTTTAAAAAAAAAACCAGTATACTTTACTTAAATTTTTATATATTATATATTTCTATTCATTTCAGAAGTAGAAATGCTTAGTAACACTGATATATTAAACAAAGCAATTAATTAATGCCGCTACGATTTTCAATATTCATCAGGGGTCCGTTATTGAACTTATGATTAAGCTAATCATATGATTATCCCTAATTACATTTTAAATTCCTAATCACATAATTAGCTAATGCAGTTCAGCAACAGCATTTAATCATTGCATTAGCTAAGTATGTGATTAGGAATTAAAAATGTAATTAGGGCTAATCATGATATGATTAGTTTAATCACAAGTTCAACAACGGACCCCAGGCAGTTAAGAAAAACATGTTGTCATTGTGGAAGACTCAATAGGAAAGATAATGGATTTTACATCTTCCATATTTTATGTACTTCTCAGAACGAAAAATACATATTTTTTCAAATAGAAACCATTTAATGCATCATTCATTTTATTAGTAGTTATAATAAACCTTTGAAAGGCTTTTATATTTTTTCATTTTTTCATTCGTTTTATAGAGCTTATAACATAAAATACGAAAGTTTTAATGTCTTTTTCTATTGAATAACAAGTATTGCCTGTGGGCAAGGGTGGACAAAGAAATGTGCTGTCCAAAAGGCAAGTGTGGATGTCAATATTTCATATTATTAACTTTTTAAAAAAAATCATGGACACAGGGGTCCTGGATTTTTTTAATAAACAACTAATCCTGGATTATTATTTTTGCTTAAAGTCCGGTCCTGTGTTTTTATTTCCAATTTTCATTATAGACCCCTCTCCCTCCTAAGGGTTATACAATTGTATCATTAATAATAAATTAATAAATAATAAATTCAGATTTTCTATTTAAAATAAATCTCATTTACAAAACCACTGATATTTGTTCAATTTTTAACGCTGATTTAAGCTTTAGTCGCAACAAATTTTTATTTTTCTCTTTAAACTGTCGAAACATAACATTTATTTAACTGTAAAATTCACAAATAAAATTACCCCCCCCCCCCCTTTCCCCCTTTTTCTTGTTAAACTATTGACCTGAGGAACCTTGCTAAACCATGCAGAGTCTGTGTGTTTTAAATCGGTCATCCAATTACGACCCTCATTATTCTTGTACAAGATAAAAATACATCGCTAAAATTACCTGTGGGTGTTTCCCCACTTCAACTCGTAAATTTACATAGAAATCGGAGATATTTCGTCATAAAACTTCACACATGGTTTTGTCTATCATATTTCTTGAAAACAAACATAGAATTGTATTGCATTTATCAATATTTTATGAGTATCAACAGTTTTTTCAACACCCTATCTGTTTCTCGATACAGCCGCCCGATTAACAGTGACCCGTGACCCACTTTAGCACGTTCTACCAGTTTATTCTTAATATGTTGTTATAACCATTGCAGATAGATAACATTTCGTAGGCTTCATTATTAAAATTCTTTGAAAATTCTTAAACTTGTCCTACAGAATAATGCGAAAAACACAAAATACCACACCGTCGGAACAATTCCAAAATCCATTCGAAAATCTTAAGAGACACTAAAATACACATGACCACTCACTTTCCTGGCGTGGTAGATACACTTCAATAAAGGGATGGTGCCTTCCGTGTTATCTAAATTAGGGAATCATTTAAGGAAACCAAATATATATATGTAGCAAGATTCGTGAGAGAAACTTTGCTTTTTTATTAACTGATTGCATTTATATGTGATATAGTTTGCGAGTGATTTGCACGTAATATTATCTGCGTACTCCGGTTTCCTCCACCAATAAAACTGAATGCTGCGATATAACTGAAATATTGTTGAAAGTGGCGTTAAGCACTCATAGCTGGCGTTAATTTATCGATCTTCGCAAATGATCAATATTTGGAAATAGTAGCTTATGCTAAAATTACACGTAGATGAAATCCTTAGATTTATACAACACTTTCTTTTCTTGGATTTTGAAAATAATTACGCGCCTGATTGATAAGTTCCAGTAATTCATAGCACGATTTTTTAATATTGTGAAAATGTTTTATTATACTTCTTCAAATCGCTTTTATTATGTGGCAATACCGATTTTTATGTCAAATTTTAAGACTAAAATAGGGATTTTTAAATAACAAACAATTTGTCTGTCACCACCCCTGTTTTCTACAATACGCCACTTTCAACAATATTTCAATATGTGGCAGTCAATTTCGTTGGTGGAGGAAACCGGAGTACTCGCAGAAAACCACCGACCTGCCGCAAGTCACTGACAGACTAAACCACCGACCTGCCGCAAGTCACTGACAGACTAAACCACCGACCAGCCGCAAGTCACTGTCGCCGGTTTTCTGCTGATACTCCGGTTAGATTGTCAGTGACTTGCGGCAGGTCGATGGTTTTCGCCGGGTACTCCGGTTTACTCAATCAATAAAACTGACCGCCACGATATAACTGAAATATTGTTGAAAGTGGCGTTAAATACCATGAAACAACCGTATGATCATGATGCTACTGATGTAACATATACATTTACCACTTACCCGTGTCTCTCAACCACCTCCATTCCCGTCAGTGTAATCTTTAACTCCATCACTTTCTATATTACTAACAATATTGCTTCATCAACATATATACGTCAATGTTGTCTGTTTTGTCTCAACTTTAAGGTCCATATAAACTCAATATTTGGAAGATTATTAATAGTTAAACGTTGTTAAACTTTTGCAAACTGTATTATGTGGATACAAGTTATTGATACAAGTATGTGACGTCCCATAAATATTCGATTATTATTTTTTCTCAGAATCGTTATTTATCTTATTGTAACAATTGCATGAGTCAGTAATGTAACAGCTGTTGCGCTTCGCAGTCATATTCGGACGACAAGTTTGTCGTCAGTTGTCGCTGTCAATGAATTTATACATACATACATGGTTATCGATTGACAATAAACAATTATTGTCTTCAATGGATGTAAACATCCAAAATTGTTAACCTGATGGGGGTTGTTTTCCCGAGGGCTTTAGCCCGAAGGAAACAACCCCTTGAGGGTTGACAATTCTGATGTTTACAATCCATTGAAGGCAATAGCTGTTTTATTATACCGAACAACAGACCAAGGATTGGGCATTTAAATAAATACATGTATTAAGCAAAATGGGTGTTTAATAACTTTTGACAAATTTTTAACAAATGCTAAACTATTTAATGTTTATATTAAAGTTCACAACACAACCAGTGATATAGGGCACAAACCGGCCATCAGTAATATTTTCAACAGATTTAAAATGTGTGTTTAATAACTTCAAAAATTGCCTCGGGCCAATACAACCTTCCTTGAGCCATTATGACTAACCTTGGACATATAACCGGTCCATTATGAAAACACCCATTTCTTAATACTTTTATTAACCAGTCAATTTCAATTTCAGGTAATCTTCATTCTTTTTGAAGAAGGCAATAGTATTGACCGAAATGGTAGGCTATAATTGTTTTATCATTTTTCAATATTATTATTTAAATATTAAAATTTTGAAATTTTATGAAAACTGAAATTTTTGAAACTTTTTTAAAATTTTGAAATGTTGAATTTTTTTTAAAAATTTTGATATGAAAATTTTGAATTTTTTTAAAATTTAAAAAAAAAAAATTTTTTTTTAATTTTTGAAATATTGAAATTTTTTGAAAATTTTGAACTTTAATTTTTTTTTATTGATTTTAGAATTTTGAAATTTTATGAAATTTTTGAAAGAGTTGTTTCCCTTTTGAGGCACGCAATGGGTTGTTTACCGGGAAACAATAGGGTTGTTACCCGGTAAACAACTAGTTGTTTCCCGTTTGGGTTAATTTTCACAAAGCATTAAAATTGTTTCAGGTCATGTGATTTAATTTAAGCCAATGAGAAGTTAGTGAGGTATAATAATCAATGTTGTTAACGTTTCAGTGAATATATATATATTTACATACATGTAGATTTTAGATTTTAATATATATATATAAAATCACTACCTTGAACCATCTTCTAAATAATTTGTGGTTTAAATGTATTTGTTTCCATGTGGTTGCTTATGAATTGTTACTTGTATGAATCAATGTTAATGCTACAAGGTCTCTGTATTTGATATGTTAACTACGAAAGCTTCTTTTATTTATTTACAATTTTATTAACCATTTCCTTATCTACACTCCTTGAAGTTTAATTTACCCTTGTAGAATTATATATGTGAGAAAAGGTGGTTTAAATCTAGGGCAAACAAAATAATCATCGTTAGTTTCAAAATTATAATTATTCTTGTTAGTATTTTCTCTAATGTTTCTCAAAAATACATCACGCATATCTACAAAAATGTTTTGTTGTTTTTTAAAGAATGATTTTTTGTGCACATAATTTATACATGAATTCATAATTCTTTTTATTACATAACTCGTAATAAGCATAGTAATAGCTTTCAGCTTAAACAGTTTGAAGATACCAAAGGGGTAATCAGAAACCGTAAATAGAAGAACAGACAATACCATGGCCAAAAGAAAAAGACAAACAACACACTTCACAGAAAACTAAAGATTGAGCAAACCGAACCCTACTAAAAACGAGGGTGAACTCAAGTGTTCAGGAAGAGCAAACAGTTCCTGCTCCACAAGTGACCACCGGGTAACTCGAGTACTAATACTTCGAAGTAAAGCATCGATCCTTAGAGAAAATTGAAGGGGCAAAGACGAATGGACAACAAAGAGACACAGGCAACATTGGGCACAATAACACAAGCCGTAGACCAAAGCATAACACGGTAAGCTAAAACGAAGGGCAGTACGGACCTCAACAAATAACCGGGGAGAAACCATGGTGTTAGCGAAGGGTAAACAGTTACTGTTGCTTGTAAGACTGTCTTGTATTTCATAGTCAAGTCCGGTAACAGAGCTATGAAACACTTTTAGGCTTAAATAACCATAATACACTGTAACACCAATCTCCATATAGAAACTGGAATGGTGTTCGCCAACTACATCCAGCCTGAGTGTGCCACCTCCTGAGTACTACAGTGGGCAACAACCTCCGAAAGTTCAATTGTCAGGACAAGAAAACCTGCAGCGCAACTAACTTCGGATATCAACAAGGTTCTCCTTCCTCGGGCATAGGTGATCATAGCCGATTTTGACTATCCCGATTAAGTCCTTTGGTTTTATTGCCCCCAAAACATTATATTTTTTGGCTTTCCAATCTTTCGACATTGAGCGTCACCTGATGGGGGTTATTCCAGAAACGCGTCGTGCGCACTAAATTTGATATCTACGTTTTTATTATTGTCTTTACAATGGTCAGGCCATATCATCAAATAATCGCCAATATGTACAAAATCCCCGATCTTCTTTCACCAAACAGAAGGTCACCAGCAATCTTCACTATCAAATTCAATGTGATAATATGGAGAATCACAACAGAAAAATACTGTTAGTATGGAGAATCACAACATAAAAATACTGTTAATATGGAGAATCACAACAGAAAAATACTGTTAATATGGATAATCACAACAGAAAAATACTGTTAGTATGGAGAATCACAACAGAAAAATACTGTTAATATGGAGAATCACAACAGAAAAATACTGTTAATATGGAGAATCACAACATAAAAATACTGTTAACATGGAGAATCACAACAGAAAAATACTGTTAATATGGAGAATCACAGCATAAAAATACTGTTAATATGGAGAATCATAACAGAAAAATACTGAATTGTAACAACAAGGGATAATCATAAATACATTTACATATCAACAGAAGAAAAATAAAACACGTCAACTTCATGTTTTATAGAAGCAATCACCAATGACATGCGAGAACTAACTAATACCAGTAGTAACCACTTCCCGGTCCTTTCTTCATTCATGACTTACCACCGTGTTTGTAACTAGATTAACACGACGGGTGCCACTAGTGGAGCAAGAACCGATTACACTTCCGGAGCACCTGAGATCACCCCCGGTTTTTAGTGGGGTTCGTGTCACCTGAGATCACCCCCGGTTTTTTGTGGGGTTCGTGTTACTCGATATTTAGTTTTATGTGTATATTTTGTAGATCGTTGTTTGTCCTTTTGTACTTTTTTTGGGCCATTGTGTTGTCTGTTCTTCTTCGATATACGGATTCTGATTACCCCTTTGGTATCTTGAAACTCTTGTTAGAACAGTGATTTGATATCACAAAGGCAAAGACAAAGATTGTAACAAGAACACACAAATCAAACATCGCACAATCAATATCTCTAGGACGTTAAGTCGAATTCAAAATTTATTTTCAAAAATTATTTCATCTTAAGAATATTCAAGAACATCAACTATGGAATTGTGAAAAGGTATTGCATCATAAAATACTTCCGAATACCTAAAACTATTTAAAGAAAAATTCCTTCAATCAGCCGTTAGAATGGTTTTCTAAACCAGGAGGACAATTAATTTCAGATATTTAAAAAGTACCCTATTGTTACCAAAGTGTAGTGTCAATTGTAATGCAGAGCGGCGTATATGTCTGTATCATGATTACTAACTGCAAAACAAAATAAATTGCTGAATAAATTGAATGCCTGTACATTGTCTTCCACATTCAATTAAGTGTCATTAGTATAGAAGGTACTGCTTTATTATTCCTCCGAAACATCCGAGTTCATTCCCGGTATTTGGTGGGGGTTCGTGTTGATCAATATTAAGTTTTCTGGACAACTGTTTGTCTTTTTTGTCTTTCTTTGTCTAGTCACATTGTATTCTTCGATTTAGACAACGGTCAATATTTACCAGGAGGGGGAGGGGGGCTGGACAATTTTTCTGTGATGTGACAGTATAAGAAAAAGACACCCCTCCCCCCCGCCCCCCGAGTTTTAGCAAATTTATAATTTACCCCCACACAAATTTTACAATACCCCCCCCCCCCAAATGGACAAATAACATAGTATTAATATATATCTGTGAGAAGACTACATCTCAAGAATATACTTCTATATGACCATTGCTATGTACCCGTAGATTATGTTTAAATGGAAAATTATTTATATAGAGAATAAATAAAAAGAACTGAGCATTTGCAGTCTTGACATGCTCTCATGCTTAGCATAATTTTCTCCTTAATAGCATTACTTTTATTCTGCGCCATCTATAGCTTGCAAGTTGTTCAGTATGACTCTCACTTATTGTTGGAGGCCACATTGCAATCTGTTGTTGCTTTATAATTTGATAGTTGGACTTCTGTAGTGTGGTCTCGTTGACATTTATGCAACATTTTATTAGATTTCATTAAGTGAAACATTGATGAAATAATTCAAACATTTATTCCTAGTGATTTAAAAATTAATATTAATATACATTTTTTGTCCAAAGCAGCACATAAAAACAGTACATTTCCTTAAAATATTAAAGACAACATGAACAAAGTCATATTTTCTGATTTCACCCTACAGAATTCCCAATTATTTAAATGAAGATACATGAGTAGTATATGGGTACGGACAAAGTCATATTTGTGGGGGAACAATGGGGAGCAACCGGAAGCCACGTGACCGGAAGAGACCCTGTCTGGAACCGGAAGTATGCGCATGCGCAACCGGAAATTTTACAATGCCCCTAGTGGAGCCTTTTCACCGGAAGTGACCGGAAGTGATCGTGTGCGCAACCGGTACATTTTGTATTACTACCAGAGTAGTATTACAAGTACCATGGTTACATGTGACCGAAGGGGTGGAAAGGGCCTTTTTACCGGAAGTTGGCTACAGGAAGTGAAGTCATTTTCCCCCGCGCATTTTTCTTAGTAGTACAAAATGTTGGTTGGGGGTTCTCTACGACGTCCGCGTCTACCCCTTTCCCTGGTTATCTGCCCCTTTTATTTTCATAATTACATATAAAGTTTGTTGTTTTCGGATATGTTGTGTAGTACTCCAAGGATGGTGTTTTTAAGTCAAATTAATGAAATGTGTGATATTTTCATAATGTGTTTCGTTTTGTTTTTGTTTGTAACGTGTTTTGGGTGGAATTTCAACGCTATTGTGGTGGTGGTGGAGGAGGAGGAGGAGGGGGAAGGGAGGGAGGGCGAAGGAGGAGGAGGAGGTCTCTTTGGGTGTAATTATGACTAACACAGAAATCAAGTTTCATATTTTATTGTTCACTTTAAGTTCAAGTTCTGTTTCTCAGTCTCTTTCATTTAATCTTCTCCAGTTACTTTATTGTCCATTGTCCTCAGTTCTGGCCCTCTGTCTTCAAATAAAGGTATGGTCTTTTTCAGTTCCTTCCGTTCGTAAAGACTTGGGGTCACTCCTCTCTTCGCAAGATGCAATGTCCATTCTCCAGTAGGCACGAAGTACTTCCTGATGTGAATTCTCAGTTGGAGGGGCTTTGATGATGACGTAGACGTCTTCTCCCAGGTCATATCTCCAGTCCACGGGTTCTCCGTCTTTCACTCGCCTGATCAAATCGTCAACCACTTGCATATGACTGTACAAGACTTTCCACTGTGGTAATGATAAGCTGTCTCTACTTTTTATAGAATGAAGACTTTGTTTCGATGGAGTCGATTGGTTGTTTCTTTTTGTATCCTGCTTTCTGATTGGTTCTTTTTCTTGGTTTCTGATTGGCTAATCGGTCGGAAATGGCGACTTCTGATTGGTCAGATTTCCTAACTGTTGATTGGTTGACGATGGAACACATCTCAATCCTTCTATCACCCGATTATATCTTAAAAAAACAAAAACTGCTAACTCTTCGCGAAGCACATGAGTTCACTCGATGTGTTACTCGATCTTTAGTTTTATGTGTATGTTTTGTAGATCGTTGTTTGTCCTTTGTACTTTTTCTTTTGGCCATTGTGTTGTCTGTTCTTCTTCAATATATGGATTCTGATTACCCCTTTGATTATCTTCAAACTCTTCTTCACACCCGGTGTTTGGTGGGGTCCGTGTTGCTCATCTATTTAGTTTTCCTGCTTTGTGGTGTGCCCAATGTTGGCAGTGTTTCTTGATTGTCCAATCTTGATTGCCCTTTCTGGTTTTTATAACGTTTCTTTAATGACCTTTTCGATCGCAGAGAATAAAAATATCAAAATTTTTCATAGAAAGCATCAATTTTAGTCTACCTCCGAAATAAAGAAACATCTCAACTGTGATTTTATTTTGCCATGACATAGTTGAAATAATTCGAATCGTAGCATAGGCATTGTGGACAAAGACGCAGATATATAATTTAGTGCATTTCTATGACACTCTTCATCAAGTACACTCATAGACAAAAGATTGGAAAGCTAGATAATTCAAAAGTCTTGTAAAAATAGCAAAAATCAGCTAAGTTAACTATGGCTGAGTGAGATTGACTTCAGTTTGAATAAACTATATGATTTGGGAAATGTACATTTAAAATGCTAATATATCTAATAAACCATATCCGTGACTTAATGGACGGATGATACCCTCGGAGACTAATAGTCCACGTACCAAAGTGATCGACTAAGTGATGGTAATAAAACCGTTGATATGTAATAAACCATGTCAGTGCCGAAACACTGACTACTGGGGCGGATGACAACCTCGGAAACTAATAGTCCACTTACCAAAGTTTTCGATCCAGTGATTGTTATAGAAACGTAGATATCTTATTTAGTGCGAACGGTGCGAAAATACCTGCATAAGCCGAAGCCCGATCAAACTGAAATCTTGTATTAACATGGCATCATATTTAGTACCAATGTGTAACATTTACAAATTTAACCTGTTTAATCCGGACATCGCTCTGTTTGCTGTACAAAAAGTAGGTCTAAACGGTGGTATGTTCTGTCAGGTTTAACTGTATGCAGAACAAAAGAATAATTTAATTTGATGTTAATTCTGCTATCTGATTGGCTGATCCGCCTGGAGCAACATTGGTTATACTTGATTACCTGGGTTGATAGTGTGACGTCTCCAACGACAAATTCAAATAGTCACATGAAACAATCGTAATTAAAATCGAGGAATCATTAAATTATAAGGAATATTAGGAATATGTAAAATTTTTGCACAGGTTATACTTGTATAATCTGGTTTAAAACAGCTTACGCTTTTCGTAAACCTCTTCGCTTCGCGGTTTATTAATCGTATACTGCTCCAGAAGAGGCTAAATCGTATAACCTATTCAAAATCTTCCGGTCATGTGACTTCCGGTTGCTCCCCATTGCTCCCCGACAAATATGACTTTGTCCGTACCCATATATTACTTACATGTACATGTATATGAAAAATGTCACCTATATACATGTACAAGTATAAGCTACAAAATGTTTAATATCTATCTTTTGTTGACCATATAAACTTACTTCAAACATGCTCATGCACCTTACTTGCTCATTCACTTTCATCTGTTTCATTATCAGTCAATTCCTGATCACTCTCACTTCCATCCATATCCACCTCTTCCATGCTCTCATTTTCACCATTCACATTTTAATGGTTTTCAAATAACTTCCAATATCTTTTCTCAACAATAGGGCACACATTATCCAGGATTATACGTTTTGCTTCAAATGTAAAGAAGTTTGTTTCTAATAAGATAAAAAGTTCCTTTGCATGTTTTAGACCTACTGTCTGTACACAACTTACGTCAGTGTTATTAGTAGGCTGATCATTGTTTTTCCTTAATAAATCATTCATGTTTTTCCCATTTTTTAAATCGAGATATTCTTCAATTCATCTAGAACTGCTAATCCTAGAAGTGAGCGGAATTCGAATTTAGAATATTGTGACACATGTAATAAGCCGTTTAGCTTATTCCGATTATCTGCAATAGTATTTGCGCACTGTGCGGATATCCGTATATTGTTTTCCGAATCATTAACAACATCAGTACTTCTTTGCAGAGAACGGCTGTAAGATTTCTTTGGTTCACTACTTAGTGTTAATTGTGTTGAGTTAATTTTTAATCAGAATCTTTCATTTCAAAATACATGTGAATAAAATTCCAGATAATTATAGCTATATTGATATTTATAAATCCTAGTTAGATACTTCCCAAAGTTGCATTACTAATTATTTAAACGTTACATTGAATATCACCCCTTACTCTCATGTCCTTCACACTTAAGTGTTTAGAACTGTTTAGGTTTTCAAAATTATTCATTCATTTATCTTGTTTGTTTTTTTTACTTTTAATTTTTATTACAACCAAATGTTTTTAAGGATAAATTGACCGCCCCTAAGCTGAGTGGTTTTAAAAATTGACCCCCACAATACCTATATAAAAACAAATTTGACCCCTCCCCTAAAATTTTCCAGCCCCTCCACCTGATAAATAATGACTATTCCCTTACGGCTTTTGATTACACCTTTGGTATCTTTAGTTTTCTTGTGGTACAAATATTAATGCTATCGACATCCATGTGATAAAGTATGGTCTTGAACCCAATATCTTGATGTTATTGTATTTTTTATTTATTTTTCAAATTTCGATTTTTAATTATCCTTTTAGAATCTTCCACCTTTTAGAGAAGAAAGGGAATACTTGGAGATTTCTTTTGCATTATTCAAAAACACCAATATGCTGATAAAGTTATCATGATTTCCTTGATGGAGGGTGATGCCGACAGTGGGCTACTGTGGCATGGGTTCCTGGTGGTTGAGTGGGGTCTTGGCTTCGGAGGTTTTGCGGTAATCGCCTTGACCTGGCTGACTGTTGCTCTAATTGTGATGTTTCGTTTGTCGTGGCTTATCACCGGGTTTGTAACGAGAGCAACACGACGGGTGTCACTAGTGTAACAGGAACTGCTTACCCTTTCGGAGCATCGGAGCTTACCCTCGGTTTTTAGTGAGGTTCGTGTTACTCGATCTTTAGTTTTATATGTATGTTTTGTAGATTGTTGTTTGTCCTTTTGTACTTTTTCTTTTGGCCATTGTGTTGTCTGTTCTTCTTCGATATACGGATTCTGATTACCCCTTTGGTATCTTCTAACTCTTCTTATCCTTTTGGCCATTGTACTTTCTGCCCTTTTTCAATTTACGGCTTCTGATTACTCAATTTGTATCTTTAAACTTGTCTTTTTATTTAACTTCATACAACCGGACCTTATACCCGCTCATGCAAAACAGTTGCTTCAGAAAACACTTATATAAGTGGTGCTCCAGACAGTGGAGGTCAATACTAAAGAAGAAGAAGAAGGTGATGTCAATGGTACACTATTACAGAGCAGAAACAGCATGAACAAATGGATTAATTAAAATCATTTATCAAAATAAAAACAACAGTGTACCCCTATTTTATACCCAAGACACTATGTTTCTATGGCTACAGAATAGAATTCATATAGTCATGCTTATTTGGGTTTTTGTAAAATTGAGGATTGAAATTTTTTGTTTGCACTTTTGTTTTTCATGAGTTTGTTCATGTCTTTTCAAAATCGTATTTGTATTGGATATTTAGTTATAATAAACAATATAATTATTTGATGTTGGGCGCATGAAGTGTTCACCCTCTCCCTTTCTAACGTCGACAGCATGTTGGTATTTAGTTCTGTCCTTGTATTCCCTGTCTTCAAGATGCTGTTTAAATTTAAAAAAAAATGTATATTGTCAGTGTTGTTTAGTTTCTTATTGGTTTTATTATTTTGCCTGCAATTAGTGAATACTGCAGGGTTATACACAGATTGTCTGTTCAGATATTTTCACTATAACTGAAATTTACAGTTCTTAAATAATGTAATTATATTAATAAAACTAAGATTCCCTCAGGCATAGGTGACCTTAGACAATTTTGGCTGTCATGTTTAGATCCTTTGGTTTTATTGCTCCCAAAACTTGAAATCATTTGGCTTTTTAATCTTTCGATTTTGAGCGTACCTGATGAAGATTATTCCAGAAATTTGTAATGCACACTAAATAATATATTTTACGAAGGGTATATATAGATAACTGTAATGTATTATAAAAAGGAGCACTTGGGGAAAATACAAATTTCTTTAAATAAGAAAACACTCATAGTCTGCGATGAACTACACATGAAATCTGATAAGACTGAAGATGTCCGCATAAAAACGATGTTCGGTTCGTCTTTACCTCCAGTTGTTTGTAGGAGGGCTCATGTGTTTTTGTGTATGTCTGCGTATAATGATGTCAACATTTTTTTCCTTTCATGAGTCTTTACGTTCTGAATTCCGTATTATGATGACCGCTACGATGTTCGCATAAAAACGATATTCGGTTCGTCTTTACCTCCAGTTGTTTGTAGTAGGGCTCACGACTTGTTTACATTATTTGTGTTTGTTCACATATAGTGGTGTCCAAAACACATTGATTATATGATTAACATGGTGGGTGTATTATAAGAAGCAGGAAATGCTTGTCCTTCTAGGGTACCTGGGTCCACCCCCGGTTTTTGGTGGGGGTTCATGTTGCTCATCTTTTTAGATTTCTGTGTTGTGATTTTGTGCAATTATATTTTGGTTCAAAATTGACTATTATTTCTTCTGATGGCCTTGTATGTTATCTAATATTTAGATAATGATTGAGACCATCCGCTCTCTTTAATAGAACTAATATTATACATATGACAATTTCTGTGTCACGAAGATTAAATATATTATGTGTAGTTCTCATGATTAGATCATTATCAAGCAACGCTGTTCGGCCGTTTGTGTGTAGGAGCTAGCATTTTATTCGTGTGAGGAAAACACTTGCACAATGCACCATTTCATTAAGAGGGGGATTGGGCCCATAAACCCCACCATTTTTTATTGAAGTGCCTGTGTCAAGCCAGGAAAATGTATTGGGGTTGTTGATTTTGCCTTTTTCTAAGATTCTTTTTTTATTTTGGTTTTTCATCCAATGATCATTTCTGTACAATATGGGCTAAATTATGTTTGTAAGAAGAGTTTTAAGATACCAAAGGGGTAATCAGAATCCATAAATCAAAGAAGGGAAGACAATGGCCAAAAGAAAAAGATCAAAAGGACAAACAATGGTCGACAAAGCACCACATTTAAAGCTAAAGATTTTGCTGAAAACTCGCTTATTTGGCATTAATCTATAATCACTCACTCAATCATAGGAAACCATGATATTTGCTGATGTTAAGTCATAAGTATTTCTTAATTAACAACAGTCAAACATCTACAATCTACATTGAACTCGTTTCAAGTTTAAGCTTTCAGACCTTAGACGATCTTGACTATCCCGTTTAGGACCTTTGGTTTTCTTGCACCAAACACTTTTAAATTATTTTGCTTTGGAACATTTTGACCTTGAGCATACCTGATGAAAGTTATTCCAGAAACATTTTGTGCACACCAACTTTGATATCTACGTTTTTATTAGACCAGACAATTTAAATACTATGATATTTCAAAGTTGAATTGTGAATGTTGTCTAATGCCAACTCAGCAACATTTCAGCTTCATCAAGTTACATTTAAATTTGAATAAGTGGTGCATTTGATTTCGATATTACTTCTAGATTTGAGTGTATACATCATTGAAACAATTATATTTAAAGTTTATATTTGACACAAAAACATACGTCTCTGCTAATGTTCTTCTGTTTTTTGAGGAACGATACCTTTGAATTCCCATATGGTTCATGGTGTTTGATGTCACTTAACAATATTTCAGCTATATTGGTGGAGGAAATTGGAGTACCCGGAGAAAATAACTGACCTGTCGCAAGTCACTGACAAACTTTATCACATAATGTTGTATCTAGTACACCTCGCCATGAACGCAACTTTATTGGTGATAGGCACTGATTGCACAGGTAGTTGTAAATCCAACTACCATACGATCATGACTATGACATCCCCCAAAAATAAAATACAGCACTTGTTCCTACAAACTTATTATTGAAATAAATAATAACAGGCAATAACTACCTTAAAGGTCAAATCAAGCTACAGCAATGGTATGTTAATCTTCATATAGTAATAACCAAGCTATTTCCAATAAATGTATCAGAGTTGCACATACAAAATTTTGTGACAGGCTGATGGCGAGGATGAATCAACCAAAAAGACCATGAATTCATCACATCTAATAATTTCCCAGAAGTTAGAAATACTTGTTTATCAAATATTTAACGAAAACTTCTTTTTTTTCATAATCCAATTGCACATACAGTGTTTAAAAAATCTGAATAGCCAAGTGGTAGCCTATCATTAAACACACAGTGTTTAAACAATCTGAATAGCCAAGTGGTAGCCTATCAGTAATGTTAGCTAAGAAAAACAAGAAAATCTGTAAAGATTATTCATACGACCCAACCTTCACACTTATTTATCAAAATAACATAATATAGATGTTTAACCTATGGCATAATAAACATATAACAATCAATAATCAGCTATTATCATTTTATTTCTTTCCCTCCTGTTTCGGTGACAATAATAATAAACTTTCTTTCTCATACATAAACAATATCTCCTATCCCTTCATATAAAAACGTATGTCAGTAATAAATAAAACAACACGTTATGACACCTGACAAGTTTTTCACCTATAAATAATTTGGTCAGTATCTCGTGTCTTGGTAGAGGATTTTATCACAACTTGTTATATTACAGTGTATTGCACATTTTCAATGTTTATTTTTGTTAACAATTTTTTTTTCATACATGTATAACTTTAAATTAACATAATGGAGGTTGACTTATTTGTACATGTACATAATACACTGTGTTTAATAAAACTTACACACACAAACCTGTAATAAGTGGTCTGTCAGAGGATTGTCAAAAAGTGACTGCTTAAGACAGGTAGCTGCTTAAATAAGGTTACCTATACACTTATTTGTTATCTTTAGTACCTTGAAGTAATGACCTCTTATGCAATGTTTTGGTTTTTTTTAAATGGCCATATGTGCAGGTTTGACCGTTTTTGACATTTTTGTAAATTCTGAACAAAAGTAAAGATATACATAACAATTACTAATATCCTAAGAAATCTGACCACAAGTTTTATGTCATACAAATCTGACTTTTGCAATAGTTACAGACATCTCGGAGCAAGATATAATTTCAAATTTTGGTCATAATTCATCTTTACAGTTTGGGAACTTATTTATCTGACATTATCTTGTATTCTATATAAATAAAACACAAGAGAAGCACTTAACATAAAATAAATAGAAATATACAATCAATAATGTTTGAAACAATGTTTGTGATTGGTGAATTAACAGATGTTACAATGTATATGATTGGTTCTTTGTCTATCACATGATAAGAGTTCAATCCTCCAATAACAGTTCTTCATCTAAGTTCACATCCTGTAAAATAAATACATTCCTTACATTAGTCCTACTGATAAGCATACTTTCATTAGTCAAAGGACTATTTTTAGACAGATGTACTCTCTTCCTAGTCAACATGTCCTTCAGCAATGCACATTGATATATATTACAGGAAAAATAGTTCTTTGGTGTAACACGAAAAATATATATTTATATATATATATGTATAAAACTTCTAAGACAAGACCTTTATATGAATTATAACAAACTCCAGCAAAAAGGTTAAAAACCTAAATATGAATTATAATGAACTCCAGCAAAAAGGTTAAAACCTAAATATGAATTATAATGAACTGAAGCAAAAATGTTAAAACCTAAATATGAATTAAAATGAACTGAAGCAAACAGGTTAAAACCTAAATATGAATTATAACAAACTCCAGCAAAAAGGTTAAAATCTAAGTATGAATTATACCAAACTCAAACAAAAAGGTTAAAAACCTAAATATGAATTATAATGAACTGAAGCAAAAAGGTTAAAACCTAAATATGAATTATAACAAACTCAAACAAAAAGGTTAAAACCTAAATATGAATTAAAATGAACTGAAGCAAAAAGGTTAAAACCTAAATATGAATAATATTAAAACAAACTCAAGCAAAAAGGTTAAAACCTAAATATGAATTATAACAAACTCCAGCAAAAAGGTTAAAACCTAAATATGAATTATAATGAACTCCAGCAAAAAGGTTAAAATCTAAATATGAATTATACCAAACTCAAGCAAAAAGGTTTAAAACCTAAATATGAATTATAATAAACTCCAGCAAAAAGGTTAAAACCTAAATATGAATTAAAATGAACTGAAGCAAAAAGGTTAAAACCTAAATATGAATTAAAACAAACTCCAGCAAAAAGGTTAAAACCTAAATATGAATTATAATGAACTCCAGCAAAAAAGTTAAAATCTAAATATGATTTATACCAAACTCAAGCAAAAAGGTTAAAACTTTAATATGAATTATAACAAACTCCAGCAAAAAGGTTAAAACCTAAATATGAATTAAAACAAACTCAAGCAAAAAGATTAAAACCTAAATACGAATTAAAACAAACTCAAGCAAAAAGGTTAAAAATTAAATATGAATTAAAACACACTCAAGCAAAAAGGTTAAAATCTCAATATGAATTATAATGAACTCTAGCATAAAGGTTAAAACCTAAATATGAATTATAATGAACTCTAGATATATCTGGTTGTAAATAATACATGTACTATTTTTTTTTCTATTGGGCTTCATTTATGCAAATTTAAATCTGTAGATCACATTAATTCTTGTACATGTATTTCAACTGAATTTCCATTTTGGTTAAGAAAACGATGTCTTAATTCCCATATTATAGCCTATTAAAATTTGATCCCAAAGGGCTTAGACCCCAATAGACCATGTGGTCTTCATTTGTGGTAGATTGAATACTTCAGTAGGAAACCATATACCACATAGAAATCTTCATCTACATATATCAATGATTCTATACAGCAAATATGTGTAGCTTTTCTATTTTTGGTTCAAGAAAAGAAAAATATCTAACATCTTTAAAGTAATTTTTACTTTTGATGTACCTTACTAGCTGCTCCCTACAGAGAATCAATTTTGTTTGTTGAAGTTTGAATCTGGTCTTCCTGGGGATCATCCCTGTCAAGTTTTCTTCCATATATTTGACAAGAAATTGTTAACAATGACAGGCTTGAAGTGATGACAAAAGCTCACTTTGCCTTTATTGTTCAAAAATATTATTTTCCTGAACATGATATGTACCAAGGTTGATAAATCAGTTTATTAATACTAATTATTAATAAATTTGTTAGTGACATTTTAGTGCAATAAAACAAATAGCAGACTGGTTCCCTGAACTTTAACTGGTATATTATAAACACATCTATAAAGACAGGTCATCACCAGTCTAATTAAAATTAGATGTTTGTTGTATCTTTTTTTCTTAGAGATGTACACTAATATCTTTTGGGGTCATGTAAGGGTTCATATTTTCAAACGGCCAACCAGAAAGTACACGCCAAGAGCTGTTATCCAATTGGTCAATATATTTTAACAGTCTTGCATTTTTCTTGGTGGAGGAAACCGGAGAACCCGGAGAAAACCATTGATCTGCCGCAAGTCACAGACAAACATTATCACATAATGTTGTATAGAGTATACCTCGTATGAGCGGGGTTCGAACTCGAAACGCTAGTGGTGATAGGCACTGATTGCATAGGTAGTTGTCAATCCAACTATCATATGATCACGATGGCTCTGTCTTGCATATGATTGGACTGTTGAAGATGAATGAAAGATTACCTGGCATGACCCCAAACAGGACTGTTGTTAGATGTTAGTGTAGTACCAAGGAAAAATAAATTAAAAAAGATACAACCAACATTTAATTTTAGTTTTAGATTGGTTATCACCAACCATCTTACTGCTGTGGTACAACTTATTGTCCGACACAAAATATGGCTTGTGAACACATGATCGTAAAATCTGTATAGAGGTGTAATACCACTAAAGAATTCTCCATAGCCTTCTATGTTAAATAAAAAAAAATTGAGCTTTCATACAGGATTCATCTTAAGTTTAATCTAAGTGACACTCATATTTCACGGAAGGGGTACCTAATAGGAAGCTTAAGTCCGAAAATCAACATACATTTAATGGCATATAAGAAAAAACAGTCAGTCTGAAGATGTCTACCATCAAAAATCCTACTTTCACTTTCGATTTAACACAAATTCAGGTGGTATCTATCCAATGCAATCAATGTTTTATTTAAAACCACAAGGACATCAAATATGGGCTTAAAATTATCCTAAAATATGTAGGTGTCTGCTGACATTCAGTATTTTGCAGTATCTAATAGGGTTTATTTTTTATCCAACAATGTAGGAATCCATTTTCTGTTTACGTACTACTTTCCCATACGTTCTTTTCGACTGGTACCCATGTTTAGTGGTAGTACACCTAAGAGCAATAAAAACTTGTTTCTTTAACCTTTTCTTTGCCTTATTTATATTCCTATATCAATATCCAGTCAAAAAAACTATATCAGGTATATGGCAGTCCAATATTTGAAAGAATTAATGTCCATATACAAAGGTACCTCCATGAAGCTTTTAATGAAAAAATCTGATTTTTCAGCTGTTGAGTTGAGATTGTGAAATAACATGACAATGGCTTTTTATCTCAATATATTACAAGTATGAAGCTGATTTTCAACACAATAAGCATCTTATGACATGTATATATGCTTCATTTGTACATTTAACATCTAATTAATATGAAATGTTTTATTTTAAGCATACCCCCCCTTTTTTTTTGGCCTCCTAGAAATGATCTCACAATATACTAAATTATGTTAATTCATGCTATGTTCCCATTAATTATGCATTGCAAGACATTAAATAAGACCTAATACCTAGATATTAAGCAAAAATTATTTCAAATTGCCCAAAATATGTAAAATTATGATTGTTGATTTTCAGGTTTCTGTTATTTCTTGTGACCTGCAACTGTAATTTTCTTCAAAACTCAATAAATGAATATTTCTTGACAACTTTTGTTATGTTTCAAGTTAGACGGATGCACAAATGTACATTTACAGTCAATTTATATTCTAAAATATAAAATCCACATTGACAATTTGAAAAATTAACAATAAATGTCCAGTGACAAATACAATTCTCCTGGGATCACTAAAATTCCCTGGTTTTAAGTACATAATTCTGAAATAAAGCTGCTTTCTATAGCCTTATATTTTTTTCATTTGTACATTTTACATGTGTTCTAACTATAACTACCAAAATTTATCAGAAAAAACAAGTAGGATTATAAAATGTTCAAAAACGGTATCATCATATACCGTATTTGAAGTCGACTAAATGCCGCAACATGAAATTGTTAAAATTCTTAATTTTAGCAATCTTTTTCAACATTATCTGCCCTTTTACTACAAAAACACATTAAATGTACCAGTCACAATAATTGTAAAGTCATAAATAAGTATAAAATTATATTTCAATACCCTCTGTGCATGTACATCTAGTGCATGGGGAATATTTTCCAAAATATTGCATAATATTCATATTGAAGCTGTAACATGACACCTTGATGTATTTTGTAACATTTTGGTGTGGAAAATGTCAAACTGGGTCTGTTGTGACTGTTCAAAGCCAATTTGAGTGTGGTACCATCAAAAACAAGTTTCTTGCTTTTTGCCTAAAAGGTGTAATACCACTAAAGAATTCTCCATAGCCTTCTATGTTAAATAAAAAAAAATTGAGCTTTCATACAGGATTCATCTTAAGTTTAATCTAAGTGACACTCATATTTCACGGAAGGGGTACCTAATAGGAAGCTTAAGTCCGAAAATCAACATACATTTAATGGCATATAAGAAAAAACAGTCAGTCTGAAGATGTCTACCATCAAAAATCCTACTTTCACTTTCGATTTAACACAAATTCAGGTGGTATCTATCCAATGCAATCAATGTTTTATTTAAAACCACAAGGACATCAAATATGGGCTTAAAATTATCCTAAAATATGTAGGTGTCTGCTGACATTCAGTATTTTGCAGTATCTAATAGGGTTTATTTTTTATCCAACAATGTAGGAATCCATTTTCTGTTTACGTACTACTTTCCCATACGTTCTTTTCGACTGGTACCCATGTTTAGTGGTAGTACACCTAGATACTAACAGTATAAGAACAGGGAACCAGTCATAACAAAATCTATACTACTACATGTAAGTACTTGTATCTATCATGTTAATGTAGGACTAGGAGTAAATACACATAACCAAGGAATACCTACACCCAAAATGACATAAATTATAGTTCTGCTTTACACAGTCTTAAACTGAAGCCTGTAACAATGAGTATATACAGAAAAACCTGTATTAAGAGGTCAACTTGGGGACAAAGAAAAAGTTGTCTTTGAAGACAGGTGACCTCTTACAAGAGGTTCAATCCACCTGAAATGTTCTTCCTTTTCTAAACATTTAAGACTGCATTGAAATTTTGTTCAAAAATTCATAGAAAGAAATAAAGTGCTTATTTGTCAACACTTCAATGAAAATTTATTGGCAACTTTCTAAAAATATTGTCTGAAAATGGCATTACTCACCTTATCTTGTCAGCTTAGATAAATAAGAATTTTGTTTATTTCATTTTTTGTGGAAAAAGGGGGGGGGGGGGGGGGGTATTTGGAGATAGGAGGTAAATACTTATTGATAAATAGTTCATCCAACTCAAGAATGTTTTTCTCTAATGATCTGCAAATTTAAAGGCCATTGATATAGTTCCTCTCTATAAAATGGTAGCCACATTGTAAGTATTAATGTTTAGCCGAAGGTCACATTCTGTTACAGGCTTCATGACATGCAGATAGACAAAATGGTGCCTTAGCTTACCTCTGATAAGATATTTTGCTCATCTATTCCCTAAAAAGTAGCAATGATTTCAAAACATTACCCTACTGGCCTATCAGATGTGGTAGAGTATGAAGAAATTAGAAAATTAAAAGTAACGTTGATGGCAACTTCGTTTTTGGTTGCATAAAACACACAACTACCAGTAATATATAAAACCCTTTACTTCTATGATACCATACAAACCCTGATATAAATACTGTGAGTTATTTTAGTCACTGGAAGATATCCCAGGATAAATATGGTATTTTCTTACTGAACTACATATATTTTCAAACCTGAATTTTATGATGTTGGCTTAAACATTGAATTTGAAAAAAGAAAAACTTAAAATAAACAAAAAATATATCATAATATCAAACTCATACAAGTTATTTCTTTGGGTAGATCAACGCTAAAACTAGTCCAAGACTTAATCTTTTAACTTAATTCTCACAGATAAAGAACTCTAATTCTGGGAAATTCCATATTAAAATCATCAGTTGCACCAAATTCAACACAATGAAGTTCTACTGTATATAATTTAATGTCATAGAGTTGGCCAGTGACTAGCTGTGAACTTCTATGTGTAATCTGGTCTCCTTCACACACTCACACACACAAAATGGCTGCCATGATATGTCTGAAATATTGATTTTAAAGTAAGAGCATCAGTACTCTCCCTTAGAATTTAACATCATCAGGTTCAACATTATATCAAAGGTTGAAATAAATCACAGTATTCAAGTGCTTAATCACTTACTGATGTGTCAATATCCTCATCTAAATTCATGCTTTCTAGATCCAATTCTAATTCTTTTTCTATCTCATCCATGCCATCTTTAGACAATGGTATTCCTGAAGGTTCTGGGGGTACAGTTGACTTTGTATGGGGAGTAGGCTTCTAAATAAATGTAAATATCAGGTTTTTATCTAAGAAGAGTAAAATATATCACAGTACCTGAACCATTAAAGAATTTATTTCATGTATACCAATCATCATACTTTTAGTTATAACTACATATATCTCATTGACATTACTTTCAATTATATATTGAGCGGCTGTTGTGGTCGTTATCGTATGGTAGTTGGATTTACAACTACCTGTGCAATCACTGCCTATCACCACTAAAGTTGTGAGTTTGAACCCCGTTCTTGGCGAGGTGTATTTGATACAACATTTTCTGATAAAGTTTGTCAGTGGTTTTCTCCGGTTTCCTCCATCAATAAAACTGACCGCCACAATATAACTGAAATATTGTTGAAAGTGGCGTTAAACACCACAAACCCATCAATTATATATTGATACAGTGAAATCTGTCTAAACCGAACCCTGAATATAACGGAATCTTGCATAAACTGAAATATAAATAAAGTCCCAATGTAGGAAATTTATTCCTCCACTTTATTGACGTTTCACACATTTTACTTTTTAATATTTTGCTTAAAAAAAAAAGAGAGGAAACCCTTTGATCAGAGTAAAACTCTTATCATATATATATAATCACCATGACATTTCCAAATTATCACACGTTTCTGTTAATCATATAGAATTCTAGTTGATCAAGTATGATTTATTACCTGTGATGTTTGTTCTACAGGTAAATCTTCTGCCTCTTTAAAATCTTTTTCCTCTTCATCGTCTTCTGGTGTGTTTGATACAAACACAAATGTTCCATTCTCTGCCGCTGCCTGCATTTCTTCTACCGGGTTACGTTCATGGTTGGTCTGAAATGTTAAAACAAGTTCTTTACTAATGAAACATGTTCTTATAATAGGGAGTTTCAAGTTATGTAGAGCCAAATTATGATATCTCAAACTAACCATTAACCAGTTTAACACCTTCCACCTTTTTGTGCTTGTCCCAAGCTAATCCCTTTTGGGATTCGAAGCCAGAGTTGTTTTCTGATATTGCTTACCTCCGAATCCCTTATCAACCATGCATAGTTCTATTCAGGAAATTTTTATCAGGTGCCCCCGCCTCGAACCAGCGTGAATTACGCCTGCACCTCAATGTCGTGCCAACCGGCGCTGGGGTATTCAAAAGTAGACATATTTTGTTGCATAAATATGTAAATAGAATCATGATCTCCTACCTATGACGCCAGATACAGCTCATCATTCCCAGCCGCCGCTTCAGATCCATTGAATGTCGCCATTTTTACTTGTTTTGAAAGTATGTCACGTGATCGCTTTTTCCACGAATTATGTGGTATAGTCTATTCCATATATCTGATTTATCAGTATTGAAGCATTCTTTTCCTTTTTGCCAGAATTTTTGTGCACATGTGGGTCACATCCAAGATGAAGGCTTATACACAAGATACAGAAGTGTAGCTGGAGTCACTGAATTGTCAAATACATTTTGTACTAGTAATTTCCGATTTGTAAATATGGTCTGCAGGCTTTCATCTGTAGTTCGTATTTTCAACTTATTTATACATGAAAGGGTCGGAAATCTTTCTGCTTGTAACTATTTTTTATAAAAAGAGAGATATGGGGTAAAGGTCAATGAGACACCCTTGAACAAGCTAAATAAATGGAGGTCACCACACAGTCTTCAACTATGAGCACACTGGAGCTCCTAGCCCCCTGCCAAAAAAACCAAATCATATAAAATATAAAACATTCTCCAACATTACCAAATTACTGATTACATCTACTTTAGGTGGAAAATTTTCTTTGCAAGTGCAAAGGTATTGAAATTAATCTGAATATATAAACTACAAGAATTAACAGAAGAAGTTCCTCGTCTAAAAAGAAAAGAATGCTTCAATACCGATTGTATCTAACATCATAGGTAGGTGATCATGATTCTATTTATATATTTATGCAGCAAAATATTTCTACTTTTGAATACTCCAGCGCCGGTTGGCATGACATTTAGGTGCAGGCGTAATTCACGCCGGTTGGAGGCGGGGGTACCTGAAAAAAAATTCCCGAATAGAACTATGCATGGTTGAAAAGGGATTCGGAGGCAGGCAATATCAAAAAAACAACTCTGGCTTCAAATCCCAAAAGGGATTAGTCCCAAGTAAACATATAGATTTCCCACTACATATGTTGTGGTTTTTTTTTTGTAATCAGTGGTTGAGGTGAGATGTGATTTTTTGTTTTGTTGATATTGGTGGAATTGCTTACAATCAAGGTTTAAAACTTTTTCTTACATCAATTGTTCTCTGGGCTAACATTAAGTAGTAATTAGCCCTCTTGTAGAAGCTTTCAGCTTAATTTATCTTAAATAACTTGAATACTTCACTAATTCAAGGTAAAATCAGTCCCATGAGGATTGAGAAAATTTGTGATTTACAGATTCTAATCACCCCTTTGGTATCTTCAAACTCTTCTTCAATACAAGTGATTTGTTTGTTTGTTTGCTTGTTATTTCAACAATCATCAACACAAGTATGAAATAAAATACAAATGTAATTTTACTATCATTTTTTAGAATTTAACCTCCTCCCTCTATGTTCCTTATTACATATAACTCGGTAAAAGATGAATTGATAAAAGTCATGCAAAATCATAAATGTTTCCAGTGAAGCACTGGATTGATAAGAGAGAAACATGTAAAACCATTTGAACTTTAAATAAGGTCCCAATGTTGAAATTCTCTGTTAATTTAAGCTGTATAAATTGAACACCTGTCTATACCGAGCACAAAAGTTGGTTCCAAGGAGGTTAAGTTTAGACAGATTTCAATATACTTTAAAGAATTTGTGAAAATCCTCTGCTTTATTGCAAATGTTCTCAAATTGACTTACTGGAACTTGACTAAATTTATTGGCTGGTATTAAACTCTTTCTCTGAGGTCGTAAAAACTGTTCTGTTTTCCGAGCTTCCACAAAACCTGGGAATAAATTCTCATATTCCTCTGGGTCTGCTAATGAGTTTGCAGCTTTGTTGTTGACACTTCCTAAATTTTCTCTCCATAACTGTACCACCCTACACAGAAAACATAAAAAAGAAAACATTAATTTTGATGTCAATTACCAAAATAAGTCTTTTCTCTCATCACAATGGAATCACAAACAGACAAATTATGCTTAAGGGTGATTTTCAAAAAAAAATTGGACAAATTGACATAATTTTGGTCGTAAAATAATGTCAATATGATATATTTTTCAGATTCAGTTGCTTAGTGCAATATATAAAGACAAAAAAAAAAATTTCAACTTTTATTAGCAACAAAGTGTTAAAATGATAACAAATACAGACTTACTTCCTCAGAGGTATCATTTTCTTTTGGGTATGGTAAAAGACCTAAATGTACTTCCATTTGATAATGATATGGTACCAACCTTTGTATATATCATGAGAAAACAGTTTCAGTATATCAAAAAAACACTATTTTTACTGTGTATTTTAAAAAATCTGGTAATTAAAGTTTTCATACAAGCATAAAAAATATGATCTAATGAGGCTTAATATAGTCAGGTCGGATTTTTGAAAAAGTCGTCGTTTAAAGAGTCTAGCGGCATTTTATTAGTATTTAGTCCAACATACCTTTTCACCCTATTTCAGGATCGCTGAATCCAAAAATCTATGTTCGCCATTCGAAAAATGTCGTTTAACGTCACAAAATGGCGGACAAAATGACTACCCAAAAAACAACATTTGAGAACAAACCATATTCAGCACTGTTCATTAAAGGACCCTATGAGAGTAGGAATGTTGGAATAAAGCTATATTTTAGGTATCAGCTATCTTATTTTGTCTATATCACATGGTATCACCCCCGTCGAGGGGGGGGGGGGGGGGGGGGTGGCGGTGCCAGTATCTATTATATCACCAATCTGTAGGATAATAACCCGTTCTAGTGCATTTCCCCATGATTCGGATCCAAAACCCTGTTAGCGAAATGATAATTGACATGCATTGCTACTTAATTCTAATATTTTTTTAAAAGTATAAAGATCAAGATTACCTTATACTCGAAACATTATTGATGCTTTCTGTATATTTGCTTTAGTCGACGGTTTCTAAACACATGCTAAACCATCGATAGTTAAAAATTGATATAAGCTTAAATATTAGAAAACGATCTTTTTCTGGTCAATATGATGTTATTTGTCAGGAAAATAAAACAGATGCCCTAGAACATAAAAAGCAAATAGGAATTCAGACCCTGAAAGAACGTGCCTCTCAAAGACAAAAGATAAGAGACGTACGATATTATGAGGCTATTGATCGACGAGAAAAGCTTCATACGTCAGACGAAGTCTTTTGCCATAGAAAATGTTATTCTGAGTTCACTCATCAGAAACAAATCAAAAACTTTGAAGCCAGAGCTGAAGGGCAAAAGGTAGATGTTGAATCGCCAAAGCAGGAACATGGAGTTACATGTTCGGATTCGATGGCTCCGTCGACGTCCAAATACTCGAGTAGAAGATCTGTAAAACCAGTCGATTGGAATCTATGCATTTTTTGTCAGACTTCCAACAAAGATAAGTTGTTCAATATTTCAACGTTTTCTGTCAGCAATAAGATCTTGCAAGATTCAAAATTAGAAAACACTATGCGTTTACGTTTAGCAGGGGTAAACGATTTAATAGCTGCAGAAGGGAAATATCATAACAAATGTCTCAATGCGTTCAAATATGATACACAGAAAACGAAAAAGGAATGTGAAACAATAGATCTTGCAATGATTTTTTTAGTTCAAGAACTTGGATATGCTGCCTCTAAAAATCAAATACTCCAACTGTCTGATGTTTGGGAAAGATATTGCTCACTAGTAGCACAGACCAACGGAGATATCCCCCAGTCATTTATCTCCCGCAGAACAACATTTAAAGAATACTTACAAAACAGACTCAGTGACGAATATCAATTTTTACGGCCACTTCATCGGTCGATTTTTGAAAGGTTAACCCTGTTGATTCCTCATGCATACTCGCAACATGTTTTGGGAGAACTTCATTACCAAGGAGCAACTCCGTTGGAGGAAGATGAAGGGCTTACTATGCCAAATTATGATCCAAAAGACATTTTCTTCCTACAGCTTGTTCATGTTGTACTAAAGATCAGAGGGGATTTGATAGGAATGGACGGTCATGTAGGTCTCAGTGTTAGCGAAGATGATGCAATTGATTGTGTCCCCGACAGTTTATTTACGTTCCTGAATCTCGTGTAAGGTGGTCAGGATATTTTGAACCAAGACAGTAATCCTGAAGATTCAAAGAGTACAAAACAAACCAAAATCCTCAGCGTTTGTCAAGACATAGTGTACGGTGTCAGTGAGGGTAGAAAATGGACACCAAAACATATTGGCCTGTCTTGCACATTACACCAGATGACCAGATCTAAACAGTTGGTAAACCTGTTTCACAGTGCTGGGCATACATTTAATTACCATGAAAAAGGGAAGATTGTTAAGGCTGACAGGAATACATTACATAGAATAGTAACCGCCTTTAAAGCCAGAAGGGAGGTCAACATGTCAGAAATACTTAAGCATGAACTTATGCCAGTTCCGATAGCTATTGCGGAGACAAACGGGCCTCTTAGATCAGGGAATAAATCGTTGCTATTAGACATCTTGTTGAAAAACGTAGATATTAATGGTGTAATAGACTTTAATGATAGATCTGCATTGATTATAGATGGCCAATTTCTTGTTCAGAGTTTGAAACACCAGGGTTTGAGGACATTTGGTGAATATGCAGACATGTATGTGGGAGTCATGCTAAGAAAATGTGTTAGATTTAGACGAATTGATGTTGTTTTTGATCGATATCGTACACAGTCTATAAAATCAGGAACAGGAAAAAAAAAAATCAAAATCCGTACAGCCAATTAGAAGAGTAATTGAAAACCGCAACGTTCCTCTACCTTCTAATTTACCAAGTTTTCTTTCTTTGCCTGAAAATAAAGAAGACTTGGCATTCTTTTTGGCAACAGAACTCATCCGGCAAGCTCCTGAAGGCAAAGTTGTGATCACTGGAGGGGGGTTTATTTCCGAGGACCAGGCAGACAGCAATGACAAGAGCCTGAATTTAGATAACTTGAAGGCAACACATGAAGAGGCAGACACGTGCATGATTCTCCACATGCTTCATTATAAAAATGTATCTAACTGCCGAACTATCGCTGTACATGTATCTGCAACATATAACGATGTCTTTTTGCTTTTACTGCATCATGCTTACGGAATGGATATCAAGATATGGATGATGACAGGAACGTCTAAAAGCCCAAAGATTATACCAATACACTCTGTTTTACAGACGAATTTGCCTACAAGACGTATGGCCCAAAATTTATTGGCTTTTCACTCAATTACCGGCTGTGATACTACGTCCTTCTTCTATGGCATTTCGAAGAAAAAGGCGCATAAGATTTATGAGCAAGATGCCAATCTTCTTGAAGGAATTGGAGAAGCAGAACTAACTGACGAGAAGATCAAATTAGCCGAGGCTTTCATATGCAAACTTTACAATCAAGTGACTGATACATCTGATGAAACTCGGGATCTGATGTTTGGAAAATCGAAGAGTCCAGAAAGTCTTCCCCCTACTAGTGATGCGTTGAAATTGCACATTGAGAGAGCTCACTTTCAAGCAAGTGTGTGGAAACAAGCGAATGTTGTCAAGCCAATTTTGCCTTCTCCTATAACTATGGGTTGGAGCTTGGATGGTGATTGTTTAAAACCACTTCGTATGACACTTGATCCGATCCCACAAGCATGTCTTGAAATGATATCGTGTCAGTGCTCCACTGGTTGTATAACGTTACGATGTAGTTGTAAAAAAGCCAAATTGCCATGCACAGACCTCTGTAAATGTCATCAGGCTAAACATGAGCAATGTGTTAATTCTAGGATTTAGTTACAACCGAAAACGCACGAAATAGTGATTTACGCATGTGCAAAGAAGGTTTATATATATTAAAGTTACAATTATGTTGTATTTAAACTTATTCATTTGAACCATTCTGAATTATTATCGATCGAAAATATTCGCGATTTTAGGGGTGCCATCTTAATTTGCAATTTTCGACCCCTAAATGACCTTTCATGAATGGCCAACATATTGTTTTGAATTTCTCATACCCAAATTAGGATAAAAAACTATGTTGGACCAAATACTAATAAAATGCTGCTAGACTTCACCTTTTCAGCAAATTGGACCTGACTAATAGGGTGTAAATCAATTATTTATATATGCCTAATAAATATAACAAAAGTTAAGTTAAGTTGATCATTGGTGGTATAAACTAAAGGTAACCAAATGAAAATACTGTCCATTTTTTTATGTTTTGTCACACTCCTGACACATTTTTCTAAAAGATAAATACACCAAATATCAAGCTAAATGCAATCATTGTTGGCCACAATAACTTTTTTAAGTAGTAGTACATAATCTATTTTGACTGAAAGAAGGTTTCCCTTGAATATATTTCATTTTTGCATTGTTATGATGTTATTTCAATCATATTTTATCATATTCTAAGTAATACTATCATAATTATAAACTAGAGGCTCAGGTGAGCCTGTATCGCTCACCTGACATAAATAAGTCCTCTTAAGAATGTCTGCATGCTGAATACATCTAAGTTACTATTCAAATCCCATACTGCCATAGGGTTCTATGTTAAAACTATGTCTGCTCATGGCAGCCATCTTGGATGGAGGTCGTGGTCACCGGACACAATTTTGAAAGTATACTACCCAAGGACCATCCATGCCATGTTTGCTTTAAATTGGCTGACTGGTTTCAGAAGAGAAGACTTTTAAACAATTTTCCCATAGGGTCCTATGTTAAAACTATGTCTGCTGACGGCGGCCATTTTGAACCGAGATCGGGATCACTGAACACAATTTTGGAAGTTGACCACCTAAGGACCATCGATGACATGTTTGCTATATTGGCTTACTGGTTTCAGAGGAGAAGATTTTAAAACATTTTTTCCCATAGGGTCCTATGTTAAAACTACAGTATGTCCGCTGAAGGCGGCCATCTTGGATGGAGGTCAGGGTCACTGGACACAATTTTGAAAATTGACCACTTAAGGACCATCCATGTCATGTTTGCTTTAAATTGGCTTACTGGTTTCAGAGAAGAAGATTTTTAAACATATTTCCCATAGGGTCCTATGTTAAAACTATGTCCACTGATGGTGGCCATCTTGGATGGAGTTTTGGGTCACTGGATATAATTTTGAAAGTTGACCATTTAAGGACCATTCATGCCATGTTTGCTTTAAATTGGCTTACTGATTTCAGAGGAAATTTTTTTTAAACATTTTCCCCATAGGGTCCTATGTTAAAAATATGTTTGCTGATGGTGGCCATCTTGGATGGAGGTCGGGGTCACAGGACATAATTTTGAAAGTTGACCACCTAAGGACCATTCATCCCATGTTTGCTTTAAACTGACTTACTGGTTTCAGAGGAGAAGGCTTAAACATTTTTTCCATAGGGTCCTATGTTAAAATTAAGTCGAGTCATGGTGGCCATCTTGAATTTCCGATCAGCAAACGATTCACAAATTTAGTACAGGACCACCCAATGATCATTCCTGCAAAGCCACAATTCAATTGGCTTAGTGGTTTCTAACAAGAAGATTTTTAAAATTTCGACCAATTTGAACACATTATGGGCCCTGGCAGCCATGTTGGATTTCCGATCAGCACCAAAAACACAAATCTTGTATATGACCATCCAATGAACATTTCTGCCAAGTTTGGTTCAAATCTTTTTGTGGTTTCAGAAAAAAAGATGAAAATGTGAAATTCCCATAGGGTTCAATGTTAAACTAAGTCGAGTCATGGCGGCCATCTTGAATTTCCGATTGGCAAACGATTCACAAGTTTAGTACAGGACCACCCGATGATCATTCCTGCAAAGTCACAATTCAATTGGCTTAGTGGTTTCTAACAAGAAGATTTTAAAAATTTCGACCAATCAGAACACATTATGGGCCCTGGCAGCCATGTTGGATTTCTGATCAGCGCCAAAAACAAAAATCTTGTATATGACCATCCAATGAACATTTCTGCCAAGTTTGGTTCAAATCTGTTTTGTGGTTTCAGAAAAAAAGATGAAAATGTGAAATTCCCATAGGGTCCAATGTTAAACTAAGTCGAGTCATGGTGGCCATCTTGAATTTCCGATCGGCAAACGATTCACATTTTAGTACAGGACCACCCAATGATCATTCCTGCAAAGTCACAATTCAATTGACTTAGTGGTTTCTGACAAGAAGATTTTTAAAATTTCAGCCAATGAGAACACATTATGGACCCTGGCAGCCATGTTGGATTTCAAATCAGCACCAAAAACACAAAGCTGGTAGAGGACCATCCAGTGAACATTTCTGGAAAGTTTGGTTGAAATCTGTTCAGCGGTTTCAGAGAAGAAGATTTAAATGTGAAAAGCTAACGGACGGACGGACGACGGACGCTTACCCATGACAAAAGCTCACATGGCCTATGGCCAGGTGAGCTAAAAATGACAACTCAATTTTCAACCATTTATACATCTTTTCAAGAGTATAGTGCTTATTGAGAATTAAATAATTCCCCGAGACAATTACAAGCAGTTTTATGGAGGCTATATGCTTACAAAATAATATATTTCTTAAATAAAATTGTCACACTCCTGACTCCCTCTCGAAAATAAACCTGTCGAGCTGAAAATAATATAACCAACTTATTCTTTCCAAACTAAAAGTTATATTTCTTACAGTTAACAGTAAATATTAAAAGAAGATTCAAAATTATGTTTTGGCTTTTTCTAATGATTAGTGTGCTAATTATTTGCCCTTTAGGAATTTATCTCATCAAAAATGGTTAAAATGGATTTGAAATTTATTAAAACTAGTAATAGATCATCTTTTCTTAGTATAAAATGACTTTTTAGTGGTTTTCAAGTTAGTTTCCCCATGTTTCTCAATAATTTACTCTACAAAAAAAACTTCCTACTGCAATTGCAATCGACATTTAATGTTTTTATGTCAGGAGTGTGACATATTACTGTTGAATGAAAAATTATTGATAAATTTTCAAAAATGCTATATCAAAAGAATGAAAATGTTTTATGAAAGGCAAGATATATTAAAGTAAGTATTCTGTTTCTCTAAAACAACATACATCAATTTTTCATTTAGAAAAAAATCCATATTTTGACATGTTTTAAGAAAATATAACCCTTTATCATCACTTATTATGAGAAAGGTGTCTTGCAATATACAAAAATACTATAATTATTACTTATTGTTTTTATGTAATTAAATTGAAAACATTGTGGAAGTTTGTAGAAGCATGGTTTATTTTTTTTTTTATTTAAAAGATATGCCTATTAAAAGTGTCACTCCTGACATTAGTTATTTTGATTTCCTAGCTATGATATGTCATATATCAGAGCTATTTCCAACTATTTTCTTTGATTGGGTCTGCAGCTTTTGGAAAATAAAGAAAATTGTGAACTATTAAAGCATACAACATAGTACTATACAACTAAGATACAATGTCACACGCCTGACATTTTTTGTGTCTCTCCTTATGCAAGCCCAATTTTACAACTATCATATTCATCCAGACTAATACTACTAAATTATTATAACTAATGTTTTTAACAACATATTTTTACTTTTCTGAACTAATTAGTCTCAACAATGAAAAACTATTAAGGTTTAATTTGACATTTGTACAATTTTCCAAGTTAAATTTATTCATGTACACTAATTTAAAAAATAGAATAATTTTTTGTTGCAAAATCATAGGGTCCCAAAACATCTAGATATTTGAAGTAAAATGGTATGAAATTATAGAATACCATCTTTCTTTAATATATTTTTTATTTAATTTTTTTTATCATCAAGGTAAGTTAAGGCAATTTAAAGTTTGTCACGCTAAAACGTCACACTCCTGACAAATTTGACCAGTTTTTAGAGGATAACTTTTTAACCGGAAGAGCAATCTCCATGACACTTTGCATGAAGATAACTGTTACCATTGTGCTTGTTTTAAGATATTTACCTTTCTTTCATATCATTTAATATTCAAATTATTCTCTGAAAATGAAAAGTCTTCATTTTTTTGAAAATCACCCTTAAGCTAAATTTAACATGTTTCTTGTAATTAAATCTAAATATGTCCAGTTTAGGATGGGCAACACTGTTCTCACTAGTGAGTACTGATAGATTATCATCCTATTCAGTTGTAAGAACAAGCTAAAAACATTCTTTTACCTGGAAACCTGACTTGGTAAATATGTTCTAGCAAAGAATGCTGCCTCAGGTAGCCTGCCTGTGTTAATTAGAACTTCTAGACATTCTTCTAATCTGAAATCATAAAAAATTAACAGTAATATTTCATACGATATTAAATGAATAATAATTATGAATATATAACACATATCACAGAATAAATTTAGGTTTGAGGTAATTTTCATTTAGAGGAAACCGGAGTAGCCGGATAAAAATACCGACCTGTCTCAAGTCACTGACAAACTTTATCACATAATGTTGTATTGTGTACACCTTGACATGAACGGGATTCGAACCCATAACTTTAGTGGTGATAGAAACTGATTGCACAGGTAGTTGTAAATTCAACTACGATATGATCATGACCACGATGGTCCCCGTCAAATGTCTTGACACATTCTACTACACTTACCTTCCTAATGAGAAATATGACAGGAAAGCAACATTATTTTGTCCAGATTGTTCTGCTGTCTGAGCTAACTTAGCCACCATGCCCACATTTCCTGCAGAACTGGCCAGTAGTAACAGTCCACCAAAGTCCTGGGCATGGTGTAAACATTCCTGAGCCAAACCAAACTCACACTTATTGATGGCAAGTTCTGCTAACTGTTTCCATTTTTGTTCACTCTATAAATTAATAATCAACTGATTAGTTAATGATTGAAGACCAAGTTTTATTTGATGATAAAAGTTATGTTAGTTACTTATCATATGGTAATATATTGTGGAGAATCACAAGAACAAAGTTTATATAACAGTCAATATAGAATAACTGCAGTCAAGAATCACAAGAACAAAGTTTATATAACAGTCAATATAGAATAACTGTGAAAGTCAAGAATCACAAGAACAAAGTTTATATAACAGTCAATATAGAATAACTGTGAAAGTCAAGAATCACAAGAACAAAGTTTATATAACAGTCAATATAGAATAACTGTGAAAGTCAATAATCACAAGAACAAAGTTTATATAACAGTCAATATAGAATAACTGTGAAAGTCAAGAATCACAAGAACAAAGTTTATATAAGTCAATATAGAATAACTGTGAAAGTCAAGAATCACAAGAACAAAGTTTATATAACAGTCAATATAGAATAACTGTGAAAGTCAAGAATCACAAGAACAAAGTTTATATAACAGTCAATATAGAATAACTGTGAAAGTCAAGAATCACAAGAACAAAGTTTATATAACAGTCAATATAGAATAACTGTGAAAGTCAAGAATCACAAGAACAAAGTTTATATAACAGTCAATATAGAATAACTGTGAAAGTCAAGAATCACAAGAACAAAGTTTATATAACAGTCAATATAGAATAACTACAGTCAAGAATTGCAAGAACAAAGTTTATATAACAGTCAATATAGAATAACTACAGTCAAGAATCACAAGAACAAAGTTTATATAACAGTCAATATAGAATAACTGTGAAAGTCAAGAATCACAAGAACAAAGTTTATATAACAGTCAATAACTGTGAAAGTCAAGACAAACATTATCACTAGTATCACTAATCATAAATACAACATTTCAATGAAAAACATTTCCATGTTATCTGAATATTTAACAGGTTATTATTAAGTGTGTTGAACTTCACTTTCAACTACATTTCAGTTATTATTGCAGTCTTCGCGCTAACCCATTTGCCCAAAACCAGGGACAGGTAAAACTGGATTTGGACAAGCGAAAATTATGAAAGAATATGTTTGAATAAATAGAAAATATTTCTAAATTTGGTTTTCGGGAAAGTAGGTGAAAAAAATTAAGGCAAAGACTGTTATTGCTCTATCTGTATGGAGGCATATTTCCTTGTCATCCTTTTACATGTATCACATTTGGAGCCCAAATTATGTTTTTTTTTTATTAAAGTGTATTTTGAATTTTTCACATGCTAGTTTAAAATAACATCAGCAAAGTCATCCTACCAATATCCTGAATACATAGGAAGGAATTTATGTTCTTCCAAAATCAAACAAATGAGTCTTAACTCTAGTCAAGTTGTCCAGTAATAAACCTGCTAACAATCACTCAACAGAAATAATGTTTTTGTTATACCTGAGCCTGTGTCGCTCACCTTTCATTCTGCTTTGAGGAAACTTAATACAGAACCTTCCATAGGTGCTTCCCACCAAATTTCAGTTCATTTGGTTAAGTAGTTACAGAGAAGAAGATTTTTAGAAATCGACCAATCAGAAACAAGAATAGCCTGTGGCGGCCATGTTTATTAACAGATGGGAACTAAATGCACAAACTTTTTAGATGACCTTCCAAGAATGCTTCCTACCAATTTTGATTCATTTGGCAAAGCAGTTTCAGAGAAGAAGATTTTTTTAGAAATCAACCAATCAGAAACAAGAATTGCCTGTGTTGGCCATGTTTGTTAACGGATCGGAAATAAATGAACAATCTTCATTGAGGACTTTCCAAGGATGCTTCCTACCAAGTTTCGATTCATTTGGCCAAGTGGTTTCAGAGGAGAAGATTTTTTAGAAATTAACCAATCAGAAACATGAATTGCCTGTGGCGGCCATGTTTGTTAACGGATCGGGACGAAATGAGCATTCTTTATAGAGGACCTTCCATAGATGCTTCCTACCAAGTTTCGGTTCATTTGGCCGCCAAGCGGTTCCAGAGGAGAAGATTTTTTAAAATCGCCAATCAGAAACAAGAATTGCCTATGGCGGCCATGTTTGTTAATGGATCGGGACAAAATTAGCAATCTTTAGAGAGGACCTTCCATAGATGCTTCCTACCAAGTTTCACTTCCTTTGGCTGAGGGGTTTCAGAGGAGAAGATTAAAATGTGAAAAGTTAACGGACGCCAAGTGATTGCAAAAGCTCACCTTGCCTTTGGCAAGGTGAGCTAATAAAATACAATCAAAAAAATAAAACAAACCAGTTTGGGTGAGCGAATGATTGTTGTTTAACGCCAATTCAACAATTTTTCAGCTATATGGAGTATATCATGTCAAGAACAAGTTAATTTTCAATGAGATGTTGATGAAGTCCACTTTGTACTAGAACAGTCTGCGGGTAGACATGTTGCTCCACTTGGACACATTATCCCGATTCTGAGCCAACCAGTCTTTACTCTTTCTCCTTAATGCTGCGTGCTTAGTGGAGAAGCATCAAATATCAATTCTATAGTCTTTGGTTTGACCCCATTGGGGCTGGAACCCAAGATCTCCCCCACTCAAGACGAGCACGCTAACCATTACATCACCGATGCAGTTGAAACCAATTTGGTGTGCAATTCTAAAGACTTTCAAAGAAAATTTACCTCAGTTTCTTTTGCAATTTCATATGCTGTTTTCAGATCTCCCAGTTGTAAAGCTAGCTCAAACTTGTGCTCAGGGTCAAAGGTCACTGCCATAGCTTGAGATTTAAATCCCTAAAAGTATAAATATGGTATTTACAATTAAGATAGATTAGGAACACACTCTGGTATATTGTTTACACTGATCCTACAAACAATATCACTGTGAGTCGTTTCAGTGCAATTAGTGATGCAATTCCAGGCCTCTACATTAACATATTTTTCAACTTGTCCCTTCGGACAACTAACTAAATAATTAATAAAAATTACAAAAACTAGAGAATAATTATCCAGGGCTCTCACTACTTTCAAATTAGAGGGAGAAGTGACTTCTCTTTCAGAGAGCTCACAGGGAGAAGTGGGAGACAACAGAGAGAAGTAGGGAGACTTCTGGGAGAAGTCAATTGCGATTAATCAAAATATTGTTTCGCGACCCCTCTGACGTTACCCTGCCCAAATTTAGTATATACTTAAAGCTTCCTGAACTGATTTGTTCTGGGTTTTTTTTATTCATAACTACCTTAAGGACATATATTCAATGTCACATTTTTATTTCTGTCTATCTTGATTGGAGTCTTGCATACCAGTGATTTATATGTGTACCCCCCCCCCCCCCCCCCTTTTCCTTTTTTAAATATTACTGTGTTGTGATTCAATACCACACGAATTGTAATAACTCATATTTGTGTTATATAAATCCTTGTTTCTGGTAAAAAAAAATACCTAGATACTATATATACCAGTATCTAGGTATATTCTTTTTACCAGAAACAAGTGCCTGTGATATAAATAAAGCAAAGTATTTTATTTAAATTCACAGAGAAATAAATATTTGGGTGGATCTTTTCAACCAGATCAGGAAAAAGCTTGTAATATTTGTCCATTTCAAAGGTTTCAATATTTCCCAAAAGCCTAAATCAAGTCCTCTATCGTATTTTGCACAAAAGACAAGTTTAAATTTGGTGCCAAATTGATATCCGATAATTTTTACGTGTCCGTTCCGGAGTGATTCTTGTTCTTATATTTCAAATATTGATATTTCAGTTCACTAAAGCGTTTCTGAGATTGCGATTTTAATTTTGTCAATGTCCTTGAACTTCATCACAGCATGGAGAACGATAAACGATACAATAAACAGAGTTTTGATCTGGCGTTTCACTTTAGTTTTAATCAAAATAAATTATGGACAAATTGGAGATCAAACAGGGCTCTTTTATACAACATACCCAGTATTTTATACCAGTGGAAATAGATTTGTCTGTCGTACCGGCACGTTTGGGAATCTGACTTTTTCACTTGTCCCGTCGGACAACCGTAATACAAGATCTACTTGTCCGACGTCAGTTTTCACTGGTACCGGACAATCGGACAAACGTTAATGTTGAGGCCTGAATTCATACCAAAAAACCCAGACACGAATCACCCGATACAAAGAGCTAATATGAGTAAAAACCTCTTTATTTCTAACTCATATAATAAAGTAACCAGATGCTCCTAGTAGTCTATATCACTCACCTGGTTTGTAAATAGCTTTAAAGATGTTTATTTGAAATGTAATTTTTGCCTAATCTTTGGACAACTCGAAATAAAATAACAGCTCAAATACTCAGTCAAATCGTTGACTTGTTATACTATAACAGAACAAGGTTCAAGGTCTATTTTCCCCACAAATTAAACAATTCTCAAAAAACTAAATTCAACTATTTTTTTCTTTTTTTTTCATGAATCATATACTTGCCTGTTTTTCTAGGAAGTGTGCTACTCTCGTTCTGTGTTCTCTAGGAATCGTAGGTAATACTTTGTCTGCTGTTTCAAAATCTCTCCTCATCACAGCTGTCTGGTACTCCAAGACTGACAGTAATAATGAGAAACTAATGATATTTAATTCTTTATCACCTAGATATAGTCTGTTGTCTTTAGGTATATAACCAAGGAGATACATTATTCTGAAAATAAATAATGTCTGTTTAAAAATAACATCACGTTGAATAGATGTGTGCAAATGTTATACAACAAATAACATCAAAATGACAAAGATGTCCAGATGTAGTGTTTATTGGCAGAATTAAAGAGTACTGCTCAAGTGCATGCTAGGGGCTTGGGTTTTGCTTATGGTGTTTAACACCACTTTTAACAATATTTTAGCTATGTCGTGGCGTTCAGTTTTATTGGAAGAGGAAACCTGAGTACCTAGAGAAAAACCACTGACCTGTTGCAAGTAACTGACAAACTTTAACACATGCAGAATAGGGTTTGTTTCACATTCATTTAATGGTATGAGTTGTTCTCATTGTTGAAGACCCTACTGTGACTGTGAAATGTAGAACAGCAATAAAAGTGCAGTTTTTTTACTTGAATTTGTGTCTAAGTGTAATGTTGAATAGTTTCTCATGTTCATTCATATCCATATCCTTTCTTACTATAAGACTTTGAGATGGAAATTAAATATTTTATCAACATTTTGCAATTGTTCTGCGTCTTCACTAAAGATTGAAGAAACTACTTGAAGTGTAGTTGATCAATGTTACATATATCTCATACACTACAAATAAATTGTAATTTAAATTGTCATTCACATTAAAGTTTCCTGCATGCTAAACACCAACATTATATATATGTATTACATCTCACCTGTCTAAATGAGCTACTGTGACAATTTCTCCTCCTACGTAATAATTCAGTCTGTTAACACTGTTTGTATAAATAAAACAATCCCCGACCCAGATACCAGTCTTAACTACCTCCTCTATTTCACCAATAACCTGAAAAGTTACAAAAATAGCACATCATTTTACATAACTAAACAAGGGCAACGCAAAGCATGGCATATCCCCTCGCCTAAAAATTTGACTCTGTGACCTTGACCTTTGACCTTAAAAATCGATAGGGTTCCAGATTTTCTTAAGGATTAAGTATGTACCTAGCTTGGTCCAAATCCATTGAAAGATGTTGATTCTAGTGTTCACAAGGATGTTATGCGGTAAAAAATTTGACCCGGTGACCTTGACCTTCGACCTTGAAAATCAATATCCTACTAATGTGCACATCTTCATATTAGGATCTTGCATTGCACAAAGTTTCATGAACTTCTGATTAATCATGTAGTAGAATTTGCCATGACAAAGTGCATACTGAATTGTCTCAAAATTTCTAAGTCCAAAGAGGCACAACAGGGGTAAAACTCAATGGACAATAAAATCCCTCACACTGCAAAGTTCACACATCATGATCTTAAATTCCACAGCTTGGTGGAAATTGGACAAAAGATTTGGAAGTTAGTCCGGACAGACAGATGGACAGAGAATTTTTTTTTGACCTGGTGACCTTGACCTTTGACCTTGAAAATCAATAGGGTTCCAGATTCTCATAAGGATTAAGTATGTACCAAGCTTGGTCAAAATCCATTGAAGGATGTTGATTCTAGTGTTCACAAGGATGTTATGGAAGGACGGAAGGTAGCGTTACTATATCCTTTCGTTACTTCGTTGGCGAGGGGATAATATACTAGAAACAGTAAATAAGTCATCATGAAACCGAGCATTTCATTTGTGGATTTTGAAATGTGAATTTTCGTCATGTGGAATGAATGAGGACGATTCTAATTCTTTTTTTTCCCTTGAAATCCAAAATATCAATGAAAAGGTAGTATTAAAAGAGGAGTGGCCTATCTTGAAGGAGAACAATTTATGTAGTTGTACTTTACTATCTCAAAACATCTGAAATCTAGCTTGATAGGAAGGGTGGTTATTTGTGAGATGGGCCTTGTAAGAGGTGAAGAACTATATCAATATTTGACTATTAAAGTCTACCTCAAAAGCATCCTCAATACCATCTTCTGTGATATCCTCCTTGCTTCCTGATGATCTAGCTGCCTCTACAGCCTCTTGACTATACTTCAATATGAAGAATGACTCCTCTGTTGTAATACATACTAACTCTCCATTCTCACTCCAAAATACCTAAAGTAGAAACAAAATATGTATACACGTTTATAATACTATAATAAAATATCATTCTTCATCAAATTCTACAGTATAGTAAACATATGAAGTTGTGATGGAATAGAATTTCCGCCATAACATTTGTTCCGACCAGATATATTCCAACAGAAAAAATATTACAGTTTTTATTCCTAACGCAATAAACAGTACAAAATATTTGTTCCTCCGAGGAAAAATATGATGGATTGTTTATAATAAATTATACAAATGAACAAATGCATGTTGACAGAGTGAATATAATGATTATACAACTCAAACTCTAGATACAATAGAAGTCAAACAGAATACCTATGAATGGAAATATGAAGTACATGTAACTACTTCTTCAAAAATATTTTTTTTTAAACTTTCTTTAGAATGCAATAAGTTTGTATCATTTAAAATGGGTTAGGGTTATGGTATTTAATGCCACTTTCAACAATATTTCAGGTATATCGTGGCAGTCGGTTTTATTGGTGGAGGAAACCGGATTACCCAGAGAAAACCACCAACCTGTCGCAAGTCACTGACAAACTTTATCACATAATGTTGTATCGAGTACACCTCGCCTGGGCGAGATTCAAACTCGCAACGTTAGTGGGGATAGACACTGATTGCATACATAGTTATAAATCTACCTACCATACAATCACGACTACGACGGCCCCCCTTAAAATGGAGTAATTTTTTATTGAAGTGTATTTTGCAGTAAAATCAAAATTGGAACTTTATGGACATCATTCTTACATTACATGTAAAAAATATCTTTCTTAAGACTTTATATGTGATCATATAATAAAAGTTCACATAATTGAAAATAATGAATTAATTTTTATGTTTTAGGTATAATTTTTCAATAAAATAAACTTTGATAATTTTTTTAAAATAAAATCTAAATTAGAGCTTTGTTTCAACTCTGTGGTTATATTCTTACATTTTTAGGTGAGATTTCTATTCTCCGCACAAGTTCAGTTGTCTCCCATTCATAAAATGCCAATCCACTCACAGATTTTACTCCAAGCATGTTTCCACCATAGATTCCTAAAATATATTAAAAAATTATTTTAAAAGTAAATTCGACGCTCAGTTGGCTGAGCCTGTGTCGCTCACCTTTCATTCTGTTTTGAGGAAACTTTATACAGAATTGTCCATAGGTACTTCCTACCAAATGTCAGTTCATTTGGTCAAGTGGTTTTAGAGAAGAAGATTAAAATGTGAAAAGTTAACAGAGGACGGATACCAAGTGATGGCAAAAGCTCACATTGCCTTTGGCAAGCTGAGCTAATAAAAGGAGTTTCAAACCTATTTAGCCAAGATGCAAAGAACACTTTATTTTGAAATGTAAAAATATGAAGATTATTATACCTTCATGATAACTATAACAGAATGATCATAAGAATTGAGCTTTCTTTCATTAAAGGAATTCCAATGTAAGTAAAATATTGTATATGCTAAAGACAACAGAATTGAAATTTAAAACTTAATTTCCAATGCCATGTTGTGGTTCTTGTGTGTGTTCTATGATTTAAAGCGAGTGATGGTTATTCGTTTTGGTGATATTGGTGGAATTGCTGACCCCCACTGTTTATACTTCCTTCTCATAATTTAAAAATATCAAACTTTCAATTTGTCCACCTGTAAAACAGCTTTCTATAATCAATTTGTCCACCTGTAAAACAGCTTTCTATAAACAATCAGATGCATGATGGACCATAACACTAAACTTACCTTCAGCTCCAAAGTCTGGTTTAAAAGCCTTCTGTTCTTTAAAGTTTTTATAGACCTTTAACATACTAGAACTTTCTCTGATGGCATACACTGATGAATCATTACACCATACAAATTCTTGAGCAGAACCAAAACTTTTATTCCTTAAAGCCATAGCTGTATATATGATGTATTCCCCGTCTCCACAAACTACCACAAATCTAACAACAAAATCATATATATTACTGTTAACATTTAAAGAGCAAACAAATATATAGTCAAATATGTCATAACCCTAAGTGACCAATATTTCAACTATATCATGGCAAGAAAGAGTTTTTGATGAGATGATGATGATGTCCGCTTTGAACAAGACGAACATGCTTAGTTGGATTTACATAGTGCTAGCTCACTGAAACAAGTCGCTTCACTCTGACACATTATCTGCTCTTTCTCATCAAGACTGTACACTTAGTGAAGAAGCAGCTAAATACCAATATCATAGTCATTGGTTTCACCACTACAGTGCTCGAAGCAGCTAAATACCAATATCATAGTCATTGGTTTCATCACTACAGTGCTTGAAGCAGCTAAATAACAATATCATAGTCATTGGTTTCACCACTATAGTGCTCGAAGCAGCTAAATACCAATATCATAGTCATTGGTTTCACCACTACAGAGCTCGAAGCAGCTAAATACCAATATCATAGTCATTGGTTTCACCACTACAGAGCTCGAAGCAGCTAAATACCAATATCATAGTCATTGGTTTCATCACTACAGTGCTCGAAGCAGCTAAATACCAATATCATAGTCATTGGTTTCACCACTACAGAGCTCGAAGCAGCTAAATAGCAATATCATAGTCATTGGTTTCATCACTACAGTGCTCGAAGCAGCTAAATACCAATATCATAGTCATTGGTTTCACCACTACAGTGCTCGAAGCAGCTAAATACCAATATCATAGTCATTGGTTTCACCACTACAGTGCTCGAAGCAGCTAAATACCAATATCATAGTCATTGGTTTCACCACTACAGTGCTCGAAGCAGCTAAATACCAATATCATAGTCATTGGTTTCACCACTACAGTGCTCAAAGCAGCTAAATACCAATATCATAGTCATTGGTTTCACCACTACAGTGCTCGAAACAGCTAAATACCAATATCATAGTCATTGGTTTCACCACTACAGTGCTCGAAGCAGCTAAATACCAATATCATAGTCATTGGTTTCACCACTACAGTGCTCGAAGCAGCTAAATACCAATATCATAGTCATTGGTTTCACCACTACAGTGCTCGAAGCAGCTAAATACCAATATCATAGTCATTGGTTTCACCACTACAATGCTCGAAGCAGCTAAATACCAATATCATAGTCATTGGTTTCACCACTACAGTGCTCGAAGCAGCTAAATACCAATATCAGTCATTGGTTTCACCACTACAGTGCTCGAAGCAGCTAAATACCAATATCATAGTCATTGGTTTCACCACTACAGTGCTCGAAGCAGCTAAATACCAATATCATAGTCATTGGTTTCACCACTACAGTGCTCGAAGCAGCTAAATACCAATATCATAGTCATTGGTTTCACCACTACAGAGCTCGAAGCAGCTAAATATCAATATCATAGTCATTGGTTTCACCACTACAGTGCTCGAAGCAGCTAAATACCAATATCATAGTCATTGGTTTCATCACTACAGTGCTTGAAGCAGCTAAATACCAATATCATAGTCATTGGTTTCACCACTACAGTGCTCGAAGCAGCTAAATACCAATATCATAGTCATTGGTTTCACCACTACAGTGCTCGAAGCAGCTAAATACCAATATCATAGTCATTGGTTTCATCACTAGTGCTTGAAGCAGCTAAATACCAATATCATAGTCATTGGTTTCACCACTACAGTGCTCGAAGCAGCTAAATACCAATATCAGTCATTGGTTTCATCACTACAGTGCTTGAAGCAGCTAAATACCAATATTATAGTCATTGGTTTCACCACTAGAGTGCTCGAAGCAGCTAAATACCAATATCATAGTCATTGGTTTCACCACTACAGTGCTCGAAGCAGCTAAATACCAATATCATAGTCATTGGTTTCACCACTAGTGCTCGAAGCAGCTAAATACCAATATCATAGTCATTGGTTTCACCACTACAGTGCTTGAACCAACTATCAACCACACTCTAAGTGAGCACGCTAACTGTTATATCACCAATACATTTAACCAGTAACTGATTATGTAACCATTGTGTAACCAGTGTATATCTAGTGTGCTAACAAAGTGGTCATTCACATAAGGAAACAAAGAACAATAAACAAGACAATTTAAAACTTTTTTCCTCCCATTAAAATCTTGATTGAAAACTATACATTTGTTATTGAAAAAAACATAAGTACCAGTACCTTATCATGGCCTCGTTAATATTCGTAGCATGTCATAGAAATAATGTTAGTCATTCTAGTACAATACATATAAGATTGATCAATGAATGCTATACAGATTTTGAGAGTTATTTCATAATAGCGTATATGTAAGTACTTTTGTTTTTTTTACTCTTTTGGAACCTCTCTGATAAAATAGTTTTATTTTTTTTATTTTATACATGTATACGATGCGGTTCATTGTAATATGGAGATTCAATTTTATACCAATGACATTTTTCCGGGTCTATTTAGTTCAAGTACTGTTAGATTAAGAATTAACATATAAGCTAATATAGGAACTAATGATTTATGCCGGTGTTGTAAAATAATGTTTCTGCAGTCTTCTTTTTTAAATGATTAAATAGACTACCTTCCATTAGGGTTGTGGGCTATAGTTTGTGGGTATATTTCACAGCTACCCATATCTTTGACTGCCAGTGGTAATCTCTCTCCATCTTTGATTTCCTGATCTGCTATAGCTTTAATGTTAGCCTGCTGTACCTCTGAATGTTTGGCCCATATAATCTTACCACTGCTATCCATAGACATTGCTGGTTCTTCTCTACCAAGCTAGAGAAAGTAAAACAAATTAATAAACATTTCAATACTGACAAACTTGTCAGACTCAAAAAATGTTTTTATTTTACATGTGGCATATTCTCTCTGTAACTCTATTTTTTTTTATATTGTGAAAACAAAAGGAATTGCAAAACTTAAATGTGCAGATGGCCACCATGGCTGAAATCATTTCAAGTAACAGTAATATGTGAATCAATATGGACCTGAACTGAAAATCTGGATCAACATATCTTAAATAAGTGGGTAATTGCCTATGTGGTTATTTTTCCTTTGTCTCAAAGGTGAACGTTGATTACAAGTTTAACTGTACTGATATATAATGTACAACAAAATCCTACCTTGATCATTATGCTGCCTTCATCGTATCCCAGGGCCACATTGTTGGACCCTCTCTGACAAGCTATAGACCACACCCTTTCCAGGCCATAATTTAATGTACTCTCTAGTCTGTAGGTATTGGCATGCCACACTCTGACTGTACCTGGAAATAAAAGAAGTTCAAAGTTGAACCAATGATTACAACAAACAATAAAACAAAAACAGTCAAAATTAGAGACCAAAATAATAATTAAACAACAAAAGAAAATAGTCTGTATAGTCAGACCTCATTATGTCAATAGTCTGTATAGTTAGACCTCATTATGTCAATAGTCTGTATAGTCAGACCTCATTATGTCAATAGTCTGTATAGTCAGACCTCATTATGTCAATAGTCTGTATAGTTAGACCTCATTATGTCAATAGTCTGTATAGTCAGACCTCATTATGTCAATAGTCTGTATAGTCAGACCTCATTATGTCAATAGTCTGTATAGTCAGACCTCATTATGTCAATAGTCTGTATAGTCAGACCTCATTATGTCAATAGTCTGTATAGTTAGACCTCATTATGTCAATAGTCTGTATAGTCAGACCTCATTATGTCAATAGTCTGTATAGTCAGACCTCATTATGTCAATAGTCTGTATAGTCAGACCTCATTATGTCAATAGTCTGTATAGTCAGACCTCATTATGTCAATAGTCTGTATAGTTAGACCTCATTATGTCAATAGTCTGTATAGTCAGACCTCATTATGTCAATAGTCTGTATAGTTAGACCTCATTATGTCAATAGTCTGTATAGTCAGACCTCATTATGTCAATAGTCTGTATAGTCAGACCTCATTATGTCAATAGTCTGTATAGTCAGACCTCATTATGTCAATAGTCTGTATAGTCAGACCTCATTATGTCAATAGTCTGTATAGTTAGACCTCATTATGTCAATAGTCTGTATAGTCAGACCTCATTATGTCAATAGTCTGTATAGTCAGACCTCATTATGTCAATAGTCTGTATAGTCAGACCTCATTATGTCAATAGTCTGTATAGTCAGACCTCATTATGTCAATAGTCTGTATAGTCAGACCTCATTATGTCAATAGTCTGTATAGTTAGACCTCATTATGTCAATAGTCTGTATAGTCAGACCTCATTATGTCAATAGTCTGTATAGTCAGACCTCATTATGTCAATAGTCTGTATAGTCAGACCTCATTATGTCAATAGTCTGTATAGTCAGACCTCATTATGTCAATAGTCTGTATAGTCAGACCTCATTATGTCAATAGTCTGTATAGTCAGACCTCATTATGTCAATAGTCTGTATAGTCAGACCTCATTATGTCAATAGTCTGTATAGTCAGACCTCATTATGTCAATAGTCTGTATAGTCAGACCTCATTATGTCAATAGTCTGTATAGTCAGACCTCATTATGTCAATAGTCTGTATAGTCAGACCTCATTGTGTCAATAGTCTGTATAGTCAGACCTCATTATGTCAATAGTCTGTATAGTCAGACCTCATTATGTCAATAGTCTGTATAGTCAGACCTCATTATGTCAATAGTCTGTATAGTCAGACCTCATTATGTCAATAGTCTGTATAGTCAGACCTCATTATGTCAATAGTCTGTATAGTCAGACCTCATTATGTCAATAGTCTGTATAGTCAGACCTCATTATGTCAATAGTCTGTATAGTCAGACCTCATTATGTCAATAGTCTGTATAGTCAGACCTCATTATGTCAATAGTCTGTATAGTCAGACCTCATTATGTCAATAGTCTGTATAGTCAGACCTCATTATGTCAATAGTCTGTATAGTCAGACCTCATTATGTCAATAGTCTGTATAGTCAGACCTCATTATGTCAATAGTCTGTATAGTCAGACCTCATTATGTCAATAGTCTGTATAGTCAGACCTCATTATGTCAATAGTCTGTATAGTCAGACCTCATTATGTCAATAGTCTGTATAGTCAGACCTCATTATGTCAATAGTCTGTATAGTCAGACCTCATTATGTCAATAGTCTGTATAGTCAGACCTCATTATGTCAATAGTCTGTATAGTCAGACCTCATTATGTCAATAGTCTGTATAGTCAGACCTCATTGTGTCAATAGTCTGTATAGTCAGACCTCATTATGTCAATAGTCTGTATAGTCAGACCTCATTATGTCAATAGTCTGTATAGTCAGACCTCATTATGTCAATCACCTGCAGAAGACCAGTTGTTTTCTCCAGTTTCCTCAACCAATAAAACTGACTGCCACGATATAACTGAAATATTGCTGAAAGTGGAGTTAAACACCATTACCTAACCCATTATATCAATATTGACAATATAATCACAAACAGCTATTAAAAAAATATGTTCAGTAGAGAAATTTGTTCTGATAGCTCGTATACCTGGAGAAAATCTAAAAATGTAGGAGATACCTTCAACTTTGACATGACAAGATTTGATAGTATTACCTAAGTTTTTACACTGTATCAACTTTTATGACATACTTATCTTTCACTACAAATAATCTTCACATTATATAGTGCACTTGTCAAAGAATGGTAAAAGACCAAATATAATTTGGCTGGTAGTTATACTTTACATAAAAATAGTTAGTGTGGATGTTTAGTTATTTACAAAAACATGTTTACTCCATTAAAAAAATTAAACACTTGTAACCATGTGTGTTGAATGCACTCACCATCTTCTGATCCTGTTAATATAATGGGTAGTTCTGGGTGAAATCTAACAGCAGAAACATTCTGAGCATGTCCTTCTAATGTCTGTACACACGTCTTATTCTGAGAAAAAACAATTAGTCAAACCTTCTTTAGTGACCACCTCTATTATGCAATAACTTGTATAATGTGAATTTAATTTTAATTTCCCTTAACAGTGCATTTCATATTAAATAAACCTGTGTATATTGACCACCTGTCTTGTGTGACCGTATTTCAATGTTCCCATGGAAGGTCACGTAAGGCAGGTTTGACTGTACATATTATAAGATCCTAAATGCTTTTGTTTCACTTCCTGTTGTTTTGTGTTTTGTATCTATTGTTTTGTTTCACATCCTCCTGTTTTGTGTTGTATCTAGTTCTGCCTATTGTAAATTATAATGAATGGTCATTTTTCATTGTTTTACAAGATAGTAGATCCTTCCATACTTTGTCTGTGCATGGCAACTGGAAACTGATCTGATATTTTTTGTATCCAAATAGTACAAAGATACTGATATTATCAATAACTAGAGATCTATGTTATTATGTTGACAAAGTCAATGACAATTAGTATATTTCTTAAATAAAAAAAAACAATGCAAACAACATCTGTTTAAAGTGAGTGAGTGATTGTAGCATAATGCCAAGTGAGTGAGTAATTGTAGCATAATCAATGCCAAGTGAGCAATTTTTCAGCCATATCATGGCGAGAACAAGCTACATTTCGGTGACATGATGATGATGTCTGCTTTGTACTAGACCAATACGCTTAGCTGGTTTCTTATATGGCTAGCTCACTGAATCAACAGTTCGCCAATAGAAGTGTCTCCTTACTCTGGACACATCATCCTGGTTCTGAGCTAACCAGTCTTTGATCTTTCTCCTTAATACTGTGTGCTTAGAGTAGCAGCAAATATCTATTTTACAGTTTTTGGTTTGACCCGACCAGGGTTTAAATTCACGATCTACCACCCTCGAGGTGTGCATGCTAACTATTATACCACCGATGTGGTTGCAATTTTTTAATGAAATAAAATATTATCACTGTACCTGATAATCCCATATCTTAATAAGTCTATCATCGGCACCAGATATTAAGTAAGGTTTATCTCCCCCTGAATAATAGTCCACACAGTTTACACCTTTCTCATGACCCTCCAGGGTAAAGTTTGGAGTAGGTGATCCAAGCTGCCACACCTAGAAATAGATTTAACAATTAGATAAAGCTGCCACACATCAAATAGTCTTAACAATTATATATCTTATTTTTGCTTATTTTGTGCATGAAAAATTGAAATACGGTCAACTTATTTAATTTCTAATGCAAAAGAAATAATAGAAACAAGTGAACATTTTTAAATGATAGTTTTATGAGTGTTTTTTTTATATTCATTTTTACAGCAAATACGACAAAAAAGATCTGAATGTATCACACTGAATCAGCTCCATTGATAAATTATAACGTTGATAATAAGTTCATTAATTTGATAAAATAATATTTTAAATATGATATCTCACACAACTTGATTTAACCTTTCATCCAGGTCAACTTTAAATTAACCAATGGAAACGATACTGGCAAAATCCTAGCAGAAAAAGAAAAGCCGACGAGAGTACTCACGTTCACCTAGACTAAAGGTCAAAGGTTCGATCAAATTGTGTCAAACAGTTCAATCTAAGATACAGTGAAATCTGTCTAAACTGAACTTTCTTGGAACAGAGAGGTCTTCGTTTTAAACAGGTTAAGTTAACAAAGATTTCTACATTGGGACTTCATTAAAAGTTAGGTATATACAGGATTTGGCTTAGACATGTTTAACAGTACATGCTATATATATTTATGAACTATGAATAAATCTCTATCCTAATGATGATCACATGCCAATTTGTCATCAAATTTCCTGCAGTAAAATCATGTAAATGATGATGATATACCCAGGGGTTTCAAAGTTTTTTATAATAGGAGGTACTTCTTAAATTTTAGGAGATACCTAAAAATTAGGCTGAGGGCCATAAGGGGTCCAGGGGGCAGAAGCTCCTGAAATCTAGCATTTTGTGGACCAAAAAATGTACTTCAGAAACTGCAACACATTAAGTGTTTTTGAAAGAAAAATCCCATTAACTTTAGAGTTCAGATTTCACCAAGAGTGAAGACCATGTATAATGCCTGGATTTTTCCCCCCAATTTCTTTATTGAATATTTCAGTTTACAGACTTCAGCCAAGATTATTCATAGATAGTCTGCCATATCTTAAAAAACCCCAAAAGGACCATAAAGAGCTACGGTTCCGCAGCTAGGCTTGACCAAGCCATTGTTATCAAAGCTTAAACTTCTCAAAATTCTTTTGTTGGCTTTGTCCTTTTCTTTTTCACAATACCTTGGCTTGTGTGTTTTTTTTAATTTATTACCAGTAATTAAACTCATCAAAGACCATTGGCAGGATCAAGACATATAAGTGTCATAATTAATGAAACCAAGGACGTATATAGAATACGTCCTTGATGAAACATATAAATTTAATTTGCAATCATCAATCTTTAATAAAATTTATAATTTTTTAATAGATCAATACAAATATAATTAAACAAAAACAATATATATTGTTACTTTCACGACTTATGTGCAAAAAAAATGTTCGAACAAAAACGATTCGCGGGAAGACATTTATTAACATTTGAATCACAAAAGTTAAATTATTTTGGAAAAAAAGGGGGGCCGGCGTTTTGACATTACAATGTAATTCGTATCTGAGCCATGTCCGGTCCTTTTTCAAGATTTCTAGTAATTTTCTATCCCTTATCTCCTCGTACCCCCTTTTAAAAATGTTTTTCAGCACATTTTCATTTCTGTGAACAACCGTGGTAGGGCCCCGTCAAAATATGTAAATAAATTAACCATAGGTTTTTATTTTTTTATACCGGAAGTTAAGCAATATGGAAGGGGGTTAAGCAACAAGACAGTACGCCCCAGAATGATTCGACCCTGGGTTTTAAATGGATAAAAAAAAATTGCACAAAATATTGTGTAGTCATATATTCATAATGATCATACTTATATTACTGGAGATTACACTAAATTGTGTTTGAACATAATTTGTAATCGGTCATTTTTTTATTTTGAAATGATGTCAGCTTTGTTCCGGTCCGAGTTTTACACAAGGATGAAAAGATATTGGGGCGAAAACATATCTATTTACCGCATGCGCAAACTGCTATTTACGATTCTAAGGTAAAGTTATTCTTAAAACAGGGAATATCCCAACAACTTGATCGTGACGCAGTTGTTCGATTTGAATGCGAGAATTCAGCAATTGACGTGATCATTAATTTTTTATGAAAAATATTCCACAAGCCTATCGACCATCGTACTTGTGGTTTTGACCACCGCTAATTTTGGGGGGGTTCAGTAATTTCTGCCGGTACTATACACGATCTCAGGCGGGAAAAAGTACCGGGTACCGGCCCACTTTGAAACCCCTGTATACCTTGACAGTTCTGTCCAATGAAGCACTGGCAAATGTGTTGTTGTCTTTAGGGTTTATAACGATCTGCATCACGTAGTGGGTGTGTCCTTCAAACACTTGTGTACAACTCCATTTCTTCTCCCAGTCCCAAAGTTTAATAAGCATGTCATCTGTAAACAAATAAATATATAATCATAACCAAGTCATCTTTAAACAAATAAATATATAATCACATGTATCTCATTTTAATTTTTTGACCCAAATCTAATAATGTACTAGAAAACAAAACAAGTTTTAAAATATATCTAGGGACGTTCTTTCAAAAGTTGTGGGAGAGATTTTTTGACACTTTCTAAGAATTTGTTTGTGTAGTAAAGGTTAATGAACATATTTCATAAAGAAATTTGAACAAAATTACAGTTCCTGGATGATGTATTTGATTAAAACTAAAATCAATCTCCTTCAGAAATTGGTAGGGTTTGTGTTGCTAAATCTTTAGTTTTCTGTGTAGTGTTTTGTAAATCTTTGTTTGTCTTTTCACCATTGTGTTGTCTGACCTTCTTCGATATACAGCTTCCGATTACCTTGTTAGTATCTTTAAACCTATTTGGCTACACTGTTCATATCCTTCAGCTTTTTGTTAACATGCTCACAAAGTCTTTGAAATTATTTTGGATTTCTGCCACGATATAACTGAAATATTATTGAATGTGTTGTTCAACACCCATAACTCCAAACCCCCCTAACCTTTATACATGTTATATACCCACCACTACTTGTAAGAATGAACGGTTGTGTAGGATGTACAGCTATAGATCTAATGTAATCTGAATGAGCCTCAAACTGATGTACCCTCTCTAGTGTGTTGTAGTTATAACATCGTAGATGCATGTCATCCTGAAAAAAACATAAACATTTGCATTTATTAAACAGCAAAACATTTTCTTATCATAAATAAGAAAAAACAAGAATCTTAAGATGAATAATTTTTATAGCTAGATATTCAATGAAATTATAAAATATCCACAATCTCAGCTATAGTAAACTGCACACAACTCATGTACAGAAAAAGTGGTAAGAATTTAAACTCAAACTTTTTTAGTCTCTGACCTTGTGAATAAATTTCAAACAATCCTAATTTATTGAGCGGAAACCATGTGGGATGTTTGGACATGGGTAAAAAGGCACCCGATAACTAATGGCGGTGACAAAAATATGTATAAGAACTACCGGTACTTCTTAACTCCCGATAACTAATGGCGGTGACATAAATATGTATAAGAATTACCAGTACTTCTTAACCCCTGATAAGTAATGGCAGTGACATAAATATGTATAAGAATTACCAGTACTTCTTAACTCCCGATAACTAATGGCGGTGACATAAATATGTATAAGAATTACCAGTACTTCTTAACCCCTGATAACTAATGGCGGTGACATAAATATGTATAAGAACTACTGGTGCTTCTTAACCCCTGATAACTAATGGCAGTTGAATACATATGTACAAGAACTACTTATTATTTGACTAATATTCAATACTTACAGATCCGGTCATTATCCAGTTCTTTCTGGGTACAAAGGCTGCAGCTCTGACAGGTAGATCACATACTTCAAAGGATTTAATCAATGTCTGAAATATAGGTATAAAGGTAACATGGAAAGTATCTGTGGAAACAAAACATCATACTGAAAAAGTCAACCTGTAACCACTATCATTTGGGAGTCTATTTCCTATTAATGAAAAGGTGTATTGGATGCAACTTTATATGACAAAGATCGTCAGTTAACTACATCAATTAGTGCTCCATTCCCTCCAACCTAAAAACTGATCACAATGTATATACACACGTCTATGGATCAAATTTTAAAAAAATCAAACTAAACAGTCTACATTTCTCTCATAGTTACATTGATTGATTGATTGATTTTTTGGTGTTTTAACGCCACTTTCAACAATATTTCAGCTATATCATGGCGACCAGTTTTAGTAGTGGAGGAAGCCGAAGTACCCGGAGAGAACCACCGACCCTGGGCAAGCAACTGGTAAACTTTATCACGTGCGGCTGCGAGTCGAGTGCACCCTTTTCTGTAATTTACAAAGATGGGCGCAAACCCATGCCATATTGGTGATAGGCTTGTATGAGCTGTTAGATCTAGCGACCTAACTCATTGAGCCACACGGGCCCCCCCTCTCATAGTTACATCTGTTATCCCAAGTTCAGAAAAGATATTAACATGTTAATGTATTCTTAAACGTTACGAGTTGCCAACTTCTAGGCCTTAGCAATATGGATGTGTTATATGTATAAGTTATTAAAATCTAGTTCAAAATAAAAGAGTTCAACAGCCACAACGGTTGACAATATATAACCAACGACAACATGAACCAGGCATAACTGGTTTGAAGCCATGATGGCAAACCCAGCTAACTGAACATCTACTAACTAAACTTTACCAACACCAACAAAATTATTCTTCTTCCTCATATATATAAAATAATGCCAGTTTTGAATGTTGAGACAGACATTATCACTAGTATTACAGCAAGTCCGACAAGACGAGCTCTGATAATAATGATAATGTATGTCAAGATCTTCAAAACTACCCTTATTGTTTTTATCAGTGATGTCAAAATGTGTTTGACGTCAAACTGACCGATAATTTTCAATATCAGTCATTTCTTGTGCAGTTACGAACTGACCTAATATTTTTGTGGATCAAGGTCAGTTCAGCGATCCAGACTTTATCAGCGGTACAGATCAAAGAGGAAATGTCCAATTTGCCAATAATTCATAAAACTATGTATAATAATATAGATTTTCTATTAACCAATCAATGGCCCATAAATGGCATGCATATACAATAAATATTACATTCATTATAATTTCATTAAATATTAAATAGCATTGATCATGTTAATAAGTTAATGTATCCATTTTAAACATTTAATTATTGAAGTTAATTACATAATGTACATATACATATATATATTTAAAATAAAAATATAAAGCACATAAAATAAACAAAATGCAATATGAATATTGATCGAGTAAGCAGTATATATTTCAGATATATTCAAGACGAGAACAAATTTACAAACATATACATCATGTAGGTAAAAGGTGCCACTGGGGTGAGCCACATGGTGAAAGATTTAATTGCTACAGGAAGGGGGAGGTGATGGTGTAAGGGTGGGAAATTTTTGCCAGGAAACTTCCATCAATAAATTCAATGACCATTACTCATAAAAATTTTACTTTACAACTAACATTTAAATAAGAGATATTCATCAGCTAGAGGTGGTGTAAGTAGTTATTGATAGAAGTGTGACATACTCCAAACAATGTTTACAGGAACACATTTACATCCCATCATAAGACAGAATTGTGTCATGCAATTGACCCCCAAAACTAGCAGATTCCCCATTCAGATAGGTTGTAGCAGTACCCTGCAAAGGAAAAACTATTTCTATACCCCTGTGTTCCCTGTCTGGGAGTATAAATATTGGAAATGGCACCAAATAATATAAGATATGAACAAATAAATATCATTGGTGATGCTAGTGGTCAAAATATGGCAGCAGTTATATATGGTTTAGCTTTTTTTCAGTGTTTTCCCTTCAGCCATCTATACCAATGTTTGGCTTGTTGTAATCCGTCTGAGCAAGAACAAATTTATATAAAAGAAAATTACTATTTTTACCAATATGTTTTGCAGTAATATTACCGGTATTTTTTTTTTAGATATTAGATAGAAAAATGCAATTTGCCTATATCAACTTACATGTACCCACTTAAAAAGTGGTATGTGAGGATACATATAACCAGTATTTCTTAAGACAGGCCTTATTTGTTTAAATATAGTACTTGTAGGTGATATATGGGTGATTTTCAAAAAAATGAAGACTTCATTTTCAGATAATAATTTGAATATTAAATGATATGAAAGAAAAGTAAATATCTTAAAACAAGCACAATGGTAACAGTTATCTTCATGCAAAGTGTCATGGAGATTGCTCTTCCGGTTAAAAGGTTATCCTCTAAAAACTGGTCAAATTTGTCAGGAGTGTGACGTTATAGCGTGACAAACTATAAATTGTCGTAACTTACCTTGATGATAAAAAAATAAAATAAAAAATATAATAAAGAAAGATGGTATTCTACAATTTCGTACCATTTTACTTCAAATATCTAGATGTTTTGTGACCCTATGATTTTGCAACAAAAAAATATTCTATTTTTCAAATTAGTGTACGTGAATAAATTTAACTTGGAAAATTGTACAAATGCCAAATTAAACCTTAATAGTTTTTCATTGTTGAGACTAATTAGTTCAGAAAAGTCAAAATATGTTGTAAAAAAACATTAGTTATAATAATTTAGTAATATTAGACTGGATGAATATGATAGTTGTAAAATTGGGCTTGCATAAGGAGAGACACAAAAAATGTCAGGAGTGTGACATTTTATCTTAGTTGTATAGTACTATGTTGTATGCTTTAATAGTTCACAATTTTCTTTATTTTCCAAAAGCTGCAGACCCAATCAAAGAAAAAAGTTGGAAATAGCTCTGATATATGACATATCATAGCTAGGAAATCGAAATAACTAATGTCAGGATTGTGACACTTAATAGGCATATCTTTTAAATAAAAAATAAAATAAACCATGCTTCTACAAACTTCCACAATGTTTTCAATTTAATTACATATAAACAATAAGTAATAATTGTAGTATTTTTATTATTGCATGGCACCTTTCTCATAATAAGTGATGATAAAGGGTTATATTTTCTTAAAACATGTCAAAATAGTGATTTTTTTTCTAAATGAAAAATTGATGTATGTTGCTTTAGATAAACAGAATACTTACTTTAATATATCTTGCCTTTCATAAAACATTTTCATTCTTTTGATATACATTTTTGAAAATTTATCAATAATTTTTCATTCAACAGTAATACGTCACACTCCTGGCATAAAAAAACATTAAATGTCGATTGTAATTGCAGTAGGAAGTTTTTTTGCAGAGTAAATTATTGAGAAACATGAGGAAACTAATTTGAAAACCACTAAAAAGTAATTTTATACTAAGAAAAGATGATCTATTGCTAGTTTTAATAAATTTCAAATCCATTTTAACCATTTTTGATGAGATAAATTCCTAAAGGGCAAATAATTAGTACACTAATCATTAGAAAAAACAAATACATACTTTTGAATCTTCCATTAATACTTACTGTTAACTGTAAGAAATATAAGCTTTTGAAGAAATATAACTTTTAGTTTGGAAAGAATAAGTTGGTTATATTATTTTCAGCTCGACAGGTTTATTTTCGAGAGGGAGTCAGGAGTGTGACAATTTTATTTAAGAAATAGATTATTTTGTAAACATATAGCCTCCATAAAACTGCTTGTAATTGTCTTGGGGAATTAATTTAATTCTCAATAAGCACTATACTCTTGAAAAGATGTATAAATGGTTGAAAATTTAGTTGACATTTTTTATAATTATGATAGTATTACTTAGAATATGATAAAATATGATTGAAATAACATCATACACGGCTGGTAATCGGAACAAGCAGAACAGTCGGTTCTGCAAAGAAATTCGTGAGGATAACTTCCGGTTTTGGTGGAGGAGAGTTCCCGAAGACACTTCGCAAGGTATGTACATGTCAAAAATTGAAATTTGCGTTTTTACTGCTCGAATACTGCAAAATCAGAGAATGCTACGCTGTGGCGAATGCTTTCACGATTAGAAACATGTATAGTGTATTGTTGTATATGAAGTGTAACTCTCGCAAAATCAATCGTCTCACGAAAAACATGACGAAAATTGTGACACTCTTACATTTCTAAGTTGTTCTTGACAAAGATGCAAGTTAAATTTTCAATATTTTTTCATCATGGGAGTCTAAATGTAATCGGAGATGAATTCTGATTCGTCAGAAGTAAATTGAAGTCTAGATAAATCTACAAACTGTCAATTTTCTCGTTTTCCTGCTTGAGGAGATCGGTTCTGATAGAGCACATTGCGAATGCATGAAGAGATTTACTAGTTTCGTTAATTGTTTTCTGCAAAATTGATAAATTGACACTTATAAACAAAAAACTGATAATACTCTAATCAAAGTAAACTATTCTCTGTCCACACTTTAGGAGATACTAGGATTCAAGGTAAAGAGGAAAGGGGAACTGACATTGACTCTTTACAAAACACCATTTCGATATAGATTGCCTGTATCACCGCCAAGGAAACGAACAAAAACAAGTAGCAATAAACCAAATTTAAAATCCCCATCAATCAGGACACCAAATTTATTAAAAAAATCTCTTTCAATTTGAAAATATTTATATCCTTTCAAACGGGTTTCCACACCTATTCTACGGAACCTTTTTACTAAAGATGACGGAAGCTTCACCGCAGATCGACAAAATGTTTCCTTTATGAGTCTTGATGAAAGTATAGGCAAGATAGAAGTTGACCCAAAGGAAGAAGCTTCAGTAGTTGAAGTTTTTCAAGATGTTCTTGACAAACTTTCTGATGTTGGGAAAAAGGACCAGCTATTGAAATTCTTTAAATTAGTACAAGATGGAAAATTCCCTTTGAATAACATTGCATTTGAGTTGTTTTTGGACATTGTAGAATGATGAATCACGTGAAATGAGATATTCGCCATCAACTCTCCATTTTTTTGGTTAGGGAGAAAGTTATTTGGTGGTCGCTTCATTCAGTTTATGTCTGGCCCAAAAAATGAAAGTGACAGTTTAACAGGATCTTCAACGCCGAATAGGTGTGGAAACCCGTTTGAAAGGATATAATATTTTGAAATTGAAAGAGATTTTTTAATAAACTAGGTGCCTTGATTGATGGAGATTTTAAATTTGGTGTACTGCTACTTGTTTTTGTTCGTTTTCTTGGCGGTGATACAGGCAATCTATATCGAAATGGTGTTTTGTAAAGAGTCAATGTCAGTCCCCCTTTCCTCTTTCCCTTGAATCCTGGCATCTCCTGAAAGTGGATAGAGTTTTTCAATTTTTGACATGTACATACCTTGCGAAGCGTCTTTGGGAACTCTCCTCCACCAAAACCGGAAGTTATCCTCACGAATTTCTTTGCAGAACCGACTGTTCTGCTTGTGCCGATTACCAGCCGTGTCATAGCAATGCAAAAATGAAATATATTCAAGGGAAACCTTTTTTCAGTCAAAATAGATTATGTACTACTACTGAAAAAAGTTATTGTGACCAACAATGATTGCATTCAGCTTGATATTTGGTATATTTATCTTTTATAAAAATGTGTCGGGAGTGTGACAAAACATAAAAAATGGACAGTATTTTCATTTGGTTACCTCTAGTTTATACCACCAATGATCAACTTAACTTAACTTTTGTTATATTTATTAGGCATATATAAATAATTGATTTACAACTATTAAACCTCATTAGATCATATTTGTTATGCTTGTATGAAAACTTTAATTACCAGATTTTTTAAAATATACAGTAAAAATAGTGTTTCTTTGATATACTGAAACTGTTTTCTAATGATATATACATAGTTTGGTACCAAAATGTGCCTATTTCATATCATTATCAAATGGAAATACATTTAGATCTTTTACCATACCCAAAAGAAAATGATACCTCTGAGGAAGTAAATCTGTATTTGTTATCATTTTAACACTTTGACTAATAAAAGTTGAAAAAAAAATTTTGTCTGCATATATTGCACTGAGCAACTGAATCTGAAAAATATATCATATTGACTTTATTTTACGACCAAAATTATGTCAATTTGTCCAATTTGAAATTTCACCCTCTATGTCACACAAAGTCTTCATTTTTTTGAAAATCACCCATATATAATAAGGAATTTAAAACATGTATATTCTAAAAAAATATATCTTAATTTACCATGCATTAATTCATTCAAAGGGAGAACACTGTCTTGTTAGGATATGTTGATTGCATAAAATAGTAGAATATCTCAAAATGTTTCTGTTTTAAATACATACTATCTTTATCTGCATTTCAATCTCAACAATGTACTTTCACTAGAAATATTTTTTACTCCTACAAGACCATAAACGGCCCTTTTAAAAATAGTTGGTTTGCTGTTTCCCAAACTATAATTTGAGAATTTGGTAGGTGGGTTTGCAACTTGTATTCTAATTCTTAAAAATGCCCCCAAAAAAATATTTTGTAACTTCACTTCTCAGTAAAAATGGTGAATGGGGTACAATTTTGCTGGATCAGTTGAGAAACAGCAAACCTTTATTTTTATATGAATGGATGGTCTAAATATAGCAACCAAGAAACAAATACCTAATACTAGAAGTATACAATAAAGATGAATGTTTTCATGATTCTACTAGCCTAAACATTAAACATTTATGTACAAGCCATACAGGGTACATGCAATACAAACACCTCTGGGACATGTTGGCTTTATAAAAACCTTTCCCTTTTTATACCTGTGATTCAAAATTCCAAATGTGTACATTGCCATTGTAAAGACTAGCTAACATCCATGGTTCAGTAGGATGTAAATCGACAGATTTAACACGATCAGACCGAGCCGACAGCTTCCGCTTTATGTCCAAACGCAGTGGCTGAAATGGAAAAATCATTTATTTATTTTTCAATGTACCTGAGATTCAATGTTCCATACGAGAAGTTTGCCATCAAAAAGACTAGCCAACACCCATGGCTCATCAGGGTGCAAACACATGCATTTTACACGGTCTGATCTGGAAGACAATACTTTCTTTACATTCAATCGTAGTGGCTGTAAAAATAAAACACATAATGAACACAGTCGATCCTGTGAGCCCTGTAAAAGTATGAAAATACTTTAGATTAACAGCTTTACATCTAAACTGGATTTTATTTTGCCAACAGGTAAATATGAGACCTCCATGATCATAATCCAGAACTCCTGAGTAATTAATTAAGGTCATTGAGAGATTATGGTCTTTTCACCTGTAAGTACTCCCTGTGGTGGTTTAGTGATTATCATGACATTTAAATACAACAGAAATTGTGTTGCAATGGAAATAAGATGTCCTGTAAAACATGTCCTGCTCCCCAAAAACAAGACACTTTAAGACAGTATTTTAATCTGTCACCAGAATAGAAAAAAATCGCAATCCGCAAATTCCAGAGTGAACCCGAGATCCCCATATAAAGGTCATCTTTTATCCTGTAATCTGCCACAAGGACAGTTCTGCGAGATGAACCATGTGCATGGCCATGGGAACCGATACCAGCACACCAACTGACCAAGTGTCAAAGTATTATGTAGGAATCTAAAATATTAGGAACTTAATTATTGTCATGTTCTGCTATTCAAATTCAAAATAAAACATCTAACTCCAACATGAGTATGAAATTATATAAATTAGCAACTGACAGGATTTTCATATCATATCTATTAATATTTTTTCACTTTAATTCTTTGTACAACATCTGAATAATTGAAAAAAAATACAGATTTGAAATTAACTACCTGTCTAAAACCAAGATATGGGTTCATATTCATAGGTTGGTAGGCACCTTTTTTGGGGGGAAAATTTTTATCTTATGAAAAAAGGAACCTTTTCTTTTCATTAAATATTCAATATCAACATATCAAAAGCATCATATATACATATAACATTCAGAATTTAAAAAAAATGGGGCATATTTTCAATAGAAAAAAAAAAGATGGGTCTTTAAATAGGGTACCCTCATTAGTGGTGCACCTATCATCAGATACATCGACTAAATAATCAGTCGGACGTCATCATACGATCTTGATGATCGATTCTTATACCTTGTGGTCGATTCTGATTCCTAGTGTCTAAAATATATATGCTACACTTTATTCTTGGTTTTTTTTTGTCCTCATACTGACAAACATTTTGCAGTTTTATCCCAGCTGTTTTTTTCCTCATACTGACAAACATCTTGCAGTTTTGTCCCAGCGACACTCAGTCAATACACATATTTGGACTAGTCTATTATTTATCTACTGCCCGGAATGGAATAGTTCATTTTATATCAGGTGTTACACATATGGAAACCAATGTTTTGTTTTGTTCTAAGTTAATGTTTACAAATTGAAAAATTGTAGTTTGTAAATATACCATATGATTTTATTCAAACCTTTACTTTTGTCAAACACATATTTGGACTGGTCTATTATTTATGTACTGCCCGGAATAGTCCATTTGATGTCAGGTGTTACACATATGGAAAACGATCTTTTGTTTTGTTGTTTACAAATAGAAAAATTATAGTTTGTAAAAATATGATACGATTTTATTCAAATCTTTACTTTTGTCCAGCATACTCTTGAAATAAAGACTATCTGAGTAATTATAGTCAGTAAATACATTTAGTAGGTAATTGTCACTGATCATTGATCGATGTTGGTATAACGATCATCGATCTTGAAAATGTGACCGATTCCCATCACTAACCTTCATACATTTTTCACTAAAAATACACTAAAATGTAAAAAGAACAATACATTTTTTCACAATTTTCAATTTTTTTTTATCTTTGAAATATAAATTTATAGACAATCATGTGTAATTACCTCAATAATTATGATAATTTAAATGGGTGGTCATTACATTCTGTTTACATCTTTATGAAAAATGTACACAAAAAATGTATTCCTTATTTGACTGGTAAATTTTCAAAACTGCAGCAATAAAAAAAAGTCACTATGGTTTCAAAACATACTCTTATCCAAATATCCTTATTCCCTTAGCTAACTGCACAATATATGTTTCCATAAAAAAGTTAAAAAAAAATGTGTTTTTCTTCAATTTTATGAGAAAAAAAGGTGGAGGGGAGGGGGGGAATTAGATTTGCCACCCTCAACTTTTCAAAGTGGAGAGGGCGAATGCCCCCAGCTCCTTTGCCCATCATGGCCATGAAGTGGTATTAGCGAAGTTCGAACTGCAGATTCATATGGAGTATCCGAGTTCATGTCGGTCCGGAGTTTTAGTGGTGTTTTCAGTGTATTCGTAATTTTTTGTCTCTAATTTTATTTAATGCTCATAAATGCTTAATTTAATCATCCCTACAAAATGATTTGCACACATTCAAAGCATTTGGGATTTTGTATACAGGTCTCTTTGTGTAGCCCGGTAATACATACCATGTAAATGGTTGTCAACTTTTCTGAATTTTTCATTCATTGCATCGGGGCGACACTTAGCGGAGGTGCCAGTCGCTATATAAATTTTTTAAAGTCGATTTTAAAAGCTCATCGTGTCTTTGTTAGCGGTAGACGATTGCCACGTCACATTTTGCGAATATAACAGTAGTGTGGCGAGGATAATTTGTGTAGCAGTAGCCACACTGGCGAACGAAAAACTTTTAGAGCGTGCATCTGACAACGATCTTTTATTATGTAGAAAGTCAACTTCAAATAAAACGCGTTATAGACAATGATTTGATCGATGTATACTATTCAAAATGATTTTAAAAAGCGGGTCAAATTGATTATTTCCGGTAGTTTTTTCAGTTGAAATAACATTATCCAGGTCCCATTCCGGAAATAGTTTCGAATTTAGTCACTGACTGACTGGTTTCCTAAATTACGCTTTATTCTGTTTGTCCTTCTGTCTACGCTTGAATCTAAAACCAGTAAATTATTTGACAACGAGAAGGTCAAGCAAGGCCAAGCGCCAAGGATCTATTTGATCCTTTTTTGGCAACGCCAACGGCCCCGCACAGCAAAAAACAACAAAATCATACGAATATTGAATGTTCTGTTTATCTAATGTTCAAAGTTTGTTGTTTATCATGTTAATTAAATAATAAAGTTTTGAACTTTCAACTGTTTTATGCTCTTTGTTTATATTTAGTGTGGCTAAAAGAAATTATTACCCATTAGCCACAGTGGCTAATAAAAAAAAATGTCTACCGTTAACACAGTGTGTTATATGTATGCTATGTATCGACTTTAAATAAAACTTGAATTGAATTGTGGCAAGATCGCTGACGATGGACAACGTGAGCAAAAAAAATGTGCTTCCAGTGACCCTCAACCCCATTGACCGGTGATCTACACATTCTCCATCGATCTTAACCAATGAATTTAATTTTAAACTCCCGTGCTCCAATAGCCAGAATGGCAACACAGGGGTCGACTTAAGAAAAAAAATTAACTGGCCAGTAAAATTTTTGAACAACTGGCCCCTTCAAAATTCCACTGGCCCGAGAAACATCGGTCCACGAAGTGGACCGATATAAAAGGGGGGATTTGCCCCCCCCCCCCCCCCCAAGAAACAGGAAACTAAAGATCGAGCAACATGAACCCCATTAAAACCTTGGGTGAACTCATTTTCTCCGGAAGGATAAGCAGTTCCTGCTCCACTAGTGGCATCCGCAAATAATTAAATTGACTGTCAGTGATTTAAACATGTACATATAGTTTTTGTATTCTATGAATGAATGTTGTAATTGTTTTAAACAAGGGTAAAGTTCATGACATTTTCCCATACATGCATTACAGTTAACAGGTATGGTTAGAAGATAATCAAACAATCTACATATAGATAGTCAAACTTGTTATCAAAAGTATATAGTTTTAACCTTTCATTCATTGTTTATTGTATATATGTTAACTTATGTATTAACTAAATTTAATACGGCGCTCGGCCAATAATCTTCAGTAGTGAAGGACGGCCAGAAATATAAAGAAGAAGTCTCAGCGACCCCCTCTGTATAACGGCTTCCTTTTTTAGCCAATCTTATTTATTCCTCCCCAGCGTTTCCCCGTGCATTCGACCATTATATAACGACCCACTGTCTAACGACCATGTTCTTTGGGTAAAAATCCTTCATATAACGACTATTAGAAGATTATTATCAAACCGGAAGTTAGATAATAAATAAACAAACACAGCCCCGACTTTGGAAAATTTTCCGTTTTGCCCAGCTGATGCAGCGATTGTTGCCAATATCCCTCTTGCTGATATCGGCATGATCTACTGACTGAGTCCATACCTGTTACTAGTTCATAATAATAGATTTTTCATATTAAATGAAGTCACGATTAGCGTTATTGTGTATCCGCCATTTTTTTTACAGGTAAGATGTTCACGTGATGATTTATTATTGTTGTTTGGTTTACTTGGGTTTATTTCTTATTTATATTAAATATTTAAAATTGCTTACTATAGGAAATACCGTTTTAATCTTTCAGTTTTATAAATAAATAATCGTGATTTTGAAAATTATTGAATTATGAAGTACTGGTTCCCAGCATATATTTCTGTCAATATTCGTTTAACGTGCGGTAACAGATCAAGGTAAACACATGCTGATTGTGTGGATTAGGCTATTTATAGCTTTCGGCGAGTGATTGAAGTTGAATTTTAACGTTTTATCAGGAAATTTCATTAGTCTGTTATCAGTCGATATTGTCATTATTATTGAATGACACGGAAGAAACGAAAGTTGCTGGCCCAAGTGGCCCGAGAATATCAACTGGCCCAGCGGGCCGATCTTTGTTCAGTTTGACTGGCCCCACCGTAAATATACTGGCCACGGGCCAGCGGTTACGTCGACCCCTGCAACATGCCAGTGACAGTAATAGTATGCAAACGATATTAGTTTAGTTATTACCGACACCTCATTTTTTTTAAACACAACTGTCACAAGGCAATCAAACGAGGTAATATTTTGTTGGAATAGAAAAAAATATAATTTCAGTTGTAATGTGTGATTAAGTAGTAATATAAAATTATGTTTGTTACCATTTTTAAGCTGCCACTTGTTTATAATTGTTAAATACAACCGGTAAATGTCGAGTTGGAGGAAAGACGTGTCCAGTAATTGTACGCAAGTGCAACCGGATACGGAAATGATATCCGAATGAAAGATTGTTTGAAAATGGCCGCCAAACATGCACAGGCACACCAATATTAAGAATTATTCAGTGTTCACATCAAACAGAAGACGTAGAACATAGTGACATTTGTACAAACTTACATCTAACAAATATCTGGACTTTTTAAACAGAATTTATGACAATTTCTTCCTCACAAACGTCTTTTATTTGAAAAAAAATACTTGTTGAGGAGTCTGGAAAATAGTTCCCACCGTCTGGGACAGACACATTTAACTACGTTTTCAAAATGAGAATTAGTGGTCTTGTTCCTGCTAGATTTTTGACTATTGTTGCTCATCTTGTCATTGTTATTGTTATATTCTGGTCAAAAGTAAGTGAATACAACTTTGAAGTTTTTTTTAATTATTTACCACACACAATGACACATTGTTATTTACATCATAATATATGTAATATGAAACCGGCACGGCCATGAATGCTCACGCATCTGAAAATTATCTGGCAATTTCACGCTCATCAAAAAGTGTCAAGATATATTGGGGACAACTTTTTTTCTAGGGCCGAATCTAGTCTCATTCAATCGAGCTGTCGTTCCTTGCGAAATCTCAAAAGTTAACTTCCGCGTAGAAACCAATATTCTTGTCAGTATGTCAGAAGAGATTTAGTAAATTAAAAAATATCAATATAAGTAAAACAAGCTAACAAAATTACTTTTATTACACACGGGTTCCGGGTTTCAGTGGTATTGGACGTACGAGAGAGGGTACGAGACTTCAGGATCACCTTTGCGCTTTATGTTAAGAAGATCTTCATTAGTTGAGTGTGTTAGTGTGTTACATGGAACCGGTGTTTACAAAGTGTCAAATTTTTTTTTATTCGTCAATATGTCCAGCCATGTTTGTCAGAAAATCCTAAGTACACATTTTATACCATAAAGAGCTCACTAACGCTCGCATATAAGGAATCATTGTGGTCGTGATCCTATGTAGGGGATAAACAACTTACTACTTGTGCAATCAGTGCCTATCACCACTAAAGTTGTGAATAAGAACCCTGTTCATGGTGAGATTTACTTGATACAACATTATGTGATAAAGTGTATCAGTGACTTGCGGCAGGTCAGTGGTTTTCTCATGGTACAGTACACTCAAGGACATATTGTGATAGATGTCTGACGTGTCGGATTTGACATGTCAGACAACAGGTCGGATGGAGACAGGTGCAATAAAAAGGGTCATAAAACAAGAGAGTTGAGCCAACAGGTGTAGTTAACAAGATTAAATGTTTAATTGCATTTAATTGCTACCTGTGACAGGATATGACCTGATTAGGTTAATTTTTAATAAAATTTCTTTTTCATGTAAGGCCAAAAAAAAAATATGTGTGTTTACGGTCACCCGACCTACCCTAATTTTTGCTAGCGACCCTATGCATTTTTACACAGAATTCGGATAACCATTTTTGTTGTTTAACCAGCAGCAATGTTTTATTTATTCAACTGCTAGCTTTTTGTCGAAATTAAGAGCAAAGAAGGTAGAAAAACTGCATAATTCGTCATTTTACCGGAATTTTCGAAAATTAAATATCGGATTCCGGAACCGGGAACGACTATTTCCGGTTTTGTCGATAATAAAAAAAAAATAATAATCCCGACCGACCGACCCTAGATTTTTTTGACATGTGACAGTAAACACACATATATTTTTTTTTGGCCTAACGTGGTTTGGATAAAATGAGACATGGGTCATCAATATTTATTAGAATCAAGCTATTCTTGTTTGTGGAAGCATGTAGAAAATAATTTATTTCTGTCGAATTTTTTACTTGGAATCTATCTATTTTTAGACCTTATTTAGCGGTCTTTTCTCACTGAATCTACAGTACTCCATTGTGGCAAAATTTGCTGACATTTAGAAGTACGATCATTTTTTTGTTGTTTTTTTTTGTTTTATATGTGTTGTTTGCGTTTTCAATATTTTCAACCTTCAGCTGAATTGTGTTTTTTCGTGCACATAATTTTACAAGTGTGTGAAATATGATTTAAAATTTCGATGTGTATTTGTTCCGTTCGCATCCCATCTCTTGAATATTCATTGTTTACCTGGAATCCTATCTATTTTTAGATTTAATCTTGCGGTGTTACTTCCATTGTGGCAAAATTTGCTGACTTTCAGAAGTATGATCGTTTTTTTGTTTTACAGGTGTGTCATTTGCGTCAAACATTTAGACCTACAGCTGAATCATGTATTTTCATTCACATAATTTTACAAGAGTGTAAAATGTGACCTAAATTTATATGTACATTTTTTCCGTTCTCAACTAAATTTCAGCAGATTTTATCTTAAAAATACAAAACTTCAGTGTTGTTTGATGTGAAGGTTTGCAATTTTTAAACTTAAATCGGCTGAAACTTATTGATTTACCCAACCTATATAATAACAAGTAACCACAAAATACTGATCACCAAGGAAGCTGTCTAGAGTGACAAAAATAATACAAAATATGGAAAAAAATCGAAGTCTGTGAAACAGACAAATCCGGGAATCAACAACCAAAATTGAAACAAGTTTTCCCTGAAAGATCCAGACACAGATCTAGATCGCTCAAGTACTTTGCAGAAAAGCTTCAGCAACCAGAATTCCAGGCAAAGATCACTGGCATCAAACAGCAGTACCAACGTTTACAGAAAACGGCCCTTTTCAGGGCTACACAAATATTTCAAAAAGTAACAAAAGTTGTTGTCAATTCTCAAATTAATGTTAGCTTTTCCCCAGCCCCCATCTGACTGTCTCTTTCCCTTTTAAATTTGAAATACTATTTGACATACCAAAAAAAAATTTGTTTGAATAAATCATTTTGTCTTACTATGGTCCTTTATTTTGCAATTATATGTGTACATGAATGTGTAAAAAAAAAAAAATATTTATTAAACTTCTATAGGACTAGTTTTGAAGTGATAAATTAAGTGGATTATATGATTTTTAACCATATTAGTTTTTCTATGCAATCTATTTTGATAAATCATTCTTTACTATTTAAAGTAAATACACATTCATTGCTTTAATTTTTAATAATCATCTTTATTCATTCATTCTTCATTATTAGAAAAAATACAAATTATTTTACACATTTAGTAGCTTTACCTGTAAAAAAAAACATCTGTAACTTGTTTTAAGACAGCTTGATTAATTTGAAACTAACAATTCTTTTAATGTAAATGATCAAAGTAAGGTGATAAAAATGTAAAAATTCAAGTAGTATATTGATGTTAAAATTGTCTTTTATCAGTATTTATAAATATTGAATTACATTTTTTTTTCAGTAAAAAGAAAACAAATGAGAATAACTAATTTTATTTTCTTCATCTTTTTTTCAAAAACATGGCCATGAATACTTGAAAAAAAAACATAATTATTTTTTTATTTGTCTAAAATTATTGAATTAAAATTGTAATGTGTGATTAAATAAATACAAGAACAGGTACATGTAAGTCATAGCTTTATCACCTTCAGGTACAAATTTACAACCCCCAATTTAGCCACTATCAGATATTCACACAACAGGTGTGCAATCAACAAACACCTGTAGACTCCAAGTCAGACATGACAGGCAGTCCGTCTCTGAAGGTGATCCACCACAATATGTCCTTGAGTGTACTGTACTCTGGTTTTCCCCACCAATAAAACCAATAATTAAGTTACAGATATTTTCCAATTTGATGGAATTTTGAATTTAGCAACTTAAACAAGGAAAATGCTCACAAAATCATAAAATAAATCAGTAACCAGCTTGTGTTAATGCCATCAGCGTTCCTTGTAAACTATGTCACCGGAAGACGTTAAATTTCAAACGTCAAAATCGCTAGATGGTTGTCTTAAGTATTTATTCCGTAAAAAAAATATAGGTAAAGAAAACAATACAGCCAGGCATTTGTATGTTTGTATCAGTATGAACCAAGGTCCTGTATGAATACATGAATTCACTAAGGAATGTTTTACATAATTTGTTCGTCAATACGAATGTGCGAATTAAAATATATCACTAGTTTTATCCTTGTATTATTTATATAGCCAATGAATGATTTCATGTTAGAATAAACAACAATCACTCGCTTGTCTTGAATGAGTCAATCATATACCGGTAACCAATTCCAAAATCACATGTATGCAGCTAATTATAATGTTAATTTTATTCTATATATTTACATGTATTTCAGGATGAAAACATAAAACAATGTCTACCCAGTACGTATACTCAGTCAGAGTATGATGCTAAGGATCTACAGTAAGTATAGTACAGGTAGCACCTCCTTGTGGCTTAGGACACACTTTTGTGGTTGGAATAGACAGGTGTTCTGATTATAGAGGTCAAATTAACAAAGATTTCCTACATTTCGTCATTTGGACTTTATTTAAAATTTTGATTTTGTAGGATTCTAGAATTTCTAGTTTAGACAGGTTTCACTGTATATGATTGTAGTTTATTCAGGGTTCAGAGGTTAGACAGATTGCACTGTACTATCAAACTCAAGGGACCAATGAAATCACCTTGAAATATCAGAGTAGATGAGTTGGCCCAGTTAAATTATGTTTTCTTATAAATGATAACACAGCATCTGAAAAATTAAAATTCTGATGTATACACCAAATAACATACATAACTTTCTATTCTTTGCTGCAAGCAGGTGATATTATTTATATATTTAAAAAATTTCCAATTACCATAACTAGAATATATGAAAATTGTTTTGATCAATGTTTATGGATGTTGTACATCAACATGATAAAATACATATTACTCTTGCACATAAAAATAAGTTGTAGAAGCACATATTAGATAATGAGCAATTATGAAAAGAAAAATTAAACTGATGTCAACAATTCTACCAATATCAATAAAACGAACAACGACCTCAAATCAGAGAACGCAAGACAGATCATGATATATGGCATTAGAAATCCAGTTCTGGCTTAAGCTTTGGACTGACACAAAAATGTGGTGGGGTTAAACCGGTTAATGGGATCCTTTGTGTCAGATTTTCTGGAACGTAGTATATTTAACATGATTTTATTTAGATTAGTGCTATTCACACCAAGCTTGTGGAATATGAAATTGATGAGGATTGATATTACATTAAATTGCAGGACTATTATTGATTTGACTTATTTAATTTGATATTAACTTACATTTCAGGATGATAATTGGATTGTCTGTAGCATTAGGTTTATTTGGTATAGAATTAATTGGTTTTATTGGTGGAATCTCAATGTTTTTACCATTCCAGAGTTTGCTGTGTATCCTTTTCAATAAACAAAATATTTTTAGCCATTATAAGCACATCTGTTGGCAAGAGGGCCTGGGAGGTTTGGGGTTTGTAAACCAAGAAGGACTATTGAAGTCAAAATTTTGTTAGCTCACCTTCCCGAAAGGCCATGTGAGCTTTTGCTGTTAACTTTTCACATTTTAATCCTCTTCTCTGAAACCGCTTGGTCAAATGAACTGAAACTTGGTATGTAGCAGGCCTCTGCATTAACATATTTTTCAACTTGTCCCTTCGGACAACTAACTAAAAAAAGTACTTGTCCGACTCAATCTTTTAGTTGTCTGAAAAAATTAATAAAAATTACAAAAACTAGAGAATAATTATCCAGGGCTCCCACTACTTTCAGAGAGCTCACAGGGAGAAGTGGGGAGACTTCTGGGAGAAGTCAATTGCGATTAATCAAAACTTTGTTTCGCGACCCCTCTGACGTTACCCTGCCCAAATTTAGTATATAGTTAAAGCTTCCTGAACTGATTTGTTCTGGGTTTTTTTTATTCATAGCTACCTTAAGGACATATATTCAATGTCACATTTTTATTTCTGTCTACCTTGATTGGAGTCTTGCATACCAGTGATTTGTATATGTACCCCTTCTCCCCCCCCCCCCCCCCCCCCCTTTTCCTTTTGAAATATTACTGTGTTGTGATCCAATACCACACAAATTGTAATAACTCATATTTGTGTTATATAAATCGTTGTTTCTGGTAAAAAAAATATACCTAGATACTATATATACCAGTATCTAGGTATATTTTTTTTACCAGAAACAAGTGCCTGTGATATAAATAAAGCAAAGTATTTTATTTAAATTCACAGAGAAATAAAAATTTTAGTGGATCTTTTCAACCAGATCAGGAAAAAGCTTGTAATATTTGTCCATTTCAAAGGTTTCAATATTTCCCAAAAGCCTAAATCAAGTCCTCTATCGTATTTTGCACAAAAGACAAGTTTAAATTTGGCGCCAAATTGATATCCGATAATGTTTACGTGTCCGTTCCGGAGTGATTCTTGTTCTTATATTTCAAATATTGATATTTCAGTTCCTTAAAGCACTTCTGAGATTGCGACTTTAATTTTGTCAATGTCCTTGAACTTCATCAAAGCATGTCTGGAGAAACGATAAATGAAACAATTAAAGAGTTTTGATCTGGCGTTTCACTTTAGTTTTAATCAAAATAAATTATGGACAAATTGGAGATCAAACAGGGCTCTTTTATACAACAAACCCAGTATTTTATTCCAGTGGAAATAGATTTGTCCGTCGTACCGGCACGTTTGGGAATCTGATTTTTTCACTTGTCCCGTCGGACAACCGTAATACAAGATCTACTTGTCCGACGTCAGTTTTCATTGGTATCGGACAAACGTTAATGTCGAGGCCTGATGTAGCATCTATGTAAGCTCCTCTGTAAAGAATGTTCGTTTCATTCCAATCCGTTAACAAACATGGTCACCATAGGCAATTCTTGTGTATGGTTGGTCAATTTCTAAATAATCTCCTCTGAAAACGCTTGGCCAAATGAACCGAAACTTATTAGGAAGCATCTGTGGAAGATCCTCTATTAAGATTGCTCATTTCGTTCCGATCTGTTAACAAACATGGCCATCATAGTTAATTCTTGTTTCTGGTTCAGCTATTAGATTTCTAAGAATCTTTTCCTCTGAAACCACATGGCCAAATGAACCGAAACTTGGTAGGAAGCATCTATTGCTCATTTTGTCCTGATCTTCTCCTTCTCTGGAACCCCTGTACCAATTGGAACCAAACTTGGTAGGAATGTACTTCTATTTAGCTAGTTAAATGATATTCAGGGGTTCAAATAAGCAGATTTAACCTAGCCCAGGGCTGCCCTTATGGTATGCTTTCTGTGTTAGTGGTAGACATTTTTTTTATTAGCCACTGTGGCTAATGGGTAATAATTTCTTTTAGCCACACTAAATATAAACAAAGAGCATAAAACAGTTGAAAGTTCAAAACTTTATTATTTAATTAACTAACAATAATAATTCATATATTATCATGATAAACAACAAACTTTGAACATTAGATAAACAGAACATTCAATATTCGTATGATTTTGCTGTGTGGGGCCGTTGGCGTTGCCAAAAAAGGATAAAATAGATCCTTGGCACTTGGCCATGCTTGGTATCGGGTCCGTTCGCCCTGGGTCCATTCGCCCTAAAAGTGGGTCCGTTCGCCCTGATAATTAAAAAGTATCTTAATGTACATAATATATATTGTAATTGAAATTAAAGAAGTAACGATATAGAAAAATTTTAATTAAAAAAATAAGCTTTTGTTTAAGAAATTAAGCAGCTATTAGATATTGTTTGAAATGAATGATTGTTGATTTCATCATTACAATTAATTGATGTAAGCTTGGTTTGAGTAAAGCAAATTTAAACATAAAAGAATTATTTACTTTACAGCTTGTGATCTTTGATCTCGTGTGTGTTTTGATAAACTTTTTTATTATCGAAATACACTTTTTAGCATGTCAACACCATATTTAAAATTTCTAAATTTTTAAACCATCAAATATCATTAATACTTCATTTATTTTCAATAACTTTCATATATATAATTATCAGGGCGAACGTGTATTAATTAGGGTGAACAGGTAATAGCACAGCCACTTGTTTCATTAATAAATATCTCCTCTTCCTTACTTCAAGGTAAACATCTGCCCTTTACCCCCTCCCCACTTCGCCTCAATATTTTTCGCTTATTTGTGATCCTTTCGCTGACCCAATTATATCGTTACACTCCCGAGATATTTCTCTTTTCGACTGCCACATTTAAATATACCTACTGGGCCCCCCTCAGACGAATTGGACAAGAATATTCAGCGAACGTCGCATTTTCTATTTTTCAGTCACTGAAACGGATACAGTCACTTCCGGTCCATTCTAAATTGATTTAGAAACTAAAAAAAAAGGTGTTTTAAAAATCAAATGTCAGTAATTTGGAGTGGAACATATTTTTATAATCTGCATTGGAACAATTATCTGTATTTTAAAGGCTTACTTTACATTTGAGAGGAGATTATCATGATGGCATTGTTACACATGGCCGGTCTAGAGAATTCCGAATGCATATGAAAAATCCAGCACAAACCGGAAGTGGTTGTATTCATTTCAATGACTTAAATTTTCACCAAGCCACTTTCGCTGGATATTCTGGTCTTGATTTTGATTTCTTTAAATAGCAAAATCTTACACTTTATTATTGCATTTTTTGTGGTTGGTTTATGATATTTAACGCCACTTTCAACAATATTTCGGTTATATCGTGGCGGTCAGTTTTGTTGGTGGAAGAAACGGGGGTACCCAGAGAAAATTACCAACCTGTCGCAAGTGACTGACAAACTTTATCAGATAATGTTGTATCGAGTATACCTCACCATGAACGGGGTTCGAACTCAAGATTTTAGTGGTGATAGGCACCGATTGCACATGTAGTTGTAAATCCAACCACCATACGATTAGAACCACGACAACCCCCTTTATCATTGCATAAAATTTATAAAATAAAATGTTTCTAAAATTGTAAAATTAATTTATCCTTGACTTTGTACTAGCAATAATTGCACACACCGGGGCAGCTATCTCGTTATCGTACTTCATTATACGCAGGTGGCCATGTTATAGATATTGGTACATCTTCAGTTTCTGCAGCGCTTTCCCAGCATTTACAGAAATTTGTTTCATGCTTTTAATTGGATGTTGTAGAAGAGGCCTATTGTAGCACATGAACTTTGAACTTTGACATCAGATTAGTTTCACCTGATTATCTCCCTTTTTCTTCAGTTTTATGTACAAAAAAATTAAGTTTTGAAAAAGAATTCTGAATTTTGAATATTTATGTACAGGAATATTACGCATTATTTTATTTCAGTACTAGGTAAAGTGATTATTACCAAAATTGCTGCTGTTCAGATCTTTCAAAATATTTATACATTAAAATATATAAAGGGAGATAACCACATCAACAAAATACCAAATTATGTTATCCTTGACCTGTCAAAACAGCTTGTGCAGCACATGCGTCTGGTGCGGTGGCGTTAGTGTACTTCCTGTTTCAATATTGGCCATGTGATTATTACTGGTATATTTTTGGATTTTGCAGTGCCTTCCCAGGTTTTATGGAACTGATGACAATGTTAGGTGTAGCTTGTTTTCATGTTGAATTATGATCTGTGTATTGTTATACTAATTCAAAAATTTCAAATTTTCAAAAGTGGTATTTATTACTGTTTTTCAATAGGTTTAAAGATTTTTTAAAGGGAATCATAATGATAAATACACAAACAAGGCATAGTTACTTCTATTGTTTTTTCTTCTTTTTTTTAAGAGTCAAATTGAAATTTAAAGAGAAATGAGGAAAACTTTCAGATGTTTCTGTTTTGCTAAAGAATGAATAGGATTATTACGGTAGATTATTCTGAATTTTAATACATCTGAAGTGAATATTATTTCATTATGTGTTAATGACAGCATATAACATGTAGATCTACATTTGTATACAGTGGTGGTCACTGGTGGAAATGATATATATTTTATTTTTATTTTTTTTATATTGTGTCAAGATTTTTTTTAATGAAAAAATTATCCGTCCATATCAGTGGTGAGAAAATCTTTGTATTAAAAAAAGGCCAAAACATTTAGTCAAACCTGCTTAGATGACCAACTGTGAAGTGTATTGAACAATAACTTGTATTATATGATTTTAATTTCTGTTCACAGTGGATATCATATAAATTAAACCTGTATTTAGTGACCACCTGTCTTATATGACCCTATTTCAGTGATCCCTTGAACATCATATAAGACAGGTTTAGCTGTACTTTGTCTTATGTGTTTAAAATGCAGTATAAATGGTTAATAAGTATACAAATATATGCCATATGGATCCTCATCCAATAACAATATGTACATCATTCGTGTATGACAGAATTACAAACTGTTTCTTCCTCACATTATAAAGCTACTGTATTTTTGTTTCAAAGTTATGAATGTGTTTTTATTTGTATAAACATATTTATTCATGATAAACTAGTATAATGTTACAATACACACAAAATTTGTTTGAACATGACAGGATTCGGAAACAAGCTAAGCTTATACTAATCCGTCTCCGTTTTTATTAAAGATAAGTAAATTACTGTGATATGAAAGTAAATAGCAGTTACGGTACAATTAGAGACATAGCTTGATAAATCACTGTGATAGGTGTATCACTCATCCTGGTGATACTGATATATCTTTTGTTATACCCCCACTCGTAGAGAGGGGGCTATATTGCAATCACCTTGTCCGTCCGTCCGTTCACACTTTCGTAACAGATATCTCAGCTTCTACTGGAAGAAATGATTTTATATTTGATATATGGCTTTGGCATGGTGACTTGTACTGTGTCTCCCCTTTCCATGTTTACCGCACATCTACTTCCTGTTTACCATGCGACTTACAAATGAACGAGTGGGGGTATTCTTAGCACGACGTAGCGTGCAACATCTTGTTCTGTTTAATATATCTTACGTTTCTTTTGTATTTAAAGTGGTATCTGATATCACCCAAAAAGGTATATCAAAATAAGTAAATAGATTAAACAGAGCAAGAGATGTATCAGTATCACTAAGAAGAGTGATACATCTATCACAGTGATCTATCACGCTGTGTACTGTACAGTACAAGGTATATTGTAAATTAGATACAGAAAATTATACAAAAAGAAATAGAGAATATGATGGGTAGGTGAAGCACAAACATTGTTGATTGATTGGTTAATTGGTGGTTAATGCCAACTTTAGCTGTATTTCAGCTATATCGCGGCGTGACATTGTTATCTATATTATAATATCCATATCTACTTCTAATAGTTGTAAAATCTTTTGTACCAAAATATCTGATTGGATACTTCAAATTGAAAAGACTTGTGTCAAGTTTTCTCATTGGATATTGCAAATTTTCAACAAAAAAAGTTTTATACCAGATTATCTGATTGGAATTAATGTATGGGTTGTATTTAGAGAACAATAATATTTTATATCTTAGGAATATTGTTGCTCAAGAATATTTATTTTGTTGTGATTGTGGATTAATATACAATCTTTGGGTTATGCAGAAGTGCAAGCAAATTAATTGTCAACTATGAAATGATGAAAGTGTAATAATCGGTTTTATATGTAAGAAACGCTGAATACCCAGAGGGAAAAAAACACAAACCTTCTGTAAACCACAGATAAACTTTATCAAAATTGTATTTAGTACCGGTACACCTAATCAGGGACATGAATGGAACTTGCAGCTTAAACGATGACAATTGATCACACTGTGATACTGTTCACTCATCACACGTCAGTCCTTTGACAGAAATTTTTTGTTCTCGTGAACAATTTATCTTGAATCTGTTTGGCCCTGTGGTGTGATTAACTGTGCATTGGTGATGATGATTACATTGTATTTAATGTGAATGTAATCATTTATCATTGTTTATACTTGTAGTACTTGTATATCATATTTGTTAGCACTTCACAGCCTCTCCAAGATGGTTATTAAGGTTGGTTGTGAGGACATGAATTTATTATATTAAATATTTAATTATTATGCATAAAAATTGTGTAGAATTATTTGTAGTATTTTGTAATAAACAATATTTAATACCGATATATAATTTCTTATTGTCAAATCCAATATTTATCTTCTCTTTTTAGCTCACCTGGCCAAAAGGCCATGTGAACTTTTGTCATCACTTGGCGTCCGTCGTCTGTTAACTTTTCGCTTTTTAATCTTCTCCACTGAAACTGCTTGGCCAAACGAACCAAAACTTTGTAGGAAGCATCTATGGAAGGTCCTCTATAAAGATTGCCCATTTCGTCCCGATCCGTTAACAAACATGGCCACCATAGGCAATTCTTGTTTCTGGTTGGTCATTTTCTAAACATCTTCTCCTCTGAAACTGCTTGGCCAACTGAACCAAAACTTGGTGGGAAGCCTCTATGGAAGGTCCTCTATAAAGACTGCTCATTTTGTTCCAATGCGTTAACAAACATGGCCACCATAGGCAATTCTTGTTTCTGGTTGGTCATATTCTAAAAATCTTCTGAAATCGCTTGGCCAACTAAGCCAAAACTTGGTAGGAAGCGTCTATGGAAGGTCCTCTATACAGATTGCTCATTTGCTAACAAACAAGGCCACCATAGGTCATTCTTGTTTTTTGTTGGTCAATTTCTAAAAATCTTCTTCTCTGAAACCATTTGGCCAAATAAAGCAATATTTTACATGAAACATCTATGGAAGGCCCTCTGTAAGATTTCATCGCAATTGGACAAAAACATGGTTGCCATGGGAAATTCATGTTTCTGATTGGCTGAAATAAAAAAAAAAATCTCCTCTGCAACTAGGAGGCACAATGAATTGTTACTTTGTAGGAATAATGTATGGGAGATCTTGTACAAACTTTCCATGTTTCGTGCCGATCATACACCTAATATGGCCACCATAGGCAGTTCTTGTTTGTGATTGGCCAATTAAAATAAATTTTCTCTAAAACCATTTGGGCAGATTAATTGAAATTTGGAAGGTTCTGTATAAAGTTTCCTCAAAGCAAAATGACAGGTGAGTGACACAGGGTCAGCCCACTGTGCCTGTAGTTTATACCCTCTGCTAGTAAAGTCGTGATATATACGTGTAGTATTCAGAAGTTCAGTCCATCTGTCTATTTGTCTGTTTGCAGTCTGGTACCTTCATTCCTTTTCTTCTCCGACACCAGTGATGAAAATTCAATGAAAATTTCAGGATTTTTTAGTAATTTATTGACTATTTTATTTCTTTTTCTGAATGATTTTTGAGATTTCCTATTTCAAACAATAAACTTGGATATTTCTGTTGCATTGTACAATGTATATGATTGTATGAGAGGGTAGCCAACCCCTCCTTTACAACTCCTTTGAAACCAGTAAACGAATTTCAATGAAAGTTTCTGAGATTTCTTTTTAACTAATGCCAATGTACACCTAATTTTAGCTCACTGGAGCCAAGTGTTCATCTTAGCTTTTCTGATAGAAATGTGTCCAGCATCCAAGAGGCTGTATGTCTTAATAAAACCTTTTCATTTTCAAATTCTTCTTCATAACCACTGCATGCCCACTCACCAAACTTACCATAATGTTCCTCTTCAGGTTCTGAAGAATTGCTGTATATTCTTGAAGCAATTGAATAGGTATCAAAGATGGCTGCTTGGCCACTGATTTGCAGAAACATTTTCAACTTTTCCTACAGGATTACTACATGTGAAATCGCCAGACTTTCCAAAAATGTTCTTCTAGGAATCCTTAAGACCTGCTGTTACTTTTCAAAATGATTTGAAATCCAATATGGCCGTTCGGTCTCCGATTGGCTAAAATATTTTTGACTTTTTATGACTACTAGCCATATTCCACATCCAATTATCTAAATCTTGGCTTTTACTCATGCAAATAAGTTTTACATGCTCTTGTGCTGAAGATTGTTGTTTTCATCACTGGTCAAACTTTAGACTAAAATTGGTACCGGGTATTTGTTCACCGATAATCATGCAGCATCCAGGAGTTTGAGCAAAGTCTGGTATATGCTCGAGAGTCGAGATAATTTGTCCGGGTGGAGCAATATATCTACAAACTATATTGTTTCAGAGTTAACACTATGCAGAGGTGTAGGAGTGGACCAGCAAGCGTAGGAAGGGGGAAGCTAATCGAGTGGATCGGGAAATGGGGGGGGGCAAACTTCAGGATAGGACAGAAAGTTGGGAACAAGCTTCAGGGGAGGACAACAAGTCAGGGACAAGCTTCTGGGGAGGGCAAGCTTTCAAAACCCTGACAAGCAACAAAAAAGTTATTTGGCTTCTAAAGTATCCAATGTACCCCTATACCTCTTGGTTTATTGAACGTTATTTGCTTTCATGCTAATAATTCAGCTTTTTAAATTTTTTTTACAAAAAAGTGTCGAACTCTCTCTCCCCCTACTCCCCGCTTCTGTCCCCCTCTTATTGAACTCTTACTCCCCGCTTCTGTCCCCCTGCTATTGAACTCTCTCTCCCCCTACTCTCCGCTTCTGTCCCCCTGCTATTGAACTCTCTCTCCCCCTACTCCCCGCTTCTGTCCCCCTACCATTGAACTCTCTCTCCCCCTACTCCCCGCTTCTGTCCCCCTGTTATTGAACTCTCTCTCCCCCTACTCCCCGCTTCTGTCCCCCTGCTATTGAACTCTCTCTCCCCTACTCCCCGCTTCTGTCCCCCTGCTATTGAACTCTCTCCCCTACTACCTGCTATTGAACTCTCTCTCCCCCTACTCCCCGCTTCTGTCCCCCTGCTATTGAACTCTCTCTCTCCCTACTCCCCGCTTCTGTCCCCCTGCTATTGAACTCTCTCTCCCCCTACTCCCCGCTTCTGTCCCCCTGCTATTGAACTCTCTCTATCCCTACTCCCCGCTTCTGTCCCCCTGCTATTGAACTCTCTCTTCCCCTACTCCCCGCTTCTGTCCCCTTGCTATTGCACTCTCTCTCCCCCTACTCCCCGCTTCTGTCCCCCTGCTATTGAACTCTCTCTCCCCCTACTCCCCGCTTCTGTCCCCCTGCTATTGAACTCTCTCTCTCCCTACTCCCCGCTTCTGTCCCCCTGCTATTGAACTCTCTCTCCCCCTACTCCCCGTTTCTGTCCCCCTGCTATTGAACGCTCTCTCCCCCTACTCCCAGCTTCTGTCCCCCTGCTATTGAACTCTCTCCATACTCCCCGCTTCTGTCCCCCTGCTATTGAACTCTCTCTCCCCCTACTCCCCGCTTCTGTCCCCCTGCTATTGAACTTTCTGTCCCCCTGCTATTGAAGTCTCTTCCCCTACTCCCCGCTTCTGTCCCCTTGCTATTGCACTCTCTCCCCCCCTACTCCCCGCTTCTGTCCCCCTGCTATTGAACTCTCTCTCCCCCTACTCCCCGCTTCTGTCCCCCTGCTATTGAACTCTCTCTCCCCCTACTCCCCGCTTCTGTCTCCCTGCTATTGCACTCTCTCTCCCCCTACTCCCCGCTTCTGTCTCCCTGCTATTGCACTCTCTCCCCCTACTCCCCGCCTCTGTCCCCCTGCTATTGAACTCTCTCTCCCCCTACTCCCCGCTTCTGTCTCCCTGCTATTGCACTCTCTCTCCCCCTACTCCCCGCTTCTGTCCCCTTGCTATTGCACTCTCTCTCCCCCTACTCCCCGCTTCTGTCTCCCTGCTATTGAACTCTCTCTCTCCCTACTCCCCGCTTCTGTCCCCCTGCTATTGAACTCTCTCTCCCCCTACTCCCCGCTTCTGTCCCCTTGCTATTGCACTCTCTCCCCCCCTACTCCCCGCTTCTGTCCCCCTGCTATTGAACTCTCTCTCCCCTACTCCCCGCTTCTGTCCCCCTGCTATTGAACTCTCTCTCCCCCTACTCCCCGCTTCTGTCTCCCTGCTATTGCACTCTCTCTCCCCCTACTCCCCGCTTCTGTCTCCCTGCTATTGCACTCTCTCCCCCTACTCCCCGCCTCTGTCCCCCTGCTATTGAACTCTCTCTCCCCCTACTCCCCGCTTCTGTCCCCTTGCTATTGCACTCTCTCTCCCCCTACTCCCCGCTTCTGTCCCCCTGCTATTGAACTCTCTCTCCCCCTACTCCCCGCTTCTGTCCCCTTGCTATTGCACTCTCTCTCCCCCTACTCCCCGCTTCTGTCTCCCTGCTATTAAAATCAAACTAAGTCTGTTAGTATAGTACATAGTGTACATCATTATTTCATCAGATATAATGAAGAATGCTCATTAGGCGTTAAACAACAATTACTCATCAGTTATATGTGCCTTCCTGTATTTTTTTTAATTAAAAATGCCAGCTCTTTTCTGAACATTTCACTGCAACATAATAACACATAATGGCGCCGTGATTATATTGAAGACGTACATTTGCTTTGAATACGTTTGAAGAAAAAAAATCGATCATTGTCCACATGCCACTTGTAATCAGTTCTGTCTAGCTTTGCGTCACATCACAGGTACTTGCTCCAGGCCACTAAATTTGCCACGCTGAGTGACCGGGAGCAAATCCCTGTGGTCACATGTAAATTTTAAGATATAAATGGTTATTCGCACATTTTGCTTTCGAAGTGAATGTCAATCATTAAAACATTGCTTGGACAATACATGTATTTATAACAAGAGAAACATTCATAGTGCAATTAGTACGATATATTCATATTATACAACACACCGAAACGACCCTTCCTAGATTGTGTTGAACTGTTGAAATATTTCCATAAATATTTATGAATACAGAATGGAATCTTGAACATGCCATTTTATGACCAAAAAAAACCCAACAAATGTTTGCCAAATTGACAAACTTTATGTGTCCTCCTTGCTAAACATGGTGTTAATATACATTTTGTGAAAGATATCTATTAAAAAAAAATTAAAGAAACGACGTTTCAAATTTGCCTCATTGAATAATATTTGTGCGAGTTCGTATATATATATAGGGAGTGGATGTAGTCGAGTGGTCTAGGGCGCTGGACGTAAGGCTAAGCGAATGGTGCTGCAGTGTAACAATGGTGTGGGTTCAAATCCCGTCGAGGGAAGAACAAAAATTTGACAGCTCTAAAATCTAATTCTAACACTGTTTGGTTTAATTTTCAGACGTATATATATATATACAGAGGCATGAACAAACCGGAATCACGTATTACGTGTAGTCCCCACATTAAAGTTATATATAAAAGTCTGCAAATTTAATAGGTCCAATCGGAATGCGGACAAAATAGTTGGACCCATATATGTGTTCGGTTTACAGAGGTTCAAGTAGTTTTCAAGAAAGGACGACACAGTCAAACTATTTAGTTAATTAATTAGTATGTTGAAATATTATTTACACCACTGATTTCCCACGCCGGGTATTCGGATATTTGGAAACGGGTCGAACACTAAGAACCGGGTCAGACAAGTGACAACAACGTTTTCGTGTGAGTATGCTATTTTTATCCTCTGCGACCGTCAGCGATATTAACAACAGAAATAAATTGACACATCGTCTTTGCTATTGACGTGCCAAGTTTTGAGTATTATAAGTGGATAATAAATCGACAAGAACGTTTTAATATCGGAAGTTTCAGAAAAAATATGTGAATCTTTAACTTTAGTCGCTTATATCTACTCACGGAGAGCGAGTTCCGTGATTGTTTTCGTCGATATACCTCCCATAATCTATACTAGACTATTCATTAAAAAATAGGCTTTTGACTAGCGGTTTCTAGCGCAACATCTATCTTTTTATAACAACGGGTGCATGAAATCGGACACAAAGGACCGCGGGTAACCTTAAGTGAAAGATACTAAGAACGCGGGTGTCGGACACTAAGAACAAATCGTATGCAAGGGCAGGTCGGGGATTTAAGCCGTGGATGGCAAAATAGGATTATAATCCGGCGGTTGTCAGGCGAGACTGGTAAATTTAAGTCGTTTCCTTATGAAATTTATTTAATAAGATGCCTGTTTTAAGGGTGTTTGGATATGGGAAAATGTCCTAATTTATTTGAGATGGCTTGAATTTATCGCCGTTTTACCACGGGTCAGTCACCTTATTTCAAATATTTTAAAATAAAGGCGTAAAGTGACTAACCGTGGTAAAACGGATGTTCTCTCTTAAAATTGAAAAGCCTTTAAAACGTCGTATTAGAATGGGTTATACATGTATGATATATGAAGCAAAATTTAAGGGGACATGAGAATCATGAATAATTAGCTGTTAAACATATGGGTTTAATCCCCCAACTTCTGTACAATACGCTCGTTCCTAGGGAATTACTCTACACTCAAAACAGTTTTTTTTATTGTATGTTCTTTTATGCCCAAAACCTACAAATGTAAGACTTAAAAAAATAACAAAGCAGTACTATCATTAAAAAAATCAAAGTAAATTTTGTTGTACACTATTTACTCCACACCTCCGCTTGTGATAGTGCAATGTTGTAACCTATCTTTTCCCTTTTTCAAACGGAAATGTCAGAGGAACCCACAGATGATATTGAACTGGAGGAGGCGGAGCCAGTTGACGGGTCCTTTTAGGACGTATCTCTTGTAGAAGAGGTGAACTCAAATTCACAAGAGAACTACTGCTGCGGTGTTTGTAATAAGGTTTTCAGAGGTAAAGCCCATTTGGTACGGCACAATTCACCTTAGATTTCAACTAAGAATGATTCTTTTTGTCCAACATCTTCAAGAGATTTCAGTACTTTAAACAACAAATCAATCATGTCATAGATTCTGAATCGCATTGGGGTATTTCTTTCCCTGAAGGACAACATACTTCCATTTGAATTTCATCGTTCTCAAAGTCATTTCCTTCATTTTGGTTACTTTTTGGAGTTTGAAAAAGATTCTTACAGAAGTTCTCCTTTACTGGAGTATTCAGCTTCTTTTTGTTGGATTCCTTATCAAGTATGTAAGTTAAGCCATCATTAACGGTAATGCATTTGCCATATTTGGTTAAATTAGATGGTACTACTCCATCGTGTATTTTTGTTTGATATCTTTGTATTCCTGTGTTTTCGTCTAATACCAGTTGTCGATATTTTAATGTTTCTTCTCCGTGTGACAGTTTACAATATTCAATAATACTCTGCAAGGGACTTTCTTTTATTCCACAATAATAACACTTGTACATGTTTTCTTCGTACTTCAACTTGTTGATAGGTGAGAAGCGGCATGTCTGAAAAAAATGTATTTGGATAGCTAGTCCAACTTTGTTTTATGAGTTGTGTCATTTTTATATATATATACAGATTTTATTTTCTGTAAGATTTACTACGTTGTTAGTCTATTCAGCCTGCTACGTTGCTTTTAGAAACAAAACTACAATTTCAATGTTATAATTAGTGAATGTAATCCGCGTTCTTAGTATCCACTGACACACAAGATCCTGCGTGCCATTGTATCATAACCCGCGGTCCTTTGTGTCCGATTTCATGCACCCGTTGTTATAAAAAGATAGATGTTGCGCTAGAAACCGCTAGTCAAAAGCCTATTTTTAATGAATAGTCTAGTATAGATTATGGGAGGTATATCGACGAAAACAATCACGGAATTCGCTCTCCGTGAGTAGATATAAGCGACTAAAGTTAAAGATTCACATATTTTTTCTGAAACCTCCGATATTATTTAACGTTCTTGTCGATTTATTATCCACTTATAATACTCAAAACTTGGCATAGCACGTTAATAGCAAAGACGATGTGTCAATTTATTTCTGTTGTTAATATCGCTGACCGTCGCTGAGGATGAAAATAGCATACTCACCCGAAAACGTTGTTGTCACTTGTCTGACCCGGTTCTTAGTGTTCGACCCGGTTCCAAGTGCCCGAATACCCGGCGTGTTTCCTATCCTGTATCTGGTTGAACAGTTCTTCACGTGTGTTTTTTCCCTTCATTTCACTATATGGTAACAGTAAGCTGTCATAATAAAACTAACCACTGAATATGATACAAACATAAATATTTTGTCTAAATTCTTAGCAAGATCTGCTCCACTCAATTCCTTGGATTCCATTGGTTCGTTCGTACATTCCGTCATCTGTTTATACAAGTAGGTAATAATGGCGATGTCTACCGAAGCTTTGTCAGTAAGTGTTACTTGGTAGTACAATCTGGTCGTTATAATGACAAACACAACGATCATACTGCTAATAGCAATCATTATAATCATGATTACCAACAGAAAACACATCGCAGTAGAAGATTCAGGTATGAAATTAGCAACAAGTGTTAAGAAGAATACAAATGCTAACAAAATTGTCATGGAGAGTGATATACGTTCACCGGATTCTATTGGAAGTAAAAATACCAACGGGTTCAGCAAAGAAAACATCAATGTTGGTAATACTATGACAACGAAGTAATAAACAGGTTTTCTTTGTAGTGTGATTTCAACTTTGTACATCTGCATTGGATCTCCCTCCTCTACAAATGTCCTGTGACTTTTTATATTCCAGTGAGGATTAGGAGTATAATAGTCTAATAAAATTGAACCTATACCCGTAGTTGACGATAATACAACCTCTGGACCTGCACCCCATGTCACAAACTTAAGGGTACATATCTGTGTGTCGAACGGAAATTTGGACACGTCTGTTGGACAGTTGGCTTTTAAAATGGCACCAGGTCCGCACGTTATAACTCCATCTGCATTGACTGTGGCAAGATAGTGAGTGTCTCGTCCTAACGGATATAGTTCATCCGCACTATTTAAAAGGTAGAGCCACGGAATCCATATACTTGATGATGGAATACGTAAAACTGAGGTGTTTCCGAATGTTTCTGGATCCCACGAAAGAGACGGATCTATCCAATTCATACTAACCATGGCAGTTATCATCAGAATTTCGTTCACCTCGTCAAATCTGTTAATTGATTTCAACCAGAATGTTATGCCAACATGGAGACCGTTCGACTTGTCATAGAGTGGAAAGATTTCTCTGTTGTATCCATTAAATATATTTTTGTAGATATTTTTGGTATCCTGTAACGACAGACCTTTTGTTACCTTTAGTAAGTATAATACTATCACCAGAAGCATTGTTGTCTTTTGATACATTGTCTAATGATGAAAGTGGCGTTAAACACCATAAAGTAACCAACCTCTAAAAGTTAATGTTCTACTCGACACAAAATCATCAACCATCTACGATTTTTCAAACAGAAATAACAAATTCAATTAATTTAAATTGTATCTCTATATATAAAACGAAACGTACGTCTTGCAATTATACAATGTTGATTGAGTGTTTATTCTCATTACACTTTTAGATTGAACAAAATGATAAGATAGAATAAAAAATCATGAAATATAGAATGAAATCCAAAACATTAATATGTTTATTCCTGGTGGATATATAAAGAGGAATAATGTATTTAAGTAAATAGCGTGTTCGTGATTGAATGTTTCTCCGAATTCCCTGGGAAGGCATTAATGGCTTAAATTAAACATCAGTCAACTGGCAATTATTATTTTGTATGAAGTGTGTTATTATGTTAAATTATGTAGTAAAAAACATAATCTATAATAAATGAGATCAGCCACAATCAGTAAACAAACACGAGTTTTCACGTCTGGTTAGCAATAAACCAATATTTATTCAGAAACAACGTCAAAGAAATTTTCATAACCAACTTAAATTTATTAGCACTAGAGGAACCCAGACTGAGTTGACTGATAGACCATTTCGTTTGTTATGTGAGGTGGTGTATTTTTCAACAGTCATCGGCATTCCCATACGGGTAACAACTGTGCTCCTCTTCTCTCCGACTTCATTTATTTCGTATGAATCAGACTTCATGCAGGGACCTCTCAAGAAAAAGGAGACGAAGCTAGTCGTGTAATCTAATTCCACGTCCCAGTATATAAAGATGATGTACTTTCACTAAATATTTCCAAGTTTGGTGACTGTTGATCGTATCTATCACATTGAACTTGAAATAAAGCATACCACAGATTTATCTTGATCTGCTTCAATCTTGCCCTACACGTGGAAATTGAAAATGTTTGCCGGTTATGAACCAAAATTTACAAGAAACGACTTCAATTTTCCTCTTGTGAATTTTCCCTTTATATGTAGCAACATTCAAACAGCACCTGTATGTATATATCTCAGAGCTAGTGGGTATAATCATGATGTCCTTGACAATTGTTTGTTGCTGACAGAAAGGTTACTGAACCAAGGGTTCTACACGGTTCCTACTAGTTCAGTTGATTTGTTTTACGGTCGTCACTTGTCACCGTGTTTTTGAACCAGAGCAAGAAGACGGGTGTTACTGGTGGGGTAGGAACTGCTTACCCTTCGGGGGCACCTGAGGTCACCCCAAATTTTTAGTGGGGTTCCAGTGTTGTTCAATTTGTTCGTTTTGTCCAATTTCATATATTCACGTTTTGACTTACAGGTCTTCATGTTCTATTTGTATTTATTCACGTATACAGGTATCATACACGATTTCTATAGCAAATGATATTCATGTCGTTTAATATTAAGCATGATGGGTACCACTAGTGGATCAGGAACTGCTTACCCTCCTGGAACACAAACATCCACCCCTAGCTTTAGATAAGGTTAATGTTGCTCAATCTTTAGTGTTTGTGTGTATTGATATGTCTTTTTGTCCCCTTTTCTATTGACCTTTGATTTCATTTTTGTTTATCTCAGAAAATTTGGGCAAAATACAACTTAATTTATTTGTTTTGATTTAATCTTCAAAGAGGTAATTATAAGGGTTCATTCCCATTTATCCAACGTTTTGAAAAATAGATAGTACAGGTAAAAAATAAAAGTGGGGTAAATGAGATCAAAGGTAATCAAGAACAAAGGACACTTAATTAAAGCTTGGGTTGAGTGATTTGTGAATACGGCGTTTTACGTTTGGGCGAAAAAAGTATACGTTTGGGCGAAGAAAAAATATACGTTTGGGCGAAAAAAAATTCATACATTTGGGAGAAAGAAAAATAGTTCCAGGTAATATTTCATATTGATATTTGTAACATTTATTTACTATTTCTAATTGCACCTCTGCCGGTGAATAAGTGGACAAAAATTTGGACAGGACAATATATACTACATGTCTATGTACAACAGTTAATATTTATTTCCATATATTTCATTTAAAATGAAAACAAATACAAATTATTATTACTATTTTTGACTGAAATCAAAATTTAATTGGATATGATAATAATATTTCTTTATTTTTCTTTATGAGTCGATCACGTCTTTCTCTGGAATTAGATATGCACGAGTCCAAACATTTTTTGCCGGGTCAGTTTGTACACAGTGAACTTTATGAAAATTCATATTGAAATTGTATATAATGTACATGTACCTTTATTGACAGGATTTTATCTTTTTTCCTCCTGCCTTTTACAACTAATAGCATTCTCTTGAAATGGTAAAAAAACAGTGTGCAAAGTTAAAAGATCCTCAATTGAATTGTTTTATCTGTATGTCAAGAGAGGAATTAATTACATGCAACATTTTTCTCTTCTGACCATGACAATAAATAGGGTAAATCCTTAAAAAGATGACTTAAAAAGAGATAAGCTTGGGGAAGCTAAGTTCATTTTCAGAATTTAATTGATCACTGTTTAATTAAATTATTGAGAAATAACAGAGACAAGCTTGGGAGATTTTATTGATGATCGTCATGTTTGTTGCATGATGATTAAATATAAGCAATCTTTTCATCGATAAATAAGGTTTAATCTTATATTATACAAGCTATTTATTACAATGTGCATGTAAAATTGAAATTAAAAATATTATGAACATTGCACTTTAAATTTATCATAAAACTCACTTCGATTAAATAGATAGTTTTCAAAACTTGACATTTATTTACATACAAATTATAACTTTCCCCCTTTTCTTGTATTATGATATATAATATAAACTAATTATTACAATGTGCATGTAAAATTGAAATTAAAAATATTTTTTTACATTCTACTTTAAATTTATCCTAAAACGCACTTTGCATAAATAGAAAGTTTTCAAAACTTGACATTTATCTACATGCAAATTATAACTTTTTCCCCTTTTCATTTATTCAAGCTGGATAAATGGGAATTCCTGATTTTCAAAAGCTGGATAAATGGGAAGACACCATTATAAGTACTTATGCTAAATCAAATTTTTAAGTTTATTTGAAGTTTTTACAAGATACAAGATATTTTATTTTCCAATCATGGAGCCCAGTACTGAGCAGAATAATCATTTACAAATTAAAGAACATAAAATAAAATATACATATGATTTGTAATAATTAAATGTAATTTGAAAACATATTAAGACAATACAGAAATATATATATATATATATATATATATATATATATATATATATATATATAAAATAAAATGAAGTTTTGGAGCCACGGTGACTCTGAAGGTCAAGGGGGGAGACAACCCATAAAAGCATAATATTCTAATGTATTTATTATATTATTTTAAGTAATTCTCTGTTTTCGTATCGTTAAAATACCAATTAATCAGGTATTGTCTTAAACCGTTATATAGTGTCATAATTTCATATAGGTATAACCACCAACACCTGTATATCGAGACCCTTTGAAGGAAATTCTTTTTTAAATATCATTTATTTTTACAAATAAAATTAAAGGCAAATGTTGCTGTATTTAAAAAAAGATTACACGAGTTTCCGTTTTGAAAATATATGAAAACAGCATATTTAAACTTGAAATGAAAATATAAATACATATAAAATAATTAAAATTAATTAGAAAAATAATAGACTTATTAGATTTTGTTCATGCTATTGCTCAGACACTTGAGCACTTTACAAAACTGCCAAAACACACATACACCAGACCAGGAGCAGCTAATGTAACTTCTTTGTTGTATTCCATTTGCAACTTTGATTTTGTCGTAGCCATTGTCACTGTTCAAATGTGCCTGGCTTTTAAGAAAGGCATCAGCAGATCACTACAAGTCTACAAGAGAGATCACTTGACATAGACAGAGCCTTAAAAAGCGTAATTTTAGTTCAGAGCTCACTAGAAGACTACAGAGCAAATGTTGAACAATTCAACCACCAGTGTTTTGAGAGGAGTGCTAAAATCTGTGAACCGCTAGACATAGAGCTAGAGATAAAAAAAAATATGCGGGAGACAAATAATGAGAGATAATGTTCAAGCAAGACTACTTTAGGAAGTCAATAACGTACCTTTTCTCGACTATACGATAAATGAAATGAAAACATGGTTTACCGACCTACACGCAAGAACCACTTTGGGGCTACAGTTGGTTCCATTTATCTTTGAAAATATTGCTACAACCCCCCCGTCAAAAGAGTATCTGGATCCGCCCCTGATTAATGGAGGTACGGGGAGGTTTTGAGGAGCATCTCATGTGAGAGACCCTCTTTAAATGAACCTGTCGTGCTATTATTTGCGGTGTTTTCTGGTAATTTATTCCAATCTTTTATTGTTCTGCAGAAAAGGAAGATATGTAACTGTCTTTATTACATTGGATTTGTCTAAAGGTTTGGTTATGGGTAAATCGTATTTTTGACTGACTTTTTACTAGTATGTTTTCATATGGTATTTCAGTTTTGTTGTTTACAATTTTATGGAACATTTGCAGTCTATTTTTTTATTCTGCGTTCCTGTAGAGCTTGCCAATTGAGGATATGCATCCTGTCTGTAACACTGCTTATGTTGTGCTGTCTGTTGCATACACAGCATGCTGCTCCTCTTTGGATTTTTTCTAAGCTGTATATATTTTCTGATGTACAAGAATCCCATACAATATATAGGTTTTGGTCCGACTAGTGTTTGGTATACCCGGTCTTTAACCGTCTTGGAATTTATTTTAAGATTTCCTCGAATGAATGATAGGGATCTGTTTAATTTGGATGATGTTTGTTGTATGTATTTGTTCCATTTTAGGCCAGAGGATATTGTGATACCAAAATGTCATTAGCCAGTCCTGTTCCCACTGCTTCAAGATCTTCTTGAATCTTTAGACAATCACTTAGTTAATGTACGGACCTGTAGATTATACTGTCATCTGCAGAGTCTTATTTGGCTGTTTGATGTATTGAGGCAGGTCATTTATATAAATTAGAAAGAGTATATGTCCTAGTACAGTGCCCTAAGGAACACCTGATGTTACTGGTTACTTGTTCTGTAGTATTTTAGTGGAGTGCCCGAGACTCGATTTTTTCATTTTTAATGCACCTATGTGACATGCAGGTAAATCGCATATCAATGGAAAGCGCAAAATGTGCATAATCCAATAAGACATGTCGTCAAAGTGAAATATGGTACCTTTTCGTTAAAATTAGGGTCAAAGGTCAACATGTAACTTTTTACTGTTTTTGCAATGAATTACTATTTATCATTTTTCGAGACCTTTAAGAACATAATGTCATGAAAAATCTTTTATTTCAACAAATACTAAACTCGTCTCAAGATCTGTGTCAAGAATTAATCTGTGTGACATTTCATGACGTCATTTTGTTGACCGATTTATGAAACTATGGGTCTGGTAAACACTGATTGTCTTTTCAAATTATTTCTGCAATATGCATGATATATATGCATTTTGTTACATATAAATGTGTCAGAGTTTTCGTAGAAAGAATACGAAAAACAAAAATAATGTAGAAACAGGGATCAGAACGTATATACATACGACGAAGATTGCTGTGAAAACATGATACAATAAAATCAAAGGTAAGATTTTTCTGGACTATAGACAGCAAAACCTGGAATACTGTTACTAGAATCGGTTTCCTGTTACTTAAGAAGCCTTCCAACCACGTCAAGATCGGACATCACCTGTTAGTTTGTTGTGTGTGTCACACCAATCAAAACATGTTGACAACCACAAAGACATTAGAGCTTCGTATGCTAGAGTAAGAGCGTAAGAACACGTATGTTCACTGTGCATGAATCATACATCCTAGACTAAACAAGAAGGTCTGATAAACCGCCATCACTCCAGAGTTTGCCAATGCATGTTATGAAACAAGATAACATGTGAAAGCCTCCAAGACGTAATATTTGATATTTGAATTCTTAAGTGTTTGACCATTTCACTTGTTGTGCTATAGCGTATAGCTGCTGGTCAAAGGTCTGAATCGAGTGTTGTTGACTGGCGAAAAGGACTTCTCGTAAAGCTGCCAAAGTAAGGAGACCTGTCTCTTTGCAACAACTGGAGAGGTATCACACTCTTGGCAATACCAAGTAAAATCTTATGTAGTGTCATATTACAAAGAATAAAAACGGAAGTAGACAAAACCTTAAGAGACGAGCAAGCAGGATTCAGACAAGAGCGTTCTTGTGTAGACCAGATTGCCACTCTCAGAATAATTGTAGAGCAAACAATCGAATGGCAAACTTCTCTCTGCATAAATTTTATAGATTTTGAAAAAGCCTTCGACAGTATAGACAATCAGGTACTGTTGAAAATTCTGAAGCACTATGGCATACCTCAGAAGATCATTTCTATCATATAACAACTTTATGATGGATTTAGTTGCCAAGTAATACATGATGGAAACTTGACAGAGCCATCTACTGTTACTACCGGTGTAAGACAAGGCTGTATCCTCTTTCCTCTATTTCTGATGGTGATAGACTGGGTCAGCAAAACAGCATATAAAGAACCTAAAGGCATACAATGGACATTACAAACCAGATTGGAAGATCTTGACTTCGCAGACGATATATGTATGTTATCTCATCGTTACCAAGATATGCAACACCAGGCCACCAGTCTTGAGGAAATAGCAAAACAAACAGGTCTCCTCATTAATCCACAAAAGACAAAAACGATGAGAATCAATACCATCAAACAGATTAGCTTACCATCAGAGACCCTGAAGTAGAAAATGTTGAACAATTCACGTACCTAGGCAGCATCATCAGCACTACAAGGGGAACCGACGAAGACATCAAAGCTCGGAAAAGAAAAGCTCAACAAGCCTTTGCCATGCTTAAGCCAGTTTGGAGAAGTACCACATTGAGAACAAGCACCAAACTAAGGCTCTTCAATTCTAATGTAAAATATATCCTTCTCTACGGCTCTGAAACATGGAGAGAAACAGCATCTTCTATCAAAGCACTTCAAGTCTTTCTGAACCACTTGCCTCAGAACTATCTTGGGAGTGAGGTGGCCAGATACCATCAGCAATAAAGAACTATGGAGAAAGACAAAACAGCAACCAATCAACTTAACAATAAGATAAAGACCATTGCACACACTGAGAAAGGCAAATAACATTACAAAACAGGCCTTAGAATGGAATCCCCAAGGAAAAAGAAAGAGAGGTAAACCAAAGAACTCATGGCGCAGAGGTGTTGTCTCAGAGCTGCAAGCCATAAATACAACATGGGGAGAGGCCAAGAGGAAAGCCTAAGTCAGGACGAGGTGGAAAGAAACTGTGGTTGCCCTATGTCCCCCATGGGATGAATTGAAATAAGTCAAGTAAGTCATGTCAGGTGGGTGCATTAAACTTGAAAACTAAACGTCTTTTTGAAAATTATCACTGCACTATTTTCAAGTGTTACTGTTTCGAGTTCTGTTTGACAGGAATGATGCAATCCAATTTATTGCTTGTTGTGAGATGCAATAGTATCTTGTGTGGTACTTTTATGAAATCCATGATTTTAAGGTCAGTTTGTATATGTTTGTCATTATTGTATGCAAGCTGATGAATCAGAGATATAATATGTAACTCACAGGACATATTTGCTCTAAAACAATGTTGAAGTTCAAATAATAAATTGTTAAGACTCGAGATGTTTCATCATGTTGCTTGCTAGTATGTGTTCAAGTAATTTGCACAGATACAAGTTAATGATATAGGTCTATAATTTCCAAGGTGGTGTTTGTCCCCCTTTTTGGACAGGTGTTGCCTTTTCATGGTTCCAGTCTGATGGTACTTTACCCAATTGTATGGATTTTGTAAAAATGAAGGTGACTATGTCTGAGCAGATATTTAGTTTCTTCAAGAGAAACCAAATCCTCCACTCAGCAATATTCAAATTTGATGTCAAAGTTTGTTACATATATTAAAGTTCATGTCAAGCCTCAAGGCATCATTACACTTTTTACATCACGCAGTTAAAAATAATTTACAAACATTAGTGTTTGCTATTTTTGAGTTTGAAAGCAGTCTTGTTTGCCAAATCAACATGTATATCCTTTCATGATCCTTATGTTTATTAAGCGTCCCATTCCCGCCATCTGACATCCATGGTACTAAAAATTAAAGCACATATTGCATGTGTTTCTCCCATTACAGACTTGATTAATGACAGAAATAATGTTGCGTTTCTTCAATAACATTTAAGAATAGACAATACATGCATTCCTTTTTTCAGCAGTTGAAAGTTATCTGCCATGATGTTAATACTTCTTTCGGAAGTCTCGCGAGTTTTAATTAAGTAAATACTGGAAAGGAACGGTCCAACCACCCAAAAAGTTCTGATTTTGAACAAGTCGTAATACACGCAAATTAAATCGGAGGTAGGATCAAGGCCATAAAATTCAGAGAAACTCTGCCGAAATCAGGGTAGTTGGCAACTATCCATAAATCATGGGAGTCTTTATTTGTACAAGCTTGAATAGGTTTAATACCACATTAGTAATTCAAGCAATATACAATATTACTGTAGTCGTGAAAGAATTTGGACTCCTTGGGCTTAGACCCAATATAACCTGGGTCAATAATTTGTACAAGGCTGAATTTCTATTTCACAAGGAGCGAGTGATTGTTGTTTTAACCCCAACTCAGCTACATCATGGCGAGAACAAGTCAATTTTCAATGAGATGATGATGACAGGGTGTCAAGCCACTTTTGACCAAAATTATATAGGAATATTATACCTTGGATTTTTTGGATGAAAATATAGGATAAATCTAAGGTATAAATTAGCAAAAAATACACGGCCTCCATCTCCCCTGTAGCCATGCCTCACCTCCTGTTTACTGACAAATGAAGAAAAAAAACCCCAATATCATTAAACTCTTGTCTCCTATTGCTCTTTTTACAAAATAAATAAAAATCAGACAGTGAAAAAAAAAATCAACATTTGTGTTTCAAAGGTTTGAACATTACAAGACATGACAACTCCTTTTAACACTTTAAAGGACAAATATTGTTATAATGTGACATTGTCTTCAAAATTATATATAATATTTTTTGGCGAAAAAAAAAGAGTACAAAATTTGTTGGAACAAATGCTTTGTAGCAAGACTTATGGCTTACATTTTTTTCAACGACTCCAGGGTTCGACATTAACGGTAATCAGATCTCCCGGGACAACTTAACCCGAATAATCCAGTCGTTATATTACTCTCCTGCTATTCGGCATAACGCCTGGATGCATTCATTGAAAAAATCCGTCAAACCGGAAATAGTAAATCGCTATGACTTATGGGTATTACGACATAAAATAGGAGGAGCTAAAGTGTTTGTAAATAATGTCCAATGGAGCGATCAGATGATGTAATGTTGTATGCAATACACATATCCGGATAAATACAACCAAACATGAAATAAAACATAAATGAATAATTACTATTTTTTAAATATTAAAACATAATGATTTTTATTTCAAAGTTGGAAAGTAAATAAAAGCTTGAAATGAATTCACTCTTATAATGATTTTTTAATTTCATTTAAAATAAAGATTTAAAAAAAATGTATTTTATGATACTGATGGCTGATTAAAATTGTTTGTCATGCATTAGCTGTCAGTTGTAATATACAGGATGTAACCAATATACAGGAAGAGCTCCTACTGTGAAGCCATCTATTTTGAGATGCCATTCAATTAACTTGAATAATACTGCGCCCTCTATCGGCACTTTCGCTGGGTGAGGGCTTGAACGCTCTTAGTAACTTGAATAATACTGCGCCCTCTATCGGCACTTTCGTTAATGCAGCGACTAGCGGGAGAGTAATATAACGACTGGATTATTCGGTTACGCTCTTAGTGGTAAAAATCCGTCAGGCTGCTGGCTCAATCGTAACTACTCGGCCATTCTCGCTACCCTGCAAATAACCTCGTATGCATTAGGCGTATAAATCGCACTACTTTTCACATGTCAGTTACATGAAAGTTTGATAAAAGTTATATTTTAAACAATTTTCTATATTTCAATTAAAGTTTTAATTAGTTTTGCATGATTAGATTTTACTTAGTATGTCTTCCATATTGGATTTGGTGGACTATATTTTTGTGCGGTTTAACTTAACTTAACTTCCGGCAAACAATTTAAGAAGAATTTCTACTATGTACGTACGAGGTTATTTGCAGGGTAGCGAGAATGGCCGAGTAGTTACGATTGGCTGCTGGCTGGTACAGCCGACCAATCAAATATCAGATATTAACGCGTATGCGCATTAGTGAATCCCTTTACTTCCGTTTGTAAATATTGACAAAACAAACACGGAGAAAGATTGTGCACGTGCCTTTGCATATTTAGAAAACAAATACACCTTTATTCTCATAATTATGATTTAAATTGCCATAGATTCACAAATCTTTAAAGATTTAAAAAAAATAAAACACCGTGTAATCATTTTTTGAAGTTTTTATGTTTTGATCTAAATTTGTTAAAATGTCGCAATTTATTGTGGATAATAGGGTTGATACAGTAACTTGCCGTTAACATGATTGTATAAATATGGATATGCACAAGTTAAATTAAGGAAAATGGGATGAAATAATAAAGAAATTTTATTGAAAATAAATATGTAAACAGAAAGTAGATTATTTCATAAATTAAAATGATTTTTAATACAATTGTAACGGGCCGGGTATCTATTGAAAATGATATGTTAAAGTAAATTAAAATAAATGGGAAAAATAAACTGTAAGAAAGGGTTCGTACCTAAGTTACTTCTTATGGTTCGAGATTTATTGTGTAAAATGAAAAGAACCTATCCAAATTAATTGTATTATTTTAAAATGGTAGAAAATTTTATATCTCAATTTAGCTCAGTAAACTACAACTATAACTATAAATAGAATGTTGGCTCGCTTTGAGCTATTCAACGATCAAACGTTTTATCAGAATAACAGGCAAGACTTAAATCAGTCACTTCTGCTATTCTTTAAACCCTGATGTCTTGTTTTAGCTCAGTTCAGCTCAATATATCTATTTAATCTTGCTTATCTTTTCGACGTTTACTTCCCAAGTGACACAAAACGAATGCAACGATCCGCGGCATTTTGACCGTCTTATATACTCTAAAATTTACTCGGGATCCTCTAATTAATCGATTACTTCTATGTAAAAACCCGAGAATTCTACAATGGGATTTCCAACTTTATAAATACAACATTGACGTAATGGAAAAAATAGCGCTTTCAGTAAAGTGTTCATTTCATTTCACTACACAATTTATAAAGAAATACCCATCACAATATCGTTATTTAAATAAATACTTATTAGACTGATTTTTTTAAACCCATTTTTGTCTTTAATTGATTACTGACCCAAGTTAGCCTAAATAAATGAAATGTGATTTAATGTGTTAATTATATAAATCCTTGCCTTCTATCAATTTTAATTTCTTATCTAATTCTTATTCTTATTATGTAACAATATGGTCAGGTTGTTATTTTCATTGAATGGTAACCCGAATAATCCAGTCGTTTTATATTACTCTCCCGCTAGTCGCTGCATTAACGCAGCGACTAGCGGGAGAGTAATATAACGACTGGATTAATTCGGGTTAACTAAGAGCGTTCAAGCCCTCATCCAGCGAAAGTGCCGATAGAGGGCGCAGTATTATTCAAGTTAGGGACAACTAAAAATCGAATTCGGACAAGTAAAAGTCTTACTGTACTAATCCAATCGGAGAAGTTTAAAAAAAAACCATATACATAAGAATTGCATAAAATTCAATGAAAAGTACAGAAACATACAATGCATGATTGTCTTAAAATCAAAGAATTTGTTTGTTATTCGGTAACTTTCATTCCGTGTAATTTCTCTGTTCTAAATTTAAATTCCTTTAATCATGTTGACCAATCATATCACGTGATTTTGTAGTTCTACTTAATCGTCTAATTAGATTTTATCAAAGTATTTTTCGAATGCTAATTTTGGAATAGATTGGCAAAATGTTAGTCTTGACAAGTTATGTTTTACCTATCTCCACTCCAGTTAAATTTTTGAAATCTAATGGTTAAAAAAAATGATAGAAAATAAAATAGAGTCAGAAATATTGTACATGCCAGTAGCCGGACAAACTAACTTTGCAACTGGAAACAAATCTTACAGAATAGAAAGTATTCGTTCACACTACGCATTTCCAAAACATCAACAGTGCAGTGTTGCATATTTTGCAGCACAGAGGAGGGAAAATGATGAGGACAATTTTGTAAGACCACTTGATGATGCGGTTAAAAAACTGGGAGAAAAAAACAAAATGTTAACAATTATGTACATGTTTAACACTGCCTACTGTGTGACGAGAGAGGAACTCCCATTTATAATTTATTCTACAATACTAAAAGACAGATAAACTAGAAGCTCAGCACTGAGCTGAGCACGTGTCGCTCACCTTTCATTCTGCTTTGAGGAAACTTAATACAGAACCTTCCATAGCCTATAGGTGCTTCCCACCAAATTTCGATTCGTTTTGGCAAAGCAGTTTCAGAGAAGAAGATTTTTAGAAATCGACCAATCTAAAACAAGAATTGCCTGTGGCAGCCATGTTTGTTAATGGATCAAAACGAAATGAGCAATCTCTATAGAGGACCTTCCATAGATGCTTCTTACCAAATTTCATATCATTTGGCCAAGCAGTTTCAGAGGAAAAGCTGTTTTAGAAATCGACCAATAAGAAACAAGAATTGCCTATGATGGCCATGTTTGTTAACAGATCAAAACGGAATGATCAATTCCCATAGATGCTTCCTACCAAGTCTCGGTCTATTTGGCCAAGCTGTGTCAGAGTAAATGATTTTTAGAAATGGACCAATCAGAAACAAGAATTGCCTGTGACGGCCATGATAGTTAATGGATCGGGACAAAATAAGCAATCTTTAGAGAACCTTCCATAGATGCTTCCTACCAAGTTTTGGTTCATTTGACCAAGTGGTTTCAGAGAAGATTTTTTAGAAATCAACCAATCAGAAACAAGAATTGTCTGTGGCGGCCATGTTTGTTAACAGATTGGGACAAAATGAGCAATCTTTATAGATGACTTTCCATACATGCTTCCTACCAAGTTTCGGATCACTTGGCCATGTGGTTTCAGAGGAGAAGATTTTTAGAAATAGACCAATCAGAAACAAGAATCACCTGTGGTGGCCATGTTTGTTAATGGATCGGGACAGAATGAGCAATCTTTATAGAAGACCTTCCATAGATGCTTCCTACCAAGTTTCGGATCAATTGGCCATGCGGTTTCAGAGAAGATTTTTAGAAATAGACCAATCAGAAACAAGAATCGCCTGTGGTGGCCATGTTTGTTAATGGATTGGAACGAAATGAGTACTCTTTGTAGAGGACTGCCCATAGATGCTTCCTACCAAGTTTCGGATCATTTGGCCATGCAGTTTCAGAGGAGAAGATTTTTAGAAATAGACTAAAAGAAACAAGAATCGCCTGTGGCGGCCATGTTTGTTAATGGATCGGAACAAAATTATTACTCTTTGTAGAGGACTGCCCAGATGCTTCCTACCAAGTTTCGGTTCATTTGGCCAACCTGTTTCAGAGGAGAAGAATTTAAAAAATCAGCCAATCAGAAACAAGAGTCGCCTGTGGCGGCCATGATTGTTAACAAATCGGGACGAAATAAGTAATCTTTACAGAGGACCTTCCATAGATGCTTCCTACCAAGCTTCGGTTCATTTGGCCAAGTGGTTTCAGAGGAGAAGATTTTTAAAAATCTGTATAAGAGATATGTGCATTTTGAATACAGATATCTATATTTAAACAAGAATTGCCTGTTACAGCCATGTTTGTTAATGGATCAAAACGAAATTAGCCATCTCTATAGAGGACCTTCCATAGATGCTTCTTACCAAGTTTCATATCATTTGGCCAAGCGGTTTCAGAGGAAAAGCTGTTTTAGAAATCGAACAATAAGAAACAAGAATTGTCTATGACGGCCATGTTTGTTAACGGAATGAGCAATTCCCATAGATGCTTCCTGCTAAGTTTCGGTCTGTTTGGCCAAGCTGTGTCAGAGAAGAAGATTTTTAGAAATTGACCAATCAGAAAAAAGAATTGTCTGTGGTGGCCATGTTTGCTAACAAATTGGGACAAAATGAGCAATCTTTATAGAGGACCTTCCATAGATGCTCCTACCAAGTTTCGGTTCATTTAGCCAAGCGGTTTCAGAAGAGAAGAATTTTTAAAATCAGCCAATCAGAAACAAGCATCGCCTGTGGCAGCCATGTTCGTTAACGGATCGGGATGAAATGAGCAATCTCTATAGAGGACCTTACATAGATGGGTCCTACCAAGTTTCAGTTCATTTGGTTGAGGGGTTTTAGAGGCATATTTATCTGTAATTCAATTCAGAGATAACTGCATTTTGAATAGATACAAAATGAGTTCTCTCCCTTTTAACAGAAAAAATGATTTTTTTTTTAGATATCAATCAATCAGAAACAAGAATTGCCTGTGGTGGCCATGTTTGTTAACAAATCAAGATGAAATTAGCACTCTTTATAGAGGACCTTCCATAGATGCTTCCTACCAAGTTTCAGTTCATATGGTTGAGGGGTTTCAGAGGAGAAGATTAAAATGTGAAAAGTTAACGGACGACGGACGCCAAATGATGGCAAAAGCTCACGTTGCCTTTGACAAAATGAGCTAAAAATGGATCAGAATTGGTTAGACTTGGTCATGCATATTACTACAAATGTAGTAAGTAAAATTTAACTGTTACTTGTCCGATGAGACAAGTTGGTTCAAAAGATAACAATTTAATTTGATGTGAATACTGCAATCTGATTGGCTGATCTGCCTGGAGCAACATTGGATATACTTGATAACCTGGGTTGGTATTGTGACGTCGCCAACATATTCATTCACCAACTACAAATTCAAATAGTTCCATGAAATAATCATAATTAAAATCGAGGAATCATTTAATTTTGCTGTAAAAATTAAATTATAAGGAATCTGTTCAATTTTTGCACTTATTATCAACCACTTTGTGGTTTATTATGCATAATCTGCCTCAAACCAGGTTATATCGTATAACCTGTTTAAAAGTTCATTGCTTAAATGTCGAGCACTGGGCTCTTTCAAAAGATACATATGTGAATAAATTGTGTTTGTCCAAAAGCCCTGATGGTTTAATTGATATTTTTTCTGTTATAGACTTTAAAATATTGTATTCAAGATGCATTATCCTATACCAAGGAACCGGTACTAAGTAGCAGACCACTATAATAATGGACATGTACCAGGAAAGACTACAATACTGAAATACATATGCAATCATGTGAATTTAAACCCCAAGAAAATTCAACAGTTAAAAAGTCACATGAATGTACAAGATCAGCATTAATATCTTGTACAGCCTCTATTTGTTATGTTTATATGAAATCTCCACTCAAGATCAACTAAAACTATAGAAGTATCAGCATTAATATCTTGTACAGCCTCTATTTATTATGTTTATATGAAATCTCCACTCAAAATTAAAGATTTAACTTTTTTCTCTTAGTTTAGGAAAAATATAGGATTTTGGGATGAAATATAGTAAATGTTAGACAAATATAGGAAATATAGCAAAATCTTGAAAATATAGGAATATAGTATCACTCGACACCGTGATGAGGTCTGCTTTGTACTAACCCAACACACTTAGTTGGATTTGTATAGTGATAGCTCACTGTAACAACAGTCTGCAGGTAGACATGTTGCCCAACCTCGGGATAATTATCCAGATTCCGAGCCACCCAGTTTTAGCTCTTTCTCCTTAATACTGCATGCTTAGCGGAGAAGCAACAAATACCAATTTCATTGTCTTTGGCTCGACTCGACTGGGGCTTGAACCCACGATCTACCACACTTGAGGCAAGCATGTTAACCATTACACCACTGATGTGTATATTTCACAAGGAAACTTCAAATAAAATCAATTACATTTCCCTGTGTGGTTCATGAATATACATATTTATTTTATCCATTGTACCTTGTGGATCCCATAGACCCTGGAATCTTTCTTTGTGCTTTTCTCAAGAAAAAAATGTTGTTTTAATTTTATACAATGCACTGTTAAACTTTGTACCCCCGGCCTCTGGACCTTCATTTGAACTACATATCACCATGATGCTACTCATCAAATATTTTAGAATTTTGATTACTGGTTATTGGGAAGATTTAATTAATTTTCCCCTTTTAAGTCCTTCCCCCTGGATGAATAAATTTGAATTTCACATACCCAAGGTCCTACTAGGTTTGGTTCAGCAGATTTGAAGACAAATGTGAAAAGTTTAAAGACTGATGTCAAGTGATGGAAATAGCTCATATGACCCTTTGTACCTGCCATTATAACTAATATCGTTTTTATTAAACAATCATCAAAATACAACTTCTTCCAGGAACCAAATTTTATGTGAAACAATTTCCTCAATAACCTAAAGGTTCAAAGATAAATTGTTTTCAGAGACACCCATCTAGAGAAACAAAAATACAAGACAATATCGTGTACAGTTTGAGCTCAACTTTTATATTTTCCTCAAAAGTCCCGCCTTGCCTTTTCAGACCGAATTTAAAACCATAATTGTGAGAAGATCATTCATGCCCATGTTATTAAACTAGGACCTGGTGTGTAATATTCAGACTGGCACCAAAACTGCTTACCCTTCCAGAGCACCTGACTTCACACTCATAATTAGTGGAGTTTTTGTGTTGCTCTATCCTGTTTTCTGTGTAGTGTTTTGTTGGCCATTGTATTTTGTCCGTTGAATTACAGCTTCAGATTACCCTTTCGGCAATTTTAAACTTTTTTTTTCCATCACCATCCATTCATGTAATGTTTGGGTTTAATGGGCTTTCTAGTTTCAACTTCGGAGGCCAGCTTGGACTCAATACACACGAAAACCAAATGTTTGGAGTATCGTACTAGGAAAATTCATATAGAGTTTGCATTATGCAAGGTCAGGGGAGATAAATACAATTTCATAAAATTACCACAATGTATAAGTTGACGTACCCCTTAGAAAGGCTGTGGATGGTGTCTGCAAAGCTAATAATCACCTGTATATGGTTCATCAATCCAATATACATGTACAAAAATGAACACAACAAATATCAAAGATTCAATCTCAGTTTTATTTACACCCCCTGGTTTTTTTTATAATTTTTTTCATTCATCACAGTCATGAAAGGTCAAAAGCATTTTAGGCTTGGTTTACTTTTTATGTTGCTGAAAACAATAATTTTTTTCGTGTGTACATCACACACTTGTATCAGCAGCTCTGAAATACATACATTCAAAGCTAGAAAACAAGAAATATTAAATCATGAAACAATTTGGTAAATTAACAAAACAAATTCTCAACAATTACACATAACTTCCTTATTTTCAAGAATTTTTTTTTTAACATAAATAATATTTATCTTTCATAAATAATAATTTATCACAAGACAAAAACAATTATTCATTTGCATATATAACACAAAATATGTAAATTGCATGTATAACAATTATGCACACATGCTCATTCATTATTAATCATTGGTGACAATTTTCAGTTTCACATGATCAACAACATGACAAAGGTCATACGAATAAGTTAGTAGCACCATATGCCTTAAAGAGTTAGCTCCCCTGAATGTTATACATAAATGTACTTTTAGAAAGTTCCAGTGTCAATATAGCACTTCACAAATCAGGGGAGATAATCATTAATTTCCTTCAAATAAAAATTTCATCAAAGGCAGTTGAGCGACAAGTTATGAAAGTTTTTTTCGTCAACAATTTCCACATCGTGTAAAAATTTCCGTAAAATATGGCATTATGATGCAATGATATAGAGACTGCATGATCATTCACGCACTTCGATAAATAATTTAAACTTCGTACACATGCACAGGTATGAATTTTATACAACCATATCCATGATAGAACATATAATAATTGCCGATTATGTGAAGACATACGATTTCATACATGCATGATCACAACATTGAGGATTCCATGATCAAGCCACTGTTGTAGTGTTGATATTGTTGCCATTCTATATCAATTTCAGACAGAAAGAAATGCCTTTTTTCTTTTTTTTTTTTTATCAGAACAGAAAAACAATGGCAGTAGTCTCAAAATAGAAATAAATATAACTAAAATTAAGCCACACTCAGCTATCCACCTCGTCATCGGCTTCCCGCAGCCACCTAAAGAATTGAACAACTTGTTTCATTGCTACACCTTTGCCCTCCTGTTCTGCAGGGTCTTTACTTGTTTCCCACTGATTAAAGGCATCCTCAGAAATAATGTCCTCATCATATAACGTATCAAATAATGTCCGTAAAACTCCTGAAAAGGAAAGAAAGAAATATGTCAGCATTTATAACAAGTAGTAAGAAGAAATGACATAGATGTAAATAAACATGAGGAACTATCTAACATTATACTTAAGACACAAACTAAAGTAAAGCAACAGTGCCTATCTTTTTTTAAATTGTTGTTCTACATTTCAGTCACAGTTTGGTCTACAATAATGAACATAACTCATATCAAAAATGCCCCCTAGTAGGCAGTTAAGTGGTACAATTTTCAGCTTCTTTTATGTCTTTCTGGGTTTTTTTCCTTTCAATTTTTACAGAATTTCTTGGGAAGACTTCCTTTTTATTTACTCAAAAACAAAATATTGTACATGTATACAAGTTCCTGTAGACCACAAGATGTCTTAAAAGTTTTACTGTGATGAAAATTATGTCATTTTATTTTCTGTACTTACTAGTATTTCAGACAGGGAATTAACTATTACAAGGTATGTTTGTCCTCAGTTTTAATAAATCTTTAGACATGTACAAAATGTATATAAAAAAATGTAGTCAAACCTGTAGGGAACATGAAAATATGCTATACATGAGCAATTGCCCTTTATATACTGAGGTTCATATTATATGCACTATTCATTAAATAAAGAAAATGAAAATACCCTTAAGAGAGAGTGATATGTAATATACAGGTGACCTTTAAGACAGGTTTGACTGTATTTTAATTTTCTGTACACAGACCTGTTTACCCCAATTGACACTAAAGAGTAGTATTTGCTCCAGCTCAGCGTAGTTTGGCAATGTTGAGAGTAGTTTTCGGAAATTGAAAACAATGGTTTCTGATTCATGAGCTGGTGCCATAATGGCATATACACACAGTATATACATACCAAATATCTACCATAGTTACATGTATCTACTGAAGATGGGGGCCCGGGTGGCTCAATGAGTTAGGTCATACAGTACAGAAAGGGACATACCGTGATCAAGGTCATGTCTAGGAGAGTGATGGGGATTAAAATTTTAAATTCATGTCGGTGATCAGGGGGCAATAAAACACCAGGTGTTAATCTTGTAATCAAGTGTGTCGTTTTACAGGTAAACTAGTCGGATAAGATGTACAGGTGAAATTACGTTTTTATATCGCCTATTTTTTTTTTCAGGTACTTTCTCGGATTCCCCTCAGAATTTAAAAAAAAACATTTTTATTTCTTTCCTCAAAACGTAAAACATCCTTGAACGTAACCCGGGAATGAAATCCCGAGATCGAGAAAATAGCACGAGAACGGAGAGTTGAATTGATGAATAAAATGTAAATAATAAATGATTATTCAACTTCAATTCAGTGAAATCATGGGTTGTGCAAATTTGTTTCAAAGATTTTTAACCTTGGCTGTGTATTGCGTATCTACACCTAGTATTTTATTGACACGCGTACACGTGACCTGGCTTGTGCACAAATGAAGTTTCATAAACACATGTGCGATATGCGTGATTTGTTACGTTTTAAAGCGTATTTCCAGTTCAATGTTACATTTTAGTTCAATAATATTTTTTATACGTATTTTTTTTTATTTTAATCTTCATAGAAAACCCAGTTAAAACCCTTTTCGTTGTAGAAATACGTACTAAATAATTTGTATACGGTCATTGAAGAATTTGATTAAAAATTAACGAAACAAATATTTATAAACAGATCGTTCAAAGAAGTACTACATGTCCAAAAGTCACTAAATTTACGGATATATTTTGGAAATTAGCGGCTAATCTGCAGAAAGTTTAGAAACGTGAAAGGAAATAAGGAATTAACCTTTATCATGATTTTACCCCTACAAATGTTTGACCATTACACAGTATCTGACCAAAATCAAATGTCACCAGTTTATTTATTTATTCAAATTCAAATCTTAATTGGCTTTCAACCCAATAGATTTGTGACAAAATACAGCAAAAAAAAGTTTATGGAACAAATTAAAAGCATGCTCTTCGTTTTCCACTTTTTGTTCATTTTGTAGCCATTAAACCTACGTAAATTTGGATTGTTATAGGTTTTTGTTTGCAATTTTAAAGAAAATTATTTTCAACTATAGCGGAATTACGTAACAAGCCAAGTGTGTAAAACAGTTTACTTGAATTGTTAATTTTTTTCAATACGAGAGGTAAAAGTCCAAAACACAAAATAAACCAATAATCAATTTTAAGTCTGCTCTTTACAACTATTAAACACTACAAAACCCGCGCTTGTAAAGTCCGTGCTTCAAAAACCCGCGCCTGCGGTTTAACTTATAAACAAAAAATACATTTATGAAGTAGTCCGTATTTACGAATAATTCAATACATACTGAATTCAACCCAACAGAAGAAAAAAATGAGAAATTAAAATTAAACAATTAAAGTTCAGTTGCGGTATCAACAAAATTCTCGATATAGAACTTGAGGTCATAAAGTAGAACTTTCTAAAATAAACGAAAACGATAACAAGACACACATTCTTTGGCAATGAAAAGCAACAAAGTCAAATATTAACAACAAGAGGATACACAATTAATTGTCAAAAATACATCCTTCAGTAGCAATAATTACGGCTTACAATATTAAAAGTCAACAGGTAACGCTAATCTCTTAATTGGCGGTAAAATATCAATCGGCGCACAGGTAACCGAGAGCCATAAAATTTAATCCCCACCACCTTGTTTTATGGTCCTTTTTAGGTCTATCACAGTGGGTTTATGTCTGTGATGATATGTCTAAAGGATTAAAAATTATGTCTCTTGGAGTGATCAATCACGGTATGTCCCTTTCTCTACAAACGAATTTTGAAAAAACGATGTTTGTTCAAGCGTAGAATAGTCAGGTTCAACCGTAGGGCGTAATTTACTGTAAAAAAGCGTAGTAAATACGGCGAAAACGTAGTAGTAAACAGGTCTGTGTACATCATACATTCAGTCTTCGCACTAATCCACTTGCCTGGACAAGTGAAAATTATGAAAGAAATTGTTTGAAATAAATAGAAAATTTTTCTAACTTTGGCTTTCGGGCAAGTAGGTGAAAAAAATGAAGGCAAAGACTGTACATTTAGGATCACTGACATGACACTAACCTCGTGGGTGCTCTAATTTATGTACAAGAGCTTGTAATGCATAGAGAGCCTGTAACTCAAACTCTGCCTGACGATCTAAGTATTTCTGAAGTATAACACCTCTTTGTGTTATCCTTGAAGGATCTACCTTGGCACTATTTCCACGGCCTGTAAATAAACAATATTCCTTATTACTGAATGTATGTCTTGCACATGTAAAAAGGAGACAGCTTGTATAGGCATAGCCTGTTGCTCAATCCCATTCATATATAGTTGTGAATAAAATGTTTAAAACAAAAATATATATACAATATTTGGTTCAAAGGTAATAAAACTGTAGTCATTCATTTGTCACAAGAGGTTTTTATATTTGACATAATTAATATTATCACATGGAAATCATTAATCAACTTGGCAGGATTTTTCTTCTCTCTCCCTTTCTGTCACCAAAGAATTTTTTCCATGCTTTTAAAGGTAGAAGGTACATGTATTTGCAATAAAGGATTGAATATTGTTAGTCACCTTCAGCCATTTTTAACATTTTTCAACAATTAGGCCAAGAAGCTTATAGAAACCAGTATATAAGTATGCATCCAGCAAACATTCTCACTTGAAATCCATTAAGAATACAAGAGTATTAATACCCATATTTTAGTGATATTGTGATGTCAGTTTCATTGGTGGAGTAAACATGAATATCCACAGAAAATCACAGACCTGATATAAGCAGTGAGAGATTGTTTAGCATGCCCATTCACGTACTGTTTCATGTAGAATAATAATCACGCACGTATAATTGAAAGAACCTGTTGCGAGCACTGTATAAAAATTACATTTTGTTTACAATTCACTTCAAAGTACGTATAATAGAGTTGTTCTGATTAGTTAATTTCGACAATATTATCCAATCAGAGCGTTCCTTGCATATTTTAAGTGAGATGATATGATTTATAGATCGCCCAATTCTATTGGCTCCTTATTTTTTAATTGTCCAATCAGAAGAACTGTTACTGTTAAAACCAGTAATATTTACAAAAAACAGCATGGTGCACGACCTTGCATGGAGAAAATGCAGTTCACTTTCTTTGTACCCCCAAAAAATTGGATGTACCTTCAAAAATGAAGGTAAAAGGGTACATGTACCCCCAGATGAAAAAACCTGTGGGCATGCTGTTGTTGTTTAATGCCAACTCAGCAATTCTTCAGCTATATCATGGCAAAAACAAGTTAATTTTCAATGAGATGATGAGGGACGCTTTGTACTAAACCAATACGCTTAGTTGGATTTTTATAGTGCTTGATCATTAAAACAAGTCCATTCGTAAACATTCGCTGCTCTTGGACACATTATCCTGATTTTGAGCCAACCAGTTTTTGCTGTTACTTCTTAATGCTACGTGCCTAGCGGGGATGCATAATTTTTTTTAGTCTTCAGTTTGACCTGACGGGGTCGAAACCATGATCTACGACACTAGACGAGCATGCTAACCATTACACCACTGATGCAGTTCACTAGAGATAGTACATGTATTTGATGTATGTAAGCTTATTGTGTCACTAATCTTCAGTAAAGATAAATATTTACCTGTTATTGCACTAGAACAAATGGCTGTCATTAAAGCCCTGATAAATTTCTTATCTTTAGTTGTAATATCATCTAAATTAGCCTAAAATAAAAAGATTTACTTTTATATGATATTTATACAAAAAAAAAAGCCATTATTATATGTCTTTTCTAATTGAAAGACATCCATAGTAACATTCTTTGATAAACCATTATATTTACCTCTGGCGACGTAACATGATATGAATATAACATTTTAACGTCTTGCAACAAATTAAACCAAAGAAAATGTTGTGATGAAAGTTTATTTTAAGGGTGAAAGTCACATATAAAAATGTGTCATATAATAAAACAATTTACGACTTTCAATTCGATGGATACCAGGATTTATTAATCCAAGAATAATATATTTCCCTCAGCCTCTGTAAATATGATATTCTTTGGTTAATAAATCTTTGCATCCACCTTATTAAAAGTCCTTAATTGTATAATATCGGACTTATTTGAAATTATCAATTCACTGATCTGTTTCACTTAGGCCGAAAAATATAGTAACACTTGTGTTTCGGCTAACATTATCAACCCTAATTTTCAGGGACTACCTCTTCAACTTTTATTCCCATTTTTGGTGGAAACACATGTTGTTGTTTTTTTGCATTATCTTTCAAATTTGTGCTACTATTTCTGTGACAACATTGAATTTAGAAATAGTAAATGTAATATTACAGTTACACCATTGGGAATCTATAAAGGAACAACAGATATTATTCCACTCATATAGAAATTTGATTGGTCGAAACAATCCCACATGACATTTCTCAACAACATCGTATTTCCCTTATTCAAAATTCTCAAGATTTAACGCTTTGGTCATATAACTCCAGAGATGTTCCGAAATAATAATTTTGTAAACAAAGATGGCAAAAAGATTTCCTTTGGCAGAATTCACCAAAATGTTGGCCTGGTGGAATAAAACATTCATTTCCCTTGCATAAATCTTCATATCTCCCTTATGCAAGGGAAATAAATGTATAGTGTTGACTAGAACAACATAATGCATGTACTATATTGTACAGGGATGTCATTAGAAGCCAGCAAACGGCAAAAATCTCCGGTACCTCTAGCTGTGACCGTCGGTTACTTTTTCTCTAAAAAAAAAAAAACGAGAGAAAATTTATCTAGTATCAGCAATACAACGTACAGTGTTTTTATCTACTGATCAGCATGTTTACGTTTGCAGATTTTTACAAATTTTACAGATTTCACGGTAATTATAAAAATTTGAACTTTGAAATTCATATCATTCACAATGCCTTCCCGGGATAAACGTTTGAAAGAAAGTGGCAAAGGAAAACAAAAGTTTGACATCACATTTTTCAACTTCGTAAGTTGATATAAAAAATGAGTTATTTCCCTTTGTTATACTTGAAACAAACCAAAATTAACAAAATCTAAATATGCCATTTTCAATATTTTATTATCAAACACAATAAAACCAATTAAGTTTAATCTGAAATAAAAACATGTCTACTTAAACTGAAACAAAGACAATATTTAGCAACAACCTGTTCTATACATTACCTGTAGTAATAACACACATGCGTAAATAGACATCCATTACAATACAAAAATTTTGAAAAACTTTACAATACTGGTATAAATTTTTTATACCAGTATTATGGACGCCGTAATTTGCATAAGATCAATTATATCAAATTTTGTTCTACTTTGGATTGTTATTTCCTTTTTCTAGACAACACTTTATTTTTTGTAGAAACCAAAATGAAGCAAATGAACCACAAATTAACACATTAAAGAGAAAATTAATTGATTCAGACTCCACTGACACTCCTGACATATTGCCCCTTTATTCACAGGTTGCACGCATAAAATTGCCCCTTTTCAGTTTTGCACCCTGCCCTTCTTATATCCTAGCTAAAACACTAATATCAGTCATTATTTTCTGCTCATCGGAGATAAAATCGTAGACGGAGAGGGACTGAATTATCCGGGTTACATATTCTCGTTTTTTTTTAGGAATTATAAACATTTCTCCTATACAGGAGCACCCTTATCAAACATGCTATGGCAGCGCCGAGCAAAAAAAGATCTTTAATCTTGATCAATTGCTGAAAATATGAGAAAAATAGTTCAAAACTAGAGGCTCCCAGGAGCCTGTATAGCTCACCTGGGTATAATAACAACATCAGTCAATAAAACTTGATAACTTCGGTAAAAAAAATTAACAAATGTAGCCTTCGTCATTGCAGACTCTTTCTACAAAAAAAATTGGGCAGGGGGTTCCCCCTTTAATGTAATTTATCAAAATTGCTGTAAAAAAACATATATGTCAATGATTCTCAAAATTTTGCTTTTCATACTTCACATTTTGTAATAGAGTTGCTTCCCTTTGATTATTGGAGTAACCAAAAGCAGTGAGTCAACAAAAAAATGCATTTCAAGAGGAATAATTTCATCCCCCCTTTTTTCTATTTTTAGCCTGGTGGCCATCTTGGTTGGAAGTCGGATCACCGGACACAATTTTGGAAGGGGGCCATCCAAGGATCATTCCACAAAAGTTTGATTGCAATTGGCCCAGTGGTTTCTGAGGAGAAGATTTTTATGTGAATTTCCCAGAGGGTCCTATGTTAAGCTAAGTTCGGCTGTGGGGGCCATCTTGATCGAAGGGCCGAACCGCCGGACACATTTTTGGAAGAGAACCATCCAATGACTATTTCATCAAAATTTTGTTCTTATTGAGCAAATGGTTTCAGACAAGAAGATTTTTATGGGAATTTCCCATAGGGTCCTATGTTAAATTAAGTTCGGCGGTGGCGACCATCTTGGTCGGTTTTCTGAAATGCCGGACACAATTTTGGAAGAGGACCACCCAAGAATCATTTCAGCACAGTTTGGTTGAGATTGGCTCAGTAGTTTCAGAGGAGAAGATTTTTTTAAAATTTCATCCCCCCTTTTTTCTAATTTGCATAATCGGTCAAAATAGGCAAAAGTTCAAAGTTCATAAAAAATCCCGTAATATATGTTAAAAAGCTCATCATTATGCTTATGCAGTTCAAATTTGGGCACTTTCTGGCTTAAAATAGAGCAGTTTTGGTCATTTGAAGAAATTTCTATTTTTAGTAATGGTGGCCATCTTGGATACAGGACGGCGCTGACGGACAAAATTTCGAAAGGGGACCATCCAAGGATCATTTCAGCAAAGTTTGGTTGAGATTGGCTCAGTAGTTTCAGAGGAGAAGAATTTTTTTAAATTTCATCCCCCCTTTTTTCTAATTTGCATAATCGGTCAAAATCGGCAAAAGTTCAAAGTTCATAAAAAATCCCGTAATATATGTTAAAAAGCTCATCATTATGCTTATGCAGTTCAAATTTGGGCACTTTCTGGCTTAAAATAGAGCAGTTTTGGCCATTTGAAGAAATTTCTATTTTTAGTAATGGCTAGTTCTAATAATAAAACCCTAAATGCTCGCTTACTCGCAAGGGTTATAACGGGATGCCATTACACGTAATGGAGCAGCCGCCGAGATTTTTTGCGCTCGCTTACAGAGCTTCTGACGCCTGCATTTATCAATAATAAGACATAACCTTTCCTTTTGTCCATTATTATAACAAGTTTTTATCACCTACCAGTATTTTAGAATGTAATTCCCACAAAATAAAAATCCATGTTTACATTTTGAATTTCGTCATTTCCGGCCTCACTATTTGGATGTCGATACCATATTTGGCGATTTAGGCGTGAATGTTTACCAATCGTAACTACTCGGCTATTCTCGCTACCCTGCAAATAACAGGGTAGCGAGAATGGCCGAGTAGTTACGATTGGAATGTTTACATCAGCTTGTAGTAAGAAATACCATATTTAGAAAAGCTCCGCCTTCCGTAGTTTCCGGTTATGGAAAACGATCGATAAATTTGAACAAGGTTGTTGCTAACTTTGAAAAGCATATATTTCTCAGCCAAACCGATTTAACAAGGACTGGGATCATCAGTAATAGTTATAATGAAATGTTTGAAGCGTAAATAGTGAGTTTTTATGTTTCAACTGCAACTTTTTTTTTGCTCCATTGTGACGAATGGGACCACGTTGTAGCTCTGCCGAGACACAAGTTTGTCACAGGAGCTACATTATTGCAGCTAGTAATGGCGGCCATCTTGGATACAGGACGGCGCTGACGGACACAATTTTGAAAGGGGACCACCTAAGGATCATTTCAGCAAAGTTTGGTTGAAATTGGCTCAGTAGTTTCAGAGGAGAAGATTTTTTAAAAATTTCATCCCCCCTTTTTTCTAATTTGCATAATCGGTCAAAATCGGCAAAAGTTCAAAGTTCATAAAAAATGCCGTAATATATGTTAAAAAGCTCATCATTATGCTTATACAGTTCAAATTTGGGCACTTTCTGTTTAAAATAGAGCAGTTTTGGCCATTTGAAGAAATTTATATTTTTAGTAATGGCGGCCATCTTGGATATAGGACGGCGCTGACGGACACAATTTTGAAAGGGGACCATCTAAGGATCATTTCAGCAAAGTTTTGTTGAGATTGGCTCAGCAGTTTCAGAGGAGAAGAATTTTTTTAAATTTCATCCCCCTTTTTTCTAATTTGCATAATCGGTCAAAATCGGCAAAAGTTCAAAATTCATAAAAAATCCCGTAATATATGTTAAAAACCCCATCATTATGCTTATGCAGTTCAAATTTGGGCACTTTCTGGCTTAAAATAGAGCAGTTTTGGCCATTTGAAGAAATTTATATTTTTAGTAATGGCAGCCATCTTGGATACAGGACGGCGCTGACGGACACAATTTTGAAAGGGGACCACCTAAGGATCATTTCAGCAAAGTTTGGTTGAAATTGGCTCAGTAGTTTCAGAGGAGAAGAATTTTTTTTAATTTCATCCCCCCTTTTTTCTAATTTGCATAATCGGCAAAAGTTCAAAGTTCATAAAAAATCCCGTAATATATGTTAAAAAACTCATCATTATGCTTATACAGTTCAAATTTGGGCACTTTCTGGCTTAAAATAGAGCAGTTTTGGCCATTTGAAGAAATTTATATTTTTAGTAATGGCGGCCATCTTGGATACAGGACGGCGCTGACGGACACAATTTTGAATGGGGACCATCCAAGGATCATTTCAGCAAAGTTTGGTTGAGATTGGCTCAGTAATTTCAGAGGAGAAGAATTTTTTAAAATTTCATCCCCCCTTTTTCTAATTTGCATAATCGGTCAAAATAGGCAAAAGTTCAAAGTTCATAAAAAATCCCGTAATATATGTTAAAAAGCCCATCATTATGCTTATGCAGTTCAAATTTGGGCACTTTCTGGCTTAAAATAGAGCAGTTTTGGCCATTTGAAGAAATGTCTATTTTTAGTAATGGCAGCCATCTTGGATACAGGACGGCGCGGACGGACACAATTTTGAAAGGGGACCACCTAAGGATCATTTCAGCAAAGTTTGGTTGAAATTGGCTCTGTAGTTTCAGAGGAGAAGAATTTTTTTTAATTTCATCCCCCCTTTTTTCTAATTTGCATAATCGGTCAAAATCGGCAAAAGTTCAAAGTTCATAAAAAATCCCGTAATATATGTTAAAAAACTCATCATTATGCTTATACAGTTCAAATTTAGGCACTTTCTGGCTTAAAATAGAGCAGTTTTGGCCATTTGAAGAAATTTCTATTTTTAGTAATGGCGGCCATCTTGGATACAGGACGGCGCTGACGGACACAATTTTGAAAGGGGACCATCCAAGGATCATTTCAGCAAAGTTTGGTTGAGATTGGCTCAGTAATTTCAGAGGAGAAGAATTTTTTTAAATTTCATCCCCCCTTTTTTTAATTTGCATAATCGGTCAAAATAGGAAAAGTTCAAAGTTCATAAAAAATTCCGTAATATATGTTAAAAAGCTCATCATTATGCTTATACAGTTCAAATTTTGGCACTTTCTGGCTTAAAATAGAGCAGTTTTGGGCATTTGAAGAAATTTCTATTTTTAGTAATGGCGGCCATCTTGGATACAGGACGGCGCTGACGGACACAATTTTGAAAGGGGGACCATCCAAGGATCATTTCAGCAAAGTTTTGTTGAGATTGGCTCAGTAGTTTCAGAGGAGAAGATTTTTTTAAATTTTCATCCCCCCTTTTTTCTAATTTGCATAATCGGTCAAAATCGGCAAAAGTTCAAAGTTCATAAAAAATCCCGTAATATATGTTAAAAAGCTCATCATTATGCTTATACAGTTCAAATTTGGGCACTTTCTGGCTTAAAATAGAGCAGTTTTGGCCATTTGAAGAAATTTATATTTTTAGTAATGGCGGCCATCTTGGATACAGGACGGCGCTGACGGACACAATTTTGAAAGGGGGACCATCCAAGGATCATTTCAGCAAAGTTTGGTTGAGATTGGTTCAGTAGTTTCAGAGGAGAAGATTTTTTTAAATTTCATCCCCCCTTTTTTCTAATTTGCATAATCGGTCAAAATCGGCAAAAGTTCAAAGTTCATAAAAAATCCCGTAATATATGTTAAAAAGCTCATCATTATGCTTATACAGTTCAAATTTAGGCACTTTCTGGCTTAAAATAGAGCAGTTTTGGCCATTTGAAGAAATTTCTATTTTTAGTAATGGCGGCCATCTTGGATACAGGACAGCGCTGACGGACACAATTTTGAAAGGGGACCACCTAAGGATCATTTCAGCAAAGTTTGGTTGAAATTGGCTCAGTAGTTTCAGAGGAGAAGATTTTTTAAAAATTTCATCCCCCCTTTTTTCTAATTTGCATAATCGGTCAAAATGGGTAATGGGATTTACTTCAAAATTGCAGGGTAGGTAGATCTTGACATGCTGCACATTTTTGCTATTTAAACTTAACATCTATCTCTAAATAGTTTTTGAAATATAAGACGAAAAGTATTAAAATTAAAAAAAAAAATTGATGAAAAAAGGGCAATAACTCCAAGATGGGTAATCAAATTTACTTCAAAATTGCAGGGTATGTAGATCTTGACATGCTGAACATGTTTGCAGTTTCAACTTACCATCTGTCTCTTATAGTTTTTGAAATAAAGGACGAAAAGTATTAAAATTTTGAAAATTTGATGAAAAAAGGGAAATAACTCCAAAATGGGTATTGGGATTTACTTCAAAATTGCAGTGTGGGTAGATCTTGATATGCCGCACATTTTTGCAATTTAAAGTTAACCTTTATCTCTTATAATTTTTGAAATATAAGACGAAAAGTATTAAAATTTTACAAATTTGATGAAAAAAGGGCAATAACTCCAAGATGGGTAATCAGATTTACTTCAAAATTGCAGGGTAGGTAGATCTTGATGTGTTGATCATTTTTACCCCATGTCAGATTTTTGATATTATTAACGGTTTTTGAGTTATTACCCAAAACCTGCAATTTTACCATATGTTCTATTTTTAGTAACAGCGGCCATGTTGGTTGGTGCACAGCATCACCGGACACAATTTTGAAACTAGACACCCTAGTGATGATTCAGACCAAGTTTGGTTTCCATTGGTCTAGCACTTTCAGAGAAGATTTTTGAAAAAGTTTACGACGGAGACGGACGCCAAGTGATGGCAATAGCTCACCTGACCCTTTGGGTCAGGTGAGCTAAAAATGAAGTTTCAATAATGAAATTAAGTGCCAGGAGAGGCCTAGAATGCAGGATTTTGCACCATTTATCCCAGAGCTTCTGGAAATCCCCGGCCGTAAAGGGTGCCGAGCTCTCGGCGCGACGGATGGCTGTGTCGTGCGCATCAATTTGCCTGCTACTTCAAAATCTATTGACATCCCTGTTGTAGGTATCTAAATCCCACTTTATTGGTAGTCTTTGCCTTAATTTTTTTTCACCTACTTGCCCAAAAGCCAAATTTAGAAAAATGTTCTATTTATTCAAACAAATTCTTTCCTAATTTTCACTTGTCAGAATCCAGTTTTACTTGTCTCGGGCAAATGGGTTAGCTTAAAGACTGCTTTATTGGGTATTGGGGAGTTTACATTGATCATGTGCAGCTCTTATCACAAGAAAACCCACTTTTAATCTGTTGCTACATGAATATGTTTTTATATTATAAAACATTTACAATGTTATCAATATCTAATTGGGGCGACAGATTTACACAAGTTTGATAACTTGTTTCTGAATCCCATTGAACATTGTATATTTGAATAATTGTATGCTGAATTTCATGAAATAAATATTGTTTAAACTGAAACATTTACAGATTATATATACTCAAATTAATTTAATAACAAAAAAAATCCAGTCGTTATTTCTTCAATCTCATTATCAATTCCTTGAAAAAATTCTAAATTTGTATTTATAAATTAAACTAATTCTAGTCTACTCCATTTCTAATACAATTTTAGGGAGACTTGAAATCTTCTCATTATAAACAAACTACATTATAACATATTTCATTACAAGTGGACTCAACTCTATTAAGTAAATAAATAACACTCGTTCCTCACCTCTATCCAGTCAAAAATTTCTTCATTTCTAACTGGTTTTTCTACAACTAAATCTTGTAATGTGTTTTGTATTCTTTCTATTGGCATTGAAACTGTAGGTGTCGTTGGTTGACTACCATCAGCTACTGTGAAATCTAATTTCTGCAAAGTAAAGTCAATTAATTATTTACACTGAAAAAATAAAATGAAAAACAAAAAGGACACTTCAATAAAAAGTGGCAGGGTTAAACTAGTTTTATAGGCCCAAACATCCCCAGAAGAGCAGCGTAAAGATCTTATAAACACATTTACTGAAGAAATATTTTCCATTTAATTTCTGGACGGGTAAATATGGTTACAGCCCTATCAATTCCATTAATATACATTTTTTTTGGTTCTTAAACAAAAGGTTAAATTTTAGAAAGCGATATTTTAATCCAGGTCTCAATTGTCAAATTCCGTCGTGTAGAAGTATAAAATATAAGAGTTCAAACAGTGATGTCACCAATTCCACCCATATCAAAAAAGAAAAGAAAAGAAAAGAAAAGGACCTCTCACCTCAAATAATTGAAGACAAACAGATCATGACATATTTAAGTTTATTACCTTATCTTTTAAGAATTTTTCTATCTGGTCCTCTGGTACAAAGTCTAACCACTCTAGACCAGATTTTCTCTACAAGTCACCTACATTTTTATGACCCTACAATAAAAATATATATAGAATTATTGTATATTGTGTTGTCAAAATACCTGTAAAACAATAATATGTTCATTTTAAAGTACATTTCAACAGCCCAATTTCTAAAATATCAGATTTAAAAATAAAATAAAACTTTTTAACTGCAATTATTTTCCTGATCAAATAAGATTGATTTTATTTTATTTTATTGTGTTTAACGCCACTTTCAGCAATATTTCAGCTATATCATGGCGACCAGTTTTAGTGCTGGAAGAAGCCGGAGTACCCGGAGAGAACCATCGACCATCGGCAAGCAACTGGTAAACTTTATCACTTGCGGCTGCGAGTCGAGTGCACCCTTTTTTTGTAATTTACAAAGCTGGGTGCGAACTCATGCCATACTGGTGATAGGCTTGTATGAGTTGTTAGGTAATCCAACTATCTAACTCATTGTGCCACCCGGGCCCTTGATCAAATAAGGGGAGATTACTTATGTCAAATTTCAACAAAGTGGTCAATTTAATAACATTATCCCTTCAAATTAGTAAGCAAATACAGTTAAAAATACATTCTCTGTGAAAATTAGTCAAATTAAGGCAATGTACATCAATAGTCTGAAAAGACACCAATATAATTAAAATTAGTCATAAAAAAAAGATTACATCTACTTACTTCACGGTCACTAGCATCATGAAGAATCTCAGCTACTAATATTCCTGCATTGCCACTTTCTTTAAGAGGCTGGCATGCCTCCTTAAGGAAACTAAGCGGTACACTACCATCTTGAACCATGGGACCTATCAGTTCCCCAAAATACTGCCATATTTTAGGAATGTCAATTTCCATGTCTTCAGCATATGAAAGAACTGAGTTCAACCTGAAAATACAGAGAATATTTAAGAAATAAATCATGGAAGCCAGAATGTGTTGGGAGTTTTAACATGGATTGGCAGATATTAGTATTTTAGCCAGAAGCGAGGGATAAAATTTACTAATATCCATCAATCCATGTTAAAACTCAAAACACATTCTGGTTTCCATGATTTATTTCGATTCTAATATGTCTAAGAGTACAAATATGGTAGTATACTTTGATTGGAAGATGGTAATTTATATTTACGCTTGCAGAAAATGTTGCACACAATTTATGCTGCCAATGGAAAAGTCAGTCACATTCACCAGCACATGTGCTAAATGTGATTATACCGAAGCGATAGAAGAAGGTCATGTTAGAATTGAATGCATATTTTATACAAAGACTTTTCTGAACTAGTTTATCACTTAATAAATAGAACGACTGTTGATAAATGCCAGGTGATTGCTTTTTCAGCCTCATCGTGGAAAGAACAAGTTACTTTTTGATGATGTGTTTTGCACAAGATTAACACGATATGTATGCATGAATAAACAACTAAAGTGTAACACATCAATAATTATACAGACCCCATCATTTCTAATAATCTAATCTTATAATCAGGGAAATGAATTATGTAATATAAGTTTTTTTTAAATTTGTTGTCGAATCCCTTTAATTGTGTATGATAGATATCATATTGAAATTGATCTTATTGTACATTATTTATTAATAAAATATGTTTAAACTAATAATCTTGTAAAGTTCAAGGCAAAGTTGAGTTAGAAGGCAACATGTTTACATTGGCTGGACAAACAAATTGCTGCCATAATACTTCCCATTTAAAAAAGAAAGAAAGAAAGACACTATTGGCCATTCCTTAATCTATAGTCTCAGTTGTCACAAGTTGTCACCATACATTTTCTGACAGGTATAACTTTATTCATCATTGACTACAGTATGTTGCTATGTATTCATAGATGTCAACCCCTTGCCATCAAAATCTGGAATGGGGACTTTGAAAATGCAAAAAATACCATAGATTTGCAGAATTCATTAAAATTCAGGGACCAGCATGATGAAATTGAAAACAAGGAGCAATGACATGTCCAAATACATTAAATATAAATAATTCTTATAATAGACATTCTTTATATACTACAAGAGGTCTTAAGATTTATCTTCACAAGTTTTCAATTAATTGACTACAGAATTTCTGAAATTTAGAGATTATTGCAAAAATTCACTTGCATGCTATTTCTCGAAATACACAATTCCCTCTCTTATGACTTCCAAGAATTCAAAGGGGCAATCCATTGATCAATGGAAAGGTCGCCTCATAAGAGGGGTGAGGATGACAATTTAGTAGTATTTTACGATCTAAATGCATCTGAAATTTGGCCTTACAAGAGGGTGGCCTTTTAAGAGAGGGTTACTATATATAAATGAGAGGTATTCTTTTAATCTTAAAATAAATACTCACCCTTGCAAATATTGTTTATCTGTAATGATTGACTTTTTGACTAGATTGTGAAGAAAAAGTCCTGTATGTCGTCTAGCAACATTGGACCTTTCTAGCACTTGATGTAAACATTCAGACACGAACACATGAATAAGAGGAGATGAATTCAGCTCTTCCACACAAGTTAGGGCTTCCTGAAATACAATAAACAATCTTTTTTAAATGGTTGGTATCACAACAGAGGATAATGTTTTCCCTTGACAGTGAACTTGTTAAAATCAGAAATCTATACAGAATAAATGCAATAACATGAAAAATCTTCATAATATTCTTATAGAAATGGAACTTGCACAACACCAAATATAAATATTTTAGATGGATATCATAATTCACACCACATACATTGATAAATCTACTTCCTTTTGAGTGATAAAGAGAGCGGTAGCACTCTTATTAGGCAAAAAAAAAACAACACACACACAAAAAAAAACATGTTTAAACGCTAACATTCTTAACATTGCTTGCCCCAAAAAATGTCAATTAAAAATTAGGGTCAGTGAAAACACAGGTTTTTTTTTGGCCATGCGTAAAATTTATTTGTTTGTTTGTTTGTTTGATGGTTTTTAACACCACTTTCAACAATATTTCAGTTATATCTTGGCGGTCAGTTTTATTGGTGGAGGAAACCAGATTACCCGGAGAAAACCACTGACAAACTTTATCACAAACTGTTGTACAACTCGCCCTGATCAAGATTCAAACTCACAACATCAGTGATGTGATAGGCACTGATTGCATAGGTGGTTGTAAATCCAACTATCATACGATCACGGCCATGACACCCCCTGTAAAATTCTTGACAACTAACCTTAATATCTTGTAAATGGAGGTATTCATCAAGTATTGCACGAGTCTTCTTTATCATTTCATCTTCTGTTAACTGGATAACTGCAGCAAGTGCTGGTTTTTCAGGCTCTTTAAAAGAGCCATCACGAGGTTCTCTGCCCCGACTGCTTTCCCTGCTTGGTCCTTCCCTTGGTGTGGTTTGACCACCGGCAATAGACCTTTAAACCATCAATTAATCCATTATTAGTGAATCATTTAAACAGTGATGAATGTACTCACTGACGAAAAATGAAAACCCCCACTAAATAACTTCATTTTCTAGCTGTTTGGACCAAGTTTGACACATTTGATTTCTAACTATACTGTTCAAAAAAGAAGAAATCCACTGATCAGAGTTGATACCAATATAAAATTTATATAAAGGTGATAAACCATTAACCTATATTTTGGTACTGATTTCACTAGAGGAATGTATCCTTTACCAATAGATACATGTCAGAGAAAAGCTGTCATCATCTACATTCAGACAGGGATAACTTTTCATTCATCATATACATGTAATAAAGACCTTTACTTAGTCAAGTGACTAATTGATTTAAACACTGCAGAATAGTGACAGCCTTGTGACCGATGGTAACCGAGGAATAATTCTAATTAGAATTTCCACAGCTTTGTGTACAGAAATTTGCTATTTATTCAAAATACCATAGATCATGATCCACTGCACGCAAGGAGAATATACTAGCACTATTTGTGCTAAGCCACTTGCTGAAGCCTGAGACTTGTAAAACTGGATTCAGACAAGTGAAAATTATGAAATAATTCACTTGAATACATAGATTTTTCTTCTTCTAAATTTGGCTTTCAGGCAAGTAGGTGAACAAAAAATAAAGGCAAAGACTGTTCTAGCCATTACTACACCTATGCAGGTCATGATTGTATCTTCAAAGCAGTGATTCTGAAGGTCCGTCGGACATGTCAGCATGCCCACAGGTTTTTCATCTGGGGGTACATGTACCCTTTTACCTTCATTTTTGGGGGTGTAATGTACCCTCTAGTTCTTCATTTGGGGGTACAAAGAAAATGAACTGCAATTTCTCCTAGCAAGGTCGTGCATTCTGTATTCTTCATGTCATAGACACTTGATTGTCCCTCTTGTAATTTTGGCATCGTCTACGTGCATGTACAATTTACACCCGGTAATTTCAACACACTTGTACTTTAAACGTTGTGCACCATGCTGTTTTTTGTAAATATTATGGGTCTTAACAGTAACAGTTCTTCTGATTGGACAATTAAACTAGAGGCTCAGGTGAGCCTGTATCGCTCACCTGACATAAATAAGCCCTCTTAAGAATGTCTGCATGCCGAATACATCTAAGTTTTACTATTCAAATCCCATATGGTTTTACAATGTATGTTAAAACTATGTCTGCTCATGGCAGCCATCCTGGATGGAGGTCGTGGTCACCGGACACAATTTTGAAAGAGGAGAAGACTTTTAAACAATTTTCCCATAGGTCCTATGTTAAAACTATGTCCGCTGACGGTGGCCATTTTGGACCGAGATCAGGGTCACTGAACATATTTTTGGCAGTTGACCACCTAAGGACAATAGATGACATGTTTGCTATATTGAAAATTGACCATTTAAGGACCATCCATGCCATGTTTGCTTTAAATTAGCTTACTGGTTTCAGAGGAGAAGATTTTTAAACATATTTCCCATAAGGTCCTATGTTAAAACTATGTCTGCTGATGGCGGCCATCTTAAATGGAGGTCTGGGTCACTGGATATAATATTGAAAGTTGACCATTTAAGGACCATTCATGCCATGTTTGCTTTAAATTGGCTTACTGGTTTCAGAGGAAATTTTGTTTAAACATTTTTCCCATAGGGTCCTATGTTAAAACTATGTCCACTGACTGTGGCCATCTTGGATGGAGGTCGGGATCACAGGACATAATTTTGAAAGTTGACCACCTAAGGACCATTCATGCCATGTTTGCTTTAAATTGATATACTGGTTTCAGAGGAGAAGACTTTTAAACATTTTTCCATAGGGTCCTATGTTAAAACTAAGTCGAGTCATGGCGGCCATCTTGAATTTCCGATCGGCAAACCATTCACAAATTTAGTACAGGACCACCCAATGATCATTCCTGCAAAGTCACAATTCAATTGGCTTGGTAGTTTCTGACAAGAAGATTTTTAAAATTTCAGCCAATCAGAACACGCTATTGGCCCTGGCAGCCATGTTGAATTTCCGATCTACACCAAAAACACAAATCTGGTAGAGGACCATCCAATGAACATTTCTGGCAAGTTTGGTTGAAATCTGTTCAGCGGTTTCAGAGAAGAAGAGTTAAATGTGAAAAGCTAACGGACAGACGGACGCTTACCCATGGCAAAAGCTCACCTGACCTATGGCCAGGTGAGCTAAAAATAAGGAGTCAATAGAATTGGGGGATCTATAAATCATATCATCTCACTTAAAATATGCTCTGATTGGAAAATATTGCCAAAATTATTAACTAATCAGAACAACTCTATTATACATACTTTGAAGTGAATTGTAAACAAAAGGAAATTTGTATACAGTGCTCTCAACGGGTTCTTTACGTGCATGCACGTAGGGTTCTTTCAATTTTACGTGCATGATTTTTATTCTACGTGAAACATGTACTGCAGTTCGTGAATGGGCATGCTGCATGTTCGGTGAAAAGTCGCTCGGTCCGATGCTGATCTGCATACTAATAGGACCAAAAGTCTGATAAAGAAATCCGGATCAAAATGTCCGGTATTGTTTTTTTGTTAGTCAGTCTGGTCTGGGTTCCTGTTCGTAGCGGCGAAATTGAAACCAGTTTGAAGGTCATGTCGTTTTTGAGGTACGTAGAAGGGGCTATCCCTGGTAAAACAACGGAAAGCCAGCGACGAGGATAAAAAGGCTAAATGCCGGAAATACGAGAAGCTTTAATCCTAATTGGCAAGATGGTAGAACATGGTTAGTGCACGATACGGAGGAAAACATAATGACATGTAAATTGTGTTCGGAACAGTATGCAGAAGTTTTTTTCATACTAAATATGCATTTTATAGTGTGTCTGTCTGGCAGTATTAAAAGGTTTTGCTTGATGCTCTGGGGAAAAGAATCATTCTTTGTCTCTTCATCATCTTATCTGCACTTAGAATAACTGATCAAATACCACAAGCACAAAATTATTAACATTTTGTAAGTATCTTTGACTCAATTTCTTTCGGTCTGGTAAAAGTTGGTTTGGTCTAGAAATTTTTTTTCTATTACCAGCCTGAATGTTCTGTAAAAGTAAAAACACTGCAAAGCCTAATAGGAAATGAGAAATGCTAACTGTCATAATCAAATACATTGACGTCCCAAATAAAGATTAATGTTATCTACCTAACAGCGGCAAGAGCTCGTTCCTTTTCTTGTTCTTGTGAGGATCTAGGAGTTACGCCCCTTGGCCGACCGAATCTGCTACCTCTTCCACCATCTCTGGCAGGACTAACACCATATCGTGATCGACTTTCTTCCTCTGGTTTACTAAGTGCTGAAAATCTGAAAAATTTAATACAAACTTAATACAAGAGCAATATCAAAGAAACATCTGTCAAAATTTATCTATCATATATATATACATCAGTTATTTACGGGTCTACCCATAGCCAATGAGTCTGTACAACCCTGTAGCACTTCTATACAGTCTGAGGCTAAGCTTTTTTCACCTCGGACTAAAATAGTGCTTCAAGGTGGTATAATCTCAATACCCACAGGGGGATGTTGTGATCATGATCATATGGTAGTTGGTTTACAACTTCCTGTACAATCAGTGCCCATCACCACTCAAGTTGTGACTTCCAATCCCGCTCAGTGGCTGCATTGTTGTTTTTCTGTGTTTACTGCGACACTTTTTATTCAAAGAATTTAATCCTATGCATTGGATGCAAGGACGTCATCTTTACATGTACACAGCAATGCAATGATGACCCCTTGAGATGTAGTGCAATTACAAGTTGAGTGCATTTTAACATTGGACAATCAACATTTTTACAAAGACAGGATAAGATTTATTTTTTATTATCTAAGTATGATATCTTTATAACCTTTGTGAAAAGTATGAATATAATCAACCAATTTCTGTCCCATTAAAACAAATAATTACCTGTTGGCTGGAGCCTTGTCAGCTTCTTGTGAAGCAGTCTTTGAACCACCACCAGAGATTCCTCTCTGCCATCCAGCAAGTCTTCCAGCTCCACCACCAGGACCCAACTGTATATTATCATCTACATTTTGCTACAAATGATAATATATGCTCATTTATACAACTGTGAGTTACTGTGCAAAAACCTCAAAGCATTTGGCAATGGGAAACCAACATTGGAGCATGGAAACCAAAAATGTGCCATTTGTCAATCTCCAATTCTGTCAACATAAAAGGTATAACAACCAATTGTCCTTATACGTATGTAGAGTGTGAACATGTTTTAGTCTCAGAATTAGCTTCATCAACAGTACCAACATCTGACAGGGATAACTTTATATTCATCATGGACTAAATACAGCTCTGGGTAAACAAATCAAGTAGAATGGGCTACCACCACTTTAACAATACTTCAGTTATATTGTGGTGATCATTTTATTGCTGGATGAAACCGGAGTACCCAACTACCTGCCTGGAGTCCCAGAATTTTTGTTCATCACATATTTGTATAAAGTATCTTGTAGAAAATAAACAATGACCATGCTAAAAACTGTTTCACATAAAGAGTATCAAGTATTCTTATTATTTTTGCATATCCAATGTCAGGACCAAAATTTTCATGTGAATTAACAATCATTTTTTTGACCGATAACAATTACTCTTACCCTGAATAGTTTCAATCTTGCAGGATCAATTGTTTGCCTTTCGCCTCTCAAATTAGGACGTCCACCAACAGTATTCCATCCATCTGGTGTAGAACCACCTCCCATGGAAGCAGACTGTCCTAATCTGGGACCTACAATAATATTATACAAGTCAACATTCCTGAGAAATCATGCATAATGGATTGTTTTCCCCAATTTCTTTTTTGAATATTTCAGATTACAGACTTCAGCCAAGATTATACATGGGTTGGAAAGATGTTTCCAATTTTTGCATTGACTGCACATTTCAGGTTCCAGGATTATGAATATGTTAGCTTTCAGCCTTTGGCATTGCTGCCTCATTGACATTACCCACATGTGACTACCTTGTGCATTGTCACACACTTTGGACCTTTTTTACAACCTTTTTCATTAATACTATGTGAAAAAAATATTGAAATTTGAATTGTATTGTTTTCTCCCTATTCATGACATTTTTCCATGTTTTATGTTTGTTTTGTATATAAGTATTTTACATAAAGGAGAAGTTAGTTTCTTTCAAATTTGTTGTTTTTTTTTTGCACATTGCAAAGAAAAATAATATGTGTGCTTCCTATTTCATACTGAACTGCACTGATGAGACATAAATTTTCGAAATGGCCATATGCAGAACCAAAATATACTGCAATTTCGATGCCTCCGTCTGGTGGACTGTTAATCCCCGAGGGTATTCACCAGCCCAGTAGCCCAGTAATTCGGTACTGGCCCGAAAAAACGATATTATTTTGAAAACTTAAAATACTTACAAGGAACCATATCTAGATCACGAGTTAACAGATTAATCTCGTAAAAATTTTGAGGGAATACATGCATCAGAAAAAAGCTCCGACCTTGAGCTTTTTTCTGATGCATGTATTCCCCGAGTCCGGGACCAAAAATTATGAACAGTTAAAACATCGTCAGTTCCAACACGTAAAATGCAAAACAAACAAAATGCCATGCATACATCGTCCATGATTCCACTCGACTCACTTTTTCTAGATTTCGCAGCAAAATAGTCCTTTATTTTCGTGTTTCTCTTCATATTGTAAAACATCTCGCTGACTCGGACAATCAGCCTATCAAATCGTTCGTTAGAACCTATTATGTTTGTCAATGTACTTCCTGGATTTTGATAAACAAAAATAAACCGATACGGCGACTATTCTGTCTCTTCGAACTAGATATTTTTATAGATTATTTTTGGGGGTTCAGTAATTTCTGCCAGTCCTATACACGATCTCCGACAGGTTAAAGTACTGGCTCACTTTGAAATCTCTGCTTAAAGTTGTGTTCTTAGCGACGAAGCAGCAAATACTAATTTCATAGTCTTTTGCTCGACCTACCACACTTGAGGCGAGTATACTAATCATTATGTCACCAATGTGGTTAGATCAACCAATAAAATTCTCTTAAACGAAGTAATTAAGTACATTTGTATCTATGAAATTTTTCACCAATTAATTATCAATAGAGACAATGTAAAGAATGATTTCCAGACTAAGATTTATTACCTCCCCTTCCACCACCTCTTGTTGGTTTTTGGTTTGGTATAGCAACAGTCTGTAACAGTAATAATTTCTCTTGTTGTTCCTGTTGAGCCTCCTTGTGAATCTGTTCTATTGTTTTAGGATTATTTTCATCTCTTCTTGGAACCCAATTACACTTAAAAAACAAAATTAAAAAAAATTCAATCTAGCTAACTGAACCTGCCTGACATGGGTTAATATTTCAATACAATAATTCTCCCAAGAAAAAGAATGTTGTAACACAGTTGACTAAATTAAAAATTAAAGTTTTTATTACCTTTTTTTAAGCCTGTAATTTCTAATAATAATCTTTTCTTTTATGCAATTAAAAAGCATCCTTTTCAAATTCAATTCACCAAAATAAAAAACTCAATGTTAAGTTGTTTAGATCATCCTGGCAGTTTACACAGGATTTTTGCCAAAACTTGCTTTGATATCTGTAATTTTTTTTTACATCTTTATACATTTCATCGTCAATCAAAGTGATCTTATTCCATCTGGTAATTCTCATTATCTCTAAGTCCTTAAATGTACCATATATTCAAATCACGGTAAGTAACATAACTTCTTCTAAAACATAGTTATAGTCTACTAGAGGCTCCCAGGAGCCTGTATAGCTCATCTGGGTATAATAACAACATCAGTCAATAAAACTTGATAACTTCGGTAAAAAAAATTAACAATTGTAGCCTTCGTCATTTTTATAAATTTGATGAAAAAAGGGCAAGAACTCCAAGATGGGTAATCAGATTTACTTCAAAATTGCAGGTAAAAAAAAAAATTGATCGAAAGGTCGAACCGCCAGACACATTTTTGGAAGAGAACCATCCAATGACTATTTCATCAAAATTTTGTTCTTATTGAGCAAATGGTTTCAGACAAAAAGATTTTTATGGGAATTTCCCATAGGGTCCTATGTTAAATTAAGTTCGGCTGTGGCGGCCATCTTGGTCGGTGTTCTGAAATGCTGGACACAATTTTGGAAGAGGACCACCCAAGAATCATTTCAGCAAAGTTTGGTTGAGATTGGCTCTGTAGTTTCAGAGAGGAAGATTTTTTTAATTTCATCCCCCCTTTTTTTCTAATTTGCATAATCGGTCAAACTCGGTAAAAGTTTTAAGTTCATAAAAAAATCCCGTAATATATGTTAAAAAGCTCATCATTATGCTTATACAGTTCAAATTTGGGCACTTTCTGGCTTAAAATAGAGCAGTTTTGGCCATTTGAAGAAATTTCTATTTTTAGTAATGGTGGCCATCTTGGATACAGGACGGTGCTGACGGACACATTTTTGAAAGGGGACCACCTAAGGATCATTTCAGCAAAGTTTGGTTGAGATTGGCTCAGTAGTTTCAGAGGAGAAGATATTTTTTTTTATTTCATCCCCCCTTTTTTCTAATTTGCATAATCGGTCAAAATCGGCAAAATTTCAAAGTTCATAAAAAATTCCGTAATATATGTTAAAAAGCTCATCATTATGCTTATACAGTTCAAATTTTGGCACTTTCTGGCTTAAAATAGAGCAGTTTTGGCCATTTGAAGAAATTTCTATTTTTAGTAATGGTGGCCATCTTGGATACAGGACGGCGCTGACGGACACAATTTTGAAAGGGGACCACCTAAGGATCATTTCAGCAAAGTTTTGTTGAGATTGGCTCAGTAGTTTCAGAGGGGAAGATTTTTTTAATTTCATCCCCCCTTTTTTCTAATTTGCATAATCGGTCAAAATCGGTAAAAGTTCAAAGTTCATAAAAAATCCCGTAATATATGTTAAAAAGCTCATCATTATGCTTATACAGTTCAAATTTGAGCACTTTCTGGCTTAAAATAGAGCAGTTTTGGCCATTTGAAGAAATTTCTATTTTTAGTAATGGCGGCCATCTTGGATACAGGACGGCGCTGACGGACACAATTTTAAAAGGGGACCACCTAAGGATCATTTCAGCAAAGTTTGGTTGAAATTGGCTCAGTAGTTTCAGAGGAGAAGATTTTTTTTAAATTTCATCCCCTCCTTTTTTTTTTATTTCATAATCGGTCAAAATCGGTAAAAGTTCAAAGTTCATAAAAAATCCCGTAATATATGTTAAAGAGCTCATCATTATGCTTATACAGTTCAAATTTGGGCACTTTCTGGCTTAAAATAGAGCAGTTTTGGCCATTTGAAAAAATTTCTATTTTAAGTAATGGTGGCCATCTTGGATACAGGACGGCGCTGACGGACACAATTTTAAAAGGGGATCACCTAAGGATCATTTCAGCAAAGTTTGGTTGAAATTGGCTCAGTAGTTTCAGAGGAGAAGATTTTTTTTAATTTCATCCCCCCTTTTTTAAAATTTCATAATCGGTCAAAATCGGTAAAAGTTCAAAGTTCATAAAAAATCCCGTAATATATGTTAAAAAGCTCATCATTATGCTTATACAGTTCAAATTTTGGCACTTTCTGGCTTAAAATAGAGCAGTTTTGGCCATTTGAAGAAATTTCTATTTTTAGTAATGGCGGCCATCTTGGATACAGGACGGCGCTGACGGACACAATTTTAAAAGGGGACCACCTAAGGATCATTTCAGCAAAGTTTGGTTGAAATTGGCTCAGTAGTTTCAGAGGAGAAGATTTTTTTTAATTTCATCCCCCCTTTTTTAAAATTTCATAATCGGTCAAAATCGGTAAAAGTTCAAAGTTCATAAAAAATCCCGTAATATATGTTAAAAAGCTCATCATTATGCTTATACAGTTCAAATTTTGGCACTTTCTGGCTTAAAATAGAGCAGTTTTGGCCATTTGAAGAAATTTCTATTTTTAGTAATGGCGGCCATCTTGGATACAGGACGGCGCTGACGGACACAATTTTAAAAGGGGACCACCTAAGGATCATTTCAGCAAAGTTTGGTTGAAATTGGCTCAGTAGTTTCAGAGGAGAAGATTTTTTTTTAATTTCATCCCCCCTTTTTTTAAATTTCATAATCGGTAAAAGTTCAAAGTTCATAAAAAATCCCGTAATATATGTTAAAAAGCTCATCATTATGCTTATACAGTTCAAATTTGGGCACTTTCTGTCTTAAAATAGAGCAGTTTTGGCCATTTGAAGAAATTTCTATTTTTAGTAATGGTCGCCATCTTGGATACAGGACGGTGCTGACGGACACAATTTTGAAAGGGGACCACCTAAGGATCATTTCAGCAAAGTTTGGTTGAGATTGGCTCAGTAGTTTCAGAGGAGAAGATTTTTTTTAAATTTCATCCCCCCTTTTTTTAATTTCATAATCGGTCAAAATCGGTAAAAGTTCAAAGTTCATAAAAAATCCCGTAATACATGTTAAAAAGCTCATCATTATGCTTATACAGTTCAAATTTTGGCACTTTCTGGCTTAAAATAGAGCAGTTTTGGCCATTTGAAGAAATTTCTATTTTTAGTAATGGCGGCCATCTTGGATACAGGACGGCGCTGACGGACACAATTTTAAAAGGGGATCACCTAAGGATCATTTCAGCAAAGTTTGGTTGAAATTGGCTCAGTAGTTTCAGAGGAGAAGATTTTTTTTTAATTTCATCCCCCCTTTTTTTTAATTTCATAATCGGTCAAAATCGGTAAAAGTTCAAAGTTCATAAAAAATCCCGTAATATATGTTAAAAAGCTCATCATTATGCTTATACAGTTCAAATTTGGGCACTTTCTGGTTTAAAATAGAGCAGTTTTGGCCATTTGAAGAAATTTCTATTTTTAGTAATGGTGGCCATCTTGGATACAGGACGGCGCTGACGGACACAATTTTGAAAGGGGACCACCTAAGGATCATTTCAGCAAAGTTTGGTTGAAATTGGCTCAGTAGTTTCAGAGGAGAAGATTTTTTTTAAATTTCATCCCCTCCTTTTTTTTATATTTCATAATCGGTCAAAATCGGTAAAAGTTCAAAGTTCATAAAAAATCCCGTAATATATGTTAAAGAGCTCATCATTATGCTTATACAGTTCAAATTTGGGCACTTTCTGGCTTAAAATAGAGCAGTTTTGGCCATTTGAAAAAATTTCTATTTTAAGTAATGGTGGCCATCTTGGATACAGGACGGCGCTGACGTACACAATTTTAAAAGGGGATCACCTAAGGATCATTTCAGCAAAGTTTGGTTGAAATTGGCTCAGTAGTTTCAGAGGAGAAGATTTTTTTTAATTTCATCCCCCCTTTTTTAAAATTTCATAATCGGTCAAAATCGGTAAAAGTTCAAAGTTCATAAAAAATCCCGTAATATATGTTAAAAAGCTCATCATTATGCTTATACAGTTCAAATTTTGGCACTTTCTGGCTTAAAATAGAGCAGTTTTGGCCATTTGAAGAAATTTCTATTTTTAGTAATGGCGGCCATCTTGGATACAGGACGGCGCTGACGGACACAATTTTAAAAGGGGACCACCTAAGGATCATTTCAGCAAAGTTTGGTTGAAATTGGCTCAGTAGTTTCAGAGGAGAAGATTTTTTTTTAATTTCATCCCCCCTTTTTTTAAATTTCATAATCGGTAAAAGTTCAAAGTTCATAAAAAATCCCGTAATATATGTTAAAAAGCTCATCATTATGCTTATACAGTTCAAATTTGGGCACTTTCTGTCTTAAAATAGAGCAGTTTTGGCCATTTGAAGAAATTTCTATTTTTAGTAATGGTGGCCATCTTGGATACAGGACGGTGCTGACGGACACAATTTTGAAAGGGGACCACCTAAGGATCATTTCAGCAAAGTTTGGTTGAGATTGGCTCAGTAGTTTCAGAGGAGAAGATTTTTTTTAAATTTCATCCCCCCTTTTTTTAATTTCATAATCGGTCAAAATCGGTAAAAGTTCAAAGTTCATAAAAAATCCCGTAATACATGTTAAAAAGCTCATCATTATGCTTATACAGTTCAAATTTTGGCACTTTCTGGCTTAAAATAGAGCAGTTTTGGCCATTTGAAGAAATTTCTATTTTTAGTAATGGCGGCCATCTTGGATACAGGACGGCGCTGACGGACACAATTTTAAAAGGGGATCACCTAAGGATCATTTCAGCAAAGTTTGGTTGAAATTGGCTCAGTAGTTTCAGAGGAGAAGATTTTTTTTTAATTTCATCCCCCCCTTTTTTTTAATTTCATAATCGGTCAAAATCGGTAAAAGTTCAAAGTTCAAAGTTCATAAAAAATCCCGTAATATATGTTAAAAAGCTCATCATTATGCTTATACAGTTCAAATTTTGGCACTTTCTGGCTTAAAATAGAGCAGTTTTGGCCATTTGAAGAAATTTCTATTTTTAGTAATGGCGGCCATCTTGGATACAGGACGGCGCTGACGGACACAATTTTAAAAGGGGACCACCTAAGGATCATTTCAGCAAAGTTTGGTTGAAATTGGCTCAGTAGTTTCAGAGGAGAAGATTTTTTTTTAATTTCATCCCCCCTTTTTTTAAATTTCATAATCGGTCAAAATCGGTAAAAGTTCAAAGTTCATAAAAAATCCCGTAATATATGTTAAAAAGCTCATCATTATGCTTATACAGTTCAAATTTTGGCACTTTCTGGCTTAAAATAGAGCAGTTTTGGCCATTTGAAGAAATTTCTATTTTTAGTAATGGCGGCCATCTTGGATACAGGACGGCGCTGACGGACACAATTTTAAAAGGGGACCACCTAAGGATCATTTCAGCAAAGTTTGGTTGAAATTGGCTCAGTAGTTTCAGAGGAGAAGATTTTTTTTTAATTTCATCCCCCCTTTTTTTAAATTTCATAATCGGTAAAAGTTCAAAGTTCATAAAAAATCCCGTAATATATGTTAAAAAGCTCATCATTATGCTTATACAGTTCAAATTTGGGCACTTTCTGTCTTAAAATAGAGCAGTTTTGGCCATTTGAAGAAATTTCTATTTTTAGTAATGGTGGCCATCTTGGATACAGGACGGTGCTGACGGACACAATTTTGAAAGGGGACCACCTAAGGATCATTTCAGCAAAGTTTGGTTGAGATTGGCTCAGTAGTTTCAGAGGAGAAGATTTTTTTTAAATTTCATCCCCCCTTTTTTTAATTTCATAATCGGTCAAAATCGGTAAAAGTTCAAAGTTCATAAAAAATCCCGTAATACATGTTAAAAAGCTCATCATTATGCTTATACAGTTCAAATTTTGGCACTTTCTGGCTTAAAATAGAGCAGTTTTGGCCATTTGAAGAAATTTCTATTTTTAGTAATGGCGGCCATCTTGGATACAGGACGGCGCTGACGGACACAATTTTAAAAGGGGATCACCTAAGGATCATTTCAGCAAAGTTTGGTTGAAATTGGCTCAGTAGTTTCAGAGGAGAAGATTTTTTTTTAATTTCATCCCCCCCTTTTTTTTAATTTCATAATCGGTCAAAATCGGTAAAAGTTCAAAGTTCAAAGTTCATAAAAAATCCCGTAATATATGTTAAAAAGCTCATCATTATGCTTATACAGTTCAAATTTGGGCACTTTCTGGCTTAAAATAGAGCAGTTTTGGCCATTTGAAGAAATTTCTATTTTTAGTAATGGTGGCCATCTTGGATACAGGACGGCGCTGACGGACACAATTTTGAAAGGGGACCACCTAAGGATCATTTCAGCAAAGTTTGGTTGAGATTGGCTCAGTAGTTTCTGAGGAGAAGATTTTTTTTAAATTTCATCCCCCCTTTTTAATTTCATAATCGGTCAAACTCGGTAAAAGTTCAAAGTTCATAAAAAATCCCGTAATATATGTTAACCAGAGGCTCTCAAGAGCCTGTATCGTTCACCTGGTAATAAAAAAAACCAATTGGTCCTATGTAAAAACTATGTCCTGCGTCATCTTGGAATTACGATCAACATAAAAAACACAAAGTTTGTAAAGGACCTTCCAATGATTGATGCACAGTTTAGGTTCAATCAGTGCAATAGCTTCAGAGAAGAATATATTTCTGTATTTTCCCCATATGGTTCTGTGTTAATACTATGACCTGTGGTGGCAGCCATCTTGGATTTCCGATCGGCATAAAAAACAGGACCTTCCAATGATCATTCCTGGGCAGTTTGGTTTCAACTGTCCAAGTGGTTTCAGAGAAGAAGCATTTTGAAACATTTTTCCCATAGGGTCCAATGTTAAACTAAGTCCTGCCGTAGCCGCCATTTTGAATTTCATATCAGAATAAAAAACGTATATTTTGTAGAGGACCATTCAATGAACATTCATGCACAGTTTGGCTTTAATCATATTTGTAGTTTCTGAGAAGAAGGCATTTGAACATTTTCCCATAGGGTCCAATGTTAATCTATGTCCTGCGGTGGTGGCCATCTTGGATTTCCGATCGGCATAAAAAACACACACCTTGTAGAGGACCTTCCAATGATCATTCCTGGGCAGTTTGGTTTCAATTATCCAAGTGGTTTCAGAGAAGAAGCGTTTTGAAACATTTTTCCCATAGGGTCCAATGTTAAACTAAGTCCTGCCGTAGCCGCCATTTTGAATTTCATATCGGAACAAAAAACGTAAAGTTTGTAGAGGACCATCCAATGTACACACATATGGACAGTTTGGCTTTAATCATATTTGTAGTTTCTGAGAAGAAGGCATTTGAACATTTTCCCATAGGGTCCAATGTTAATCTATGTCCTGCGGTGGTGGCCATCTTGAATTTTCGATCGGCATAAAAAAACAGAAACTTTGTAGAGGACCTTCCAATGATCATTCCTGGGCAGTTTGGATTCAATTGTCCTAGTGGTTTCAGAGAAGAAGCGTTTTGAAACATTTTTCCCATAGGGTCCAATGTTAAACTAAGTCCTGCCGTAGCCGCCATTTTGAATTTCATATCGGAACAAAAAACCTTAAGATTGTAGAGGACCATCCAATGAACATTCATGTACAGTTTGGCTTTAATCATATTTGTAGTTTCTGAGAAGAAGGCATTTGAACATTTTCCCATAGGGTCCAATGTTAATCTATGTATTGTGGTGGCGGCCATCTTGGATTTCCGATCGGCATAAAAAACATAAAATTTGTAGAGGACCTTCCAATGATCATTCCTGGGCAGTTTGGTTTCAACTGTTCAAGTGGTTTCAGAGAAGAAGCGTTTTCAAACATTTCCCCCATAGGGTCCAATGTTAAACTAAGTCCTGCCGTAGCCACCCTTTTGAATTTCATATCGGAACAAAAAACGTAAAGTTTGTAGAGGACCATCCAATGAACATTCTTGTACAGTTTGGCTTTAATCATATTTGTAGTTTCTGAGAAGAAGGCATTTGAACATTTTCCCATAGGGTCCAATGTTAATCTATGTCCTGCGGTGGTGGCCATCTTGGATTTCCGATCGGCATAAAAAACACACACCTTGTAGAGGACCTTCCAATGATCATTCCTGGGCAGTTTGGTTTCAATTATCCAAGTGGTTTCAGAGAAGGAGCGTTTTGAAACATTTTTCCCATAGGGTCCAATGTTAAACTAAGTCCTGCCGTAGCCGCCATTTTGAATTTTATATCGGAACAAAAAACGCAAAGTTTGTAGAGGACCATCCAATGAACATTCATGTACAGTTTGGCTTTAATCATATTTGTAGTTTCTGAGAAGAAGGCATTTGAATATTTTCCCATAGGGTCCAATGTTAATCTATGTCCTGCGGTGGTGGCCATCTTGGATTTCCGACCGGCATAAAAAACAGAAACTTTGTAGAGGACCTTCCAATGATCATTCCTGGGCAGTTTGGTTTCAACTCTCCAAGTGGTTTCAGAGAAGAAGCATTTTGAAACATTTTTCCCATAGGGTCCAATGTTAAACTAAGTCCTGCCGTAGCCGCCATTTTGAATTTCATATCGGAACAAAAAACGTATTGTTTGTAGAGAATCATCCAATGAACATTCATGTACAGTTTGGCTTTAATCATATTTGTAGTTTCTGAGAAGAAGGCATTTGAACATTTTCCCATAGGGTCCAATGTTAATCTATGTCCTGCGGTGGCGGCCATCTTGAATTTCCGATCGGCATAAAAAAACAGAAACTTTGTAGAGGACCTTCCAATGATCATTCCTGGGCAGTTTGGTTTCAATTATCCAAGTGGTTTCAGAGATGAAGCGTTTTGAAACATTCTTCCCATAGGGTCCAATGTTAAACTAAGTCCTGCCGTCGCCGCCATTTTGAATTTCATACCAGAACAAAAAACGTAAAGTTTGTAGAGGACCATCCAATGAACATTCCTGTACAGTTTGGCTTTAATCATATTTGTAGTTTCTGAGAAGAAGGCATTTGAACATTTTCCCATAGGGTCCAATGTTAATCTATGTATTGTGGTGGCGGCCATCTTGGATTTCCGATCGGCATAAAAAACATAAAATTTGTAGAGGACCTTCCAATGATCATTCCTGGGCAGTTTGGTTTCAACTGTTCAAGTGGTTTCAGAGAAGAAGCGTTTTCAAACATTTCCCCCATAGGGTCCAATGTTAAACTAAGTCCTGCCGTAGCCACCATTTTGAATTTCATATCGGAACAAAAAACGTAAAGTTTGTAGAGGACCATCCAATGAACATTCTTGTACAGTTTGGCTTTAATCATATTTGTAGTTTCTGAGAAGAAGGCATTTGAACATTTTCCCATAGGGTCCAATGTTAATCTATGTCCTGCGGTGGTGGCCATCTTGGATTTCCGATCGGCATAAAAAACACACACCTTGTAGAGGACCTTCCAATGATCATTCCTGGGCAGTTTGGTTTCAATTATCCAAGTGGTTTCAGAGAAGAAGCGTTTTGAAACATTTTTCCCATAGGGTCCAATGTTAAACTAAGTCCTGCCGTAGCCGCCATTTTGAATTTTATATCTGAACAAAAAACGCAAAGTTTGTAGAGGACCATCCAATGAACATTCATGTACAGTTTGGCTTTAATCATATTTGTAGTTTCTGAGAAGAAGGCATTTGAATATTTTCCCATAGGGTCCAATGTTAATCTATGTCCTGCGGTGGTGGCCATCTTGGATTTCCGACCGGCATAAAAAACAGAAACTTTGTAGAGGACCTTCCAATGATCATTCCTGGGCAGTTTGGTTTCAACTGTCCAAGTGGTTTCAGAGAAGAAGCATTTTGAAACATTTTTCCCATAGGGTCCAATGTTAAACTAAGTCCTGCCGTAGCCGCCATTTTGAATTTCATATCGGAACAAAAAACGTATTGTTTGTAGAGAATCATCCAATGAACATTCATGTACAAATTGGCTTTAATCATATTTGTAGTTTCTGAGAAGAAGGCATTTGAACATTTTCCCATAGGGTCCAATGTTAATCTATGTCCTGCGGTGGCGGCCATCTTGAATTTCCGATCGGCATAAAAAAACAGAAACTTTGTAGAGGACCTTCCAATGATCATTCCTGGGCAGTTTGGTTTCAATTATCCAAGTGGTTTCAGAGATGAAGCGTTTTGAAACATTTTTCCCATAGGGTCCAATGTTAAACTAAGTCCTGCCGTAGCCGCCATTTTGAATTTCATATCAGAACAAAAAACGTAAAGTTTGTAGAGGACCATCCAATGAACATTCCTGTACAGTTTGGCTTTAATCATATTTGTAGTTTCTGAGAAGAAGGCATTTGAACATTTTCCCATAGGGTCCAATGTTAATCTATGTCCTGCGGTGGTGGCCATCTTGGATTTCCGATCGGCATAAAAAACACACACCTTGTAGAGGACCTTCCAATGATCATTCCTGGGCAGTTTGGTTTCAATTATCCAAGTGGTTTCAGAGAAGAAGCGTTTTGAAACATTTTTCCCATAGGGTCCAATGTTAAACTAAGTCCTGCCGTAGCCGCCATTTTGAATTTTATATCGGAACAAAAAACGCAAAGTTTGTAGAGGACCATCCAATGAACATGCATGTACAGTTTGGCTTTAATCATATTTGTAGTTTCTGAGAAGAAGGCATTTGAACATTTTCCCATAGGGTCCAATGTTAATCTATGTCCTGCGGTGGTGGCCATCTTGGATTTCCGACCAGCTTAAAAAACAGAAAATTTGTAGAGGACCTTCCAATGATCATTCCTGGGCAGTTTGGTTTCAACTGTCCAAGTGGTTTCAGAGAAGAAGCATTTTGAAACATTTTTCCCATAGGGTCCAATGTTAAACTAAGTCCTGCCGTAGCCGCCATTTTGAATTTCATATCGGAACAAAAAACGTATTGTTTGTAGAGAATCATCCAATGAACATTCATGTACAGTTTGGCTTTAATCATATTTGTAGTTTCTGAGAAGAAGGCATTTGAACATTTTCCCATAGGGTCCAATGTTAATCTATGTCCTGCGGTGGCGGCCATCTTGAATTTCCGATCGGCATAAAAAAACAGAAACTTTGTAGAGGACCTTCCAATGATCATTCCTGGGCAGTTTGGTTTCAATTATCCAAGTGGTTTCAGAGATGAAGCGTTTTGAAACATTCTTCCCATAGGGTCCAATGTTAAACTAAGTCCTGCCGTAGCCGCCATTTTGAATTTCATACCAGAACAAAAAACGTAAAGTTTGTAGAGGACCATCTATTGAACATTCATGTACAGTTTGGCTTTAATCATATTTGTAGTTTCTGAGTAGAAGGCATTTGAACATTTTCCCATAGGGTCCAATGTTAATCTATGTATTGCGGTGGTGGCCATCTTGGATTTCCGATCGGCATAAAAAACAGAAAATTTGTAGAGGACCTTCCAATGATCATTCCTGGGCAGTTTGGTTTCAGAGAAGCATTTTGAAACATTTTTCCCATAGGGTCCAATGTTAAACTAAGTCCTGCCGTAGCCGCCATTTTGAATTTCATATCGGAACAAAAAACCTTAAGATTGTAGAGGACCATCCAATGAACATTCATGTACAGTTTGGCTTTAATCATATTTGTAGTTTCTGAGTAGAAGGCATTTGAATATTTTCCCATAGGGTCCAATGTTAATCTATGTCCTGCGGTGGCGGCCATCTTGGATTTCCGACCGGCATAAAAAACCTTAAATTTGTAGAGGACCTTCCAATGATCATTCCTGGGCAGTTTGGTTTCAACTGTCCAAGTGGTTTCAGAGAAGAAGCATTTTGAAACATTTTTCCCATAGGGTCCAATGTTAAACTAAGTCCTGCCGTAGCCGCCATTTTGAATTTCATACCAGAACAAAAAACGTAAAGTTTGTAGAGGACCATCTAATGAACATTCATGTACAGTTTGGCTTTAATCATATTTGTAGTTTCTGAGAAGAAGGCATTTGAACATTTTCCCATAGGGTCCAATGTTAATCTATGTATTGCGGTGGCGGCCATCTTGGATTTCCGATCGGCATAAAAAACATAAAATTTCTAGAGGACCTTCCAATGATCATTCCTAGGCAGTTTGGTTTCAATTATCCAAGTGGTTTCAGAGAAGAAGCGTTTTGAAACATTTTTCCCATAGGGTTCAATGTTAAACTAAGTCCTGCCGTAGCCGCCATTTTGAATTTCATACCGGAACAAAAAACGTAAAGTTTGTAGAGGACCATCTAATGAACATTCATGTACAGTTTGGCTTTAATCATATTTGTAGTTTCTGAGTAGAAGGCATTTGAATATTTTCCCATAGGGTCCAATGTTAATCTATGTCCTGCGGTGGTGGCCATCTTGGATTTCCGACCGGCATAAAAAACAAAAAATTGTAGAGGACCTTCCAATGATCATTCCTGGGCAGTTTGGTTTCAACTGTCCAAGTGGTTTCAGAGAAGAAGCATTTTGAAACATATTTCCCATAGGGTCCAATGTTAAACTAAGTCCTGCCGTAGCTGCCATTTTGAATTTCATATCGGAACAAAAAACCTTAAGATTGTAGAGGACCATCCAATGAACATTCATGTACAGTTTGGCTTTAATAATATTTGTAGTTTCCGAGAAGAAGGCATTTGAACATTTTCCCATAGGGTCCAATGTTAATCTATGGCCTGCGGTGGCGGCCATCTTGGATTTCCGACCGGCATAAAAAACATAAAATTTGTAGAGGACCTTCCAATGATCATTCCTGGGCAGTTTGGTTTCAACTGTCCAAGTGGTTTCAGAGAAGAAGCATTTTGAAACATTTTTCCCATAGGGTCCAATGTTAAACTAAGTCCTGCCGTAGCCGCCATTTTGAATTTCATATCGGAACAAAAAACCTTAAGATTGTAGAGGACCATCCAATGAACATTCATGTACAGTTTGGCTTTAATCATATTTGTAGTTTCTGAGAAGAAGGCATTTGAACATTTTCCCATAGGGTCCAATGTTAATCTATGTCCTGCGATGGCGGCCATCTTGGATTTCCGATCGGCATAAAAAACAGTAACTTGGTAAAGGACATTCCAATGATCATTCCTTTACAGTTTGGGTTCAGTCAGTTCATTAATTTCGGAGAAGAAGATCTTTGAAATTTCAGCCAATCAGAGCATATTATTGGCCCTGGCAGCCATATTGAATATCCGACTGGAACGAAAAACAGTAACTTTGTAGAGGACCATCCAAGGAACATTCCTGCTAAGTTCGGTTCCAATCGGCCAAGTGGTTTCGGAGAAGAAGCTTGAAATGTGAAAAGTTTACAGACGACAGACGACGGACGCCAAGTGATGGCAATAGTTCACCTGGACCTTTGGTCCAGGTGAACTAAAAAGCTCATCATTATGCTTATACAGTTCAAATTTGGGCACTTTCTGGCTTAAAATAGAGCAGTTTTGATCATTTGAAGAAATTTCTATTTTTAGTAATGGCGGCCATCTTGGATACAGGACGGCGCTAACGGACACAATTTTGAAAGGGGACCACCTAAGGATCATTTCAGCAAAGTTTGGTTGAGATTGGTTCAGTAGTTTCAGAGGAGAAGATTTTTTTTTTATTTCATCCCCCCCTTTTTTCTAATTTGCATAATCGGTCAAAATGGGTAATGGGATTTACTTCAAAATTGCAGGGTAGGTAGATCTTGATATGCTGCACATTTTTGCAATAAACTTAACATCTATCTCTAAATAGTTTTTGAAATACAAGACGAAAAGTATTAAAATGAAAAAAAAAAATTGATGAAAAAAGGGCAATAACTCCAAGATGGGTAATCAAATTTACTTCAAAATTGCAGGATAGGTAGATCTTGACATGCTGAGCATGTTTGCAGTTTCAACTTACCATCTGTCTGTTATAGTTTTTGAAATAAAGGACGAAAAGTATTAAAATTTTGAAAATTTAATGAAAAAAGGGAAATAACTCCAAAATGAGTAATGGGATTTACTTCAAAATTGCAGGGTAGGTAGATCTTGATATGCCGCACATTTTTGCAATTTAAAGTTAACCTTTATCTCTTATAGTTTTTGAAATATAAGACGAAAAGCATTAAAATTTTACAAATTTGATGAAAAAAGGGCAATAACTCCAAGATGGGTAATCAGATTTACTTCAAAATTGCAGGGTAGGTAGATCTTGATGTGCTGATCATTTTTACCCCATGTCAGATTTTTGATATTACTAACGGTTTTTGAGTTATTACCAAAAACCTGCAATTTTACCATATGTTCTATTTTTAGTAACAGCGGCCATGTTGGTTGGTGCACGGCATCACCGGACACAATTTTGAAACTAGATACCCTAGTAATGATTCAGACCAAGTTTGGTTTCCATTGGTCTAGTACTTTCAGAGGAGAAGATTTTTGAAAAAGTTTACGACGTACAACGGACGACGACGACGGACGCCAAGTGATGAGAATAGCTCACATGACCCTTTGGGTCAGGTGAGCTAAAAAAGAAATATCGTTTTCAAGCGGGTCAAATGGGGTTAAATTTAAAACAAAAAGATGAACAAAAATCGCACAGAAAATTTACACGAACTAAATATATAGATCTCCGTTTCTATAAATGAATAAGAGATAGAATATAATTCACGAATTTGTTTTTTTTACCCGAAAATGGCGAAAAAACAGCAAACATACATATTAAGTTATAAAATTCTCCCAACCTTTAATAACTTTATCCAATCAGAGATTATATATGACGTATTATGGCTGTTCGAAAATATCGGGATTGCTTAATACATCTATCTAAATGAGCTGTTCCGATATTCTTTGATATTGTTTAGAAAAGAGGGTATCTGTATCTTGTGTAAATTTCTTTTTATTTTGTTCCTTTAATGAAATTTTCTTCATGAAAACTGAGATAATGAGTATACATTTTTTGTTATTAAGTCCCAAGTGTATTTTGTACAAATACAATGTACATATGTCTATTTTAACATGAATTTCCATGCAACATTTTTGAAACAATTTTTGATAAAACATAATTATATTATCATATTTTAGTGGTATCAGGGAAGCTTTACAAAATATATGTGTAATGCATACATTACAGTATGAACATGTATTAACATTCTGGTGTAATGTAACATACCTGTACATATCTGTGATATAATTACATTTTTTTTTAGTACATCATTATTGTGTGCACACTTGTTTGGTATGACATTATGATACATGCAGCAAACATTTCTGGAATAATGCTATTTTTTCATGTAGTTGCCACCAAAACATATATGTATAAAGATAATTTTTAAATTGCATTTTATATAAACTTTTTGCACAAGTACATGATAAACTATTTCTGGAAAAGATAGTAATTATTTTTAGTTCTTCATTTTCTTTCTCTATAACTTAATGTTTTTTATTCTACAGGTGTGACCATGTCCTCTCAGTAGATCATGAAGAGTTTTAAATGCCACTTCTGAAAGTTGATGTTGTTGATTGTGATTCAGTGTAATAAAATTGCATAGGATCATAAAACACAAAAATTATTTTAAAGAAATCACAATGATTTCACATGGAACAAGTTGATCATGGACTTTGACACAACAATATTTGTAGTCATCAAATTATAGCATATATAAATATAAAGAAAAGAGAGTGACATTTAGGACTGCTGAGAATTAAGATAAATAGAAAGTTTCAAATGTAATAGTAGAAGATAACACATTCCAGTTTATTAATCTATGACAATAAAAAGGTGATGAATAAGGGTAATAACAAAATTACCGAACTCCGAACAATCTTACAAAGGGAAAGTCAAAACTCATAATTATATAAACAGACAAAATCAGTCAACAACTGGAAAACTGTGAAAACCGTAATGACCCTGACTTGATACAGGCATTTCTAAAGAAATGGTGGGTTGAATCAGATTTTAAAGCGCCAAACCTCCCACTCTCATTACAGTTCAAAGGTTCCGGCTGTCACTATAACAGTATTTAAATACAGGAACAAAATAGGTAAAATAGTTGTCAAAGCAGTACCATATTCGGTGACGTAAATGTCAAAAATATTTTTACGTCACACATTGATAAAAAAATATCCTCGACATTTTTCTTGACTTCTTTATCTTTATACATTTTCACTATATGAAAATGCATCGCTTATAATCGTTTCTGCAGAGACGGAATATATTTCGACAAGACCTTGGTATCGGAATATAAACTTTTTAAGAGATCGAATAAGGCGAATCTTTTTATAGCCCTGGTCCAGTAGCCTGTTTCTCAGATGAAGATGACGTTTCAGGAAATCAGAATAATTGCTACTGGCCCTTGCATAGCGAATCAATTGCGAGATGTAAACACCATATGCAGGAGAAGCTGGTATATTGCTGCACATGTTTGGAAAATTTATGGTTTTAAAATTGAAGTCGTCCCGTTGTCATAAATTTTAGTACTGAGTTGACCACTGTCGTCAAATTCGAGGTATAAGTCCAAAAATGATGCGGACGAAGCTGTATCTGTGGTCTTTTTAACTTCCAGCTCTGGAGGGTATATCAATGGAAGAAATTCTGCAAATCTAGAATTATTGATAGATAAAACGTCATCAATATACCTGTATGTGAAATTAAAGGCTCTAGCCTCATGAATCTTCTTATCTTTTACAAGCTTTTGAAGAAACTCCGACTCTAAAAAAATTAATCGGCTAGAAGAGGGGCACAATTCGTGACAAATATGAACTACCAGATATTACAGACACTTTTAGTTTTAATTTTTCTACTGCAGACAGCTGGGTCAGATCCAGAATTGTCTCTGGCAGGGAAGGGGGAGGTGGAAGTTTAAGGGGGTCCGGACTAAATCAAACCAATTCAATGTCTTTTTTTTACCACTTTCAACATATACATTGAACATTTTTGATTTGGGGGAGGGGGTGTGTGGGGGTCCGAACCTCCTGATCCCTGCTGGATCCACCATTGTACAGTATACATTTTAAATTTTTTATCCATTATAAAATAGCAATTCCATATTACACAAATTCTCTAGGCTATATAAGAAGCCAACAACTTGTAAACAATATCCAAAGCATGGTGAGAAAAAAAAGAAAAGAAACTGTATTTGGTTGTGTAAAATGCAGTAAACATTATTTCAGTTTTATCTGTCAGAGACCATCATGCAGTTCTTGATATCAATATTGTTGAGTAAACAAAGTAATTTCACTGTTTTGAAAGTAATAAAAAGATACTCAAATTAGTCAACAATATCATTTCATGGATACATGTAAGAACCAAAAATAATAATTTTCAATTTTTAGATCACTGTATCCCTTAGTCCATCCGCCCACCCACACCTATGTGGACTTGTACTATTAAGTTAATAACTTAAGAATCCCTTTGAATATCAGCAAGGCCAAATATGACCTGTCAGTTTTCTAATTATATTCCAACTCATGATTTATATTGTTTGTCAGTATGTCATATGTCATATGACCAACCCCAGGGTGACTGGCTTTTCATCAGGTTGATGAGGCAAAAATTATGTGAATTTACCAGTAACATGATCATTTTATTTTAGTATAGTTGGTACATAAGATGTGTGAAAAGTAGTTTTACAATGGAAAATACTGAAATGTGGAATAAATGTTCACCAGACACCAATCCAATTCATTTGTAAAGTAAACTGAAGTATTTAAATCCTTGCAAAACTATATTTAGATTCACATAAAATATTCAGAATACTATTGTTTTTTCCACCTTCAATTTCGATTCAATTCAAATATTTTATTGAATAAATGCATAAATACAATATCCAATGGGATTGCACATCAGGCATAGCCTATGTAAGTGCTCTCCCTCAATAACTAAGGACATCAAGTATAATGATAAGAATAATTAATTAATTTACATTGTAATTAAGTGTACAAAACATTTTTACTTAGGAGAAATTCAATTTTTTTTAATAATTTTAAAACGGTCCATTTATTCATTATAATTGTGAATTTTGCCAATTTAGAGTGTGAATAAGTTAACTTGTAATTAATATATTCTTCTGTATATTAAGGATACATATGTACATGTATATATAGGCACATAAGAAGGCATATTCATACATATGCATACTACACATGTACACATAAATATAGATATTTATTTGTTTAAACATCTTAAGCAATAAATTAAAAAAGATTCAAAGCAAATAATACAAAATCAAATTGAAAAATGTTAATATTAATAGTCAAGTCTTTTGGTTCCACAAATAAAGGTGTGGACAGAGTTCATAATAAGTACATTATCATCAACAGAAAGGTCAGGTGATCCCTTTAAGAGTACATCAATGTTTAGGAAGTAGGCTAAATCTCTTTGGCAAATGAAAAGTGGACAGACATAAAGGCAGTGAAAGTTGTCTTCAACATCATCCCCACAAGGACACCCTGAACCATCTGACAAGTGTGACAAGAACTTGTGTTGATTCAAGTTACTTGCCTAGTTTCTAAGTTGACAATGGAATATGTTGTATTTTCTTGTACCCAAGGCAAAATAGGGGGAAGGGACATATATATTAGATCTTATTTGCTTTTTGAACATTAGTCTACTGTGTTGATTTTGTGTGTCTACATCAAGTAAATTCCAACTGTCAATTACATTAGGGAAAAAACTACATTTGTATGAAGTGGTATTACACAATGGAGGTTCTAAAACAAGGTATGGTAAAAAGAGTTTTATTTATGAGGCAGCAACACTGTGGAACTCCTACTTCCGACTTTAAATAAAAATTACTTACTTGCTGATCATACCTGTTAACCCTCCCCCTTTTCGCGGGAGTCTCCCACGTAAGAGCCTTATCTCCCGCACACACCTTTTCCTCCCGCACGACCTCCCCCCAACAAAAAAATCAAGTACAATAAAATCTTGACCTACATTTTGCGATCAATATTTCTGGAAATTCCCCATTTGGAACTCCTGCGCTGATGAAAAACGCAGAGAGATACGAATGGTAAAGGTGTTTAAATGATATCCGGTTATTGATCTGTTTGACACCTTACAGGTAAATTGGGTCATGGAGATTAATTAAGGTGTTGATGATTATACAACAATTATCCACTGATTGACAGTTAATTGGGGATAAGGAAGTGTGTTTGTGGCACACGCTTATATGATTAGAAGTGTGATAGCGGCAATTAAAAATAGTTATAAACCGTTGTGCAAACAGGAGTCGGACAACCTTTGATGCCGAGAAAAACTTCTTATTTCGATCAAACGTGCAATGAATTCATCTCGGATTGAGTTGTTATGGGACCAAAGCCGATCAAAGTATTATTTAAGGACTAAGTTCCAGGATGGAATTGATAAACCACAAAAATGCCAAAACGTATGCTATCACCCAACGCACCAGCAGCAAAGTGACGTTTTAATTTTAGTGCTCTATGACTTTATTGTTCAGAGCATTCTATCTTCATTGTTATTGCTTTGTTATAATCTTATGATTATGAATAAATTATAAATACAGTTTTTATCCTTCATTCATCATATGAAACACTACTAATAAGACAGAAATGTAAACAATATATATTGAAATGGGATGCAGTTGGTTCAATACTGAAACAAACAAAAAGAAAACATCAATTAACAATAAAAACATGCATCAAATACGTCGATAAAAAATCTCCAGCCAAAAATTTACAAATCTCCAGTTGTAGCATAGCAACTCTATCACATGTATGCAACTACAAGGTACAATTTTGTGCGTTTAAAGGCGACGCACAAAATCTCCCCCTTAGAAGAGTTGGTAGGGGGGAGATCTCCCCCCTAGCAGTTCCCAGAGGTTAACATGTATGTTGCTGATGGAATTATTATCATTCTCTGAAATTTATTTGAACTATTGAACTGAATTCGAAGCAATCAGAAGTTTTAAGTGTTTTTTTTTATTCTATCAAACTACAAAAAATAAAAATCAACATGTTGGTCTTTAATGCAATTAAATTTACTTATTTATTCTTGGATAAAACGTTTCCGGTAAAGACATAAAGGAGCATAAAGGTCGGTATAATTCAGAATTATTCTAGGTACATTCCAAAATGAAGTTGTCCCCCTTTGATCAAGTCCGATCGCATGAAGCGTTCATCTGTGGTTCAGAATGTCGAGAAATTGCTGGTTTCTGCTTCATTTCTTACAAAAAAGGAATTAGAAGTATGTTTTTAATAGTTATAGCACGCTTGGACGTGGCTGGATGAGTGAGACCTTAGTTTAACAGATTTTATCGGAAGTAAAAAGATTACACAAAGTATGACAACATTTGTCCGATCATTTGACCATACATGTTTTCACCATGATATTTATATTTAAAATGTAATTAAATATATTAACTTATATAAAATTACGTGACCAATATTCGTGTAAATGACACAAGAACAGCCCGTATCTAATTCAAACTGTCGTATTACTAGCACGTCCTCTTTATTGAACCACAGGTGCTCGTTTCAGATTTCACGCGCTTATTATATAACGGCGGGGAAACAGGGGTTTCTAGACGTCACTGTCAAAGGAAATGAGCACAGATACAAAAGCTTGTAGTCTCAAAATAGAAATAAATATGACTAAAATTAAGCCACACTCAGCTATCCACCTCGTCATCGGCTTCCCGCAGCCACGTAAAGAATTGAACAACTTGTTTCATTGCTACACCTTTGTCCTCCTGTTCTGCAGGGTCTTTACTTGTTTCCCACTGATTAAAGGCATCCTCAGAAATAATGTCCTCATCATATAATGTATCAAATAATGTCCGTAAAACTCCTGAAAAGGAAAGAAAGAAATATGTCAGCATTTATAACAAGTAGTAAGAAGAAATGACATAGATGTAAATGAACATGAGGAAGTATCTAACATTATACTTAAGACACAAACTAAAGTAAAGCAACAGTGCCTATTTTTTTTTAAATTGTTGTTCTACATTTCAGTCAGTTTGGTCTACAATAATGAACATAACTCATATAAAAAACGCCCCCCTAGTAGGCAGTTAAGTGGTACAATTTTCAGCTTCTTTTATGTCTTTCTGGATTTTTTTCCTTTCAATTTTTACAGAATTTCTTGGGAAGACTTTCTTTTTTTTTACTCAAAAACAAAATATTGTACATGTATACAAGTTCCTGTAGACCACAAGATGTCTTAGTTTTACTGTGATGAAAATTATGTCATTTTATTTTCTGTACAGGGAATTAACTATTACAAGGTATGTTTGTCCTCAGTTTTAATAAATCTTTAGACATGTACAAAATGTATATAAGAAAATGTAGTCAAACCTGTAGGGAACATGAAAATATGCTATACATGAGCAATTGCCCTTTATATACTGAGGTTCATATTATATGCACTATTCATTAAATAAAGAAAATGAAAATGCCCTTAAGAGAGAGTGATATGTAATATACAGGTGACCTTTAAGACAGGTTTGACTGTATTTCAATTTCCTGTATATCATACATTCAGTCTTTGCACTAACCCACTTGCCGGAAGCTCTGGACAAGTGAAAATTATGAAAGAAATTGTTTGAATAAATAGAAAATTTTTCTAACTTTGGCTTTCGGGCAAGTAGGTGAAAAAAATGAAGGCAAAGAATGTACATTTACGATCACTGACATGACACTAACCTGGTGGGTGCTCTAATTTATGTACAAGAGCTTGTAATGCATAGAGAGCCTGTAACTCAAACTCTGCCTGATGATCTAAGTATTTCTGAAGTATAACACCTCTTTGTGTTATCCTTGAAGGATCTACCTTGGCACTATTTCCACGGCCTGTAAATAAACAATATTCCTTATTACTGAATGTATGTCTTGTACATGCAAAAAGGAGACAGCTTGTATAGGCATAGCCTGTTGCTCAATCCCATTCATATATAGTTGTGAATAAAATGTTTAAAACAAAATATATATACAATATTTGGTTCAAAGGTAATAAAACTGTAGTCATTCATTTGTTAGAAGAGGTTTTTATATTTGACATAATTAATATTATCACATGGAAATCATTAATCAACTTGGCAGGATTTTTCTTCTCTCTCCCTCTCTGTCACCAAAGAATTTTTTCCATGCTTTTAAAGGTAGAAGGTACATGTATTTGCAATAAAGGATTGAATATTGTTAGTTACCTTCAGCCATTTTTAACATTTTTCAACAATTAGGCCAAGAAGCTTATAGAAACCAGTATATAAGTATGCATCCAGCAAACATTCTCACTTGAAATCCATTAAGAATACAGGAGTATTAATACCCATATTTTAGTGATATTGTGATGTCAGTTTCATTGGTGGAGTAAACATGAATATCCACAGAAAATCACAGACCTGATGTAAGCAGTGAGAGATTATTCAGCATGCTCATTCACGTACTGCAGTACGTGTTTCACGTAGAATAATAATCATGCACGTATAATTGAAAGAACCCTATGTGCATGCATGTATAGAACCTGTAGCGAGCACTGTCTAAAAATTACCTTTTGTTTACAATTCACTTCAAAGTACGTATAATAGAGTTGTTCTGATTAGTTAATTTCGGCAATATTATCCAATCAGAGCGTTCCTTGCATATTTTAAGTGAGATGATATGATTTATAGATCGCCCAATTCTATTGGCTCCTTATTTTTTAATTGTCTAATCAGAAGAACTGTTACTGTTAAAACCTGTAATATTTACAAACCAGAGGCTCTCAAGAGCCTGTATCGTTCACCTGGTAATAAAAAAACCAATTGGTCCTATGTAAAAACTATGTCCTGCGTCATCTTGGAATTACGATCAACATAAAAAACACAAAGTTTGTAAAGGACCTTCCAATGATTGATGCACAGTTTAGGTTCAATCAGTGCAATAGCTTCAGAGAAGAATATATTTCTGTATTTTCCCCATATGGTTCTGTGTTAATACTATGTGACCTGTGGTGGCAGCCATCTTGGATTTCCGATCGGCATAAAAAACAGGACCTTCCAATGATCATTCCTGGGCAGTTTGGTTTCAACTGTTCTAGTGGTTTCAGAGAAGAAGCGTTTTCAAACATTTCCCCCATAGGGTCCAATGTTAAACTAAGTCCTGCCGTAGCCGCCATTTTGAATTTCATATCGGAACAAAAAACGTAAAGTTTGTAGAGGACCATCCAATGAACATTCTTGTACAGTTCGGCTTTAATCATATTTGTAGTTTCTGAGAAGAAGGCATTTGAACATTTTCCCATAGGGTCCAATGTTAATCTATGTCCTGCGGTGGTGGCCATCTTAGATTTCCGATCGGCATAAAAAACACACACCTTGTAGAGGACCTTCCAATGATCATTCCTGGGCAGTTTGGTTTCAATTATCCAAGTGGTTTCAGAGAAGAAGCGTTTTGAAACATTTTTCCCATAGGGTCCAATGTTAAACTAAGTCCTGCCGTAGCCGCCATTTTGAATTTTATATCGGAACAAAAAACGCAAAGTTTGTAGAGGACCATCCAATGAACATTCTTGTACAGTTTGGCTTTAATCATATTTGTAGTTTCTGAGTAGAAGGCATTTGAACATTTTCCCATAGGGTCCAATGTTAATCTATGTCCTGCGGTGGTGGCCATCTTGGATTTCAGATCGGCATAAAAAACACACACCTTGTAGAGGACCTTCCAATGATCATTCCTGGGCAGTTTGGTTTCAATTATCCAAGTGGTTTCAGAGAAGAAGCGTTTTGAAACATTTTCCCCATAGGGTCCAATGTTAAACTAAGTCCTGCCGTAGCCGCCATTTTGAATTTTATATCGGAACAAAAAACGCAAAGTTTGTAGAGGACCATCCAATGAACATTCATGTACAGTTTGGCTTTAATCATATTTGTAGTTTCTGAGAAGAAGGCATTTGAACATTTTCCCATAGGGTCCAATGTTAATCTATGTATTGCGGTGGTGGCCATCTTGGATTTCCGACCGGCATAAAAAACAGAAACTTTGTAGAGGACCTTCCAATGATCATTCCTGGGCAGTTTGGTTTCAACTGTCCAAGTGGTTTCAGAGATGAAGCATTTTGAAACATTTTTCCCATAGGGTCCAATGTTAAACTAAGTCCTGCCGTAGCCGCCATTTTGAATTTCATATCGGAACAAAAAACGTATTGTTTGTAGAGAATCATCCAATGAACATTCATGTATAGTTTGGCTTTAATAATATTTGTAGTTTCTGAGAAGAAGGCATTTGAACATTTTCCCATAGGGTCCAATGTTAATCTATGTCCTGCAGTGGCGGCCATCTTGAATTTCCGATCGGCATAAAAAAACAGAAACTTTGTAGAGGACCTTCCAATGATCATTCCTGGGCAGTTTGGTTTCAATTATCCAAGTGGTTTCAGAGAAGAAGCGTTTTGAAACATTTTTCCCATAGGGTCCAATGTTAAACTAAGTCCTGCCGTAGCCGCCATTTTGAATTTCATACCAGAACAAAAAACGTAAAGTTTGTAGAGGACCATCTAATGAACATTCATGTACAGTTTGGCTTTAATCATATTTGTAGTTTCTGAGTAGAAGGCATTTGAATATTTTCCCATAGGGTCCAATGTTAATCTATGTCCTGCGGTGGCGGCCATCTTGGATTTCCGACCGGCATAAAAAACAGAAAATTTGTAGAGGACCTTCCAATGATCATTCCTGGGCAGTTTAGTTTCAACTGTCCAAGTGGTTTCAGAGAAGAAGCATTTTGAAACATTTTTCCCATAGGGTCCAATGTTAAACTAAGTCCTGCCATAGCCACCATTTTGAATTTCATACCAGAACAAAAAACGTAAAGTTTGTAGAGGACCATCTAATGAACATTCATGTACAGTTTGGCTTTAATCCTAATTGTAGTTTCTGAGTAGAAGGCATTTGAACATTTTCCCATAGGGTCCAATGTTAATCTATGTATTGCGGTGGTGGCCATCTTGGATTTCCGATCGGCATAAAAAACATAAAATTGGTAGAGGACCTTCCAATGATCATTCCTAGGCAGTTTGGTTTCAATTATCCAAGTGGTTTCAGAGAAGAAGCGTTTTGAAACATTTTTCCCATAGGGTTCAATGTTAAACTAAGTCCTGCCGTAGCCGCCATTTTGAATTTCATACCGGAACAAAAAACGTAAAGTTTGTAGAGGACCATCTAATGAACATTCATGTACAGTTTGGCTTTAATCATATTTGTAGTTTCTGAGTAGAAGGCATTTGAATATTTTCCCATAGGGTCCAATGTTAATCTATGTCCTGCGGTGGCGGCCATCTTGGATTTCCGACCGGCATAAAAAACATAAAATTTGTAGAGGACCTTCCAATGATCATTCCTGGGCAGTTTGGTTTCAACTGTCCAAGTGGTTTCAGAGAAGAAGCATTTTGAAACATTTTTCCCATAGGATCCAATGTTAAACTATGTCCTGCCGTAGCCGCCATTTTGAATTTCATATCGGAACAAAAAACCTTAAGATTGTAGAGGACCATCCAATGAACATTCATGTACAGTTTGGCTTTAATAATATTTGTAGTTTCTGAGAAGAAGGCATTTGAACATTTTCCCATAGGGTCCAATGTTAATCTATGTCCTGCGGTGGCGGCCATCTTGGATTTCCGACCGGCATAAAAAACAGAAAATTTGTAGAGGACCTTCCAATGATCATTCCTGGGCAGTTTGGTTTCAACTGTCCAAGTGGTTTCAGAGAAGAAGCATTTTGAAACATTTTTCCCATAGGGTCCAATGTTAAACTAAGTCCTGCCGTAGCCGCCATTTTGAATTTCATATCGGAACAAAAAACCTTAAGATTGTAGAGGACCATCCAATGAACATTCATGTACAGTTTGGCTTTAATAATATTTGTAGTTTCTGAGAAGAAGGCATTTGAACATTTTCCCATAGGGTCCAATGTTAATCTATGTCCTGCGGTGGCGGCCATCTTGGATTTCCGACCGGCATAAAAAACAGAAAATTTGTAGAGGACCTTCCAATGATCATTACTGGGCAGTTTGGTTTCAACTGTCCAAGTGGTTTCAGAGAAGAAGCATTTTGAAACATTTTTCCCATAGGGTCCAATGTTAAACTAAGTCCTGCCGTAGCCGCCATTTTGAATTTCATATCGGAACAAAAAACCTTAAGATTGTAGAGGACCATCCAATGAACATTCATGTACAGTTTGGCTTTAATCATATTTGTAGTTTCTGAGAAGAAGGCATTTGAACATTTTCCCATAGGGTCCAATGTTAATCTATGTCCTGCGATGGCGGCCATCTTGGATTTCCGATCGGCATAAAAAACAGTAACTTGGTAAAGGACATTCCAATGATCATTCCTTTACAGTTTGGGTTCAGTCAGTTCATTAGTTTCGGAGAAGAAGATCTTTGAAATTTCAGCCAATCAGAGCATATTATTGGCCCTGGCAGCCATATTGAATATCCGACTGGAACGAAAAACAGTAACTTTGTAGAGGACCATCCAAGGAACATTCCTGCTAAGTTCGTTTCCAATCGGCCAAGTGGTTTCGGAGAAGAAGCTTGAAATGTGAAAAGTTTACAGACGACAGACGACAGACGACGGACGCCAAGTGATGGCAATAGTTCACATGGACCTTTGGTCCAGGTGAACTAAAAACAGTATGGTGCACGACCTTGTGTGGAGAAAATGCAGTTCATTTTTTTGTACCCCCAAATGAAGAGTTAGAGGGTACATTGCACCCCCAAACATTTTGATGTATCTCCAAAAATGAAGGTAAAAGGGTACATGTACCCCCAGATGAAAAAACCTGTGGGCATGCTGTTGTTGTTTAATGCCAACTCAGCAATTCTTCAGCTATATCATGACAAAAACAAGCTAATTTTCAATGAGAGGTTGAGGATGATGAGGGACGCTTCGTACTAAACCAACACGCTTAGTTGGATTTTTATAGTGCTTGATCATTAAAACAACAGTCCATTGGTAGACATTCGCTGCTCTCGGACACATTATCCTGATTTTGAGCCAACCAGTCTTTGCTGTTACTTCTTAATGCTACGTGCCTAGCGGGGATGCATAATTTTTTTAGTCTTCAGTTTGACCTGACAGGCTCGAAACCATGATCTACGACACTAGACGAGCATGCTAACCATTACACCACTGATGCAGTTCACTAGAGATAGTACATGTATTTGATGTATGTAAGCTTATTGTGTCACTAATCTTCAGTAAAGATAAATATTTACCTGTTATTGCACTAGAACAAACGGCTGTCATTAAAGCCCTGATAAATTTCTTATCTTTAGTTGTAATATCATCTAAATTAGCCTAAAATAAAAAGATTTACTTTTATATGATATTTATACACAAAAAAAAGCCATTATTATATGTCTTTTCTAATTAAAAGACATCCATAGTAACATTCTTTGATAAACCATTATATTTACCTCTGGCGACGTAACATGATATGAATATAACATTTTAACGTCTTGCAACAAACTAAACCAAAGAAAATGTTGTGATGAAAGTTTATTTTAAGGGTGAAAGTCACATATAAAAATGTGTCATATAATAAAACAAATTACGACTTTCAATTCGATGGATACCAGGATTTATTAATCCAAGAATAATATATTTCCATCAGCCTCTGTAAATATGATATTCTTTGGTTAATAAATCTTTGCATCCACCTTATTAAAAGTCCTTAATTGTATAATATCGGACTTATTTGAAATGATCAATTCACTGATAGCAGTCTCATCACTGATCTGTTTCACTTAGGCCGAAAAATATAGTAACACTTGTGTTTCGGCCAACATTATCAACCCTAATTTTCAGGGACTACCTCTTCAACTTTTATTCCCATTTTTGGTGGAAACACATGTTGTTGTTTTTTTGCATTATCTTTCAAATTTGTGCCACTATTTCTGTGACAACATTGAATTTAGAAATAGTAAATGTAATATTACAGTTACACCATTGGGAATCTATAAAGGAACAACAGATATTATTCCACTCTATAATATTTATTCTACTTACATAGAAATTTGATTGGTCGAAACAATCCCACGTGACATTTCTCAACAACATCGTATTTCCCTCTCAACAATATCGTATTTCCCTTATTCGAAATTCTCAAGATTTAACGCTTTGGTCATATTGTGACACAATTAGTTAACACGTACTTAAAATGTGTATGCAAATTCTAAAAATAAATTAAGGCTATAAATAGGTGATAATTTGCGCACTTGACCGTATAATTTGCTTCCCCACTTCCACGAATTCCCCTTTGGTGTATGTTGTTTTAATTGTTTAATATACAAAGTTGGCATGCAAATAATTAATTTACAACTTTCGAAACAGTAGATCATTTTTATTTATCAAGTGGTTGGTAAAATAAGACATTTTAAGCAAACAAATAGTTTCTATTTTTAGTTTCCATAATGTTTATACAACATGTAATTAATACGATAAGTAACAGAGTCATAAACGGGTTGGGATATGAAATAATGCACGGAAATAGTCGGATCATTTACACGCTTTATGGTTATCATTGGGTTATGTAAAATCGTTTTGATGATGCAGACTTTTGGAATCGTCTGTATAAAATGGTACAGTCCAAAACAGGGTATATAAACGCTTGTCACAGCGTGTCTTGGCACTTTGGGTTGCTCTGTCGAGCTACGTGTTTGTTCAATAACCCTATGCAATACTGGTATTCGCTCTTGGTTACTTGATTAGCAGCTTTACGCACAGGTTAAATTGACTATAGTTAAGTGCTGTAAAACCGCAGAGGTTGAATTAGCTATAGTAGTGTGTGTAAAACGCACAGGACTGACGCACAAGTGCTGTGAAAACGCACTGGTTGAATTAGCTATAGTGGCGTGCGTAAAACGCACAGGTTGATCTAGTAATAGGTGCGGGCGTCACAAACGCACAGGCTGAACCAGTAATAGGTACCAGGCCTCTACATTAACATATTTTTCAACTTGTCCCTTCGGACAACTAACTAAAGAAAGTACTTGTCCGACTCAATCTTTTAGTTGTCCGAAAAAATTAATAAAAATTACAATAACTAGAGAATTATTATCCAGGGCTCGCACTACTTTCAAATTAGAGGAAGAAGTGACTTCGAATTCTCTTTCAGAGAGCTCACAGGGAGAAGTGGGAGGCAATAGAGAGAAGAAGGGAGACTTCTGGGAGAAGTCAATTGCGATTAATCGAAACATTGTTTCGCGACCCCTCTGACATTACCCTGCCCAAATTAAGTAAATAGTTAAAGCTGTCTGAACTGTTTTGTTCTGGGTTTTTTTTATTCATAACTACATGTACCTTAAGGACATATATTCAATGTCACATTTTTTATTTCTGTCTATCTTGATTGGAGTCTTGCATACTAGTGATTTATATGTGTACCCCCCTTTCCTTTTGAAATATTACTGTGTTGTGATCCAATACCACACAAATTGTAATAACTCATATTTGTGTTATATAAATCCTTGTTTCTGGTAAAAAAAAATATACCTAGATAACATATATACCGGTATCTAGGTACATGTATATATTTTTTTACCAGAAACAAGGGCCTGTGATGTAAATAAAGCAAAGTATTTTATTTAAATTCACAGAGAAATAAAAAATTTAGTGGATCTTTTCAACCAGATAAGGAAAAAGCTTGTAATATTTGTCCATTTCAAAGGTTTCAATATTTCAATCTTTATTTTTTGTAGAAATCAAAATGAAGCAAATGAACCACAGATTAACACATTAAAGAGAAAATTAATTGATTCAGACCCCACTGACATATTACCCTTTTATTCACAGGTTGCACGCATAAAATTGTCCCTTTTCAGTTTTGCACCTTGCCCTTCTTAAATCCTAGTTAAAACACTGATATCAGTCGTTATTTTCCACTCATCAGAGATAAAATCGTAGACGGAGAGGGACTGAATTATCCGGGTTACATATTCTCGTTTTTTTGCTAATTTTATTTAGGAATTATAAACGTTTCTCCTATACAGGAGCACCCTTATCAAACATGCTATGGCGGACCGAGCAAAAAAAGATGTAAAACAGAGGCTCCCAGGAGCCTGTAATCGCTCACCTGGATCAAAGCTGCTTTCAATAACAACGCAATTGCACTGTGGCGGCCATCCTGGTGGGAGAGCGCGACTGCCGGACACAATTTTGGAAGAAGACCATCCAATGACTATTCCATCAAAGTTTGGTTCTAATTGAGCTACTGGTTCCAGACAAGATGGTTTTTATGTGAATTTCCCATAGGGTTCTATGTTAAACTTAGTACAGCTGTGCAGCCATCTTGGTCAGAGGGCGGGACCACCAGACACAATTTTGGAAGAGGACCATCCAATGACTATTTTATCAAAGTTTGGTTCCAATTGAGCAACTGGTTCCAGACAAGAAGATTTTTATGTGAATTTCCCATAGGTTCCTATGTTAAACTAAGTTCGGCTGTGGGGGCCATCTTGGTCGAAGGGACGAACCGCCTGACATATTTTTGGAAGAGAACCATCCAATGACTATTTCATCAACATTTAGTTCTTATTGAGCAAATGGTTTTAAACAAGAAATTTTTTATGGTAATTTCCCATAGGGTCCTATGTTAAATTAAGTTCAGCTGTGGTGGCCATCTTGGTCGGAGGTCTGAAATGCCAGACATAATTTTGGAAGGGGACCACCCAAGGATCATTTCAGTAAAGTTTGGTTGAGATAGGCTCAGTAGTTACAGAGAAGAAGATTTTTTAAAAATTTCATCCCCCTTTTTTCTATTTTTAGCTTGGTGGCCATCTTGGTTGGAAGTCGGGATCACCGAACACAATTTTGGAAGGGGGCCATCCAAGGACTATTCCACCAAAGTTTGGTTGCAATTGGCCCAGTGGTTTCTGAGGAGAAGATTTTTATGTGAATTTCCCATAGGGTCCAATGTTAAGCTAAGTTCGGCTGTGGGGGCCATCTTGGTCGAAGGGCCGAACACAATTTTGGAAGAGAACCATCCAATGACTATTTCATCAAAATTTTGTTCTTATTGAGCAAATGGTTTCAGACAAGAAGATTTTTATGGGAATTTCCCATAGGGTCCTATGTTAATTTAAGTTCGGCTGTGGCGGTCATCTTGGTCGGAGTTCTGAAATGCCGGACACATTTTGGAAGAGGACCACCCAAGAATCATTTCAGCAAAGTTTGGTTGAGATTGGCTCAGTAGTTTCAGAGGAGAAGATTTTTTTTTAATTTCATCCCCCCTTTTTTCTAATTTGCATAATCGGTCAAAATCGGCAAAAGTTCAAAGTTCATAAAAAATCCTGTAATATTTGTTAAGAAGCTCATCATTATGCTTATACAGTTCAAATTTGGGCACATTCTGGCTTAAAATAGAGCAGTTTTGGCCATTTGAAGAAATTTCTATTTTTAGTAACAGTGGCCATCTTGGATACAGGACGGTGCTGACGGACACGATTTTGAAAGGGACCCACCCAGGTTTGGTTTAATTTGGTTCAGCGGTTTCAGAGGAGAAGATTTAAATGTGATCTTTCATCAAAATGTGCCTAATTTGCATAATCGGTATAAATCGGCTGAAAGAAAAATTTCAAACAAAAACCCTGAACATATGCTAAACTATTCCTTGCCATGTAGCTGCAGTTAAAATTTGAGCTCATTTTGACTTATACTAAAGCAGCAATGGACAATTGAAGAAATTTCTATTTTTAGTAACAGCAGCCATCTTGAATGGAGGGCGGGGCTGTCGGATACATTTTTGAAAGAGACCCACCCAGGTTTGGTTTAATTTGGTTCAGCGGTTCCAGAGGAGAAGATTTAAATGTGATCTTTTATCAAAATATGCCTAATTTGCATAATCGGTATATATCGACTGAAAGAAAAATTCTTAAACTACTCCTTGCCATGTAGCTGCAGTTAAAATTTGAGCTCATTTTGACTTACACTAAAGCAGCAATGGACAATTAAAATTTCATCCCCCCTTTTTTCTATTTTTAGCTTGGCAGCCATCTTGGTTGGAAGTTGGGATCATCGGACACAATTTTGGAAGGGAGCCATCCAAGGACCATTCCACCAAAGTTTGGTTGCAATTGGCCCAGTGGTTTCTGAGGAGAAGATTAAAATGTGAAATGTTGATGGGCGGACAACGGACGAAAAGTGATGACAATAGCTCACCTGGCCTAAAGGCCAGGTGAGCTAAAAAGGGTCTTTAATCTTGAACAATTGCTGAAAATATGAGAAAAATAGTACAAAAAATTGAAGTTTCAATAATGTAATTAAGTGCCAAGAGAGGCCTAGAATGCAGGATTTTGCACCATTTATCCCAGAGCTTCTGGGAACCCCCGGCCGTAAAGGGTGCCGAGCTCTCGGCGTGGCAGATGGCTGCGCCGTCCGCATCAATTTGCCTGCTACTTCAAAATCTATTGACATCCCTGTTGTAGGTATCTAAATCCCACTTTATTGGTAGTCTTTGCCTTAATTTTTTTCGCCTACTTGCCCGAAAGCCAAATTTAGAAAAATGTTCTACTTATTCAAACAAATTCTTTCTTAATTTTCACTTGTCAGAATCCAGTTTTACTTGTCCCGGGCAAATGGGTTAGCTTAAAGACTGCTTTATTGGGTATTGGGGAGTTTACATTGATCACGTGCAGCTCTTATCACAAGAAAACCCACTTTTAATCTGTTGCTACATGAATATGTTTTTATATTATAAAGCATTTACAATGTTATCAATATCTAATTAGGGTGACAGATTTACACAAGTTTGATAACTTGTTTCTGAATCCCATTGAACATTGTATATTTGAATAATTGTATGCTGAATTTCACGAAATAAATATTGTTTAAACTGAAACATTTACAGATTATATATACTCAAATTAATTTAATAAAAAAAAAATCCAGTCGTTATTTCTTCAATCTCAATTCCTTGAAAAAATTCTAAATTTGTATTTATAAATTAAACTAATTCTAGTCTACTCCATTTCTAATACAATTTTAGGGAGACTTGAAATCTTCTCATTATAAACAAACTACATTATAACATATTTCATTACAAGTGGACTTGACTGTATTAAGTAAATAAATAACACTCGTTCCTCACCTCTATCCAGTCAAAAATTTCTTCATTTCTAACTGGTTTTTCTACAACTAAATCTTGTAATGTGTTTTGTATTCTTTCTATTGGCATTGAAACTGTAGGTGTCGTTGGTTGACTACCATCAGCTACTGTGAAATCTAATTTCTGCAAAGTAAAGTCAATTAATTATTTACACTGAAAAAATAAAATGAACAAGATGAACTGTGAGCTAATGCTCACCTATGATACCCCCGCTCTTCGGCAAACAGGAAGTAGGAATCTGACGGGTCAAAAAAACGCTTCCCACGATATTGGGTACCTATATGAAGCTTGTGAACAAATATCAGATTTCTGCCATCAATAGTTGCTGAGAAAAATGAGCATATATGTTCAATGTGTATAAAAATCAACGAAGTCGGCAAACAGGAAGTAGGAATCTGATGGGTCCAAAAATGTTTCCCACGATATGGGGTACCTATATGAAGCTTGTGACCAAATATCATATTTCTGCCATCAATAGTTGCTGAGAAAAATGTGCATATATGTTCAATGTGTATAGAAGCCAACTGAGTCGGCAAACAGGAAGTATGAATCTGACGGGTCCAAAAACGGTACCCACAATATGGTATACCTATATGATGCTTTTGACCAAATATCAGATTTCTGCCATCAACAGTTACTGAGAAAAATGCGACGAAAAATATCTTGGACGGACAGAGGTAAAACAGTATACCCCCCTCCCCCTTCAGGGAGCGGGGGTATAAATATAAGAGTTCAAACAGTGATGTCACCAATTCCACCCATATCAAAAAAGAAAAGAAAAGAAAAGAAAAGGACCTCTCACCTCAAATAATTGAAGACAAACAGATCATGACATATTTAAGTTTATTACCTTATCTTTTAAGAATTTTTCTATCTGGTCCTCTGGTACAAAGTCTAACCACTCTAGACCAGATTTTCTCCACAAGTCACCTACATTTTTATGACCCTACAATAAAAAATATATAGAATTATTGTATATTGTGTTGTCAAAATACCTGTAAAACAATAATATGTTCATTTTAAAGTACATTTCAACAGCCCAATTTCTAAAATATCTGATTTAAAAATAAAATAAAACTTTTTAACTGCAATTATTTTCCTGATCAAATAAGATTGATTTTATTTTATTTTATTGTGTTTAACGCCACTTTCAGCAATATTTCAGCTATATCATGGCGACCAGTTTTAGTGCTGGAAGAAGCCGGAGTACCCGGAGAGAACCACCGACCATCGGCAAGCAACTGGTAAACTTTATCACTTGCGGCTGCGAGTCGAGTGCACCCTTTTTTTGTAATTTACAAAGCTGGGTGCGAACTCACGCCATACTGGTGATAGGCTTGTATGAGTTGTTAGGTAATCCAACTATCTAACTCATTGTGCCACCCGGGTCCTTGATAAAATAAGGGGAGATTACTTATGTCAAATTTCAACAAAGTGGTCAATTTAATAACATTATCCCTTCAACTTAGTAAGCAGATAAAGCTAAAAATACATTCTCTGTGAAAATTAGTCAAATTAAGGCAATGTACATCAATAGTCTGAAAAGACACCAATATAATTAAAATTAGTCATAAAAAAATGATATACATCTACTTACTTCACGGTCACTAGCATCATGAAGAATCTCAGCTACTAATATTCCTGCCTTGCCACTTTCTTTAAGAGGCTGGCATGCCTCCTTAAGGAAACTAAGTGGTACACTACCATCTTGAACCATGGGACCTATCAGTTCCCCAAAATACTGCCATATTTTAGGAATGTCAATTTCCATGTCTTCAGCATATGAAAGAACTGAGTTCAACCTGAAAATACAGAGAATATTTAAGAAATAAATCATGGAAGCCAGAATGTGTTGGGAGTTTGAACATGGATTGGCGGATATTAGTATTTTATCCCTAGCCAGAAGCGAGGGATAAAATTTACTAATATCCACCAATCCATGTTAAAACTCAAAACACATTCTGGTTTCCATGATTTATTTCAATTCTAACATGTCTAAGAGTACAAATACGGTAGTATACTTTGATTGGAAGACGGTAATTTATTTTTACGCTTGCGGAAAATGTCGCACACAATTTATGCTGCCAATGGAAAAGTCAGTCACATTCACCAGCGCATGTGCTAAATGAGATTATACCGAATGGATAACTCGCTCGTTTGTTAACAAAGCAAAAGAAGAAGGTCATGTTAGAATTGAATGTATATTTTATACAAAGAAGACTTTTCTGAACTAGTTTATCACTTAATAAATAGAATGATTGTTGATAAACGCCAGGTGATTGCTTTTTCAGCCTCATCGTGGAGAGAACAAGTTACTTTTTGATGATGTGTTTTGCACAAGATTAACATGATATGTATGCATGAATAAACAACTAAAGTGCAACACATCAATAATTATACAGACCCCATCATTTCTAATTCTAATCTTATAATCAGGGAAATGAATTATGTAATACAGTTTTTGTATAAGTTATTTTTAATTTGTTGTCGAATCCTTTTAATTATGTGTATGATATCATATTGAAATGTATCTTATTGTACAACATTATTTATTAATAAAATATGTTTAAACTAATAATCTTGTAAAGTTCAAGGCAAAGTTGAGTTAGAAGGCAACATGTTTACATTGGCTGGACAAACAAATTGCTGCCATAATACTTCCCATTTAAAAAGAAAGAAAGAAAGACACTATTGGCCATTCCTTAATCTATAGTCTCAGTTGTCACAAGTTGTCACCATACATTTTCTGACAGGGATAACTTTATTCATCATTGACTACAGTATGTTGCTATGTATTCATAGATGTCAACCCCTTGCCATCAAAATCTGGAATGGGGACTTTGAAAATGCAAAAAATACCATAGATTTGCAGAATTCATTAAAATTCAGGGATCAGCATGATGAAATTGAAAACAAGGAGCAATGACATGTCCAAATACATTAAATATAAATAATTCTTATAATAGACATTCTTTATATACTACAAGAGGTCTTAAGATTTATCTTCACAAGTTTTCAATTAATTGACTACAGAATTTCTGAAATTTAGAGATTATTGCAAAATTTCACTTGCATGCTATTTCTCGAAATACACAATTCCCTCTCTTATGACTTCCAAGAATTCAAAGGGGCAATCCATTGATCAATGGAAAGGTCGCCTCATAAGAGGGGTGAGGATGACAATTTAGTAGTATTTTACGATCTAAATGCATCTGAAATTTGGCCTTACAAGAGGGTGGCCTTTTAAGAGAGGGTTACTATATATAAATGAGAGGTATTTTTTTAATCTTAAAATAAATACTCACCCTTGCAAATATTGTTTATCTGTAATGATTGACTTTTTGACTAGATTGTGAAGAAAAAGTCCTGTATGTCGTCTAGCAACATTGGACCTTTCTAGCACTTGATTTAAACATTCAGACACGAACACATGAATAGTAGGAGATGAATTCAGCTCTTCCACAGAAGTTAGGGCTTCCTGAAATACAATAAACAATCTTTTTTAAATGGTTGGTATCACAACAGAGGATAATGTTTTCCCTTGACAGTGAACTTGTTAAAATCAGAAATCTATACAGAATAGATTTTAATTAAATTAATAATGTGTGTATACATGTATATTGCATTCAAATGGTTGTGGTTTCATTTAATAAAAGAAAACCATCATTTTAAAGTATATGTTAAAATGCAATAACATGAAAAATCTTCATAATATTCTTATAGAAATGGAACTTGCACAACACCATATATAAATATTTTAGATGGATATATAGATTCTTACATTGTTGTGAGTGAAATATCGGAGTTCTCCAATCGAGGTAGTTAAATTATGGAATTTTAAGTCCGAGCCTTGGTGAGGACTTAAAATTCCATAATTTAACTACCGAGATTGGAGAACTCCGATAATTCACTCACAACAATATAAGAATCTGTTTCTCTAATTTTTTAAAACAACAAAATTTAAATCGATATGCAAATTCTCCCAACCTTTATACCACCCCTTTAGTCTTTCCTTTGAGAGATTGCTACGCATCCTGTTACCATGGTTGCAAAATGATATAGATGTTTCAAATATTTAAAGGAAACCAAACAAATTAATAACTTTTTAATATTTTATAACAACAGTATTTAACGAAACAAAAATATTTTTAAATTTGTCTATGTTTCCTGAAAAATGAGATGTCCAACGAAATATTTGCACGGACGGACCTCCAATTATAATAACAAAAATGGTGAGGCCTCCAATGGCGGAAGAAACCGATGAATAGAAAGATATTATTATTCCTGGGAACTATCACTGTCAAAAATGACCCGGCGACATTTTCTTTGCTGAGGCTGGTCTTCAGGTACAGTGGTTATGTTAATGTTAAATGTTCCTCCATATATCGGGGCCCCAAAGATATAGTTCATCCCTGCAGGTGCGGTTCGACCTTGTCCAACAACTGAGATCTTTGTTGTTTGATGGATATTTCATTGATTAGTGTCTATCGTGACTAATGTCTGTGATGACTGAATTATGTCCTCGTGGCTATCGAGAATGCAACTGGTGATCTCCTTGTGTTTCAGCTTCGAGTATGTAGATATACTTTGAATATTTTTGTGTCCGGATATCTGTAAACGAGAGGAACATTTTCAGTGACAGACCCATGATTAAAAATTCCCTAAATATTCTTTTTAAGAAAACATATTTGAAGCACATACAAATGGCATAAGTGATGATATTTCTCAACATTTGATAATAAAGTTTCACAATGGAACTCAAATAGGATCTTTTTCATATAGGGACTTCATGAGATCAGGATTGGGCATTTTTAAGTTCGAACTTCGGCCAGTTCGGGATAGGATCTATCGTGATGCGGGACTGTTTCCTTTCAAATATCGGGACTTTCGGATAAATTAAAAAATATGAATGGAAAATCCGGATGGATTAAAATTAAACTCTGGATTCCAGGATGAGACAACCATGCACCTATCCCACCTCACATATTTTCTCCCACTTGGTGCACAGGGGCGTGTCTAGAGTCAATATTTGACTCTCTAGACAAGCCCCTGTGCTTGGTGATGCCATTGCTCTAAGGGATTTTTTGCTGTGTGATGTCAGATTTTCCAGGAAAATTTGTCAGTTTTTAAAGGATTTCCCAGAATCATAACGACACAAAGCAAAAAACCCTTAGAGTAGAGGTGTCACCAAACGGGAGAAGAATGTGAGTGTGTTCCATTTGAAATTCCCAGCAAACCTCCCCCTTTAAAAGAATTGAAAATTTCATATTCTTGTGTTGAGAAATATCATAATAGTAACCAACAACCATGACAACATGTACAAAATGCATCTTGAATTGTCATTACTGATCAACGGATCATTACAATGTTTCTATCTCACAAATGAGGTTAGACATCTTTCAGTAGATTTAGCATTTATCACCGGACTGACACACCAAATTTGACTCCATACCAGACTTTCTCCCATTATTACGGCATTTTAACCCCCGCTGAACCAGTGGTGGAAAAATCTGTAATCCTTTAGAGGATTAAAATGTCTCGTGCCTTTCCCCGCATTATTTTCAAACGCATTAATTTCAAATTTTGAAATAAACTTCATGTTAAATAATGGGAGAAACAAATTCTCCTTCAGTTTCCCATGTGCGTTACGATATTTCTCCACTCTTGAGAGTTAAATTAAAAATTTTAACCACTATTTATGCCAATATTTTACCACTTGCTATCGCTTGAGATAAAATAATTGGCATAAAGGGCCAACCCGTGGTAAAATAATGATAAATTGAGGTGCCCATTAATTATATTTTCTGCTACATTATAAATAGTATATATGTAACTTTATGTATTTTGTCACGACCATTTCGGACCCATTCTTATGGAATAATGAATTATCTTATCTCTATAGGAATTGGAATTAATTTTTAACCTGCTTAATATGGTTATGCTCAACTCCTGCATCATCCAGTTTCTGGAGCATAAAACGTCGAGCAGAATGATTAGTGAGATGCCTTTCTGCTTCCTCATCTTGATCATCATTTTCATCCCTGTTTTGAACTTTGTCAACTTCTTTTATAATCCCTAGTATTACAAACAGAACTCATCATTTTAATTTGGAGAGTTTTGACTTAAAATTATACAATTTTTTATAAAGATTGTGATTTGCAACTGAAAGAAACTATATTCTCCAATCTCGATTGGAGAAATCCCATAATCAACTGGTTAAAATGTAAAAATCTATATGTATCGAACCACAAATCATGGTGAAAACTATACAAATATTTTTTTTAGGCAAAGATACGCCTATTACAAATGTACCACCCATTTTATGACTTCTGAGTTTTGAAAACGTGATAATTCTGTTTGATCACTTCTTACAATGTAAGAATATGTCATTGGCTTAACATTTATAATTGTACATTGTAATTGGAATTATATTCATCCTTGTTAGTACAACTGGTAGTATACTTACCTATCGATGAGTGATCCAGGTTCGAATCCTGGGCAAGGAAAATTGACTGATGGCCAATTACAATGTATGTAAATTTTAACTTCCTTTAGTTTTATGTTTGTTTATGTTACTGATTAGAAAATTGATAATTTGGATTTTATTTTGAGTTTTACATTGCATAAGACCAAGGCCCATAATTTAAATCTTCTGACAATTCACTAGTAAATAATGTAAGGACTTGTATACTGTTCTGCAATTTAGCCATATAAAATTAACCATGATTTTTTCGCCGTCACCAGTTTTGGCTTTTACTGACGTGTTATCGGTAATTTTCACTTTCAGTTCAGAAATAACAAGGGCATGTCACGATCGGAACGACAGCATGCCCTGTCCCCACATATTTCAAACAGGGCATTTTTGTATAATGTACCTTTCTTTAAGAATTAACAGTTAAATTGCAGTATTGCACTGTAAAAAATGATAATGAAAATAAAGAATAAAGAGCAGAGTTATTGTGATTTAAGGCGATTTTCTAGATTCTCATCCAATTTTTTTGAAAAATTTGGGCACGAGGGCGTATTTTATTTCTTAGCAATTTTAGTGAAAATGCTGTAAAATTGACCAAATTTCATCAGCCATGAATAATAAATTATAAACTTCGCACTCCCACTCCACATTTTTGGAACGAGGATGATGAGAATCTGAAAATTTATTTTATGTAGCCTTTTCTAGAAGTTTCTGAAAAAAATCTTCTACACTCTCGACTTGAATTTTCTTATTACAAGGCACTCGGCAAGACTCGTGCTTGTAATGAGAAATTTCAACTGTCTTGAGTGTAGAAATATTGTTTCACACTGGAGGCAGTGTAAGAAAAAAGATGGTGTGGTAGAACACCTACAATATGTATTTGTGTATGAATTATTTTGTACCTGATTCTTCTGTCATTATCTTCATGAAGCTGCCCAATTTATTATGACCCACTATCTGGCATTTGAACCAACGGACAGACTTGTTTGGGTTAGTGTTTTCTTGAATGTAGAATGGATCATCAGCTTTGCAGAAATTTGCAGGACGCTTGGACTTATACAACTTGTAGGCCTCGACGTGACATCTAGACTGGTTATTTACATTGGCCCAAGCCCTCTGAGGTATTTCCCTTTTATTTTTCACATCTGTTCCTGTCCTTGTTTTTGTATTTCTTTCTTTCATTTGTATATATTCATTGCCTAGGTGATCTTTACAAAGTTTTACATCCCCCCACCTCATCTGTGTTCTGTTACACCACGAAGCCCGAAGTACACAGTATTAAAGAACCAAACAGTATGAAGCAATGAAGTTGAATTGGATAATCCCAGTTGTCCACTGTTGAACAAGGCATCAACATCCTCATCTGTTATTACATCTGGCTTGTTAGATCCATTTCCCTTACCCATTTTTTTCAACTCTATCTGCTTAGCTGTTAAAGCATCCCTAGTTTTACAGAACTCTACACTCTTAGTTAGATCATGTTTCAGGAATCTGTTGAAGCTACAGAACTGACCTTTTAATGTTGATGGTTCATAGTCTTCTCCATCACGTTTCCTAGCTGATATGAAAATTTCATTTTTTGTGTGCAAGAACTGCATAAGTGTGCGAAGATCTGATGTAGTTTTTTTTTATGTACCTCTATTTTCCTGATTCGCAATGAAATTATCAACCTCTTCCTCATCAATGGGGACAAACTGTCTAACATATTTTTTGGCTCTTTTCTACCATTGGCATTGCTTGCCACAGGTATTTCAGATTGATGTGTTTGTGAAGGGTTTGGTGGAGGAGGGGGAAGGTCTGGTAGAACTGAAACTATAGGCATATCAGAATCATCTGATTCATATATTTCAGACTGAAATAAATGCATAAATGCATAAGCTCCTCAGGTACTGTAGGAAGTGAGTCAGAATTTCCTGGATCGTTTGATACCTCAGACTCAGTTAGGACGTCAAACCTGTATCTTGCTTCAGTGAGAATTTTTCCATTCTCGAGTTTGATCTCCCATAATGGGAACTCAAAGTTTTCATTTTTCCCTATTATGTTCCCCTTTTCACCCGAGAGAAGTCTGACTCTTTGTCCCCTTTCCAAAACTTCGTTTAGGGACATCTTTTATATTGCAGACGACACGATCACGATTTTGTTTACACGGTAACCAAGGAAGCTATACGTGTATCCATGTATCGAGTAGGCTAAGTCCGAAACGTTCGAATGTCAACTGTTCTGTTCCCGGTAAGTCCCTCCAAACTGGGCGCACATCACAGCAGTAAAACGTTTAACCACACGCATCACGAAAATGGAATTAAGTTACTTTTTACATGAAAATGGTATTTAGGCCCACAATATCTTTCAATATTTTATAAAATGATCAATCACAGTTGGAGAGAAAGTAGTCCCGACAGAATAAAAATTGACCAATCAGGTGCCGAGAACAGTTAAATTCACTAGTGAGGAGAACAATTTTTTCACAATCGGTTGTGAAATGTGGAAATAATAAAAAAATTAGAGAAATCATAATTCACACTACATACATTGATAAATCTACTTCCTTTTTGAGTGATAAAGAGAGCTGTAGCACTCTTATTAGGCAAAAAAAAAAACACACAAAAAAACCATGTTTAAACGCTAACATTCTTAACATTGCTTGCCCCAAAAAATGTGAATTAAAAATTAGGGTCAGTGAAAACACAGGTTTTTTTTTGGCCATGTGTAAATTTATTTGTTTGTTTGTTTGTTTGATGGTTTTTAACACCACTTTCAACAATATTTCAGTTATATCTTGGCGGTCAGTTTTATTGGTGGAGGAAACCAGAGTACCCGGAGAAAACCACTGACCTGCTGCAAGTCACTGACAAACTTTATCACAAACTGTTGTACAACTCGCCCTGATCAAGATTCGAACTCACAACATCAGTGATGTGATAGGCACTGATTGCATAGGTGGTTGTAAATCCAACTATCATACGATCACGGCCATGACGCCCCCTGTAAAATTCTTGACAACTAACCTTAATATCTTGTAAATGGAGGTATTCATCAAGTATTGCATGAGTCTTCTTTATCATTTCATCTTCTGTTAACTGGATAACTGCAGCTGGTGCTGGTTTTTCAGGCTCTTTAAAAGAGCCATCACGAGGTTCTCTGCCCCGACTGCTTTTCCTGCTTGGTCCTTCCCTTGGTGTGGTTTGACCACCGACAATAGACCTTTAAACCATCAATTAATCCATTATTAGTGAATCATTTAGACAGTGATGAATGTACTCACTGACGAAAAAAGAAAACCCCACTAAATAACTTCATTTTCTAGCTGTTTGGACCAAGTTTGACACATTTGATTTCTAACTATACTGTTCAAAAAAGAAGAAATCCACTGATCAGAGTTGATACCAATATAAAATTTATATAAAGGTGATAAACCATTAACCTATATTTTGTTACTGATTTCACTAGAGGAATGTATCCTTTACCAATAGATACATGTGTCAGAGAAAAGCTGTCATCATCTACATTCAGACAGGGATAACTTTTCATTCATCATATACATGTAATAAAGACCTTTACTTAGTCAAGTGACTAATTGATTTAAACACTGCAGAATAGTGACAGCCTTGTGACCGATGGTAACCGAGGAATAATTCTAATTAGAATTTCCACAGCTTTGTGTACAGAAATTTGCTATTTATTCAAAATACCATAGATCATGATCCACTGCACGCAAGGAGAGTATACTAGCACTATTTGTGCTAAACCACTTGCTGAAGCCTGAGACTTGTAAAACTGGATTCAGACAAGTGAAAATTATGAAATAATTCATTTGAATACATAGATTTTTGTTCTTCTAAATTTGGCTTTCAGGCAAGTAGGTGAACAAAAAATAAAGGCAAAGACTGTTCTAGCCATTACTACACCTATGCAGGTCATGATTGTATCTTCAAAGCAGTGATTCCGAAGGTCCGTCGGACATGTCAGCATGCCCACAGGTTTTTCAACTGGGGGTACATGTACCCTTTTACCTTCATTTTTGGGGGTGTAATGTACCCTCTAGTTCTTCATTTGGGGGTACAAAGAAAATGAACTGCATTTTCTCCACGCAAGGTCGTGCATTCTGTATTCTTCATGTCATAGACACTGGATTGTCCCTCTTGTAATTTTGGCATCGTCTACGTGCATGTACAATTTACACTCGGTAATTTCAACACACTTGTACTTTAAACATTGTGCACCATGCTGTTTTTTGTAAATATTACGGGTCTTAACAGTAACAGTTCTTCTGATTGGACAATTAAACTAGAGGCTCAGGTGAGCCTGTATCGCTCACCTGACATAAATAAGCCTTCTTAAGAATGTCTGCATGCCGAATACATCTAAGTTTTACTATTCAAATCCCATAGGGCTTTACAGTGTATGTTAAAACTATGTCTGCTCATGGCAGCCATCTTGGATGGAGGTCATGGTCACCGGTCACAATTTTGAAAGAGGAGAAGCTTTTAAACAATTTCCCCATAGGTCCTATGTTAAAACTATGTCCGCTGACGGTGGCCATTTTGGACCGAGATCGGGGTCACTGAACACATTTTTGGCGGTTGACCACCAAAGGACCATCGATGACATGTTTGCTATATTGGCTGACTGGTTTCAGAGGAGAAGATTTTAAAACATTTTTTCCCCATAAGGTCCTATTTTAAAACTATGTCTGCTGAAGGCGGCCATCTTGGATGGAGGTCGGGGTCACCAGACACAATTTTGAAAATTGACCACTTAAGGACCATCCATGCCATGTTTGCTTTAAATTGGCTTACTGGTTTCAGAGGTGAAGATTTTTAAACACATTTGATTATTTCCCATAGGGTCCTACAATGTATGTTAAAACTATGTCCACTGATGGCAGCCATCTTGGATGGAGGTCTGGGTCACTGGATATAATTTTGAAAGTTGACCATTTCAGGACCATCCATGCCATGTTTGCTTTAAATTGGCTTACTGGTTTCAGAGGAATTTTTTTTTTAACATTTTTCCCATAGGGTCCTATGTTAAAACTATGTCCGCTGACGGTGGCCATCTTGGATGGATGTCGGGGTCACATGACATAATTTTGAAAGTTGACCACCTAAGGACATTCATGCCATGTTTGCTTTAAATTGATTTACTGGTTTCAGAGGAGAAGACTTTTAAACATTTTTCCATAGGGTCCTATGTTAAAACTAAGTCGAGTCATGGTGGCCATCTTGAATTTCCGATTGGCAAACGATTCACAAGTTTAGTACAGGACCACCCAATGATCATTCCTGCAAAGTCACAATTTAATTGGCTTGGTGGTTTCTGACGAGAAGATTTTAAAATTTCAGCCAATCAGAACACGTTATTGGCCGCCATGTTGAATTTCCGATCTACACCAAAAACACAAATCTGGTAGAGGACCACCCAATGAACATTCATGGCAAGTTTGGTTGAAATCTGTTCAGCGGTTTCAGAGAAGAAGAGTTAAATGTGAAAAGCTAACGGATGGACAGACGGACGCTTACCCATGACAAAAGCTCACATGCCCTATGGCCAGGTGAGCTAAAAATAAGGAGTCAATAGAATTGGGCGATCTATAAATCCTATCATCTCACTTAAAATATGCAAGGAACGCTCTGATTGGATAAAATTGCCGAAATTAACTAATCAGAACAACTCTATTATACATACTTTGAAGTGAATTGTAAACAAAAGGTAACTTTTATACAGTGCTCGCAACGGGTTCTTTACGTGCATGCACGTAGGGTTCTTTCAATTTTACGTGCATGATTTTTATTCTACGTGAAACACGTACTGCAGTTCGTGAATGGGCATGCTGCATATCCGGTAAAAAGTCGCTCGGTCTGATGCTGATCTGCATACTGAGAACCGAAAGTCTGATAAAAAAATCTGGATCAAAATGTCCGGTATTGTTTTTTTGTTAGTCAGTCCGGTCTGGGTTCCTGTTCGTAGCGGCGAAATCGAAACCAGTTTGAAGGTCATGAAAAGGTAATGTCGTCTTTGAGGTACGTAGAAGGGGTTATCCCTGGTAAAACAACGGAAAGCCAGCGACGAAGATAAAATGGCTAAATGCCGGAAATACGAGGAGAAGCTTTAATCCTAAATGGCAAGATGGTAGAACATGGTTAATGCACGATATGGAGGAAAACGTAATGACATATAAATTGTGTTCGGAACAGTATGCAGAAGTTTTTTTTAATACTAAATATGCATTTTATAGTGTGTCTGTCTGGCAATATTAAAAGGTTTCGCTTGATGCTCTGGGGAAAAGAATCATTCTTTGTCTCTTCATCATCTTGTCTGCACTTAGAATAACTGATCAAATACCACAAGCACAAAATTATTAATATTTTGTAAGTATCTTTGACTGTCAATTTTTTTCGGTTTGGTAAAAGTTGGTTTGGTCTGGAATTTTGTTTTCTATTACCAGCCTGAATGTCCTGTAAAAGTAAAAACACTGCAAAGCCTAATAGGGAATGAGAAATGCTAACTGTCATAATCAAATACATTGACGTCCCAAATAAAGATTAATGTTATCTACCTAACAGCGGCAAGAGCTCGTTCTTTTTCTTGTTCTTGCGAGGATCTAGGAGTTACGCCTCTTGGCCGACCGAATCCTCTACCTTTTCCACCATCTCTGGCAGAACTAACGCCATATCGTGATCGACTTTCTTCCTCTGGTTTACTAAGTGCTGAAAATCTGAAAAATTAAACACAAACTTAATACAAGAGCAATATCAAAGAAACATCTGTCAAAATTTATCTATCATACATATATACATCAGTTATTTATGGGTCTACTGATAAAAAAATCCGGATCAAAATGTCCGGTATTGTTTTTTTGTTAGTCAGTCCGGTCTGGGTTCCTGTTCGTAGCGGCGAAATCGAAACCAGTTTGAAGGTCATGAAAAGGTAATGTCGTCTTTGAGGTACGTAGAAGGGGTTATCCCTGGTAAAACAACGGAAAGCCAGCGACGAAGATAAAAAGGCTAAATGCCGGAAATACGAGGAGAAGCTTTAATCCTAAATGGCAAGATGGTAGAACATGGTTAATGCACGATACGGAGGAAAACGTAATGACATGTAAATTGTGTTCGGAACAGTATGCAGAAGTTTTTTTTAATACTAAATATGCATTTTATAGTGTGTCTGTCTGGCAGTATTAAAAGGTTTCGCTTGATGCTCTGGGGAAAAGAATCATTCTTTGTCTCTTCATCATCTTGTCTGCACTTAGAATAACTGATCAAATACCACAAGCACAAAATTATTAATATTTTGTAAGTATCTTTGACTGTCAATTTTTTTCGGTTTGGTAAAAGTTGGTTTGGTCTGGAATTTTGTTTTCTATTACCAGCCTGAATGTCCTGTAAAAGTAAAAACACTGCAAAGCCTAATAGGGAATGAGAAATGCTAACTGTCATAATCAAATACATTGACGTCCCAAATAAAGATTAATGTTATCTACCTAACAGCGGCAAGAGCTCGTTCTTTTTCTTGTTCTTGCGAGGATCTAGGAGTTACGCCTCTTGGCCGACCGAATCCTCTACCTTTTCCACCATCTCTGGCAGAACTAACGCCATATCGTGATCGACTTTCTTCCTCTGGTTTACTAAGTGCTGAAAATCTGAAAAATTAAACACAAACTTAATACAAGAGCAATATCAAAGAAACATCTGTCAAAATTTATCTATCATACATATATACATCAGTTATTTACGGGTCTACCTATGGCCAATGAGTCTGTACAACCCTGTAGCACTTCTATACAGTCTGAGGCTATGCTTTTTTCACCTCGGACTAAAAAAGTGCTTCAGGGTGGTATAATCTCAATGCCCACAGGGGGATGTTGTGATCATGATCATATGGTAGTTGGTTTACAACTTCCTGTACAATCAGTGCCCATCACCACTCAAGTTGTGACTTCAAATCCCGCTCAATGGCTGCATTGTTGTTTTTCTGTGTTTACTGCGACACTTTTTATTCAAAGAATTTAGTCCTATGCATTGGATGCAAGGACGTCATCTTTACATGTGCACAGCAATGCAATGATGACCCCTTGAGATGTAGTGCAATTACAAGTTTAGTGCATTTTATCATTGGACAATCAACATTTTTACAACGACAGGATAAGATTTTTTTTTATTATCTAAATATGATGATATCTTTATAACCTTTGTAAAAAGCATGAATATAATCAACCAATTTCTGTCCCATTAAAACAAATAATTACCTGTTGGCTGGAGCCTTGTCCGCTTCTTGTGAAGCAGTCTTTGAACCACCACCAGAGCTTCCTCTCTGCCATCCAGCAAACCTTCCAGCTCCACCACCAGGACCCAACTGTATATTATCATCTACATTTTGCTACAAATGATAATATATGTTCATTTATACAACTGTGAGTTACTGTGCAAAAACCTCAAAGCATTTGGCAATGGGAAACCAACATTGGAGCATGGAAACCAAAAATGTGCCATTTGTCAATCTCCAATTCTGTCAACATAAAAGGTATAACAACCAATTGTCCTTATACGTATGTAGAGTGTGAACATGTTTTATAGTCTCAGAATTAGCTTCATCAACAGTACCAACATCTGACAGGGATAACTTTATATTCATCATGGACTAAATACAGCTCTGGGTAAACAAATCAAGTAGAATGGGCTACCACCACTTTAACAATACTTCAGTTATATTGTGGTGATCATTTTATTGCTGGATGAAACCGGAGTACCCAACTACCTGCCTGGAGTCCCAGAATTTTTGTTCATCACATATTTGTATAAAGTATATTGTAGAAAATAAACAATGACCATGCTAAAAACTGTTTCACATAAAGAGTATCAAGTATTCTTATTATTTTTTGCATATCCAATGTCAGGACCAAATTTTCATGTGAATTAACAATCATTTTTTTGACCGATAACAATTACTCTTAAAGATATTTGATTTGTTAACTGGTATCATTTAATGTACCAATAGATGCCCTGTTTTAGTAAAACTAATGGGAGTGTCGAAAATTTTGTGGAAATAATTCCATTATTGTAACTGATTATTTTTACGAATGCCTAGACGTCAACGATCATCAGATTTTGAAAGGAAATCTCAGAAACTTAGTAGCAAATAAATTGTTAGTGCAAAAAAAAATAAATAAAAAACAAAAATGATCACCAATTCTTTGGGACGCATTTCGGGATTTTTTAGAATACATGTAGATATCTAGCTACTGATTCCCTATAGTCTCATGATGGTGGCGGTCACCATGTGATCGACATAATATATAACCGATTACTGATAGAGAAATTTGTTCGAGGTGCGATTAATAACTAATAATATTAATTGAACCAAAAAATGGAGCAGTAGTATTATATCCATGCTCCTGTCCGTCCGTTACATTTAAACGCAGGTTGTACAGTTTCAACTCCGTTGTCCCAATTGCTTTGACCCAGAGTTTTTATTATACCCCAACTTGGGTATAGTCCGTCCGTCGGTCCGTAACACTTGAGCTAGGGCCAATCTCTTATTCGCAACTCCACCCAGACAAATGAAACTTTCTTTAAACATTATTCTACTTACATTAAAGATGTGTCCCTCCTGGTTTATATTTATGTTTGATTTTTGGGGTTTCCAGTATTTAAAAAATGGCACAGGCTACGAATACGACGGAAACGTATTCGTAGCCTGGGTTCTACAAGTTGTGACTAAATGATCAACCGGTTTCCGGACATGGACACCTATTTTATGGAAATTAATCACGTATTGCTAGCATCTAGAGGTTACGAATACGACGGATTTATCGATTTTCTTAATTCTATTGTTTTTATTTCATTAAATGACAATTTATGAATTTTTTATATAATTTTCTGTTTGTAGTTTATTTTTATTCCAATAAAATCTGATGCATTGAAAAACTAGTCTTACAATACACGATTAAGCCCATAGATTTAACTGGTATGAGTACTTCTCAGAGTACAACTCACACTTCCCAACACTAATTATTTTCAAAATGGACGACGATGGTAGTGCGCTCCGTGTTGGAAAAAGATCTTCTCTGTCAAGGTGTTTTGGGCAATTTCTCAGTTATGTTATATGTTTTTATGAAAAATTATTTACTGTTATTAACTATTTTTGGCAAAATAAAGTTGTGTTAACCTATGGGCACCCCTCTTGACTTCCCCTATTCTAACAACAGATAAAAATGGTTTTTTTTCCAATACATTCCAAATGAATATGTCTATAAGAGTTCGTTGTAAAGATGGTGAAACTCTGGAAATAACGAACATCGTATTATATATGATAATTATTAAATTAAAAATATCTATGTATAATCTTTTTCTTTAAGCTTTATAGTATCACAGTAATAAATGTCTAAAAACAATATATTTAAGAAAACAAAAATCCGTCGTATTCGTAGCCTCTACATAGCCAGAAATGATGGGTACTTTGCTCATTTGCATATCTAAGATGGCGACGCCGGGACGTCTGCAATTTTCATATGATCTATATAGACGATATCATTCATAATTGCATGTGTGTCATTTTCTGAACTTGAAAATGATACATTGAATCAAGCTGAATTAAATGAAATAAAAATTAATGAAAACAATTAAATATTCGCGGTTCCTGGACTAAATGAAAATCCGAGGCGACGAACCCTTTTTTGGCCTTAAGAGTCTATGTAAAAATGTCTGAAATACATGAAACTGGTGGCGTGTGACACAAAATTTAACAATGAATGACATTTGGCGACATATTTTCTGAAATTAATTTAGATTCCTCAATAATATATGTAATTATATTAACTAACCTTATATTTCTAGCTTCTAAACTCATGGTTCCCACATTAAATATAATATGATCATTTTTGCATGATCGCGATATCAAAGACATGTCTAAAATCGTTACAAAACAAAAATATTTGAATTTTGACAGAAGAAAAACTTTGCGGAAATAAGCAATAACTTTTAATTTTCGAATCATTGACGGACACATTGAATTTCCGTACTATAGGCTATTTTTTGACAAATCTAATAAACGATCCATCAAGCTTGAAACTGCAGTCACGTGATCAAAATCTAATTTAAATATGATGAATATTTATGAGGAAAGTACCCTCAATTTCTGGATATGAGTAACTCGAATAATACTACGCCCTCTATCGGCACTATCGCTGGATGAGGGCTTGATCTCTCCTTGTGATAAAAACGCGTCAGCTGCTCTCTGAAAGAGAGAGCCAATCAGCGATGATTATTTGCCGAATATGCGCAAGGCGGTTTTTCAATTTCCGGTAATGTTTACAAACAACAAGAAATGGAGATCGACAAGTTGATTAACGATGTTTAATTCATTATCTAGTTTTCCTACATTTCTTCTCTTTTCACCTTTTAGATTAGTAAGGTCAAACACGTGGGTATAATGAAAACATTTGACACCTGAACGCTCCATTGACCTATGTTTACAAACATTTCCTAAGCTCCTCCTTCTTTTAGTGCCAAAAGTCACCACGCGCAGTTTATACCCAGAATGCATTGGTAATTTGAAGCTTCCGATTGACGCGTTTTATCGAGAAAGTCGTTCAGGCGTTAATATAGCAAAGCGTAATATAACGACTGGATTATTCGGGTTAAGCCTCTAGATGCTAGCAATACGTGATTAATTTCCGTAAAATACAAATGTAGGTGTCCATGTCCGGAAACCGGTTGATCATTTAGTCACAACTTCCGCCCGTCGTACTTGTAGAACCCAGGCTACGAATACGTTTCCGTCGTATTCGTAGCCTGTGCCTTAAAAAATGGACTTTGTAATTTCAAGTTATGGTGAATCTATATCTTATCCGAAACACATTCTAAATCTGTGAACGGATTTTAATTAAACCTACAAATTCAATGTGGTAGATGCCAAAGAGACAATCACCTACTCTTCACCAATAATTTTTTTTAGAAAGACCAAAAGAAAATTACTATTAAAGAACACTGTAATAACTTCAGTGAATGATGAGTATACTCATTCTACGCAGTCACCTGTAGAAGGCCCCAAATATATAAAAAAAATATGTACAAATTCAAAACAAAAAAACGGCAGAACATCTTGTTAACAAATACAATAAATGAAACTAAAAGATGAAAATCAGACGGGTAAAATCACTGGCCAACATTCACCTGACTTGGGACAAGCACATGAAATGTGACAGGGTTACATCAGTTACATGAGCACTCAACCCTCCCCCTGAATGCAGACCAGTGATAAAAAATAAGAACAAATAAGACACAGTAAAAATCAGAACGAACCAGTGTCTAATACGAGACAAAACAAGAAACATACAAGATCAACAACAGATTGAACAAGTTTAAACAAATTGAAAACGAGTAGGGTCTCACAACTGAATAATCGAAGTTAACTGACAATTAACTACGTGTAGCTTAAGACAAAAAGGTCCTCTGACAAAAAGCCATACTTTTTTCACACACATTAGTCGTGTTGTGTCTAAGAAAAAGCTTTAATAGCACGAAATCACAAACCGTGAGGGAAAAAAATACATGACTGCGATGCCTTGCATCTTATCGATTTATCTTTTAACCTTTTAAAAACCAAAAGAATCGTTTATATATTTAGACATTCCAAGGTGCTCCGAAATGTTAAGCGGCCTCTGCTCTGCATTTGGGACCTGTTGGGTTGTCCAATGTCACCCCAGTATAGTCTAATCCGAGAATTTCAACCACCGAACATGTCCATCCTCTACACTTTCTGTCTCCTATCGGCTGTACAGTAACAATAAATCGCGTAAGAAAGTCCCCGAAAAGATGTCACTCCATTGGCTGAAAGCGACCTTGTGATAATCAAAAATTCAATCGAAACGAGTACTTTACAAAAAGTCCGCGAGTTTTTCAGACGGCAACAGTTCGGAATCTATTGACCTGACAACAGTCATCTAAGTATTATTATCAAGTATGCGCAAGTAGTAATTCTATCAGTTGTTTAAAATTTCATATAGAAAAAAAATGCTGAGGTATAATAAATTTGGATAATCATTATAGTATAAAACCGGGAACCCTTTTAAGTCTTCTAAATTTGGACAATTCATGCCATATTGAATTTTTCATTTTTTTTCGTTACATTTCGTTTCGATCGGTTTCGTTTCGTTTTGTTTGATTTCGTTTCGTTTCGTTCGGTTTTGTTTCGTTTCTATTTCGTTTCGCACTTTACAGGTACCCTAAATTTAAACGAGTAATGAACTTTTTTTTATTGTTTTCAAAGCAGAATATCAAACATTTTCATGATCAGAACTGTCAACACAATAAATACTCAGTCTCTAGAAAAGTCAAAAAGTTTGCCAAACACTATATCTTCTTCCAGATCACTTTCACTTTCACTATCACTAAGGAAGTAAGGTCTTTCTCATTCTCCATTTCATACTGACTATCACTATCCACATCCTCATCAATTACCATACTCACTTGGCTCTCTTCAATATCTCCCTCATTTTCATGCTGTCCCTTCTTTTCAATGTCTTCCTCCTTTTCTTTCTCTTTTACAACATTCAAACTTAGAGACATCACTAACTGCTAACTTTAATTTTCGATAGACTTGACACGGATGTTGATAAAAGATTAAAGATAAAAAAAACAATTCCGAATCGTCTCGATTTAATTCTGTGTTTTGGTACATTTTAATATATTAACGACATAGTAATTACTATAATCTAAATAATAACAATTAATCAATTACAAAATATTAAAAAAAATCGCCTTTTCTCGAATCATTCCGTAAGCTTTACGACCGCGGGTACCTGTAAAGTGCGAAACGAAATAGAAACGAAACCGAACGAAACGAAACGAAATGTAACGTCGTTTCGTTTCGCTTCGTTTGATTTCATTTCGATCGGTTTCGTTTCGTTTCGTTTCTATTTCGTTTCGCACTTTACAGGTACCCCCTTTAATTAGGTATATTAAAATATTTGAATTTGTAGGTTTAATTAAAATCCGTTCACAGATTTAGAAGGTGTTTCGGATAAGATATAGATTCACCATAACTTGAAATTACAAAGTCCATTTTTTAAATACTGGAAACCCCAAAAATCAAACATTATAAATATAAACCAGGAGGGACACATCTTTAATGCAAGTAGAATAATGTCTAAAGAAAGTTTCGTTTGTCTGGGTGGAGTTGCGAATAAGAGATTGGCCCTAGCTCAAGCGCTACGGACCGACAGACGGACTATACCCAAGTTGGGGTATAATAAAAACTCTGGGTCAAAACAATTAGGACAACGGAGTTGAAACTGTACAACCTGCGTTAAAATGTAACGGACGGACAGGAGCGTGGATATAATACTACTGCTCCATTTTTTTGTTCAATTAATATTATTAGTTAGTAATCGCACCTCGAACAAATTTCTCTATCAGTAATTGGTTATATATTACGTCGACCACATGGTGACCGCCACCATCATGAGACTATAGGGAGTCAGTAGCTAGATATCTACATGTATTCTAAAAAATCCCGAAATGCATCTCAAAGAACCTCGATCTTCCGCCTCATCCGATCTCATCTTGCTGGTAATTTTTGTTGTTTACAGTACTCAGTTTTCCGTTTCAGTTTCAAAGCTAATAAACAGTTGTGCTTACAGTGCATGAAAGCCCGTTTTCAAGTATTCGTAACTTGCAATATCAGTAGAAAGTTTAATTCATAACTATTGGATCAGTTTTGCAGAAAATATCTATTAAATACACAGCTACTGCGATCATCAAACGTTTGAAAGAAATCTAGAAAATCAATGTCAAGTTTTCACACAATCCCTTACTCCCCTTTTTTATTAAGCAAAGCCCAAAATTCTAAGCCCCATGGAGTAAAACCCCAAAAGTATACAGGTCCTGCGAACCACAAATGTAATATATGTACAAAGTTTAAAAGAAATATATGAAGGTGTTCTCAACTTTCGACGTGACATGTATATCTTGACCCCCCCCTTTTTTTTTCAACACAGTCCAATAATTAAAAAAAAACCTTTGGAGTAAAGCCACCAAAAGCACACAGCTCCTGATAATCTCAAATGTAATAACTGCAAATTTCTCAAGTTACGGAGCGACACGGCATGGCTGCTGAGAATCTGTGACGAACAATTTTGGGACTTGCGTGTTCCTACGAACGGCGGTGATACTGAACTCCCCGACGCCTATAGACGGAACATAAAAATTCCAATTTCCATTTATGTTTTATGGTGTCCGAGAAAATAGTCAAAACTCCTAAAATTGGAAAAAAAATTCAAGGGATACAACTTATAAACAGATTTCGATGAAAAATTGCTGTGATGAAGATCTCGTCTAATTGCTGATCATTTTTGTTTTTTTGCACTAACAATTTATTTGCTACTTAGTTTCTGAGATTTCCTTTCAAAATATGATTATCATTGACGTCTAAGCATTCGTAAAAAAAATCAGTTACAAATAATGGAATTATTTCCACAAAATTTTCGACGCTCTCCCATTAGTTTTACTAAAACAGGGCATCTATTGGTACATTAAATGATACCAGTTAACAAATCAAATATCTTTATTGTCAAATAAACAAGTAAATGTTTGTGACAAACAATGAAAACAAAAATAGGAAGAAAGTATCAAAAAAGAAGAAAAAATATGCGAACATCAGGACTCTTCTATTTCAGTTCTAATGACCGATTTAAAAAGGAGCCGATTAACTTCATATGCTCTTTTGACCGTGGGTTTAGTAAAAATGAAATCTTAGAACTAATTGTATTTAATTAAAAGTTCATCCCAGTGTAGCAAATTAAAAACTGTTTGCCTTGGATCTTCATACCCCGCCACGTTTCACATATTTCCAGTCTTCAAACTGTCACAACTTTTGAACCAATTATCTGATCACACTGAAATTGGAACTTGATCTGTATTTTATGGTACCAAACAACAGTACAAAATTTGAAATCCGTTCTCAAGTTATATCTGGAAACCATTGGGGGCGCACAGAGGGATGGACGGACACATACACATCAAACCAAACGAAGGGTATCACATAATACCTCGCCACTTAGTGTGGAGGGGTATACTAAACCATCGGCTGAATTAGAAATAAATGTTGATGTAAAATATGTCGGCGAAGACGAACGAACGGACGGATAAAAGTGAGAGTTGGCACGGTTCGGGGGAAATGGGAAAGAGGTAGAGATTTCGGGAAATGGGTAACATGTGGCAAATATTGAAGGATAAGGGAATTGAAAAGGCAAAAAGGAATTGTTAAATGTAATTGAGAATTGAAAAAAAATGGTCCAAATTGTAGGGAATTTGGAATGGCAATTGGTTAAAAATGTGGAAATTAGGAAATCTATATACGCCCGTATCACAAACACTCGATTCGTGGACTCCCTTTTCGAGAATTTCACCTATATCAAGAAAAATCACATATTTTCTCTTCTGAAAACTGCGCCGTATACTAGGAAATATCATTTTTCAGACACTGCACAAAATCCACATTGATAGTGTGGTATTTTGTATCAAATAAGCATTATTTTATCGAACAGAAAAGAGGTAAAAAAAAATATGTGATTCTTCTTGTTCTAGGCAAACTTCTTAAAAGGTGGATCCCGTGGTGGAGTGCTTGTGGATCGGTATACCCCTCCCCCTCATTAAAGACGGTTTCTTCGCTTAACACCACCTGTTTATAAAGAGGAAAGTACATGTAGGTATATTTTCATTTAGACATATTCTTACCGAACTGTAATCGTAAATTGCAGTTTCGTCCATTAGCTCTGCCTTGGGATTCAGAATAAAACTAAAGGGCCGAAGATGTACGTGACTTAAAAAGCCAAAAAATCGTTCAAAGGGCGTGCGAAATTGCAAAGCCGCTGAACAACTTTTTCAGTTTCATTCTTCAAAGGAAATTACCGCCTTTGATTGTTTTTTCTCGGCGACAGTAAAGATACAGCAGGGTAACTTCAAAAAGCTTTTGAACAGTTTGTGAGGCCCTGCGTAAGGGGTAGCCAGGGATCGTATACTCACTAATATAATCATATGTTTTGCCACAGTAATCATTAATTTTTCCCTAAACACGATACTCAAATAATCAGAAATGACTTTGGGAATCAGATAATCAGGAAAAATTACCTCTGTAAATAAAATTATCACTTAAATTGCCAAATAATCTAATAATCAAAAACCCTATTCACAGGCTCGTTTGTCGGTGCCTTTCAGTGTTCAGATTTAAGTTTTGATTTTCAGTGCAGTGATATTTCTTCTTTTTTTTTCCGCACAAAACGCGTTTCTTTATTAAACTCTTCTAAATTTGGATAATCAATATATTATAAACCCTCTAAGTCTTCATGCCATATTGAATTTTTCATTTTTTTTTCATTACATTTCGTTTTGGAAAAATTTCGTTTCGTTTCGTTTCGATCGGTTTCGTTTCGTTTCGTTTCGTTCGGTTTCGTTCGGTTTCGTTTCGTTTCTATTTCGTTTCGCACTTTACAGGTACTCTTACGACCGCACTGGTATGTTTTGAACTTTGGAAATTGACCTAAATTTAGAGTGCTCCTTAGCCGGAGGATTATTCTATAAAATACGCATTCTGGATCCCTGTTAGTGTTTGAAAAGCCATAACTGATGTTCCTTTGAGCTAGAAACATTTCAGTTGAACAGGTAACAGAAAAACGATCATGATACAAACGGACAAACGATAGTTTAGGGATACAGGGTTACTGGAATTTTTAATAGCCAGCTGGGCTATATTTCTACGTTTTCAAGTCGCCCAGGTGACATTTTGGTTGCCATGGGCGACCGCTAATTTGGACCCCTGTTTTAATATCAGTCTTCACTTCACAAAGTGTGTCGGTCAAAACCGATGAAATCCGACTGGGACCGGTAAAATGTCAAATATCATCGGTCCAAAAGTCCGACATTGTTTCGGACTTCAGCTGATACCAACTAGTATTACTGTGAGCACAGCTCACTAAGATATACCCCCAAGATATTTTATTTTCCAATCATGGAGCCCAGTACTGAGCAGAATAATCATTTACAAATTAAAGAACATAAAATAAAATATACATATGATTTGTAATAATTAAATGTAATTTGAAAACATATTAAGACAATACAAAAAACAAAATATATATATAAAATAAAATGAAGTTTTGGAGACACGGTAAGATAAGATAAGTTTTATTTATAGTCGGCATATTTAAATAACAATACAACACAAGCCCTAGTGGGCTTTTGACCGACATACACAATACAAGAATAAATAACAGTTAAAAACAACAAAAGCATGCACACAAATTAATAATTTAGATAAAAGCACTCATAGTAGCAAAATACAGCAAATAAGTTAAAGCACACATATAGCACAGACAAGGTAAGCATATACAAAAGTAAAAAAGTTAATCAAGCACAGTAATAAAAGCTAAAAAAATAAAATAAAGCTGGTGTTACGAGCTAAAAGCATGTTATACTGCTAAAAAATAAATAAATATAAATAATATAAACATTGAAAAGACCTTGATGATATTAAAATTGTTTACATGCATTACATTTGCATTCATTTCCATTCCAAGATAATAAAATGTTTTTAAATTGGCAATTTTTCTAAAATCATCAGGTAGGTCATTCCATAAAACAGCAGCTGTATATTTAAAAGAATTCTTACCATAGGTAGTAGTCTTTACTCTAGGTATCTCTACAATATTAGAATATCTAAAACTATATTTACTATTTTTTAAAACAACTAAATCATTTAAGCATGGTGGAGACAATTTATACAATATTTTAAAACATTCTAATGCCATATTGCGCATTCTCCTTATTTGTAGAGATGGTACTTTCGCTATATGTAAAAGTTCTTCATATGTGCTATTGTAATCCTCGTAGATAAAACGTAAAGCTCTTTCCTGTATTTTCTCCAGTTTTATAGTGTTTGCTTTTGAACAAAAATGCCAAGCCAAAGGACAAAAATTGAAATTAGACAATATAAAAGAATGAAAAATTGTTAGCTTATTAAGTTTAGATAAAAAACAACCAATACGCTTTAGTACACTTAATTGCTGTGAAGCTTTACGACAGATATTTTTTATATGTTTATCAAAATTTAGCTGATAGTCTATATCAATACCCAATAATTTTACAACTTCATCACATGATATATTAGCAGACTCAATATTAAAAACAGGTTCTTTTGCATAAGTTTTCTTCCCAACAGCAATAGCTTGAAATTTATCTGGGTTGGCTTGCATACAATTAAAATTAAACCATTCAATTAAAATAGAGCTTTCTTTTTCTAAAACATTAATTAAGGTATTATAATCTTGATCTGCATATGATAGGGTGTTGTCATCAGCATAGTTGTACAATGTTCCATGTTCAATGAAGTAAAATATATCGTTTATAAAAATGTTAAAAAGCAAGGGCCCCATTATGGAGCCTTGGGGAACACCTTTCTGTAAAATTTGCCAACCACTGACCACCCCTTGAAGTTTGATTTGTTGCTTACGGCCTGTCAAATAATTTTCTAGTAATTTTACTGATTGGGATGACAGTCCATAAGCAACCAATTTACTGAGAAGAATGTCGTGTGGCAGACAATCAAAAGCTTTCGAAAGATCCATCAAAATAGCTGCCACATAACAATTCTTGTCAAGAGCTGATTTCCAATCTTCAAGGAGTCTCAGTAGTGTGGTCTGACATCCATGGCCCTTTCTGAAAGCACATAAAAAATCATGAAAAATATTATTAAAAAATTCAACTAACTGATCTGACAGCACCATCTCATAGATTTTTGAAATTGTTGGCAGAATACTGACAGGACGATAGTTTTTTTTGTCTAAAGGATCATTTTTTTTGTGCAGAGGTACAACTTGTGCTTCTTTTAGTCTGTTTGGAAATTGACTGTGTTTTATTGTGTTGTTTAAAAGTGTGGTGAGATGTTTATTGAGTACAGGTGAACCAGCTTTGAGAAGTTTACATGATATTTGGTCAACACTAGTAGCTTTCTTGATATTTATTTTGTTGACCAGTTTAGTTATAGTGTCTGTGTTTGTTGGTTTGAAATCGAAATCAATGTTGTTCTTTGGAACGTTTTTTCTGATACGGTCAATGCTAGGGTGGTTGTTTTCATCAAAGATAATTCCTTTACCAATATCATTTGCAACATTTATAAAAAAAAGAATTAAAAGTATCACATACATCTTTTTTATCATTTAAGATTACATCATTTTCCATTAAAACAATTTTTTGCTGACCACCTGTCGATTTTTTTGACAAAAATGGTTTGACTGTATGCCAGAAGTTATTTGCCTTGTGACCTCCTATACACCTCTCTAAAAAATATGTTCTGACAGATCTTTTTTTCAGTTTTGTAACAAGGTTGCGTTGTTTTCTGTATGCCTCCCATGTTTTGTCTGTATGGTATTTTTCAAATTTATTTCTTAGCATTTGTTTGTTGTAAATTGCTTTTCTTAATTCTCTGTTCATATATGGGACTGAGTTTTTTCTGGGGTAGCGGTGTTTGACTGGAACATGTTTGTCAATGACCTTCGAGACCTCACATTCAAAGTGATCATACTCTATATCTATATCTGTAACATTATCACAAGATTCATTTAAAAGACAAATCTTATCCAAATCATTAACATATGCATTAACATCAAAATTTTTAAAACTTCTATAAGGTTGCTTTATGTTTTCACAAATTGGTATATTACCTTTGATAAATGTACTAATTAAATGATGACAGTCACTTACACCAGTGTTAAAATTCAGTGACTTAAAACAAGATTTACTTTTGTTGGTAAGTATAACATCTACTAATGATGGATTACAGTCTTTCTTGAAACAAGTTGGCTCCTTGATAATATTTGTCAGATCAAAAATATCACACAAATCATCAAGTGTTTGTGATTTTTCAGTACATAACAAGTCATAATTTAAATCTCCTATAACAATTAAATTTTCATAGTGTTTGATACCTTTATCCAATAATGTACTCATGTGTTTGGTAAATAAATTGTTTGGCATAGATGGTGGCCTATATAATGCAAAAATTAACCACTTTACTTTATCTAATGTTACTTCATAAACAATGTTTTCTAGTGTCTTACATTCGATATCGAATCTTCGTTTTGCTGGTATGTCAGTCCTCATGAAGGTTGCTATTCCACCACCACTATCTGTACGGTCCCTCCTCTGGAGCTTGTAACCATCAACTTCAAACAGAGAATCTTTAAACGTTGAATCTATTTTTGTTTCTGACACAATAAGACAGTTTACAACTTTATCAAATAGTAGTTCTTTTATCTCATCAAACTTATACCTCATGCTATTGATGTTTAGGTGACAAATAAGAAAGTTTTTGGTGTATTTCTTTCTAATATCAATGAGGTCATAAAATATGCCGTTCACATTTTCCACTTCCCGTGAAGGCGGTATGTACAAAGGGGAGTAACTCTCATTTGTTTTCATCATTTCATTTTTATCAATATCAAAATACGAGTCTGAAAAATTTGGAAGTGTACATAGTTTACAATACCAGCTTTCCGATGTACTTGAAAGCCGTTCATATTCCACAACAGGTAAGTTTATACATTTGTCCCCTCGCACTGAATTCCTTTCTGATTTTTTCTTACCGGTTTGGAACATACCGCGCGAAAATAGAAAATGTAATTTATGTAATTTAGAGGAAATTGGTGATGAATTCCATTATATTTTAAATTGTCCATATTTTAAGCAATATATAGATATTTATATCAAGAAGAGATATACAAAAAGACCAAATATCATTAACTTCTTGGGGATTATGGCGTCAACAAATAGACTGAATCTGACTAATCTATGTAAATTTATACGGATCATAAATGAAAGGGTGTGTCCTCCTAGCTAACTGGTTTCCTGTGTTCTAATATATTGTATATAATTGTGTCTATGTCTTCTCTGTACCTATGTCATTTGGTGATGAGAATAAAGATATATATATATGATATTTCACCGGTCCTGGGTTTAGAGCTATATCTCCTGATAGTATTAAAAGTCTTATAAGTGATGACTGATACTGGTTAACGTTGTTTTTATATGTTCTGGAAACTTTACGTGTGACTCTGAAGGTCATAAAAGCATAATATTCTAATGTATTTATTATATTATTTTAAGTAATTCTCTGTTTTCGTATCGTTAAAATACCAATTAATCAGGTATTGTCTTAAACCGTTATATAGTGTCATAATTTCATATAGGTATAACCACCAACACCTGTATATTCGAGACCCTTTGAAGGAAATTCTTTTTTAAATATCATTTATTTTTACAAATAAAATTAAAGGCAAATGTTGCTGTATTTAAAAAAAGATTACACGAGTTTCCGTTTTGAAAATATATGAATACAGCATATTTAAACTTGAAATGAAAATATAAATACATATAAAATAATTAAAATTAATTAGAAAAATAATAGACTTATTAGATTTTTTTCATGCTATTGCTCAGACCCTTGAGCACTTTACAAAACTGCCAAAACACACATACACCAGACCAGGAGCAGCTAATGTAACTTCTTTGTTGTATTCCATTTGCAACTTTGATTTTGTCGTAGCCATTGTCACTGTTCAAATGTGCCTGGCTTTTAAGAAAGGCATCAGCAGATCACTACAAGTCTACAAGAGAGATCACTTGACATAGACAGAGCCTTAAAAAGCGTAACTTTAGTTCAGAGCTCACTAGAAGACTACAGAGCAAATGTTGAACAATTCAACCACCAGTGTTTTGAGAGGAGTGCTAAAAACTGTGAACCGCTAGACATAGAGCTAGAGATAAAAAAAAAATATGCGGGAGACAAATAATGAGAGATAATGTTCAAGCAAGACTACTTTAGGAAGTCAATAACGTACCTTTTCTCGACTATACGATAAATGAAATGAAAACATGGTTTACCGACCTACACGCAAGAACCACTTTGGGGCTACAGTTGGTTCCATTTATCTTTGAAAATATTGCTACATACCCCCTCGTCAAAAGAGTATCTGGATCCGCCCCAGATTATTGGAGGTACGGGAAGGTTTTGAGGAGCATCTCATGTGAGAGACCCTCTTTAAATGAACCTGTCGTGCTATTATTTGCGGTGTTTTCTGGTAATTTATTCCAATCTTTTATTGTTCTGCAGAAAAGGAAGATATGTAACTGTCTTTATTACATTGGATTTGTCTAAAGGTTTGGTTATGGGTAAATCGTATTTTTGACTGACTTTTTACTAGTATGTTTTCATATGGTATTTCAATTTTGTTGTTTACAATTTTATGGAACATTTGCAGTCTATTTTTTTTATTCTGCGTTCCTGTAGAGCTTGCCAATTGAGGATATGCATCCTGTCTGTAACACTGCTTATGTTGTGCTGTCTGTTGCATACACAGCGTGCTGCTCCTCTTTGGATTTTTTCTAAGCTGTATATATTTTCTGATGTACAAGAATCCCATACAATATATAGGTTTTGGTCCGACTAGTGTTTGGTATACCCGGTCTTTAACCGTCTTGGAATTTATTTTAAGATTTCCTCGAATGAATGATAGGGATCTGTTTAATTTGGATGATGTTTGTTGTATGTATTTGTTCCATTTTAGGCCAGAGGATATTGTGATACCAAAATGTCATTAGCCAGTCCTGTTCCCACTGCTTCAAGATCTTCTTGAATCTTTAGACAATCACTTAGTTAATGTACGGACCTGTAGATTATACTGTCATCTGCAGAGTCTTATTTGGCTGTTTGATGTATTGAGGCAGGTCATTTATATAAATTAGAAAGAGTATATGTCCTAGTACAGTGCCCTAAGGAACACCTGATGTTACTGGTTACTTGTTCTGTAGTATTTTAGTGGAGTGCCCGAGACTCGATTTTTTCATTTTTAATGCACCTATGTGACATGCAGGTAAATCGCATATCAATGGAAAGCGCAAAATGTGCATAATCCAATAAGACATGTCGTCAAAGTGAAATATGGTACCTTTTCGTTAAAATTAGGGTCAAAGGTCAACATGTAACTTTTTACTGTTTTTGCAATGAATTACTATTTATCATTTTTCGAGACCTTTAAGAACATAATGTCATGAAAAATCTTTTATTTCAACAAATACTAAACTCGTCTCAAGATCTGTGTCAAGAATTAATCTGTGTGACATTTCATGACGTCATTTTGTTGACCGATTTATGAAACTATGGGTCTGGTAAACACTGATTGTCTTTTCAAATTATTTCTGCAATATGCACGATATATATGCATTTTGTTACATATAAATGTGTCAGAGTTTTCGTAGAACGAATACGAAAAACAAAAATAATGTAGAAACAGGGATCAGAACGTATATCAAGCAGTTTGAGGAAAAGCTGTTTTAGAAATCGACCAATAAGAAACAAGAATTGCCTATGATGGCCATGTATGTTAACGGATCAAAACGGAATGATCAATTCCCAGATGCTTCCTACCAAGTCTCGGTCTATTTGGCCAAGCTGTGTCAGAGTAAAAGATTTTTAGAAATGGACCAATCAGAAACAAGAATTGCCTGTGGCGGCCATGATAGTTAACGGATCGGGACAAAATAAGCAATCTTTAGAGAACCTTCCTTAGATGCTTCCTACCAAGTTTTGGTTCATTTGGCCAAGCGGTTTCAGAGAAGATTTTTTAGAAATCAACCAATCAGAAACAAAAATTATCTGTGGCGGCCATGTTTGTTAACAGATTGGGACAAAATGAGCAAACTTTATAGATGACTTTCCAAACATGCTTCGGATCACTGGGCAATGCGGTTTCAGAGGAGAAGATTTTTTGAAATAGACCAATCAGAAACAAGAATCACCTGTGGTGGCCATGTTTGTTAATGGATTGGGACGAAACGAGTACTCTTTATAGAGGACCGCCCATAGATGTTTCCTACCAAGTTTCGGTTCATTTGGCCAACCTGTTTCAGAGAAGAATTTAAAAAATCAGCCAATCAGAAAAAAGAGTCGCCTGTGGCGGCCATGATTGTTAACAGATCGGGACGAAATAAGTATTCTTTACAGAAGACCTTCCATAGATGCTTCCTACCAAGCTTCGGTTCATTTGGCCAAGTGGTTTTAGAGGAGAAGATTTTTAAAAATCTGTATAAGAGATATGTGCATTTTGAATACAGATATCTATATTTAAACAAGAATTGCCTGTTGCAGCCATGTTTGGTAATGGATCAAAACGAAATTAGCAATCTCTATAGAGGACCTTCCATAGATGCTTCTTACCAAGTTTCATATTATTTGGCCAAGCGGTTTCAGAGGAAATGCTGTTTTAGAAATCGAACAATAAGAAACAAGAATTGTCTACGACGGCCATGTTTGTTAACGGAATGAGCAATTCCCATAGATGCTTCCTGCTAAGTTTCGGTCTATTTGGCCAAGCTGTGTCAGAGAAGAAGATTTTTAGAAATTGACCAATCAGAAAAAAGAATTGCCTGTGGTGGCCATGTTTGTTAATGGATTGGGACAAAATGAGCATTCTTTATAGAGGACCTTCCATAGATGCTTCCTACCAAGCTTCGGTTCATTTGGCCATGTGGTTTCAGAGGAGAAGATTTTTAGAAATAGACCAATCAGAAACAAGAATCGCCTGTGGTGGCCATGTTTGGTAATGGATTGGAACAAAATGAGCACTCTTTATAGAGGACCGCCCATAGATGCTTCCTACCAAGTTTCGGTTCATTTAGCCAAGCGGTTTCAGAAGAGAAGAATTTTTAAAATCAGCCAATCAGAAACAAGCGTCGCCTGTGGCAGCCATGTTCGTTAACGGATCGGGACGAAATGAGCAATCTCTATAGAGGACCTTACATAGATGGGTCCTACCAAGTTTCAGTTCATTTGGTTCAGGGGTTTTAGAGGCATACTTATCTATTATTCAATTCAGAGATAACTGCATTTTGAATAGATACAAAATGAGTTCTCTCCCTTTTAACAGATTTTTTTAGATATCAATCAATCAGAAACAAGAATTGCCTGTGGTGGCCATGTTTGTTAAATCATGATGAAATTAGCACTCTTTATAGAGGACCTTCCATAGATGCTTCCTACCAAGTTTCAGAGGAGAAGATTAAAATGTGAAAAGTTAACAGACGACGGACGCCAAGTGATGGCAAAAGCTCACGTTGCCTTTGGCAAGATGAGCTAAAAATGAATCAGAATTGGTTAGACTTGGTCATGCATATTACTACAAATGTAGTAAGTAAAATTTAACTGTTACTTGTCCGATGAGACAAGTTGGTTCAAAAGATAACAATTTAATTTGATGAGAATACTGCAATCTGATTGGCTGATCTGCCTGGAGCAACATTGGATATACTTGATAACCTGGGTTGGTATTGTGACGTCGCCAACATATTCATTCACCAACTACAAATTCAAATAGTTCCATGAAATAATCATAATTAAAATCGAGGAATCATTTAATTTTGCTGTAAAAATTAAATTATAAGGAATCTGTTCAATTTTTGCACTTATTATCAACCACTTTGTGGTTTATTATGCATAATCTGCCTCAAACCAGGTTATATCGTATAACCTGTTTAAAAGTTCATTGCTTAAATGTCGATCCCTGGGCTCTTTCAAAAGATACATATGTGAATAAATTGTTTGTCCAAAAGCCCTGATGGTTTAATTGATATTTTTTCTGTTATAGACTTTAAAATATTGTATTCAAGATGCATTATCCTATACCAAGGAACCGGTACTAAGTAGCAGACCACTATAATAATGGACATGTACCAGGAAAGACTACAATACTGAAATACATATGCAATCATGTGAATTTAAACCCCAAGAAAATTCAACAGTTAAAAAGTCACATGAATGTACAAGATCAGCATTAATATCTTGTACAGCCTCTATTTGTTATGTTTATATGAAATCTCCACTCAAGATCAACTAAAACTATAGAAGTATCAGCATTAATATCTTGCACAGCCTCTATTTATTATGTTTATATGAAATCTCCACTCAAAATTAAAGATTGAACTTTTTTCTCTTAGTTTAGGAAAAATATAGGATTTTGGGATGAAATATAGTAAATGTTAGACAAATATAGGAAATATAGCAAAATCTTGAAAATATAGTATCACTCGACACCGTGATGAGGTCTGCTTTGTACTAAACCAACACACTTAGTTGGATTTGTATAGTGATAGCTCACTGTAACAACAGTCTGCAGGTAGACATGTTGCCCAACCTCGGGATAATTATCCAGATTCCGAGCCAACCAGTTTTAGCTCTTTCTCCTTAATACTGCATGCTTAGCGGAGAAGCAACAAATACCAATTTCATTGTCTTTGGCTCGACTCGACTGGGGCTTGAACCCACGATCTACCACACTCGAGGCAAGCATGTTAACCATTACACCACTGATGTGTATATTTCACAAGGAAACTTCAAATAAAATCAATTACATTTCCCTGTGTGGTTCATGAATATACATATTTATTTTATCCATTGCACCTTGTGGATCCCATAGACCCTGGAATCTTTCTTTGTGCTTTTCTCAAGAAAAAAATGTTGTTTTAATTTTATACAATGCACTGTTAAACTTTGTACCCCCGGCCTCTGGACCTTCATTTGAACTCTATATCACCATGATGCTACTCATCAAATATTTTAGAATTTTGATTACTGGTTATTGGGAAGATTTAATTAATTTTCCCCTTTTAAGTCCTTCCCCCTGGATGAATAAATTTGAATTTCACATACCCAAGGTCCTACTAGGTTTGGTTCAGCAGATTTGAAGACAAATGTGAAAAGTTTAAAGACTGATGTCAAGTGATGGAAATAGCTCATATGACCCTTTGTACCTGCCATTATAACTAATATCGTTTTTATTAAACAATCATCAAAATACAACTTCTTCCAGGAACCAAATTTTATGTGAAACAATTTCCTCAATAACCTAAAGGTTCAAAGATAAATTGTTTTCAGAGACACCCATCTAGAGAAACAAAAATACAAGACAATATCGTGTACAGTTTGAGCTCAACTTTTATATTTTCCTCAAAAGTCCCGCCTTGCCTTTTCAGACCGAATTTAAAACCATAATTGTGAGAAGACCATTCATGCCCATGTTATTAAACTAGGACCTGGTGTGTAATATTCAGACTGGCACCAAAACTGCTTACCCTTCCAGAGCACCCGACTTCACACTCATAATTAGTGGAGTTTTTGTGTTGCTCTATCCTGTTTTCTGTGTAGTGTTTTGTTGGCCATTGTATTTTGTCCGTTGAATTACAGCTTCAGATTACCCTTTCAGCAATTTTAAACTTTTTTTTCCATCACCATCCATTCATGTAATGTTTGGGTTTAATGGGCTTTCTAGTTTCAACTTCGGAGGCCAGCTTGGACTCAATACACACGAAAACCAAATGTTTGGAGTATCGTACTAGGAAAATTCATATAGAGTTTGCATTATGCAAGGTCAGGGGAGATAAATACAATTTCATAAAATTACCACAATGTATAAGTTGACGTACCCCTTAGAAAGGCTGTGGATGGTGTCTGCAAAGCTAATAATCACCTGTATATGGTTCATCAATCCAATATACATGTACAAAAATGAACACAACAAATATCAAAGATTCAATCTCAGTTTTATTTACACCCCCTGGTTTTTTTTATAATTTTTTTCATTCATCACAGTCATGAAAGGTCAAAAGCATTTTAGGCTTGGTTTACTTTTTATGTTGCTGAAAACAATAATTTTTTTCGTGTGTACATCACACACTTGTATCAGCAGCTCTGAAATACATACATTCAAAGCTAGAAAACAAGAAATATTAAATCATGAAACAATTTGGTAAATTAACAAAACAAATTCTCAACAATTACACATAACTTCCTTATTTTCAAGAAATTTTTTTAACATAAATAATATTTATCTTTCATAAATAATAATTTATCACAAGACAAAAACAATTATTCATTTGCATATATAACACAAAATATGTAAATTGCATGTATAACAATAATGCACACATGCTCATTCATTATTAATCATTGGTGACAATTTTCAGTTTCACATGATCAACAACATGACAAAGGTCATACGAATAAGTTAGTAGCACCATATGCCTTAAAGAGTTAGCTCCCCTGAATGTTATACATAAATGTATTTTTAGAAAGTTCCAGTGTCAATATAGCACTTCACAAATCAGGGGAGATAATCATTAATTTCCTTCAAATAAAAATTTCATCAAAGGCAGTTGAGCGACAATTTATGAAAGTTTTTTTCGTCAACAATTTCCACATCGTGTAAAAATTTCCGTAAAATATGGCATTATGATGCAATGATATAGAGACTGCATGATCATTCACGCACTTCGATAAATAATTTAAACTTCATACACATGCACAGGTATGAATTTTATACAACCATATCCATGATAGAACATATAATAATTGCCGATTATGTGAAGACATACGATTTCATACATGCATGATCACAACATTGTTTAATTAGGATTCCATGATCAAGCCACTGTTGTAGTGTTGATATTGTTGCCATTCTATATCAATTTCAGACAGAAAGAAATGCCTTTTTTCTTTTTCTTTTTTATCAGAACAGAAAAACAATGGCAGTAGGTGTAGCAGTAGTCTCAAAATAGAAATAAATATGACTAAAATTAAGCCACACTCAGCTATCGACCTCGTCATCGGCTTCCCGCAGCCACGTAAAGAATTGAACAACTTGTTTCATTGCTACACCTTTGCCCTCCTGTTCTGCAGGGTCTTTACTTGTTTCCCACTGATTAAAGGCATCCTCAGAAATAATGTCCTCATCATATAATGTATCAAATAATGTCCGTAAAACTCCTGAAAAGGAAAGAAAGAAATATGTCAGCATTTATAACAAGTAGTAAGAAGAAATGACATAGATGTAAATGAACGTGAGGAACTATCTAACATTATACTTAAGACACAAACTAAAGTAAAGCAACAGTGCCTATCTTTTTTTAAATTGTTGTTCTACATTTCAGTCACAGTTTGGTCTACAATAATGAACATAACTCATATCAAAAACGTCCCCTAGTAGGCAGTTAAGTGGTACAATTTTCAGCTTATTTTATGTCTTTCTGGGTTTTTTTCCTTTCAATTTTTACAGAATTTCTTGAGAAGACTTCCTTTTTATTTACTCAAAAACAAAATATTGTACATGTATACAAGTTCCTGTAGACCACAAGATGTCTTAAAAGTTTTACTGTGATGAAAATTATGTCATTTTATTTTCTGTACTTACTAGTATTTCAGACAGGGAATTAACTATTACAAGGTATGTTTGTCCTCAGTTTTAATAAATCTTTAGACATGTACAAAATGTATATAAAAAAATGTAGTCAAACCTGTAGGGAACATGAAAATATGCTATACATGAGCAATTGCCCTTTATATACTGAGGTTCATATTATATGCACTATTCATTAAATAAAGAAAATGAAAATGCCCTTAAGAGAGAGTGATATGTAATATACAGGTGACCTTTAAGACAGGTTTGACTGTATTTTAATTTTCTGTACACAGACCTGTTTACCCCAATTGACACTAAAGAGTAGTATTTGCTCCAGCTCAGCGTAGTTTGGCAATGTTGAGAGTAGTTTTCGGAAATAGAAAACAATGGTTTCTGATTCATGAGCTGGTGCCATAATGGCATATACACACAGTATATACAAACCAAATATCTACCATAGTTACATGTATCTACTGAAGATGGGGGCCCGGGTGGCTCAATGAGTTAGGTCATACAGTACAGAAAGGGACATACCGTGATCAAGGTCATGTCTAGGAGAGTGATGGAGATTAAATTTTAAATTCATGTCGGTGATCAGGGGGCAATAAAACACCAGGTGTTAATCTTGTAATCAAGTGTGTCGTTTTACAGGTAAACTAGTCGGATAAGATGTACACGTGAAATTACGTTTTTACATCGCCTATTTTTTTTTCCAGGTACTTTCTCAGATTCCCCTCAGAATTTAAAAAAAAAACATTTTTATTTCTTTCCTCAAAACGTAAAACATCCTTGAACGTAACTCGGGAATGAAATCCAGAGATCGAGAAAATAGCAAGAGAACGGAGAGTTGAATTGATGAATAAAATATTAATAACAAATGATTATTCAACTTCAATTCAGTGAAATCATGGGTTGTGCAAATTTGTTTCAAAGATTTTTAACCTTGGCTGTGTATTGCGTATCTACACCTAGTATTTTATTGACACGCATACACGTGACCTGGCTTGTGCACAAATGAAGTTTCATAAACACATGCGCGATTTGTTACGTTTTAAAGCGTATTTCCAGTTCAATGTTACATTTTAGTTCAATAATATTTTTTATACGTTCAGTATTTTTTTTTATTTTAATCTTCATAGAAAACCCAGTTAAAACCCTTTTCGTTGTAGAAATACGTACTAAATAATTTGTATACGGTCATTGAAGAATTTGATTAAAAATTATCGAAACAAATATTTATAAACAGATCGTTCAAAGAAGTACTACATGTCCAAAAGTCACTAAATTTATGGATATATTTTGGAAATTAGCGGCTAATCTGCAGAAAGTTTAGAAACGTGAAAGGAAATAAGGAATTAACCTTGATCATGATTTTTTGACAAATGTTTGACCATTACACAGTATCTGACCAAAATCAAATGTCACCAGTTTATTTATTTATTTATTTATTTATTTATTCAAATTCAAATCTTAATTGGCTTTCAACCCAATAGATTTGTGACAAAATACAGCAAAAAAAAAGTTTATGGAACAAATTAAAAGCATGCTCTTCGTTTTCCACTTTTTGTTCATTTTGTAGCCATTAACCTACGTAAATTTGGATTGTTATAGGTTTTTTGTTTGCAATTTTAAAGAAAATTATTTTCAACTATAGCGGAATTACGTAACAAGCCAAGTGTGTAAAACAGTTTACTTGAATGGTTAATATTTTTCAATACGAGAGGTAAAAGTCCAAAACACAAAATAAACCAATAATCAATTTTAAGTCTGCTCTTTACCAACTATTAAACACTACAAAACCCACGCTTGCAAAGTCTGTGCTTCAAAAACCCGCGCCTGCAGTTTAACTTATAAACAAAAAATACATTTATGAAGTAGTCCGTATTTACGAATAATTCAATACATACTGAATTCAACCCAACAGAAGAAAAAAATGAGAAATTAAAATTAAACAAGATAAAGTTCAGTTGCGGTTTCAACAAAATTCTCGATATAGAACTCGAGGTCATAAAGTAGAACTTTCTAAAATAAACGAAAACGATAACAAGACACACATTCTTTGGCAATGAAAAGCAACAAACAGTCAAATATTAACAACAAGAGGATACAAAATTAATTGTCAAAAATACATCCTTCAGTAGCAATAATTACGGCTTACAATATTAAAAGTCAACAGGTAACGCTAATCTCTTAATTGGCGGTAAAATATCAATCGGCGCACAGGTAACCGAGAGCCATAAAATTTAATCCCCACCACCTTGTTTTATGGTCCTTTTTAGGTCTATCACAGTGGGTTTATGTCCGTGATGATATGTCTAAAGGATTAAAAATTATGTCTCTCGGAGTGATCAATCACGGTATGTCCCTTTCTCTACAAACGAATTTTGAAAAAAAACCGATGTTTGTTCAAGCGTAGAATAGTCAGGTTCAACCGTAGGGCGTAATTTACTGTAAAAAAGCGTAGTAAATACGGCGAAAACGTAGTAGTAAACAGGTCTGTGTACATCACACATTCAGTCTTCGCACTAATCCACTTGCCGGGACAAGTGAAAATTATGAAAGAAATTGTATGAAATAAATAGAAAATTTTTCTAACTTTGGCTTTCGGGCATGTAGGTGAAAAAAATGAAGGCAAAGACTGTACATTTAGGATCACTGACATGACACTAACCTGGTGGGTGCTCTAATTTATGTACAAGAGCTTGTAATGCATAGAGAGCCTGTAACTCAAACTCTGCCTGATGATCTAAGTATTTCTGAAGTATAACACCTCTTTGTGTTATCCTTGAAGGATCTACCTTGGCACTATTTCCTCGGCCTGTAAATAAACAATATTCCTTATTACTGAATGTATGTCTTGCACATGTAAAAAGGAGACAGCTTGTATAGGCATAGCCTGTTGCTCAATCCCATTCATATATAGTTGTGAATAAAATGTTTAAAACAAAAATATATATACAATATTTGGTTCAAAGGTAATAAAACTGTAGTCATTCATTTGTTACAAGAGGTTTTTATATTTGACATAATTAATATTATCACATGGAAATCATTAATCAACTTGGCAGGATTTTTCTTCTCTCTCCCTCTCTGTCACCAAAGAATTTTTTCCATGCTTTTAAAGGTAGAAGGTACATGTATTTGCAATAAAGGATTGAATATATTGTTAGTCACCTTCAGCCATTTTTAACATTTTTCAACAATTAGGCCAAGAAGCTAATAGAAACCAGTATATAAGTATGCATCCAGCAAACATTCTCACTTCAAATCCATTAAGAATACAAGAGTATTAATACCCATATTTTAGTGATATTGTGATGTCAGTTTCATTAGTGGAGTAAACATGAATATCCACAGAAAATCACAGACCTGATATAAGCAGTGAGAGATTGTTTAGCATGCCCATTCACGTACTGTTTCATGTAGAATAATAATCACGCACGTATAATTGAAAGAACCTGTTGCGAGCACTGTATAAAAATTACCTTTTGTTTACAATTCACTTCAAAGTACGTATAATAGAGTTGTTCTGATTAGTTAATTTCGGCAATATTATCCAATCAGAGCATTCCTTGCATATTTTAAGTGAGATGATATGATTTATAGATCGCCCAATTCTATTGGCTCCTTATTTTTTAATTGTTCAATCATAAGAACTGTTACTGTTAAAACCAGTAATATTTACAAAAAACAGCATGGTGCACGACCTTGCATGGAGAAAATGCAGTTCACCTTCTTTGTATCCCCAAAAAATTGGATGTACCTTCAAAAATGAAGGTAAAAGGGTACATGTACCCCCTGATGAAAAAACCTGTGGGCATGCTGTTGTTGTTTAATGCCAACTCAGCAATTCTTCAGCTATATCATGGCAAAAACAAGTTAATTTTCAACGAGATGATGAGGGACGCTTTGTACTAAACCAACACGCTTAGTTGGATTTTTATAGTGCTTGATCATTAAAACAAGTCCATTCGTAAACATTCGCTGCTCTTGGACACATTATCCTGATTTTGAGCCAACCAGTCTTTGCTGTTACTTCTTAATGCTACGTGCCTAGCGGGGATGCATAATTTTTTTTAGTCTTCAGTTTGACCCGACGGGCTCAAAACCATGATCTACGACACTAGACGAGCATGCTAACCATTACACCACTGATGCAGTTCACTAGAGATAGTACATGTATTTGATGTATTGTGTCACTAATCTTCAGTAAAGATAAATATTTACCTGTTATTGCACTAGAACAAACGGCTGTCATTAAAGCCCTGATAAATTTCTTATCTTTAGTTGTAATATCATCTAAATTAGCCTAAAATAAAAAGATTTACTGTTATACGATATTTATACAAAAAAAAAAAGCCATTATTATATGTCTTTTCTAATTGAAAGACATCCATAGTAACATTCTTTGATAAACCATTATATTTACCTCTGGCGACGTAACATGATATGAATATAACATTTTAACGTCTTGCAACAAACTAAACCAAAGAAAATGTTGTGATGAAAGTTTATTTTAAGGGTGAAAGTCACATATAAAAATGTGTCATATAATAAAACAATTTACGACTTTCAATTCGATGGATACCAGGATTTATTAATCCAAGAATAATATATTTCCATCAGCCTCTGTAAATATGATATTCTTTGGTTAATAAATCTTTGCATCCATCTTATTAAAAGTCCTTAATTGTATAATATCGGACTTATTTGAAATTATCAATTCACTGATCTGTTTCACTTAGGCCGAAAAATATAGTAACACTTGTGTTTCAGCTAACATTATCAACCCTAATTTTCAGGGACTACCTCTTCAACTTTTATTCCCATTTTTGGTGGAAACACATGTTGTTGATTTTTTGCATTATCTTTCAAATTTGTGCTACTATTTCTGTGACAACATTGAATTTAGAAATAGTAAATGTAATATTACAGTTACACCATTGGGAATCTATAAAGGAACAACAGATATTATTCCACTCATATAGAAATTTGATTGGTCGAAACAATCCCACGTGACATTTCTCAACAACATCGTATTTCTCTTATTCAAAATTCTCAAGATTTAACGCTTTGGTCATATAACTCCAGAGATGTTCCGAAATAATAATTTTGTAAACAAAGATGGCAAAAAGATTTCCTTCGGCAGAATTCACCAAAACGTTGGCCTGGTGGAATAAAACATTCATTTCCCTTGCATATGGGAGATATGAAAATTTGTTCACCCTCGGGAAATATGACTTTTCTCGGGTGAACAAATCTTCATATCTCCCTTATGCAAGGGAAATAAATGTATAGTGTTGACTAGAACAACATAATGCATGTACTATATTGTACAGGGATGTCATTAGAAGCCAGCAAACAGCAAAAATCTCCGGTAACTCTAGCTGTCACCGCCGGTTACTTTTTCTCTAAAAAAAAACCGAGAGAAAATTATCTAGTATCAGCAATACAACGTAGTGTTTTTATCTACTGATCAGCATGTTTACGTTTGTAGATTTTTACAAATAAACATCGCTACATATCCTCTAACCTATTCGGGTTAGAGGATAGGGTAGCGAGAATGGCCGAGTAGTTACGATTGCTGTTTCATGTTTACATTGTAGCACCCCCTATCTAATTTGAATATGTCAAAGCTAAATTTAGAACAATAACTAATATAGCGTATATCGATCGATTTTCTGATTAGATTTCACGGTAATTATAAAAATTTGAACTTTGAAATTCATATCATTCACAATGCCTTCCCGGGATAAACGTTTGAAAGAAAGTGGCAAAGGAAAACAAAAGTTTGACATAACATTTTTCAACTTCGCAAGTTGATATAAAAAATGAGTTATTTCCCTTTGTTATACTTGAAACAAACCAAAATTAACAAAATCTAAATATGCCATTTACAATATTTTATTATCAAACACAATAAAACCACTTAAGTTTAATCTGAAATAAAAACCTGTCTACTTAAACTGAAACAAAGACAATATTTAGCACCAACCAGTTCTATACATTACCTGTAGTAATAACACGCATGCGTAAATAGACATCCATTACAATACAAATTTTGAAAAACTTTACAATACTGGTATAATTTTTTTTATACCAGTATTGTGGACGCTGTAATTTGCATAAGATCAATTATATCAAATTTTGTTCTACTTTGGATTGTTATTTCCTTTTTCTAGACAACAATCTTTATTTTTTGTAGAAACCGAAATGAAGCAAATGAACCACAGATTAACACAATAAAGAGAAAATTAATTGATTCAGACCCCACTGACATATTGCCCTTTTATTCATAGGTTGCACACATAAAATTGCCCCTTTTCAGTTTTGCACCCTGCCCTTCTTAAATCCTAGCTAAAACACTGATATCAGTCGTTATTTTCTGCTCATCGGAGATAAAATCGTAGACGGAGAGGGACTGAATTATCCGGGTTACATATTCTCGTTTTTTTTCTAGGAATTATAAACGTTTCTCCTATACAGGAACACCCTTATCAAACACGCTATGGCGGCGCCAAGCAAAAAAAAAGATGTAAAAAAGGGTCTTTAATCTTGAACAATTGCTGAAAATATGAGAAAAATAGTACAAAAAAATGAAGTTTCAATAATGAAATTAAGTGCCAGAAGAGGCCTAGAATGCAGGATTTTGAACCATTTATCCCAGAGCTTCTGGGAACCCCCGGCCGTAAAGGGTGTTTAAACTAAAACATTTACAGATTATATATACTCAAATTAATTTAATAAAAAAAAATCCAGTCGTTATTTTTTCAATCTCAATTATCAATTCCTTGAAAAAATTCTAAATTTGTATTTATAAATTAAACTAATTCTAGTCTACTCCATTTGTAATACAATTTTAGGGAGACTTGAAATCTTCTCATTATAAACAAACTACATTATAACATATTTCATTACAAGTGGACTTGACTGTATTAAGTAAATAAATAACACTCGTTCCTCACCTCTATCCAGTCAAAAATTTCTTCATTTCTAACTGGTTTTTCTACAACTAAATCTTGTAATGTGTTTTGTATTCTTTCTATTGGCATTGAAACTGTAGGTGTCGTTGGTTGACTACCATCAGCTACTGTGAAATCTAATTTCTGCAAAGTAAAGTCAATTAATTATTTACACTGAAAAAATAAAATGAACAAGATGAACTGTGAGCTAATGCTCACCTATGATACCCCCGCTCTTCGGCAAACAGGAAGTAGGAATCTGACGGGTCAAAAAACGGTTCCCACGATATGGGGTACCTATATGAAGCTTGTGACCAAATATCAGATTTCTGCCATCAATAGTTGCTGAGAATTATGCGACGAAAAATGAGCATATATGTTCAATGTGTATAAAAATCAACTAAGTCGGCAAACAGGAAGTAGGAATCTGATGGGTCCAAAAACACTTCCCACGATATGGGGTACCTATATGAAGCTTGCGACCAAATACCAGATCTCTGCCATCAATAGTTGCTGAGAAAAATGTGCATATATGTTCAATGTGTATAGAAACCAACTAAGTCGGCAAACAGGAAGTAGGAATCTGACGGGTCCAAAAACAATACCCACAATATGGTATACCTATATGATGCGTGTGACCAAATATCAGATTTCTGCCATCAACAGTTACTGAGAAAAATGCGACAAAAAATATCTTGGACGGACGGAAGGACGGAGGTAAAACAGTATACCCCCTCCCCTTTCGGGGAGCGGGGGTATAAAAACAAAATGGACACTTCAATAAAAAGTGGCAGGGTTAAACTAGTTTTATAGGCCCAAACATCCCCAGAAGAGCAGTGTAAAGATCTTATAAACACATTTACTGAAGAAATATTTTCCATTTAATTTCTGGACGGGTAAATATGGTTACAGCCCTATCAATTCCATTAATATACATTTTTTGGGGTTCTTAAACAAAAGGTTAAATTTTAGAATGTGATATTTTAATCCAGGTCTCAATTGTCAAATTCCGTCGTGTAGAAGTATAAAATATAAGAGTTCAAACAGTGATGTCACCAATTCCACCCATATCAAAAAAGAAAAGAAAAGGACCTCTCACCTCAAATAATTGAAGACAAACAGATCATGACATATTTAAGTTTATTACCTTATCTTTTAAGAATTTTTCTATCTGGTCCTCTGGTACAAAGTCTAACCACTCTAGACCAGATTTTCTCCACAAGTCACCTACATTTTTATGACCCTACAATAAAAAAAATATAGAATTATTGTATATTGTGTTGTCAAAATACCTGTAAAACAATAATATGTTCATTTTAAAGTACATTTCAACAGCCCAATTTCTAAAATATCTGATTTAAAAATAAAATAAAATTTTAACTGCAATTATTTTCCTGATCAAATAAGATTGATTTTATTTTATTTTATTGTGTTTAACGCCACTTTCAGCAATATAATGGTGACCAGTTTTAGTGCTGGAAGAAGCTAGAGTACCCGGAGAGAACCACCGACCATCGGTAAGCAACTGGTAAACTTTATCACTTGCGGCTGCGAGTCGAGTGCACCCTTTTTTTTTAATTTACAAAGCTGGGTGCAAACTCACGCCATACTGGAGATAGGCTTGTATGAGTTGTTAGGTAATCCAACTATCTAACTCATTGTGCCACCCGGGCCCTTGATCAAATAAGGGGAGATTACTTATGTCAAATTTCAACAAAGTGGTCAATTTAATAACATTATCCCTTCAAATTAGTAAGCAAATACAGTTAAAAATACATTCTCTGTGAAAATTAGTCAAATTAAGGCAATGTACATCAATAGTCTGAAAAGACACCAATATAATTAAAATTAGTCATAAAAAAAAGATTACATCTACTTACTTCACGGTCACTAGCATCATGAAGAATCTCAGCTACTAATATTCCTGCCTTGCCACTTTCTTTAAGAGGCTGGCATGCCTCCTTAAGGAAACTAAGCGGTACACTACCATCTTGAACCATGGGACCTATCAGTTCCCCAAAATACTGCCATATTTTAGGAATGTCAATTTCCATGTCTTCAGCATATGAAAGAACTGAGTTCAACCTGAAAATACAGAGAATATTTAAGAAATAAATCATGGAAGCCAGAATGTGTTGGGAGTTTTAACATGGATTGGCAGATATTAGTATTTTAGCCAGAAGCGAGGGATAAAATTTACTAATATCCATCAATCCATGTTAAAACTCAAAACACATTCTGGTTTCCATGATTTATTTCGATTCTAATATGTCTAAGAGTACAAATATGGTAGTATACTTTGATTGGAAGATGGTAATTTATATTTACGCTTGCAGAAAATGTTGCACACAATTTATGCTGCCAATGGAAAAGTCAGTCACATTCACCAGCACATGTGCTAAATGTGATTATACCGAAGCGATAGAAGAAGGTCATGTTAGAATTGAATGCATATTTTATACAAAGACTTTTCTGAACTAGTTTATCACTTAATAAATAGAACGATTGTTGATAAATGCCAGGTGATTGCTTTTTCAGCCTCATCGTGGAAAGAACAAGTTACTTTTTGATGATGTGTTTTGCACAAGATTAACACGATATGTATGCATGAATAAACAACTAAAGTGTAACACATCAATAATTATACAGACCCCATCATTTCTAATAATCTAATCTTATAATCAGGGAAATGAATTATGTAATATAAGTTTTTTTTAAATTTGTTGTCGAATCCCTTTAATTGTGTATGATAGATATCATATTGAAATTGATCTTATTGTACATTATTTATTAATAAAATATGTTTAAACTAATAATCTTGTAAAGTTCAAGGCAAAGTCGAGTTAGAAGGCAACATGTTTACATTGGCTGGACAAACAAATTGCTGCCATAATACTTCCCATTTAAAAAAGAAAGAAAGAAAGACACTATTGGCCATTCCTTAATCTATAGTCTCAGTTGTCACAAGTTGTCACCATACATTTTCTGACAGGGATAACTTTATTCATCATTGACTACAGTATGTTGCTATGTATTCATAGATGTCAACCCCTTGCCATCAAAATCTGGAATGGGGACTTTGAAAATGCAAAAATACCATAGATTTGCAGAATTCATTAAAATTCAGGGACCAGCATGATGAAATTGAAAACAAGGAGCAATGACATGTCCAAATACATTAAATATAAATAATTCTTATAGTAGACCTTCTTTATATACTACAAGAGGTCTTAGATTTATCTTCACAAGTTTTCAATTGACTACAGAATTTCTGAAATTTATAGATTATTGCAAAATTTCACTCACATGCTATTTCTCGAAATACACAATTCCTTCTCTTATGACTTCCAAGAATTCAAAGGGGCATTCCATTGAACAATGGAAAGGTCGCCTCATAAGAGGGGTGAGGATGACAATTTAGTATTTTACGATCTAATTGCATCTGAAATTTGGCCTTACAAGAGGGTGGCCTTTTAAGAGAGGGTTACTATATATAAATGAGAGGTATTTTTTTAATCTTAAAATAAATACTCACCCTTGCAAATATTGTTTATCTGTAATGATTGACTTTTTGACTAGATTGTGAAGAAAAAGTCCTGTATGTCGTCTAGCAACATTGGACCTTTCTAGCACTTGATTTAAACATTCAGACACGAACACATGAATAAGAGGAGATGAATTCAGCTCTTCCACACAAGTTAGGGCTTCCTGAAATACAATAAACAATCTTTTTTAAATGATAGGTATCACAACAGAGGATAATGTTTTCCCTTGACAGTGAACTTGTTAAAATCAGAAATCTATACAGAATAGATTTTAATTAAATGAATAATGTGTGTATACATGTATATTGCATTCAAATGGTTGTGGTTTCATTTAATAAAAGAAAACCATCATTTTAAAGTATATGTTAAAATGCAATAACATGAAAAATCTTCACAATATTCTTATAGAAATGGAACTTGCACAACACCAAATATAAATATTTTAGACGGATATCATAATTCACACCACATACATAGATAAATCTACTTCCTTTTGAGTGATAAAGAGAGCTGTAGCACTCTTATTAGGCAAAAAAAAAAAAAAAAAAAAAAAACACACACACACACAAATAAACCATGTTTAAACACTAACATTCTTAACATTGCTTGCCCCAAAAAATGTCAATTAAAAATTAGGGTCAGTGTAAACACAAGTTTTTTTTTAGGCCATGTGTAAAATTTATTTGTTTGTTTGATGGTTTTTAATGCCACTTTCAACAATATTTCAATTATATCTTGGCGGTCAGTTTTATTGGTGGAGGAAACCTGCCGCAAGTCACTGACAAACTTTATCACAAACTGTTGTACAACTCGCCCTGATCAAGATTCGAACTCACAACATCAGTGATGTGATAGGCACTGATTGCATAGGTGGTTGTAAATCCAACTATCATACGATCACGGCCATGACGCCCCCTGTAAAATTCTTGACAACTAACCTTAATATCTTGTAAATGGAGGTATTCATCAAGTATTGCATGAGTCTTCTTTATCATTTCATCTTCTGTTAACTGGATAACTGCAGCTGGTGCTGGTTTTTCAGGCTGTTTAAAAGAGCCATCACGAGGTTCTCTGCCCCGACTGCTTTCCCTGCTTGGTCCTTCCCTTGGTGTGGTTTGACCACCGGCAATAGACCTTTAAACCATCAATTAATCCATTATTAGTGAATCATTTAAACAGTGATGAATGTACTCACTGACGAAAAATGAAAACCCCCACTAAATAACTTCATTTTCTAGCTGTTTGGACCAAGTTTGACACATTTGATTTCTAACTATACTGTTCAAAAAAGAAGAAATCCGCTGATCAGAGTTGATACCAATATAAAATTTATATAAAGGTGATAAACCATTAACCTATATTTTGTTACTGATTTCACTAGAGGAATGTATCCTTTACCAATAGATACATGTGTCAGAGAAAAGCTGTCATCATCTACATTCAGACAGGGATAACTTTTCATTCATCATATACATGTAATAAAGACCTTTACTTAGTCAAGTGACTAATTGATTTAAACACTGCAGAATAGTGACAGAATATCCACATCTTTTTGTACAGAAATTTGCTATTTATTCAAAATACCATAGATCATGATCCACTGCACGCAAGGAGAGTATACTAGCACTATTTGTGCTAAGCCACTTGCTGAAGCCTGAGACTTGTAAAACTGGATTCAGACAAGTGAAAATTATGAAATAATTCACTTGAATACATAGATTTTTTTTCTTCTAAATTTGGCTTTCGGGCAAGTAGGTGAACAAAAATAAAGGCAAAGACTGTTCTAGCCATTACTACACCTATGCAGGTCATGATTGTATCTTCAAAGCAGTGATTCTGAAGGTCCGTCGGACATGCCCACAGGTTTTTCATCTGGGGGTACATGTACCCTTTTACCTTCATTTTTGGGGGTGCAATGTACCCTCTAGCTCTTCATTTGGGGGTACAAAGAAAATGAACTGCATTTTCTCCACGCAAGGTCATGCATTCTGTATTCTTCGTGTCATAGACACTGGATTGTCCCTCTTGTAATTTTGGCATCGTCTACGTGCATGTACAATTTACACTCGGTAATTTCAACGTCGTGCACCATGCTGTTTTTTGTAAATATTACGGGTTTTAACAGGTAACAGTTCTTCTGAATGGACAATTAAACTAGAGGCTCAGGCAAGCCTGTATCGCTCACCTGACATAAATAAGCCCTCTTAAAAATGTCTGCTCATGGCAGCCATCTTGGATGGAGGTCATGGTCACCGGACACAATTTTGAAAGAGAAGACTTTTAAACAATTTTCCCATAGGTCCTATGTTAAAACTATGTCCGCTGACGGCGGCCATTTTGGACCGAGATCGGGGTCACTGAACACATTTTTGGCAGTTGACCACCTAAGGACAATAGATGACATGTTTGCTATATTGGCTGACTGGTTTCAGAGGAGAAGATTTTAAAACATTTTTTCCCATAAGGTCCTATGTTAAAACTATGTGTGCTGAAGGCATCCATCTTGGATGGAGGTCAGGATCACCAGACCTAATTTTGAAAATTGACCACTTAAGGACCATCCATACCATGTTTGCTTTAAATTGGCTTACTGGTTTCAGAGGAAATTTTTTTTTGAACATTTTTCTCATAGGGTCCTATGTTAAAACTATGTCCGCTGACAGTGGCCATCTTGGATGGAGGTCGGGGTTACAGGACATAATTTTGAAAGTTGACCACCTAAGGACCATTCATGCCATGTTTGCTTTAAATTGATTTACTGGTTTCAGAGGAGAAGACTTTTAAACATTTTTCCATAAGGTCCTATGTTAAAACTAAGTAGAGTCATGGCGATCATCTTGAAGTTCCGATCGGCAAACGATTCACAAGTTTAGTACAGGACCACCCAATGATCATTCCTGCAAAGCCACAATTCAATTGGCTTGGTGGTTTCTGACAAGAAGATTTTTAAACTTTCAGCCAATCAGAACATGTTAATGGCCCTGGTAGCCATGTTGATTTTCCGATCTATACCAAAAATCTGGTAGAGGACCATCCAATGAACATTTCTGGCAAGTTTGGTTGAAATCTGTTCAGCGGTTTCAGAGATGAAGAGTTAAATGTGAAAAGCTAACGCACGGACAGACAACGGACGCTTACCCATGACAAAAGCTCACATGGCCTATGGCCAGGTGAGCTAAAAATAAGGAGTCAATAGAATTGGGCGATCTATAAATCAAATCATCTCACTTAAAATATGCAAGGAACGCTCTGATTGGATAATATTGCCGAAATTAAGTAATCAGAACAACTCTATCATACATACTTTGAAGTGAATTGTAAACAAAAGGAAATTTGTATACAGTGTTCGCAACGAGTTCTTTCAATTTTACGTGAAACACGTACTGCAGTTCGTGAATGGGCATGCTGCATGTCCGGTAAAAAGTCGCTCGGTCCGATGCTGATCTGCATACTAAGAGGACCGAAAGTCTGATAAAGAAATCCGGATCAAAATGTCCAGTATTGTTTTTTTTGTTAGTCAGTCCGGTCTGGGTTACTGTTCGTAGCGGCGAAATCGAAACCAGTTTGAAGGTCATGTCGTTTTTGAGGTACGTAGAAGGGGCTATCCCTGGTAAAACAACGGAAAGCCAGCGACGAGGATAAAAAGGCTAAATGCCGGAAATACGGGAAGCTTTAATCCTAAATGGCAAGATGGTAGAACATGGTTAATGCACAATACGGAGGAAAACGTAATGACATGTAAATTGTGTTCGGAACAGTATGCAGAATTTTTTTTTATACTAAATATGCATTTAATAGTGTGTCTGTCTGGCAGTATTAAAAGGTTTTGCTTGATGCTCTGGGGAAAAGAATCATTCTTTGTCTCTTCATCATCTTGTCTGCACTTAGAATAACTGATCAAATACCACAAGCACAAAATTATTAACATTTTGTAAGTATCTTTGACTGTCAATTTTTTTCAGTCTGGTAAAAGTTGGTTTGGTCTGGAATTTTTTTTCTATTACCAGCCCGAATGTCCTGAAAAAGTAAAAACACTGCAAAGCCTAATAGGGAATGAGAAATGCTAACTGTCATAATCAAATACATTGACGTCCCAAATAAAGATTAACGTTATCTACCTAACAGCGGCAAGAGCTCGTTCTTTTTCTTGTTCTTGAGAGGATCTAGGAGTTACGCCTCTTGGCCGACCGAATCCTCTACCTCTTCCACCATCTCTGGCAGGACTAACACCATATCGTGATCGACTTTCTTCCTCTGGTTTACTAAGTGCTGAAAATCTGAAAAATTAAACACAAACTTAATACAAGAGCAATATCAAAGAAACATCTGTCAAAATTTATCTATCATATATATATATATACATCAGTTATTTACGGGTCTACCCATGGCCAATGAGTCTGTACAACCCTGTAGCACTTCTATAGTCTGAGGCTATGCTTTTTTCACCTCGGACTAAAAAAGTGCTTCAGGGTGGTATAATCTCAATGCCCACAGGGGGATGTTGTGATCATGATCATATGGTAGTTGGCTTACAACTTCCTGTACAATCAGTGCCCATCACCACTCAAGTTGTGACTTCAAATCCCACTTACTGCGACACTTTTTATTCAAAGAATTTAGTCCTATGCATTGGATGCAAGGACGTCATCTTTACATGTACACAGCAATGCAATGATGACCCCTTGAGATGTAGTGCAATTACAAGTTGAGTGCATTTTATCATTGGACAATCAACATTTTTACAACGACAGGATAAGATTTTTTTTTAATTATCTAAATATGACGATATCTTTATAACCTTTGTAAAAAGCATGAATATAATCAACCAATTTCTGTCCCATTAAAACAAATAATTACCTGTTGCCTGGAGCCTTGTCAGCTTCTTGTGAAGCAGTCTTTGAACCACCACCAGAGCTTCCTCTCTGCCATCCAGCAAACCTTCCAGCTCCACCACCAGGACCCAACTGTATATTATCATCTACATTTTGCTACAAATGATAATATATGTTCATTTATACAACTGCGAGTTACTGTGCAAAAACCTCAAAGCATTTGGCAATGGGAAACCAACATTGGAGCATGGAAACCAAAAATGTGCCATTTGTCAATCTCCCGTTCTGTCAACATAAAAGGTATAACAACCAATTGTCCTTATACGTATGTAGAGTGTGAACATGTTTTAGTCTCAGAATTAGCTTCATCAACAGTACCAACATCTGACAGGGATAACTTTATATTCATCATGGACTAAATACAGCTCTGGGTAAACAAATCAAGTAGAATGGGCTACCACCACTTTAACAATACTTCAGTTATATTGTGGTGATCATTTTATTGCTGGATGAAACCGGAGTACCCAACTACCTGCCTGGAGTCCCAGAATTTTTGTTCATCACATATTTGTATAAAGTATATTGTAGAAAATAAACAATGACCATGCTAAAAACTGTTTCACATAAAGAGTATCAAGTATTCTTATTATTTTTGCATATCCAATGTCAGGACCAAAATTTTCATGAGAATTAACAATCATTTTTTAGACCGATAACAATTACTCTTACCCTGGATAGTTTCAATCTTGCAGGATCAATTGTTTGCCTTTCGCCTCTCATATTAGGACGTCCACCAACAGTATTCCATCCATCTGGTGTAGAACCACCTCCCATGGAAGCTGACTGTCCTAATCTGGGACCTACAATAATATTATACAAGTCAACATTCCTGAGAAATCACTGCTGAATACCTTTTTCCTCAATCAGTGTATAATCACTTATTTTTCTTGGTGTAATCCTGAATCCAGGCCAAACAGTCTTTACTCTTACTCCTTAAACAGGGGTTTCAAAATCTTTTTATAATAGGTCAGTCATTCCCAAGGTCCGTCAGACATGTGGCAATGTCCAGTAAAAGGTTATTCATTACTGGACCAAAAGACCAGTAGGAATCTGAGCACCTCCTCTCTGAAGTATGTGAATGTACTGTAAACTTGATGCTGGGTCCAGTAATTCATACTCCTTTACTGGACCGAATGTCCATTTAATTTCAATTAACCTTGGGATACACTGGGAGGTACTACTTAAATTTTAGAAGGTACCTAAACAAATAGGCCTGGGGCCCACCTGAGGGTTCAGGACAAAGCCCATTAGGGGGTCCAGGGGAAAGCCCCACCTCCCCCCTGGAAGCTCCTGAAATCTAGCATTTTGTGGACCAAAAAATGTACTTCATAGACTGCAAATCATTAAGTGTTTTTGAAAGAAAAATCCCATTAACTTTCTTTTCAGAGTACAGATTTCACCAAGATCATGCATAATGGATTGTTTTCCCTAATTTCTTTTTTTTGAATATTTCAGATTACAGACTTCAGCCAAGATTATTCATGGGTCGGAAAGATGTTTCCAATTTTTGTATTATTGACTGCACATTTCAGGTTCCAGGATTATGAATATGTTAGCTTTCAGCCTTTGGCATTGCTGCCTCATAGACATTACTCACATGTGACTACCTTGTGCATTGTCACACACTTTGGGATCTTTTTAACAACCTTTTTCATTAATATTATGTGAAAAAAATATTGAAATTTGAATTGTATTGTTTTCTCCCTATTCATGACATTTTTCCACGTTTTATACATAAGTATTTTACACTAGAGGCTCCCAGGAGCCTGTAATCGCTCACCTGGTTTTCAATTTGACATCTAAAGTTGATAGAAAAACCCAGTATATATGTTAAACTACTCATTGCCATATAGCTGCAGTTAAAATTTGAGTTCATTTTGATTTGTAATAAAGTGGAAATTGACAACTAAAGAAATTTCTATTTTTAGTAACAGCAGCCATTTTGAATGGAGGGCGGGGCTGTCGGACACAATATTGAAAGGGGACCACCCAAGGGCCATCCCAGCCAAATTTGCTTTAATTTGGTTCAGCGGTTTCAGAGGAGAAGATTTAAATGTGATCTTTTATCAAAATATGTCTAATTTGTATAATCAGTATAAATCGGTTGAAAGAAAAAATTCACGGAAAAACCCAGAATAAACGTTAATCTACTCATTGTCATGTAGCTGCAGTTAAAATTTGAGCTCATTTTGATTTATAATAAAGCAGCAATGGACAATTGAAGAAATTTCTATTTTTAGTAACAGCAGCCATCTTGAATGGAGGGTGGAGCTGTCAGACACAATATTGAAATGGGACTACCCCTGCCAGGTTTGGTTTAATTTGGTTCAGCGGTTTCAGAGGAAAAGATTTAAATGTGATCTTTTATCAAAATATGCCTAATTTGCATAATCGGTATAAATCGGCTGAAAGAAAAATTTCACAGAAAAACCCAGAATATATGTTAAACTATTCCTTGCCATGTAGCTGCAGTTAAAATTTGAGCTCATTTTGACTTATAATAAAGCAGCAATGGACAATTGAAGAAATTTCTATTTTTAGTAACAGCAGCCATCTTGAATGGAGGGCTGGGCTGTCGGACACAATTTTGAAAGGGACCCACCCAGCCAGGTTTGGTTTAATTTGGTTCAGCGGTTTCAGAGGAGAAGATTTAAATGTGATCTTTTATCAAAATATGCCTAATTTGCATAATCGGTATATATCGGCTGAAAGAAAAATTTCACAGAAAACCCAGAATATATGTTAAACTACTCCTTGCCATGTAGCTGCAGTTAAAATTTGAGCTCATTTTGACTTATACTAAAGCAGCAATGAACAATCAAAATTTCATCCCCCCTTTTTTCTATTTTTAGCTTGGCAGCCATCTTGGTTGGAAGTCGGGATCACCGGACACATTTTGGAAGGGGGCCATCCAAGGACCATTCCACCAAAGTTTGGTTCAAATTGGCCCAGTGGAGTTGATTAAAATGTGAAAAGTTAACGGACGGACGCTCAGTGGTGACAATAGCTCACCTGACCCTTTGGGTCAGGTGAGCTAATAAAGGAGAACAGTTAGTTCCTTTCAAATTTGTTGGTTGTTTTTTATTGTACATTGCAAAGAAAAATAATATGTGTGCTTCCTATTTCATACTGAACTGCACTGATGAGACACAAGTTTTCGAAATGGCCATATGCAGAACCAAAATATACTGCAATTTCGGTACTTTTATCACCACTGGGTCGATGTCTCTGTCTGGTGGACTGTTAATCCCCGAGGGTATTCACCAGCCCAGTAGCCCAGTAATTCGGTACTGGCCCGAAAAAACGATATTATTTTGAAAACTTAAAATACTTGCAAGGAACCATATCTAGACCACGAGTTAACAGATTAATCTCGTTAACTTTTGAGGGAATACATGACCAAATCTCAACGAAATTATGAACAGTTAAAACGTCATCAGTTCCAACATGTAAAATGCAAAACAAACAAATGCCATGCATACATCGTCCATGATTCCACTCGACTCACTTTTTCTAAATTTCGCAGCAAAATAGTCCTTTATTTTCGTGTTTCTCTTCATATTGTATATATTCAATGTGAAATCAGCGCTCGCTTACGACATCTTAATTGTACGCTTTTAAAACATCTCGCCGACTCGGAGAATCAGCCTATCAAATAGTTCGTTAGAACCTATTATGTTTGTCAATGTACTTCCTGGATTTTGATAAACAAAAATAAACCGATACAGCGACTATTTCTGTCTCTTCGAACTAGATATTTTTATAGATTATTTTTGGGGGTTCAGTAATTTCTGCCAGTCCTATACACGATCTCAGACTGGTTAAAGTACTGGCTCACTTTGAAATCTCTGCTTAAAGTTGTGTTCTTAGCGACGAAGCAGCAAATACTAATTTCATAGTCTTTTGCTCGACCTACCACACTGGAGGCGAGTATGCTAATCATTATGCCACCAATGTGGTTAGATCAACCAATAAAATTCTCTTAAATGAAGTAATTAAGTACATTTGTATCTATGAAATTGTTCACCAATTAATTATCAATAGACAATGTAAAGAATGATTTCCAGACTAAGATTTATTACCTCCCCTTCCACCACCTCTTGTTGGTTTTTGGTTTGGTATAGTAACAGTCTGTAACAGTAATAATTTCTCTTGTTGTTCCCGTTGAGCCTCCTTGTGAATCTGTTCTATTGTTTTAGGATTATTTTCATCTCTTCTTGGAACCCAATTACACTGTTAAAAAATAAATAAATATTCAATCGAGCTAACTGAACCTGCCTGACATGTTAATATTTCAATACAATAATTCTCCTAAGAAAAAGAATGTTGTAACACAGTTGACTAAATTAAGAATTAAAGTTTTTATTACGTTTTTTTAAGCCTGTAAAATAAGTGTAATTTCTAATAATAATCTTTTCTTTTATGCAATTAAAAAGCATCCTTTTCAAATTCAATTCACCAAAATAAAAAACTCAATGGCAGTTTACACAGGATTTTTGCAAGAACTTGCTTTGATATCTGTATTTTTTTTTTTAAACATCTTTATACATTTCATCATCAATCAAAGTGATCTTATTCCATCTGGTAATTCTCATTATATCTAAGTCCTTAAATGTACATATATTCAAATCAAATTCTTCACAAGAAGACTTAATTTCATTACATTTAAAATTTACAGTAAATTAAATCAATGAATTAACATTTTTGTTAACCCCAAACTCCTGAAAACATCACACATCTTTTAAACATACAGTCAAACCCACGCATGTGGTCACCTTTTTCTTGTCCTGTCATAGAAAATTTTGAGATAATTACCTGTCGTAATTCTATTACATCTTGTAACATAAATCTGACTCTGGAGGACGTTTTCTTTTCATCTATTACTTTCTTCATTCTCTGGAAATACTGGTCTACTCTTGGCTGAAAGATGAAAGAAAAAAAATTCAACCTTAAATTACATAGATATGCTTTTAATATCAGTCTTCACGAAGTGTGTTGGTCCGTCGGTCAAAACCGATGAAATCCGACTATCGCCGGTCCAAAAGTCCGACATTGTTTCGGACTTCAGCTCATACCAAAAATCGTAGCTCTGCACAGGTGAACGCCATGTTGGGTTTAAAATTTGTTGAATATGCAATTCCGGGGAAAAAATTCAAACGAAAAGCTAACAAAGAGGACTCTGACAGGGATACAAATTAACAGTGATTAAAATTTATTATAAAACTGAAATATATCACTGAACACAGAAATATGTTGACTTCCACACACCCCGAGGATCAATGATTGCATATGTTTAATTGAATTTGTTTTGAAATGCATTTATATTGAAGATGACAACAGATTCATTTTCTCAACGGAAATTAATAAGGGATGAAAACAGGAAGTTGACATTGATGATGTAAAATCCGGAATCGAATCGGACAATTAGATACGGATTGTTGGCTATATCAGTCTTACCTTTTTAGATAACAACATACAGAAGAACACTTAGTTGAAAAATATTTGCATGAAAATTTATTGATAGTAACCAAAACTAAAGTCAAAAACTTGTCACTTTGTATTTCAATTGCAAATTTAAATGTATATTTATTTTCCATTGATGTCCTAAAATTGTCCAAAAAGATGTGTATTGGATACTTTAATACAGTTCATTTTTTTTTTTACCATACTGCAGAATATATTTTCAAATTTATAAACTTGTAAAATAATAATTATTTGCTACCTTTTACTCGTTTACAAATAAAAATATAATATCTGTATACACATACAGCACACAGTAAAAGGAATAAGTAAACACAGATATTTACATATATTTAGTTACATTCACTGGAAACTATACACTACTGGATATGTATGGCAACTGACATTTCTTTGCTCATGAACAATCACATAAAGATTCCCTGTCTAATTCGACTGTGTACTAAATTGCTATCAAGCGTCATTAAAAAAACATTTTTATATATAATGTAATTTTTTATTATTCGGTCCGGTAAATTTGACTTCGGTCCAGTGAAACTAGTTTTCCCACTGGATCGAATGTCCAATGAATCCTCAGACAACTTCGTGAAGACTGTAATATGAATATGCAAACTATCAGCCTTCAGGTAAATATCCCATCAAGTGAAAATCTAAGTCTAAAGATTAATACATTGTGTTTTATTTTCTTGATAACCCCATATCTGGGAAATAAAATTCTATGCACCAACTAACATCAAAACAAAAGATGCACAGATGTGGCATTTATCAGCAGAAGTAAAAGAGTACAGTACAACTGCAAGATAGGGGCCGTTTCAGATTCATTTTAGGGCACGAGCTATGCTAATTATTGAAGACCCTACCGTGAAATGTATAACAGCAATGTTCCTTTACTTTAATTTGTGTATATTACATATGTACATCCATATCTATTCTTACTAATGTACATATAGCAGAAAGGTTCATCCTAAGAGAAAGAAGAAATTACCTTTGCCTTTTCAGTATCCAGTTCTTTCCCAATGGTTCTCAGTAATTTACATAAACATTCTAAACTTTCTTCATCCTTAGAACTGAGCAATTTAAACACACAGTCATGCATGATAAGCGGTGTTAACATCTTTAATTTAAATAATTCTCCAATAAATCTGCAAAACATCATTACAAGAGTAATATTAATTTGAAGCTTTAATTGATGGTAACCAAACATACAGCGACAAATATTACATACACATTCAGAACAAGCTCAACAATATTTAAAACTTTAGAAAAATGAAAAACTGGGGCAACACTTGACTTGTTTTTTTTTTATATAGCTTTTGACTTTACGGTAAGGGCTATGATGCTTAACGCCACTTTCAACAATATTTCAGTTATATCGTGGCGGTCAGTTTTACTGGTTGAGGAAACCGGAGTACCCGGGGTAAACCATGGACAAACTTTATCACATAATGTTGTATCAAGTACACCTCGCCTCCTTTTAAATTGACCAAGGCTTAATAATTTACTTTTATCATTAACAATTTCACTCAACATTAGATTTCTAGTTATATACTGACTTCAAGAAAACTTTTTGCATGTAAGTTTTCATGTTTTATATACCTAATATTTCCTAAAGATCGTCGTCTGTTATTAGTTTCAGTTACGTCAATATTCTCTTTCATCTTGGCCATTTTACTTTCCTAAAAAAAAAAAACACCACACAGAGCAAACATTAATTTTCAACATCTTTTTTTAATTTCTGAAGGAAGAAAAAAATTCATTAAAAAAATATCTAATTTAGTGTGCATGACATGTTTCTGGAAAAACGTGAAACAGGTGTGTCAATGTAAGTCATAATGTAGTATATTGGGCGAAAATCTGCAAGCTATTTTGTCATGACAAAATCAGTTTTTACTTAAAGCAAAGAGAGAACATTAAATGTGGTAGAGCACCTAATGCCCCTACATATCCACTAAATAATGGTGTAACAGTCATCAAAATGCATGTAGTCAAATTCTTGAAAACTGACAAAATTTCTCAACAGGTAAAACTAATGTAGGGCAACAGATGCACTTAAAACAGCCCCATTTTTCTTTTCATTTCCCACATGTAGATGAGAGAAACATAATACTAAGTGCTTGAAAATTAATTAGAAAACAAACTGACAAATTTCTGACGAAGTCACAAGCATTTTGTACACAGAGTATGAAATTATAAAATGATGTCAGCTACATTCCAATGTAATACACTATACATCAACCAATTTGTCTATTGAGACAGTCATAATAATAATTCTTCTAATTTTTCCCCTGATCACATGAAATTAAGAAGCTTCAGAAACGAGGAATTCATGTTGTTCATCACTGTTCATGTAAGACAGGGATAACTTCATCATCATCATTAGCTTGTTAAATCTGACTAAAAACACATTGTGGGCATATATGAAAGGAAGAAAAATGGACCATGCAAGAAAAACAGAGTATTTTTTACAGAAATAGGAACTATATGCATATCATAATACATCAAGCCTCAGCAACGAGGAATTCGTGTTAATCATCACTGATTAATTCTGACAGGGATAACAGAATCATCATCAGCTTGGAAAGTCAGTTGTGAAAAGCACTAAATTTAATTTCTTACAAAAATTGTTTCCCTTCAAATGTCAACATTTACAGATAAAATGCTACTGAATTCTAGTTTTTGTGATTCTAAATTATATCTATTGGTTGTGAATTGTATTTCATGTTGAGAACTTCATGGTCCATTTTTGTTTTCGTGTCCACAAAATCAGAAAAGTATTTCTGGTTAAGAGTAAAATTTTGTACTTTATTCCAATTCCACCACAAAACTATTAAATGACCCATACTTTATAAGCTCTTCTTAGAAATTAAAATTTGTGCACATTTTTTTTAATCTGTAGTATAAATAATTATTATCAATGCCATGGTTATAAAGTAGATCTAACTTCAGCAACGAGGAATTCAAATGATTCACCACCATCTATGTAAGACAGGGATAACAATAAATCATCATTAGTTAGATCTACACAACAAGTTTACTGTTTATTTCTTCTCTCTTTATAAACTGTGACAGCTTAATAGTGAGGGTTGGAATGTACTTAATGTAAATTTGCACAAGTCAGCAATAAATTCAAAAGAAATGTTAAGAACTTCTGAATAGGTGTTGTGGGTGATTTTCTAAAACAGCCTTTTGACTGGGTGAAGAAATGATCAGGTTATTAATTTTAAAAGCAGACTTCCCCAGGATGATTAGTCACAGGACTAATGGTTTCAGAGAACTATTACAATTGCTTATTTTTGTGTGAAAATATTCTTTTTTTGGGTGATATATCTAACTTTTAATGATAGGTCAAGAGATTTCTTCGAATGGTGGATTTTTAAACAAAATGATTTCAAGATGACAAGGCAGCTCCATTAAATAGTCCTATGTTGTGGCAGAAAGGATTTTGATGTACAACAGTCATTCCCAATTTCTGACAGACAAGTGGCAATGTCCAGTAAAAGGATATTCATTTATACTGGACTAAATGACCAGTAGGAATCTGAGCACCTCCTCTGTTGTGTTTGTGAATGTCCTGTAAAGTTGATGCTGGGTTCAGTAATTTGTACTCCTTGATGTCAATTCAACTTTAATTTACCTTGGGAAACACTGATGTACAACGGTTAATTTTTTTAATTTCTGATCCAACTTCAGCAACGAGGAATTCAAATGATTCACCACCATCTATGTAAGACAGTGATAACAATAAATCATCATTAGTTAGATCAACACAAACAAGTTTATTTTCTTCTCTCTTTATAAACTATTACCACTTAATAGGGAGGGTGGGAAAGTACTTGATGTACAATTTTTATTGGTGGAGGAAACCTTCAGAAAACCACCCATCTACTCAAGTCACTGACAAACTTTATCACATAATACTGCATCGAATACACCTTGCCATGAACGGGATTCGAACTCACAACTTTATTGGTGATAGGCACTGATTGAACAGGTAGTTGTAAATCTAACTACCATATGATCACGTCCACGAAAGCTCCCTACTTAATAGGGAGGGTTAGAAAGTACTTTATGCAAATCTATATGGATAGTGGGGTTCAGTGACAAATTCAGAAAGAAATGTCAAGAACTTCCGAGTAGGGTTGTGGACGATTTTCTAAATCGGCCTATTGACTGGTTGAAGGAATCATCAGGTAATTTTAAAAGTAGACTTCACAGGATGATTAGTCAATGATCTAATGATTTCAGGAGAACAATAACAAGTCAAGAACATTTCTTCGTATTGAGGATTTTAAAACAAAATCATTTCAAGGTGACAAGACAGCTCCATTAAATAGTCTATTGTTGTGGCAGAAAGGATTTTGATGTTCATGGGTTTATTGCATTCAAAGTTTTTTTTTTTTTTTTTTTTTAAATTTCAGATCCAACTTCAGCAACGAGGAATTCAAATGATTCACCACCATCTATGTAAGACAGGGATAACAATAAATCATCATTAGTTAGATCAACACAAACAAGTTTATTTTCTTCTCTCTTTATAAACTAATTTATTACAGCTTAATAGGAAGGGATGTAAAACACTTTATGTAAATGTGTATGGGTAGTTGGTGATTTTCTAAAACAGCTTTTTGATTGGTTGAAGGAATCATCAAGTAATTTTAAAAGTATACTTCCCAAGGATTATTTGTCAGAGGTCTAATGGTTTCAGAGGAGAAAAATTACAATTGCTTTTTTTGTGTGAAAATATACTTTATTTGCAATATATTTAACTTTTAATGATAGGTCAAGAGATTTCTTTGAATTGAAGATTTTTAAACAAAACGATTTCAAGGTGACAAGGCAGCTCCATTAAATAGTCCTATGTTGTGGCAGAAAGGATTTTGATGTTCATGGGTTTCATGCTTTCAAATAAAAATGTTCTGATCCAACTTCAGCAACGAGGAATTCAAATGATTCACCACCATCTATGTAAGGCAGGGATAACAATAAATCATCATTAGTTAGATCAACACAAACAAGTTTATTTTCTTCTCTCTTTATAAACTATTACAGCTTAATAGGGAGGGATGTAAAACACTTTATGTAAATGTGTATGGGTAGTGGGTGATTTTCTAAAACAGCCTCTTGATTGGTTGAAGGAACAATCTTAAAAGCAGACTTCCCAAAGATGATTAGTCACAGGCTTAAAGGTTTCAGAAGAGAACAATTACAATTTCTTTTTTGTGTGAAAATATACTTATTTTTTTTGCAATATATTTAACTAAAATTTTAATGATAGGTCACGAGATTTCTTCGTATCAAGGATTTTTAAACAAAATCATTTCAAGGCAGCTCCATTAAATAGTCTATGTTGTGGCTGAAAGTATTTTGATGTTCATGGGTTAATGCTTTCAAATTATTATTTAAAAAAAAAAAAATTCAGATCCAACTTCAGCAACGAGGAATTCAAATGATTCACCACCATCTATGTAAGACAGGGATAACAATAAGTCATCATTAGTTAGATCAACACAAACAAGTTTATTCTATTCCCTCTTTATAAACTATGACAGCTTAACTCTTTCCCTACCACTGACGTGTATACACGCGTTTATTATCACCCTTCTGATCGTATTGACTGATAAATCCGCTGTAATTAACTCCATGCTACTCTCAGTGACTGATATATCCGCTGTAAATAAACACATGCGCAATCGTAATGACGGATTTTTCCGTTCAAACGGGTAGTGTTAAAATGCAAACGATTGGTCAAATTCTTTGAAAGTTCAAAAGGTGAACCAATGAAATTCATTTTTAGAAATGATTTCTCTGCCATATGATACTTTCGTTTTCTATATTTGGTCACGCAAATTTCCAAAATGTATGAATGAAAATGTATAAATAAACGTGCACGTGTTTGTAAACAATGGCGGATGAATGGAATTCTTTGTTTAATTCTGACGACGATGACAGCGAATTTGAGGGTTTTAGCCCATCAGATATTGATGAAACGGAAAATAGAAGCATTGGGAGTGATATTAGTATCTCCGAGGTGGATACGGACTCGTCTGATGATGATAATCCCGACCAAATAAACCAAACGTGGTCGCGAAATTTGAAAAAACCGCAAGTTGCCGATTTTCGTGAACAGATAGGAGCAACATTTCAACTAAATGAAGAAAAAAAGGAAATTGATTTCTTTCATAAATTTTTCCCTGTGAGCTTGGTTGAAAAAATTGTAGCTGAGACCAATGCATATGCAGTAAAATGCATTCAAGTACGACCTGACAAGGTGTGGGTCCCAACAACTTTCCCTGAAATGATGGCGTTTTTGGGAATCCATGTAGTATTTTCAATTGTTGGGATTCCTTCATACACACTAGCATGGAAATCAACTTGGCCCTTTGAAATACCTGCTGTACCTTCAATCATGACCAGGACACGTTTTGAAAGAATTTCAAAGTACTTTCATATGAATGATACTTCCCAAAATCCACCAAGAAGACAACCAGGGCATGACAAACTTTGTCACATTCGTCCAATTCTTAATGAACTGTCTAGAACTTGTTTGGACAACTACAACCCCAACAAAGAACAGTCTATAGATGAAGGAATGATAGCATTTAAAGGCAGACTATCTTTCAAGCAGCACCTTCCAGCAAAGCCAACTAAATTTGGAATAAAGGTTTGGGAACGAGCCTCCCCACAGAATGGATATTGCCACGAATTCCAAATTTATACTGGTAAAGTGGAAGGAGTAAGGACTGAAGAGGGACTTGGTTCACGTGTCATTAAAGACCTTTCCAGGCATCTTGTTGGGAAAAACCATGTGATTTATATGGACAACTTTTTTTCAAATCCAGCTTTATTTGAAAGTCTGTTAGCTGAGGGAATATACTGCAGTGGTACGGTTCGTATCAATAGAAGAGGTATGCCAGAGGCTATCAAAGGAGTAAAGCTAAAAGAAAAGGGCGACACTTTTACTGTTCAAAAGGGAAACCTTGTAGCCACTGCATGGAAGAATAAAAAGGTAGTTACATACTTAAGTACCAACTGTGATCCGACAGAAAGTAGGGTGGTACAAAGAAGGAAAAAAGATGGAACGTTACAGAATGTGTCAGCTCCAATCGTCTCAGATTTATACAACAAGTTTATGTTTGGTGTTGACTTAGCAGACCAAAAGAGGATGCAATATTCTACTTGTAGAAAGTCCAAGAAATGGTACAAGTATTTATTTTGGTTTTGTTTTGATTTGGCTGTTACCAATGCATTGATTTGCATGCAAGAATCTCAAAACCACCAAAAAAGGTCAAAAACCAACAAGGTCATTAAAATGACGCAACTAGAATTTAGAACTGGCCTAGCCCAGCAACTCATTGGACAGTTTAGAGGGACAAGAAAAAGGAAGGCACCAGCAACTGTTGGAAACTGTGGACTAGCACATTGGCCAACACAGTTTGACAAGCCAGGCAGATGCAAAGGATGTACAAAGGAAAATCGACGACATGAAGTGAAAATAGGGTGCAAACAATGTGACATTAGACTCTGTGTAAAACATGACTGTTTTGCAAAATATCACGAAGAATTACTTAAGTGAATAAATGAAAATTCAAGGATGTATATATGAAATTTATATAATTATATTTGTATATTTTGGATAAAATATGTGATTTTTTCTTTATTTGTGTGACTAAACATTGACTTTTTATGTTCACTATGGATTTATTTCTTGATCAAATTGGATTTAAATAAGCAAAAACTAAATACAATCAATCAATGGTGAGTTAGAAGCATGTTTTATTTTTTAATTATGTTAAGTATTTATTGAGATATAGGCAATTAAATCAATGCACCATCTCTCTGCTGCAATCAACTTCTCACTGTAAAATAATCTCTGGTAATTAACCATCAATTCAGCTGTGGTAGCCAGTCTTATCAGTGATGTGTAGTATGTAATCACTACAACAGCTATAGTAGATAAGAAGTTAATAAGGAGGGCTGAAAAGTACTTGATTTAAATTGTATGGATCTATAATAGCCTTTTACTGAAGTACAAACTGTTAAATCTAGCCTCATTTGGAGAACAAATAACGTTGAATTCTAACCTACATTGGATCAACACGGAAAAAAAAAGAAGGGACAAACTAACAATTTTTTCATGCACAGTTTAGTGTTCAATCAAGTTTCTAATGTCAAAGCATAATAATTTCCAATATTAGGGTCTTCTACAAAAATGTTATCCTGATTTAGTGACCATCTTGGACTTTCAACTGGCAATTTTTTAAAGAAGGGGTATACAAGGAGATTCCTATCATTGTCATATAAAAATTTCATCATTCTTATGGTGTCTGAAAAGATTTTTCAAAATTTAATCCAATCAAAAAGTATTAACAGCCTAGAAGCTATGTTAAATTTCAGAAGGAATTGAAATGAAAAATAATATAAGGTACCCTTTCTCAGACTTGCCTACCCCTTTTTTGTAAAAAAAAAAAGAAAAAAAGTAAGATGCTTGAAAAACAATAGCAAGGCTCTTTTTTTTGGGTCACAAAATGCAATTTTAAGGACAGAAACTACACATATTGTGAATGGCACATGATATAACACATAATGTTAACATTTTAAATCGATTTTGGGTTTATTATCAAAATTTTGACATCGTTTTTTTTAATAACCGGAAATGCCGATATGATCTATAATATACGGAACCGCAATGAAATGACGGACCAGAACCAAAAGCTTTCAAGAAATAACGCAAATTTGGCGAATCGTAAGGAAATTGACAACAATCGTAAGATATCCCAAAAAATCATGAGCCTTACGCCAAAATCATAAGGGTAGGCAAGTCTGCTTTCTGTCAAGATTGGTTCCATTTGCCCTCAAAGATTTCATATAAAATGTTAACAGACATGACAGATGCAAAGTGATAATACCTTACATGGATGAAACAATGCTAGAATTAAATTTGCAATGCAATCTCTTGTAAGAAAAATTCCTCAAGAACCAGCTGGCTGAAACAAATATATATATGATATTTTATTTTCTGACTTACATCAGTTTCTTCTTTCATAGCAGCTCGTAGTTTTTCTATTTTGTCTTCAGCATCTTTATCTTTTTCAAACTCTAATTGACATCTGGTCAGTAGTATAGCACGGAAGTTTACAAACTCTCCAGATTTCTCAGTTGATGGCACTTTAATCTACAAATATAGACATTTACCACAGGTTCTCTAGAGTATGGATACTCATCTGAACTTTAGCTCCAAAGAAATCCTTCATAGAACTTACAAATGCTACATACATCTTATATGTTGTATGTTCATCTTTTGCCTGCGACAATCATTAATACAGCATCCCTACCAAAGATGGCAATCAATAATCTGGAGTGAGTTACTCTTGTAAAAACACTAAAAAATATTGATGACATGATGATGGTTCTTGCACTAGATCCAGTCCACAAGGAAACGTGTCACTTCACTTGGACATACTATTCAGATTCTCAGCAAGCCAAGTTTTTGATCTTACTCCATATTATTGCATGTTTAGTGGTGAAGCAGCAAATACCTGTATTATTTTCCTTGGTTTGACCCAACAAGACAATAATGTTAACATTTTACACAATAGAGGGAGTTTACTCAATCATTATTCTAAAAAAAAAAATGTCCAGCAATTCTGCTGTATGGAATCCATCATTTTACAAGCTTTACATGTGATTATGAAAACAAACATTGTTGTTCAAACTTAATAGATCACATAACTGAATCACAATGAGAAATAATTCATCAAATTTAAACTTCCAATTACTTACTTGGGTCAAGTAACGACACATGCTAGCATAAGCAACACTAAATCCTGGTTCAGCAATGGCCTGTAAGATAAAGACTTAAATTAATTATATTATCACATACAATCTAATAAAAAAAAAGCGTCTTTAATTTAAAAACATAAGAATTTGAAAATAGTTGTTTCTTTTTATCTAAAGTCTTTTCCATTGAAACATAATGTTAACAAAGAATTGCACTATTAATATAGGGTACCCATCCTCAGAAGCATTTTCTCTTTCATTTTCATTCTGAACAGTATATATGCCATTTCTGAGTGCCATGCATATTCAAATGGAACAGCCCCAATTAAACTGTAAACAAGATATGATTATAATCTAACAATTATGAAGTCTCAAGTCTCCCAAACCGGCCACTGACAACAGGTTTAAAAAATAAATCAAAAGCTAACTTTGAAATCGAACAATGTTGAATTTTTGCGGTATTGTGACGGCCATTTTGTAAATGGAGACTGGTAGAAATTTTTCGATATCGGGAATCAATTCAGGTCATCATAATCTAGTCCGTTTGGCCAGCCTAAAAAATTAATTAAAAATCAAGTTCAACTTATTGATTTTTTTCTTCACATTTACTTGTATATCATCTAGCTACTCCGACAAATAATTTCAGAATTTTGACACTATTTTCCAAAAAGTTGCCCATTAGGTCTCTATGTTAATCATTTGTACCAAATGTGGATATGTGCAGAGGGAGTTAGTATGCTTGTTGTTACCAACTTCCAGTGTAAACAATAACAACAACACCTGTGGTTTTATTTACATTTCACTGTCATGTGATTACCTAATTTGAATATGTCACCAGAACCCAAGCATGCATGAGATGTTCATTTCACTTTCAAGTGACAATAGGTTATTCTATAAACAAACACAAAGATTTTCACCCAAAGTTTAACTTTTTATATTTAAAAAAATAATGCTCCTCAAATGGTGACCTACATGTATCACTATGTCAAATTTTATGTCTCTATCATTATCTATTTAGAAGTTATCAACATTAATGTACGAAATTTCAACTTTCCCATAGGATTCTATAGTAACCCCACCCCCTTTGAACCCCTCAAAATATGACTTTGACCCCCTTTACCACAAAGCTGAAAATTTAGGACCAACTAGAAACATATAACTATAACTCCACCAAGTTTCATGAAATTCTGTCCAGTAGTTCCTAAGATCTGCCGTGGACAAGTTCATGGTCCACGGAAAGAAAGAAAGAGGAGAATAATAACAATAATAAGAAACGGAGCAAAAACAATAAGTCTCCAAGACGTTGTTTGGGAGACTTAATTACAACTTACCTTCTCAAACACAAGGTTGGCAACACCTTCTAAATGCTCTTCAGAAGTAATTTCTAGCTCGGCCATCTGTTTGACAAGTGTTTGGAACTTTTGAGGAGTCAACTTGTTCAAGATACCTCTTGCTTTCTTGTATAAATCCTATATAAAAAAAAAAAAATCATTTTAAGCAAAAATATGAACATAGAATTTTTGTAGCGACGACTTCAACTTAGCCTTGTTTGAGTAGCTCTTGCGTTGGCAGCTGAGCTCTGTCCAGAAAATCACTGTACTGTGCACAAACTCTAGAATAACAAGCTGTGAAATATTGCTACTGATAAAGGGGAAGTTGCAGTTAAATATATTTGGCCAGAGGCACTTCAAATTAGGCTATGGAATGCACAGATTTGCCATTTTTCATTCAAGGTTCATAACTTTAAATTTCAAAGGATTTTCTGCAGGTGAACACAACTTATTGAACTGAAACTGGATTACTTTGTATTTTTCAGCAAATAAAGGAGCACAACTCCAAACTGGAAAAATTGGTTAATCTACAGTTGAACTTGGTCTGTCTTTCATAGCCCATAATGAGTATATATTTCACACAATTTGTTTAAGGGGAACTTGTTACTGAACGCACACCGAAAAAGGTAGAGACATATGGACAACTTAAGTGACAAGGGCATAAAATATATTTTCTTTTTAAATTCTTTGTTTTTATAAATCAAAGGAAGATGAAATAATGTATATATATATATATATATTACGAATTTAGTTTGTTACACATATTTTCATTGGTTCTTCAACCCTGAATGTCAGCATATATTCGGAAAACAGACGGGGTATATATTTCAGTCCCCAAAAACGATTAAAACATGGACGACAAAACATTAGGCTTCACTGAATCAATGGTATAATACGGAATAATAAATGTATTTTTACCAAATTAAATGCTGTTTTTATACTCAAAACGGCTGCATGAACAAAAAAATATTACAACAGTTAATTCCGTCACAAATACCTTATCGATTCAGCAAACTCCTATGTTCCAGGGCTGTACCATAACAAATAAACAAAACGTTGAGCCTTGAAAACTTTCGACGTCATGAGGCGACACCAAGGTTTTATTTACATGTTGTTAACATTTAAATTATTGAAGCTGTTTCGCAAACCCGTTGTTTTGTTATGTGATATATTAATGTTATATTTATAAAGTTTATAAAATTTATTACATATGAAACTGTATTGATTTAGAAATTTAGTACAGTATTTTCCTTCATGAGACACCCTATACATGAAATATGACGCGACACATATTTTGACGTCATTGAAGAATGACGTCAAAGGTACGGAAACGGACATCTAGAGATACGAAAAATGAAAATAAAAGAGGCAAATTTATTTAATACAGTTGGAAGTTGTATTTTAAAAAAATGGTTAAATCCGTAATATATCTGTTATTCAGCTATCAGACAGGGTATATAATGTGACATTCCCGGCTTATGATATATATTCCCTTCAGCTGCGCCTCAGGGAATATAGATCCTAAGCCGGGAATGTCAGATTATATACCCTGTCTGATAGCTGAATAACATATAATATATATCATTTTTAGAAAACAATCAAAAACAGGAAACTTATCACATACTTACATCTGTTTTAAGATCATCAACATTTTTATCTTCACTAGTTTTATGTGAAGGTTTCCAAGCAGATTCTGCCTTGTGCAATTTAACTTCCTGTTGCATTGAAGATAAATTGATAACTTTCTGAGCACTAGGCCTGTCTGGAATTCTCTTGTGGCCTTGCTGTGATTTTCTATTTGGCACATTGCCACTCTGTAAAACAAAAATTGGCAATATTTAACAGCGTTCAATTGATCTTTTCCTAAAGCAAACTTGATTTCTTAATTACTTATCAATGGATCAATTTAAAAAAGTTTGGATCAGAAACTAACAATTTATCAGGATGGCTATGAATGAAAAGTCAAAGATACTCCCAACTCGTCTAAATGAGTCTTGGACACATCACTGTTGTTTTGGTCTTGTGACTTTTTGGTAGACTCGTCAAAAGTTTGATTTACAAGGATCACAACTGATAACTAAGTTTTTTTTTTTTTTGTTTTTTTTTTATACCAAATATACAACATATAATCTTAAGTACTTTCTGAAATAACATGTCTATCTTCTTCTAAAAAAATTTACTATCACTAAATGTCAGCTATAATGTAGATTGGCACAATTTTGTCTAAATCTACTTCAACAGTTGTATTGTTATTAATCTAGTAAGACTTACCCTTGATGGTGTACCTCTTACATAACCAGGAGTAAAGTCAAACCCTCCCGACTGTGAAGAGGTTGAACAGGGGAAATCTTTTGGACCTCTGATATTATTTCCTAAGTGTGGCTGTAAAATAAAAGGACACAAATGTATTATATAAACACAATTTCAGGAAAAAGTAACACTACTTATTACAACAGATACAGTAATCCTCTTCATACAAGGCCACCTGTTCGATTTTAGCAGCATCATACTTTCTCATTGTATTTTGTTAAATCTAGCCCGACAAGAGAGGTGTTCTCAGGGGGTTAATTTTTTCCCCCAAAAGTGCACTGGTCTAAAACCAGTGAGCACCAGGAATCTACTGGTCCTGAATATCGGAATGGAGGAAATAAAATTTGTTGAACACAAAATTAACTTACCCCCCCCCCCCCCCTGTAGTAGCAATTGAGTGACATAATTATATTATTCAAAATGACTATTTTAGGTTGGCAACTTAATACCTGATCAGATGCTGCTTTTCATTTTGTCTTGGGCTGTCAAATAATTAATTTTCGCATATTGGTTGTACCTTTTAATAAAGCACTGGTTTTGGTTTTTGTTGTTGCAAATTCTGGATATTTTACAGTATTTACCTCACATATTTACTTCATAATTCTCATTAGCATGATCGCCGGTAATCTCGTTGAGATTAGACTTCCAAAGGTACAGAGCAGAAAATGTCTTCACAAGTTTAATCTCTGGAGATACAGCAGAAAATGTCTACAGAAGTTTAATTCCAACGAGATTAGATCGCCAGAGTTATCAGCCTACCACTTGCCTCAACCCAAGGAATGTTTTCCTTCCACGATGCTTGAAATATTCTCTTCCGTTTTAGCATATCGTATCTTTGACCTTTTGTTGGTTGTGGTGTTTTTTCATTATGTAGTTTATTGTTGTCAGTATCACGAGCCGCTCCTTTAACATTAAAAAACAAACTGGTCACTGACTCCGACCATTTTTATGTTTGAACTGCTTCACTAATACGCTCGAGTATTATCGAAAGAATTACCGCTTCTGTAAAGCGCAAAACTGATAATAAGCTATTATGCTACAACCATCCTGGGTGTGTGCGCTCAGTTAATTACCGGAGGTTCATACAGAACAAAACACACTTCACAAAGCACTAAAACGATCTTGAATTAATCCAATGTTAACAATATTAAAGAGGCAATCAATGTTGGATTAAAATTATGCAGCAACATCTGTTACTCGGACTTTTAACCACCCATTTAATTCAAGTCCGTAATTGGACGGTTTCAACTGGTCCGTTGGTCTTTTACATGATTAGAAAATGTTAGGTCCGAACCCACAAATTGACGGTCACGGACCTCGGACCAGTGGATATTTTAACCCCTGGTTCTTTTGTGGGAGTAACCTTACAAGAATTGTACTACTGGATAATGAAAGTCCTATTGTGTTCAGGCTGTATTTAATGTTAACAGAAATAATATTCTAGACAGTGGATGCAACTGGTCTGAATTTACAAGGAATAGTTAAGATGTGTGGTTATCCATCAAAATACGTCCTGTGGTAGTCATTTAAAATTTCCAATGGGAAAAGAAACATCTATTGTGGTTTGAAAGATGTTTTTTTTTGCAAGAATTATTTTCAAAATTCACATAACCAGCAGAATACAACTGCAACTCGACACCATCTTCAAATCTTTTGGTCCGGTGAGCTAAAAAACTTTTATTGAGGGGTCATCAATAGAAAAATAGGTAACTTTAACTCTTAAACTAATTACTCAATCTTTACAAGATAATATTTTTGGACTGCTGCCGTTGATCTCATACAATATAATAATCTAATATTGTTTTAACTCAGAAATATTGGACGTGTCTCAAATATTACTTGTTGACTTACATTCTCTAAGATAATATCTGGTAAATCTGGTAGATCTTTTGGTTTTGTTGTCGACTTCTGTGCATACTGTAGTTGAAGAAGAAAATCCCTATCATACAGCTTCTTACCCTCCATATTTAGTGGACTCCATTGATCTACATAAAAAGAATCATATAACTGACATAAGGCAAAATAAATCACACATTTCCAGTTCTCAGCCATAATTATTGGCTTTTAAATTAAACAAGTTGAACTGTGAGCTAATGCTCACCTATGATACCCCCGCTCTTTGGCACACAGGAAGTAGGAATCTGACGCGTCAAAAAACGCTTCCCACGATATGGGGTACCTATATGAAGCTTGTGACCAAATATCAGATTTCTGCCATCAATAGTTGCTGAGAAAAATGCGACGAAAAATGAGCATATATGTTCAATGTGTAGAAAAATCAACAAAGTCGGCAAACAGGAAGTAGGAATCTGATGGGTCCAAAAACGTTTCCCACGATATGGGGTACCTATATGAAGCTTGTGACCAAATATCAGATCTCTGCCATCAATAGTTGCTGAGAAAAAATGTGCATATATGTTCAATGTGTATAGAAACCAACTAAGTCGGCAAACAGGAAGTAGGAATCTGACAGGTCCAAAAACGCTTCCCACAATATGGCATACCTATATGAAGCTTGTGACCAAATATCAGATTTCTGCCATCAATAGTTGCTGAGAAAAATGAGCATATATGTTCAATGTGTAGAAAATCAACAAAGTCGGCAAACAGGAAGTAGGAATCTGATGGGTCCAAAAACGTTTCCCACGATATGGGGTACCTATATGAAGCTTGTGACCAAATATCAGATCTCTGCCATCAATAGTTGCTGAGAAAAAATGTGCATATATGTTCAATGTGTATAGAAACCAACTAAGTCGGCCAACAGGAAGTAGGAATCTGACAGGTCCAAAAACGCTTCCCACAATATGGGGTACCTATATGAAGCTTGTGACCAAATATCAGATTTCTGCCATCAATAGTTGCTGAGAAAAATGGGACGAAAAATGAGCATATATGTTCAATGTGTAGAAAAATCAACAAAGTCGGCAAACAGGAAGTAGGAATCTGATGGGTCCAAAAACGTTTCCCACGATATGGGGTACCTATATGAAGCTTGTGACCAAATATCAGATTTCTGCCATCAATAGTTGCTGAGAAAAATGCGACGAAAAATGAGCATATATGTTCAATGTGTAGAAAAATCAACAAAGTCGGCAAACAGGAAGTAGGAATCTGATGGGTCAAAAAACGTTTCCCACGATATGGGGTACCTATATGAAGCTTGCGACCAAATATCAGATCTCTGCCATCAATAGTTGCCGAGAAAAATGTGCATATATGTTCAATGTGTATAGAAACCAACTAAGTCGGCAAACAGGAAGTAGGAATCCGACGGGTCCAAAAATGCTTCCCACAATATGGCATACCTATATGAAGCTTGTGACCAAATATCAGATTCCTGTCATCAATAGTTGCTGAGAAAAATGCGACGAAAAATGAGCATATATGTTCAATATGTATAAAAATCAACATCTGATGGGTCCAAAAACGCTTCCCATGATATGGGGTACCTATATGAAGCTTGTGACCAAATATCAGATTTCTGTCATCTATAGTTGCTGAGAAAAATGGGACGAAAAATGAGCATATATGTTCAATGTGTAGAAAAATCAACAAAGTCGGCAAACAGGAAGTAGGAATCTGATGGGTCCAAAAACGTTTCCCACGATATGGGGTACCTATATGAAGCTTGTGACCAAATATCAGATCTCTGCCATCAATAGTTGCTGAGAAAAAATGTGCATATATGTTCAATGTGTATAGAAACCAACTAAGTCGGCAAACAGGAAGTAGGAATCTGATGGGTCCAAAACCGTTTCCCACGATATGGGGTACCTATATGAAGCTTGCGACCAAATATCAGATCTCTGCCATCAATAGTTGCAGAGAAAAATGTGACAAAAAATGTGCATATATGTTCAATGTGTATAGAAACCAACTAAGTCGGCAAACAGGAAGTAGGAATCTGATGGGTCCAAAAATGCTTCCCACAATATGGCATACCTATATGAAGCTTGTGACCAAATATCAGATTTCTGCCATCTATAGTTGCTGAGAAAAATGCGACGAAAAATGAGCATATATGTTCAATATGTATAAAAATCAACAAAGTCGGCATCTGATGGGTCCAAAAACGCTTCCCACGATATGTGGTACCTATATGACGCTTGTGACCAAATATCAGATCTCTGTCATCAATAGTTGCTGAGAAAAATGTGTATAAAGACCAACTAAGTAGGCAAACAGGAAGTAGGAATCTGACGGGTCCAAAAACGCTACCCACAATATGGTATACCTATATGATGCTTGTGACCAAATATCAGATTTCTGCCATCAACAGTTACTGAGAAAAATGCGACGAAAAATATCTTGGACGGACGGACAGAGGTAAAACAGTATACCCCCCTCCCCCTTCGGGGAGCGGGGGTATAAAAAAAAGAATTCTTGTATCACCATTTTCCAAACTACCATAGACAAGAGGGTCACCATAACATGTACATATCTACTTTGGAATAAATATCGTTGATCATAAAATACAGGTCGTTAGATTTTTATTATGCTGGCAGATACTCTTCAATAGTAATGTCCCTTTTAAAATAAGAAAATCAGCAGAATTGATGGTTTCTAGATGACAAATAATGTATCAACACTAGAGGCTCAGTGGGCCGAGCCTGTGTCTTTCACCTTTCATTCTGCTTTGAGGAAACTTAATACAGAACCTTCCATAGGTGCTTCCCACCAAGTTTCGGTTCATTTGGCTAAGCAGTTTCAGAAAAAAAGATTTTTAGAAATCAACCAACCAGAAACAAGAATTGCCTGTGGCAGCCATGTTTGTTAATGAATCGGGACAAAATGAGCATTCTTTATAGAGGACCTTCCAAAGATGCTTTCTACCAAATTTCAGTTCATTTGGGATAGCGGTTTCAGAGAAGATTTTTTTAGAAATCAACCAATCAGAAACAAGAATGGCCTGTGGTGGCCATGTTTGTTAACGGATCGGAACTAAATGAGCATTCTTTATAGAGGACCTTCCATAGATGCTTCCTACCAAGTTTTGATTCATTTGGCATAGCGGTTTCAGAGGAGAAGATTTTTTAGAAATCAACCCAATCAGAAACAAGAATGGCCTGTGGTGGCCATGTTTATTAGAAGATTGAGACGAAATGAGCAATCTTTATACGGGACCTTCCATAGATGCTTCCTACCAAGTTTCAGTTTATTTGGCCATGCGGTTTCAGAGGAGAAGATTTTAAAAAAAATCGGCCAATCAGAAACAAGAATGGCCTTTGGCCATGTTTGTTAATAGATCGAGACAAAATGAGCAATCTTTATAGAGGACCTTCCATAGATGCTTCCTACCAAGTTTCAATTCATTTGGGGTTTCAGAGGAGAAGATCAAAATATGAAAAGTTAACGGACGACGGATTCCAAAAGCTCACATTGCCTTTGGCAAGGCGAGCTAAAAATGCCTTGCATTTGGAAAAAAGAGCATTGACAGTTGACCACTGATATTTTATCCAAAAATAATAATTCACCTTTTCTTACTCCACATGTGTTTACCGTCACAAAATAACTGAAATATTGTTGAAAGTAGCGTCAAACACCATAAACCATCCTTCAAATGTGTTCTACCTGACATTAGTTCTTTTTTTCTTTTCCTTGTTGCATTTTCAGGGAGCACCTGTCAGCTTTGCCAACATTTTTTACTTGTTTTGTAGTGTAACTGTCCTAATAAAATAGTTTTATTCATTCTAAAAAATCCGAGAGAATGCCGTAAACATAACAAGTAAAACCAACCAAGTTAAGATTGTAAGAGAACACACCTTCTTTATATTTATATTTCAGTTGGAAACCATCCTCTTCTGTCTTTTCATTATTTTTCTCATTTTCCTCTTGTACTTTTTGATCTTCTACACTGATTTCTACTTGTGGTACAGCAACAGTAACCTCTGGTATAAGCACTGTTCTTGGTTCCTCTGTTTTAGGTTTTTCTTCTGTTAGGGCTGGTTTTTCTTCTATTTCTTGTTTTTGTGATGATTCTTTCTATATTACAAAATATTTGATTCATTACAAAGACATCAATTCACTTTATTTTAAGTATTTCATCTACATCTATTTTAAGATCATGACTCAACACTTTCAAAACTGACATCTATCAAAGGACAACAACCAGGGAGAAGTTGAGAAGAACTTCCATTTTGAAACCTCCTTCAAATATGCCCGGAAAATTTTTCAGAAAATTGTTTTATATGAAGCAAAATCTAACTAACAATGTTGATATGGAAATGCAATAAATGTAATTAAACTTTAATTTTTAGATCTACACATCACAATGATGCAGCACAACAAATATTGCAGCATCTACTGCTAATTCTTGAGAAGAAAATTTCAAACTTTTTGACTCCTCACCCCTGTGGAGGATCAACTTCATTTGTATACCTACATCTAAATCTTCTCTTCCCAAGGACAATCCCTTCAAAGTTTGTTCCCAATTGGCTGGGCAGTTTTGCAGTAGAAGATTAAAATGTAAAAAAGCAATGACATGTGAAGCTCACTTGGCCTTTGACCAGGTGAGCTAAAAAAAATGGTTTATTAGTAAAAGACAAAAAACAACTAATTTCCATACTAGCTTAACACTTAAAAAAAATATATATCTAGTTTGAAAATAACAAACCAACAATTAATTAATATAGGACTCTTTAACCTACTTACTTCATAATCTATAAAAGCTCCCATATCAGAACCATCCATTTCTTTCTTGTCAAATTCCTTAAATTTCTTTTTACTTTTTTCTTTCTTATTTTCTTTGGCAACTGAAATGTACAGATATATGTTGTCTATTATAAATCAACAATCTAGCATGCATTTTTAAACAAATAGAATTGTTCAATAAATGTCTATATTAATAAAGACTTGAGAAGATGAAAGTGCCTTATTTTGAGAAATTATGCTGCTATACCAGGGACAAATATAAACACTCACTCAGAAAAGGTTTTCTTGGCAGCACAACTCATTACCTTAGTAATAGGATTAAGAAGGGTATTATACAGTGGTTTACTGTCAGATATTTAGAGGATATTTTTGTACAAGTGCAATAAAAATTTTGAGGATATATAAATGAAAAAACAACGAAAAACTGGTTTTACCACAAATGTACACAGGACTGTTCCGGAACAATTTCTATTAAAATTTGTGTCTTAACCTTGTGGCATCAATGTTTTTAACGCCATGATATAGCAAAAATGCTGCTAAAGTTGGCATTAAACACCAATCAATCAATCAATCAATGCTTTTAACTTTGTCATTCATACAAGATTTATGTGAGAAAGACACTGAATGAAACTAGCAGAGATTACATCTAAGCTTATCATAGAAACATCATACATTATAGATCTCATTGGAATATGTTGCACTTTATGAATGAATACATTTGCACAATATAGTTAACAAAACAACAACAGCATCATTTTTCCAAAGCTAGAAAGACCTACAATGTGCTCAATTATGAATTCGGATGCAGATATTTTTTCACAAGGCCAAAAAAATATATGTGTGTTTCCGATTGCATGGTCTTCAAAATTAGAGTCGGTAGGTCGGGATTTTTTTGTTTTGTTTGTAACCTACACGTATGCTCCTTCCTCTAAAATCACACAAACTTGTTTGTTTCTTTCTTACTACAGCTTATCAATTATTTGACATGCAGTACAATGTTTTTGGTTCCAAACATCGATCAAATGTACAAGGAAATGAAGAAAATTGTTGAAGTCGGAAACAAACATGGAAACGGAGACGAATTTCCAGATTTTGCCGATCTATTTTTTTTATTTTGGAATAAAAAATGTTAGGGTCAGTCGACTGGAAACACATTTTTGTTTGTTTGGTCTAAAGTACAAAAAATTGAATAAACAAAAATTGGTAATGCATTCCCAAAATATACATGGAAGTGAGCCAGAGGACAAAGTAATTATTATCTTCTGGGCCTAAGGTATGTCCTGTGCTTTCTGAGATACAGATTGTATCAGAACTGAAACACTGTACTATATGTTTTTTTTTTTTTTTAAAACAAATCTGGGCACCATATTTCAAATTTGGTATTCTTAATACCAGTCTGTTCCAAATTGTCAGAGGATCTGTCTGTCATTCGGTCAGACAGGCTGATTGGTTTTGTCTGTCCGAAAAGTTTCTACTATAATTGTTAAGGTGGGTGTAGTATTGACATTTACCTTCATCATGTTTAGCTTGTATTTTGTAATAAATGGTATACAATTTCATTTGTTGTTTTAATTTTTATACTGTCTCAGTCTTAATCATGTTACTTTGTTAAATTGTTCATGTGAAAATGTTGAGAAAGATTGAATAAAATAGCCAATTTTTTCATTAAACTTTTATTCTCTGGCAAAACGACACACTTGCATTGTTTCCGTAATGATCAATGCAAATTTTGCATGTCATCACATTCGTGAATTCATCGTACTGGAGCCACTCTCTCAACTTTTTTCCTGTTTTTGTTGAACTTTCTATTGGGCCGATTTTCTTCGTATTTCTTTTTCCTTTGGTTTTGTTCATCTTCGGAAAGAATAGTCTGACGTTTCAATGATTTCCCAGTGACTGCTCCCTCTACGTATTTAAGTTGAAACTTCATACATGTCATATGCCGGTTTAAAACTGGATATTTAATCGGTTTATTCCTTGTAATCGTGCATGCTCAAAAAATATAAATCATGGAACCGGTCACGGAACACGTCAGACATTTGGTCCGGAAAAAGATCGTAGTTCGTCGGTCTGACGACATTTGGGAAAGACTGTAATACAGTAATTTTTTTTAAAGTTTCAGTATAGGAGGTCCAGTGGTTTCCGGGGTAACTAGTTATTTTCAAGATACAGTTTGCACCAAAACTCTGCAATGTCAATTGGCAGCCATGTTTTATTGAAGTCTTGCTGGCTATATTTGATATTATAGAAGGCAGCGTATTGCATTTAAACTTGGTTTACAATACTACTGTATAATATACAGTAATTTCCTGAAAACAAAGAGCAAGGACTTGCAACTTATTTATAATATCATCTAATTATAATTACCAAGTGTTTCTGTAGCAGATTCTCCCAAAGTGGTTGGTTCTGGTAATGGATCCACTGAACTATCCTTTAGCACTTCCTGTTTTGAAACAGTCTCCTCACTTTTGACAGTAGGTTTATTTTCATCAACATGTATAACAGCTTCTTCACTATTTGTGTTAACAGTTTCAGAAGGAATTTCTACTTTTTCTACACTAACTTCCTTAGTATTGTTTTCCACATTTGAACCTTCATTAGCACTTACAGATTCCTGCGATGGTTCTCTACTTTCACTTTGTCTGTTACTAATTATAACTGGTATATGATCTTCTCCAGAAGTTTCAACAGTTTCAGGAGCTTCAGATGTAGTCCGTGTATCAATAATCTCAGACAAAGGTTCTACATTGTTCTGAGAATGCACATCACTAGATTCATTTGTTGAAAGACTTTGTGTATTTTCTACCGACTGTTGCACAGCCGGGATATTTTGTGTATTTACAATATCTTCTTCAGCTACAATCTGAGAGTGAACTTCTTCTATCTGTGTAAGAACAACAGGAGGGGGTTGTGCCTGTGTCAGTACAGGGGGTAGTACCTCTGTTGATACTATTTGTGCAGGATGTACTGCACCAGTGGGGTTTCTCAAAGTGGCAGCAACTTGAGCAGCAAACTGAGCTGCGATAGCACTACCAGGGCCTTCCCCTTGTGGAGGAGTCGATGACTGAAAAATATACAAAAACTTTCTCAAATGTCTTATGTATCAAACATTAAGCTTTAATTCACTAGTAACAATAAAACAGAACAATTTGTATTAGTTTTAGTCACAACCCTAAATCTAACTGCCATGAAACTTTTTTCCACATATTTATTATATAAACTAGTGATTTTCCTAGGAATTCTGTAAACCATGGCATTTGTGCAGTTCTACTGGCAGGATTCATACACCTTTTTTGTGAGAAAATTCCATGACTTTTCAAGGATTTTTTTTAGTTTTTCCAGGACCAACTTTAAGCAAACCGTCAACGACTACAGGTGAAATCTTGAGTAATCACATTATTTATCGTGTTCTAACCTTTGTATACGAGTATATAAGAAATTATCCATCATAAACAGCACACTTGGTAGCCATTTATGCCAAAGTGACCTGAACTACCATCAAAATGAAAGTGGCCCGTTGGACAATGAGACAATTACAACCCTTTCAGTTTTTTATTTAAATTTAACCTTATTCTAGTATAGCTTGGATGTCCAGCTGTTTTTTTTTAAGTTGTTGAATTAGAGATTCATCAACTAAGAGAACATATATACATGTATCTTCTTTTTTATCTTTCTTTTGATTGATTCCATCAAATATGGACGGATTCCAAAGAACATGCCTTCGGTTCCCCAATAGCCATTTTTTTGCTATCATATCGTCTGGGAACATACTCTGAAAAACCTGTACAATGTCTGTACAACTTCAGGGTTTTCATTTTGTTTTTGAACAACAGATGGCCGGGGGTGCAGGGGGCCGCCCACAATTTCCCTATTTCAGCATTTGAAGGAGCTTCGGGTGCATGTATTTTTACCTATTTTAGCATCATTTTTTACATGCATAACAGCATTATTATGTGTCAAAGAGACAACCACCCTGACTCAACAAAAATTTACAAAAAAATTCAAGAACATGTACACCAAGATGTCTTAAAACAATTAAGGTCAGCACCTTGTGGTAGGATTGAACTGGGCCATGTTAAACAAGTAAACCAGAGTACAAAAAGACACATAAAAACTACAGTGAAAAACAAAGACCAGATAATCCAGACTTGGAATAGATGCAAAATTGTGGTAGAGTTAAACTAGTTTTTTGGGCAGCACGGCTCCTGGAAAGATCGCTTTTTAATACCCCCTTCCCAACACCCAGGCCATAAAGTTTGGGCACACAAGAGAAAGAAATTCACAAAGAAGATGGGCAGTTCTCCTTATCCTAAAAGAACATGCTTCTTTGCGAAATGAGAAAGACACGAGTCACGAGACATAAATAAAACAGTATGGTACCTACTAGAAAATTTCACTCCAAAAAATGGCAAAACACATCAGGGTTTGAAATTAGTGGTCGCCCACTCGCCATTTGCGAGTAAATTTCAGTGTGGGCCCTTAAAAATCTCATCGTAGTCGTCCACTTGGCGAGTGAAAATTAGAAAAAATAAAATAGTGTAAATCTATATGTAATAATTCCTATTCACCAAGATCGAAATCCGAAAAATATTGACATTTCCATCGATCGATTTTAAGCCCCGATGTTTTGTTTTGATATTAAACTGATAACCGCTTATATTACGATTCGCTTTATGAACTAAGTAACGAAGTGTAGTAGCCTGGGAACCAGCTTATTTTGATGTATGCTAATCTTATCTCCAGTTAAGGAGATCTACGGCGGTTCTATTTAACACCTCCGTATCAATTTTGCGTCATTTAAGGATTGAAATAAAGAAGTTAGTTGTTGTTGTAAAGGGATCTAGGTAACAAATAATTCTTTTAACAACGATGATTTCTCTGTTGTCTTTATATTGCACAAACCATGCCGTTTTCTGTTGAGTCATATTACGGAATTTTATAGTACGCTTTTTCCGATTTTGATTTTTAATTTTACATGTTCGTTCAAAATATCCGGTTGGCGAAATGTTTCGCCAAGACGATTTAAGTCAGTTCTTTTTGGGGAACTCTGGGCCTCTTAAACGGCAAACTGAACAGAGAACACAATATTTTAGAGATTACGAAAAGTCCAAACGCTCTAGACAATTTTTAAAGGAATGGAAACAAAACCGTTCATGGTTAGTTGATACTGAAAGTGAAACCGGCATGGTTTGTTAATAAATAAATAAAGTTTTATTTAAAGTCGATACATATCACAAAGAACAAAAAAAAAAATGAAAATTCATTTACTACAGGATGTACAAGCTGCAAACATCCCCACCATATGTCAAGCTCTAAATCGCCCCGAAATTTGACTTCAACTATAAATTTCTGAAGTCATAGTGTATTTATTGGTGCATGTAAAATAATTTTATTTTGAGGAAAATGTTTTGGAAATTTGTTATCTTCCGTATTAAATTATAGTTTCTGAATGGCCAATTTTGCTGCCAGGAAATGGCCAGAATACAGGATTTTACACCATTTATCCCAGTGCTTCCGGGGGTCTTCAGCGGACCCCCCCGCCGTAGGGCACCTTGCAAGCGAGGTGTTAGGCGAGCTATGAGCGCCTGATGGGCCCCTAACAAGTTGTGTGGGCTACCAAAATTAATTTGGCCCCTAAAATATTTCCTTAGCTTCAAACCCTGCACATGTATTTCTTTTTTTTTTCAAATTTGACAGCGTGTTGTATCGCACTATCTGTAAGTATTTACCGTATAAATCACACTAATTGTGAGTGTGACAGTTGAAACTTTCTGTCAAGCTGTCTTCACGACCTTCGACTTGGGTCGTTTTGATGAAACATTGTCATTGTTGATCAACAACAAACCTTTTAGACGCTTTGATTTAAAAGCGAAAAAGTCAGTAATCTGACGTTCGCGTTTCATGATTCAGTCAAGACGGCATGCCATGTTTTCTGATTTGGATGTTTTCTTCTAAAATGGGGTTAAAACCCGAGAAGTACAGCAAATCGTGACAGCTAACTACCGTAAACCGTATTTCTACAGCAATAGGCTGCAACGTCCTTTTAAAAAATACGATCAGGTACCCATGCTCGACTTGAAAACAACCGATGAAAATATAATTATAGTCGATAATTAGCATCGGCAATCGGCTTAAAATGACAGCCCTGCAACTTATGAAAAAAAAAGTGGCTTTTTACCTTGTTTAGTGTCAAAACAAGATGAACTGTTAGCTCACCTATGATACCCCCGCTCTTTGGCAAACAGGAAGTAGGAATCTGATGGGTCAAAAAACGCTTCCCACGATATGGGGTACCTATATGAAGCTTGTGACCAAATATCAGATTTCTGCCATCAATAGTTGCTGAGAAAAATGCGACGAAAAATGAGCATATATGTTAAATGTGTAGAAAAATCAACAAAGTCGGCAAACAGGAAGTAGGAATCTGATGGGTCCAAAAACGCTTCCCACGATATGGGGTACCTATATGAAGCTTGTGACCAAATATCAGATTCCTGTCATCAATAGTTGCTGAGAAAAATGTGACGAAAAATGCACATATACAAATGTATGTTAAATGTGTATAAAAATCAACAAAATTGGCAAACAGGAAGTAGGAATCTGACGGGTCCAAAAACGCTTCCCACGATATGGGGTACCTATATAAAGCTTGTGACCAAATATCAGATTTCTGCCATCAATAGTTGCTGAGAAAAATGAGCATATATGTTCAATGTGCATAAATATCAACAAAGTCGGCAAACAGGAAGTCGGAATCCGATGGATTCAAAAACGCTTCCCACGATATGGGGTACCTATATGAAGCTTGTGATCAAATATCAGATTTCTGCCATCAATAGTTGCTGAGAAAAATGTGCATATATGTTCAATGTGTATAAAGACCAACTAAGTCAGCAAACAGGAAGTAGGAATCTGACGGGTCCAAAAACGCTACCCACAATATGGTTTACCTATATGATGCTTGCGACCAAGTATCAGATTTCTGCCATCAACAGTTACTGAGAAAAATGCGACAAAAAATATCTTGGACGGACGGAAGGACAGACAGAGGTAAAACAGTATACCCCCCTCCCCCTTCGGGGAGCGGGGGTATAATTATATCTCCACTTTTATGACATCTGTTGTTGCCACACTCTTCCAATAATTTTTTTGTAGGCTGGACACTAGCTGGTTTCACTTGATTATTAACCCACCCTGACAGTATCAAACGGCTTGCTGCTTTTTTTTTTTTTTTTTTTTTTGGTTCAGTGTTTTGTCGACTAAATGTAACTTTTTAAGTGCACTCTTCTTCCTATATTACTATGTCAATATCCTTTATACACACATTACATGATGCAGCTTTAAATTTGTTCTGTATTTGAGACACACTTATATTCTGGCTTTTCAAGCCATTTAATTTTAAACTAGAGGCTCAGGTGAGTCTGTATCGCTCACCTGACATAAAAAAGTCCTCTTAAGAATGTCTGCATGCTGAATACATCTAAGTTACTATTCAAATCCCATACTGCCATAGGGTTCTATGTTAAAACTATGTCTGCTCATGGCAGCCATCTTGGATGGAAGTCGTGGTCACCTGACACAATTTTGAAAGTATACTACCCAAGGACCATCCATGCCATGTTTGCTTTAAATTGGCTGACTGGTTTCAGAAGAGAAGACTTTTAAACAATTTCCCCATAGGGTCCTATGTTAAAACTATGTCTGCTGACGGCGGCCATTTTGAACCGAGATCGGGATCATTGAACACAATTTTGGAAGTTGACCACCTAAGGACCATCAATGACATGTTTGCTATATTGGCTTACTAGTTTCAGAGGAGAAGATTTTAAAACATTTTTTCCCATAGGGTCCTATGTTAAAACTATGTCCACTGATGGTGGCCATCTTGGATGGAGTTTTGGGTCACTGGATATAATTTTGAAAGTTGACCATTTAAGGACCATTCATACCATGTTTGCTTTAAATTGGCTTACTGATTTCAGAGGAAATTTTTTTTAAACATTTTTCCCATAGGGTCCTATGTTAAAAATATGTTTGCTGATGGCGGCCATCTTGGATGGAGGTCGGGGTCACAGGACATAATTTTGAAAGTTGACCACCTAAGGACCATTCATGCCATGTTTGCTTTAAACTGACTTACTGGTTTCAGAGGAGAAGACTTAAACATTTTTTCCATAGGGTCCTATGTTAAAATTAAGTCGAGTCATGGTGGCCATCTTGAATTTCCGATCAGCAAACGATTCACAAGTTTAGTACAGGACCACCCAATGATCATTCCTGCAAAGCCACAATTCAATTGGCTTAGTGGTTTCTAACAAGAAGATTTTTAAAATTTCGACCAATCAGAACACATTATAGGCCCTGGCAGCCATGTTGGATTTCCGATCAGCACCAAAAACACAAATCTTGTATATGACCATCCAATGAACATTTCTGCCAAGTTTGGTTCAAATCTGTTTTGTGGTTTCAGAAAAAAAGATGAAAATGTGAAATTCCCATAGGGTCCAATGTTAAACCAAGTCGAGTCATGGTGGCCATCTTGAATTTCCGATTGGCAAACGATTCACAAGTTTAGTACAGGACCACCCAATGATCATTCCTGCAAAGTCACAATTCAATTGACTTAGTGGTTTCTGACAAGAAGATTTTTAAAATTTCAGCCAATGAGAACACATTATGGACCCTGGCAGCCATGTTGGATTTCAAATCAGCACCAAAAACACAAATCTGGTAGAGAACCATCCAGTGAACATTTCTGGCAAGTTTGGCTGATTTCTGTTCAGCAGTTTCAGAGAAGAAGATTTAAATGTGAAAAGCTAACGGACGGACGGACGCTTACCCATGACAAAAGCTCACATGGCCTATGGCCAGGCGAGCTAAAAAGTACCGCCTGTAAATAGTGAAGTACTGCTAGACTTGAAAAATATTGAAAGCCCTGGCTTGATTTTAAACATCTTACTCACCTCCATAGTTTCATTTGGTGTTTGTCCTCTAGATCCTGATCCAGAAGATCCCGGTGGGGTAGATCTTTGTGTGTTATAATCACTAAGTATATCCTTTCCTGTATTAGGATCAACAATCTGTAGTACTTTTTTCTCACGTTTTTGTGGGATTGGCTGGGGCTGGCTCATCCCTGGTGCTGACAATGGTCTCTGTGGACCTTGTACCGTATACATTATAGTATTTGGGAATGTAGTCTGTGGCATGGTGTATCCTCCACCTGCAGGATTAGGTTGGGATATATTGTAAGGGGCTGTAGGTACAGGCATTCTTTGTCCTGGTTGAAGCTATCAAAAAAAGAGCAATACATGAATACAATGTAACAAACACTATTTCTATGAAATAACACTGGCATAAAAATCTTTGTGAAGAACGAGTGATTGTTGTTTAATGCCAAAAGAGAAATTTTTCAGCTATATCATGGCGAGAACAAGTTTCATTCAATGATATGACGATTATGACGTCAGCTTTCATATTACTGCTGTACTATTTTGTCCAATTGATCACTGTACATATTAATCAGTGTCTCCAATCCCCTTTTCGTCCTTTAATGTGCTATAACAAGCTGCTTACCATACATAATTCTGTCCCCTGATACTGTAATGATTGTTCATTGTAATTGCGTTTAAATTTATTTCTTTTTAAGTACCAGCCAGTAACTTCTGAAGTCGAAAATAATAAACTGAGATGACAAATCTCTTCATCATGAAAGTCATTTCTTTCATTTAGATAATTTTATAGAATTTTTTTTTTACACTGTTACAAATTTAATCTGACACGCATGAAATGACTTTTAGTTATGTATGTGTACAAAGTGGGTCTAGGACAAAAGTCCCCCCCCCCCCTCCCAATAATGAATTTATGGGTTAACATGATTTTTGAATACCATTTTTCATAAACAATTGAAATACAGTCAAACCTGTCGTAATGGTCACTTTCGTGCTCTCCCTGTGCATTTTACTATATTTTAATTCGATATAGCGGTCACCTGTTCAATGTGGTCAGCGGTCACCATTTATTAGTAATTTCCAGTGTAAAACCTTTGTATAACGGTAAATTCATTTTTAAAATAATACCAGAAATGATTTCGAAAGTTCGGTATTTTTCTCAAATGTACAAAAATCCCGAGGTGTTACAAAATATATTGCTTAATTTAATTAACTAAATAAACAAACACTATCAAATTTTGTGAGTAATAAATTACATAAAGGAAAGTTTATACCAGAGAGTTATTGGAGAAATTTATTCATTATGACTAGAGTAGAAATTCACTCACCAAAAATATTTTGTATCTAGTGCATCATGTCAAAATCATCAACATCCGTAAATATAGGAAAGCTTTGAAATTAGACGACAAAGTGAAAGTTATAAATCGTTGTGATCGATGGTGGGAAAAGTTGTTGGGCTGTGGCAGTGTGTGGGCAAGGAGAAGGGTGATGGTCGTACCCAGATAATGAACATTTTTTTTTTAAAGAAAATGTGATATTCAATCGACGATTTGGAAAACAATGTTTCCAGTTCAACATCATGTTACTGGAAATTGTACTTTTGTTTATCAAATATCTTTCTTTATTTATTTGTGTTTTATTCAAATCATATCAGATTGAGATAATTTCATTCACAATAAATGTAAACAAGAGTAATATTACAACAGGAACAAAATAACAAACAAAACATAACATGTAATTAGAAATGTTTATTTACAACTAATGTAGAATATTTCGTCAAATAATCAAACCCCTTCATATAAAGGTCATCTGTATATAGTGGTCATTTTGTCAATCTCCTCCAGGTGACCACTATAGACAGGTTTGACTGTATTTGTTTAAGAATTATAATAACCCTCATCAAAGAAAGTAAAATTGTTTTATTTAATTTTTTATTTATTATATATATCAAACAAGATGAGAAAATAACGCATTCATTACTTTTAATAACTTCAAAGGTTATAAATGTAATAACAATTGTTTATCAATACAAACAATTCCTGATTAACTTTACCTGATTAATTTCAATTTAAACAATTAAACAGAATTGTTTTTTTTTAATTTTTTATTTACACTTCATAAATGACCATAACAATGAAAAAATATGTTTTTAAAGCATTTTAATTTTATGTGTTAATTCCCCCACGCCTCCTTTTTTAATAGGAGTGAGTTTTGATCTTTAAGATATTTTAATATCAACATCAATATAAAACTAGAGGCTCCCAGGAGCCTGTAATCGCTCATATGGGTTCATTTGTGACTTTTTTTTTTATACAAATTTTTATTTGCAACAGCAGCCTTATTGGTTTGCTGACCTGAGCCATTTGACCATATTCTAAAAGATGACCATCATAGGACCATTTCAGCAACTTTTTGGCCTACTTGGTTGACATGCCTTGACAGTAGCTTTTTTGTGAAAAATATTGTTTGCAATGATATCCGCCATTTCTTTCCCATATTGCAAGATTGTCGAGATCATGCATGTTGTTCTGCATCGATAGTGGATTTTATAGCCAAGTACAACTACCTGTACATGTATGCAATGATATCATTTGCAAATAGAGAATGGTGGCATTCCTAAAGGCAGACTGGTATATCATGATGACAATATATTATATTAATAAATATATCCAAAAAGTAACTACACTTGGTTAGCAGCTTGCAATGATCATTCATGACAATTTTCAATTTATCGGAGAAGATCTTTAAAAATTTCAGCCAATCAGAGGCTATTATGTCTCCTGGCAGCCATGTTGGATGGCTGATCGGAACAAAAGTAACACCACTTGGACAGACCATGCAAAGGAACATTCCTGCCAAGTTTGGTCCTATTTGCTTCAGTGATTCTCTAAAAGAAGATTGAAATTTCGACCAATCAGAGGCTGTTATGGCCCCTGGCAGCCATGTTGGATGACCGATCAGAACAAAAAGTAACAACACTTGATAAGGACCTTGCAAGGAACATTTCTGCCAAGTATGGTTCCAATCCATCCAATGGTTCTTGAGAAGAAGTTTGTTTTACATATTTCCCATAGGGTCTCTATGTTAAATTATGTAAGTTTGGTTCAAATTGGCCCAGTGGTTTTAGAGGAGTTGATTAAAATGCAAAAAGCTAACGACAGACAGACGACCAGTGGTAGCAATAGCTCACATGACCCTTCGGAGCAGATAATTTTTTAGTACTTTTTTTCTATGAATTTTCTATCCTATGCTTCTTGGATGGAAGTGAGTGTCACTGAAAACAATTTTGAAAGGGAACACCTAAGGATCATCTATGCCATGTTTGCTTTAAATTGCATGGGTAACTGCTTTCACAGTAGAAAATTGTTAAGCATTTAACACATGGTCCTATATAAAAACTATGTCTGCTGATGGCGACAATCTCGCATGCAGGTTGCATGGGCTCACCAGACACAATTCTGAAAGGGGACCACTAATGACCATTTCACAATAGTTTGGGCCCCACTGGCTCAGCAGTTTCAGAGGAGATAATGTTTAAGTGAATTTTTGCGAATCTTCTATTCTTAGCAATGGCCACCATCTTCTTTGGTGGGCGGAGTTGTCGGATATAATTCTGAAAGGGGACCATCTAAAGACCATTTCACCCAGCAGTTTCAGAGGAGATCATTTTTAAGTGATTTTTTGTCAAATTTTCTATTTTTTGTAATGGCTGGTGGCCGGGGTCGTCAGACAGATTTATGAAAGGGGATCACCTAAAGACCATTCCACCATAGTTTCAGAGGAGATAATTTTAAAGTGATTTTTTTGCCAAATTTTCTATTTTTAGTAAGGCCAAAAAAAAATATATGTGTGTTTACGGTCACCCGACCTACCCTAATTTTTGCTAGCGACCCTATGAATATTTACACAGAATTCGGATAACCATTTTTGTTGTTTAACCAGCAGCAATGTTTTATTTATTCAACTGCTAGCTTTTTGTCGAAATTGAGAGCAAAGAAGTTAGAAAAACTGCATAATTCTTCATTTTACCGGAAATTTCGAAAATGAAATACCGGAATCGGAAACGACTATTTCCAGTTTTACCGATAATAAAAAAAATAAAAATTAATCCCGACCAACCGACCCTAGATTTTTTTGACATACGACAGTGAACACACATGTATTTTTTTGGGGCCTAACGGCAGTATCTTGCTTGTCAACCGGGGTTGTCGGACACAATTCTCAAAGAGGACCATCTGAAGACCATTCCACCATAGTTTGGGCCCAATTGGCCCAGCAGTTTCAGAGAAGATAATTTTTAAGTGATTTTTTGCCAAACACAATTCTGAAAGGGGACCACCCAAGGACCATTCCACCAAAGCTTGGTTCAAATTGGCTCAGTGGTTTTAGAGGAGTTGATTAGAATGCAAAAAGCGACAGACGCTCAGTGGTAGCAATGTCAGGTGAGCTAAAAAAAACAAAAAAAACCTTACCATCATCTGTGGCACTGATCCAGGGTTTGACTGAACAATGATGGGAGCTCCATAATTATTCATGTTACCACCAGGTTGACTGGGTTGCATATACATCACAGTAGGATACATCTGCTGTCCCTGTGGTTGTCCCATCGGCATTCTCTGCTGGGGAGGCCGTACAGGAGGTTGATAAAATGGCTATAAAAACATATTTAATCTGCAATGGTTGTCTACATAGCATATGATCACAATTTGGTAAATACAAAACCAATAAAAACTGCTAACCCTAATTTTTAGTGCCTACCCTAAATTTTTATTGCACATTTTTGGACAAGCACTGTTAAAGTAGTTTTTATCTGGATACAATTTAGTTATAAACTATTAATATGAACAGATCATATTTCTACTTTACGCTATCAAAGAAAATGATTGATCTTGAGCTTGAGGTCTGACAAAATATTTAAATAACAAGATATTTCATATCGGGAGACAAAAAGTGAGCATAAATAAGGCCAAAGAAAAATGATTGTTGGTTTCCCCCAACCCGACCGGGTCAAATTTTTTACTGCTGGGTCGTTATATTTTATAACTAATAAATAAAATAAAATAAAACAAGATGAACTGTGAGCTAATGCTCACCTATGATACCCCCGCTCTTTGGCAAACAGGAAGTAGGAATCTGACGGGTCCAAAAACGCTACCCACAATATGGTATACCTATATGATGCTTGTGACCAAATATCAGATTTCTGTCATCAACAGTTACTGAGAAAAATGCGACGAAAAATATCTTGGACGGACAGAGGTAAAACAGTATACCCCCCTCCCCCTTTGGGGAGCGGGGGTATAACAAGATATGATTAAAATCTAAAGATTATAAAGTCTCAAGTCTCCCAAACCGGCCACTGACAACAGGTTTAAACTAGAGGCTCAGGTGAGCCTGTATCGCTCACCTGACATAAATAAGTCCTCTTATGAATGTCTGCATGCCAAATACATCCAAGTTACTATTCAAATCCCATAGGGTTCTATGTTAAAACTATGTCTGCTCATGGCAGCCATCTTGGATGGAGGGCGTGGTCACCGGACACAATTTTGAAAGTATACTAAAGGACCATACATGCCATGTTTGCTTTAAATTGGCCGACTGGTTTCAGAGGAGAAGACTTTTAAACAATTTTCCCATAGGGTCCTATGTTAAAACTATGTCCGCTGACGGTGGCCAATTTGGACCGAGATCAGGGTCACTGAACACAATTTCGGAAGTTGACCACCTAAGGACCATCGATGACATGTTTGCTATATTGGCTTACCGGTTTCAGAGGAGAAGATTTTAAAACATTTTCCCCCATAGGGTCCTATGTTAAAACTATGTCCACTGAAGGCGGCCATCAGGGTCACCGGAAACAATTTTGAATATTTTGAAAATTGACCACTTAAGGACCATTCATGCCATGTTTGCTTTAAATTGGCTTACTAGTTTCAGAGGAAAAAAATTTTAAGCATTTTCCCCATAGGGTTATATGTTAAAACTATGTCCGATGATGGTGGCCATCTTGGATGGAGGTCGGGGTCACAAGACATAATTTTGAAAGTTGACCACCTAAGGACCATTCATACCACGTTTGCTTTAAATTGACTTACTGGTTGCAGAGGAGAAGACTTTTAAACATTTTTCCATAGGGCCCTATGTTAAAACTAAGTTGAGTCATGGCGGCCATCTTGAATTTCCGATCGGCAAACGATTCACAAGTTTAGTACAGGACCACCCAATGATCATTCCTGCAAAGTCACAATTCAATTGGCTTGGTGGTTTCTGTCAAGAAGATTTTTTAAATTTCAGCCAATGAGAACACAATATGGACCCTGGCAACCATGTTGGATTTTAAATCAGCACCAAAAACACAAATCTGGTAGAGGACCATCCAATGAACATTTCTGGCAAGTTTGGTTCAAATCTGTTCAGTGGTTTCAGAGAAGGAAGATTTAAATGTGAAAAGCTAACAGACGGACGACTAGCAATGACAAAAGCTCACCTGGCCAGGTGAGCTAAAAATAAATCAAAAGCTACCTTTGAAATCGAACAATGTTGAATTTGTGCGGTATTGTGGTGACCATTTTGAAAATGGAGACCGGTAGAAATTTTTTGATGTTGGAAATCAATTCAGTTAATTATAATCTACTAACATATGAAATTTCGTTGAAATCGAACAATCTTGAATTTGTGCGATATTGTGGCGGCCATTTTGAAAATGGTGACCGGTAGAAATTTTTCGATGTCAGGAATCAATTCAGGACATCATAATCTACCAACAAATAAAATGTCGTTGAAATCAGACAATGTTGAATTTGTGCGCTATTGTGGTGGCCATTTTGAAAATGGTGACTGCTAAAAAAATTTCAATGTAGGGAATAAATTTGGGACATCATAATCTACCCACATATAAAATTTAGCTGATATCGGACAATGTTGAATTTTTGCGGTATTGTGGCGACCATTTTGAAAATGGCGATCGGTAGACATTTTTCAATGTCGGGACATCTTTATCTACCCACCTATCAAATTTTGATGATATCGGACAATGTTGAATTTTTGAAAACGCAGAATTACTCCTCAAATGGTGACCTACATGTATCACTATGTCAAATTGTATGTCTCTATCATTATACAATTAGAAGTTATCAACATTAATGTACGAAATTTTAACTTTCCCATAAGATTCTATAGTAACCCCCACCCCCTTTGAACCCCTCAAAATATGACTTTGACCCATGTTACCACAAAGCTGAAAACTTCAGGACCCAGTGCCTGAAATGGACGGTCGCCCAGTCGCCAAATATCTTATTCGGGCGACCAAAAGCTGCTCCAAATTAGGTAGTCACTGGCCCAACAAAAAACGTTTGGGCGATTGCCTAAAAGACCGTTAAAAATTGTTGTTTTACCGAAACCGGACATAAACTGTAACTTCAACCAATCAAAAAGCCCGTTAGAACTTTCTCAATTTTCAAGTCTATGGCGCTTGTGAAGGATGCAAAGGGGATTTCTTTCAAAAACAGACTTAAAGGGCATATAAATTGGCGAAAGGTAAGAAATTTTAACGTAATTTGAATGGATGAAAGTATTTAGCTAGTCAAAATGACTCGTTTATGCATGGGAAAGTCTGTACACAGATGGGAAGTGGTCAACCCAGCAGCTGTACGACTTCGGATTTTCACGCCTTTTTTTTTTGGTTCGTGTACAATACCTCAGCAGTTCGGAGGCCTACACTAACAATTGGGGTCTCTTTGGAAAGGAAAATTACTTGACTTTCGACTGGTGAAAACATTTTTTGAAAATATTAAGGCGTTCCGAAGTTACGATCAATTTATCACGACAACTTAAAACCAGAGGCTCTCAAGAGCCTGTATCGTTCACCTGGTAATAAAAAAAAACAATTGGTCCTATGTAAAAACTATGTCCTGCAGTGGTAGTCATCTTGGAATTACGATCAACATAAAAAACACAAAGTTTGTAAAGGACCTTCCAATGATTGATGCACAGTTTAGGTTCAATCAGTGCAATAGCTTCAGAGAAGAATATATTTCTGTATTTTCCCCATATGGTTCTGTGTTAATACTATGACCTGTGGTGGCAGCCATCTTGGATTTCTGATCGGCATAAAAAAACAGAAACTTTGTAGAGGACCTTCCAATGATCATTCCTGGGCAGTTTGGTTTCAATTATACAAGTGGTTTCAGAGAAGAAGCGTTTTGAAACATTTTTCCCATAGGGTCCAATGTTAAACTAAGTCCTGCCGTAGCCGCCATTTTGAATTTCATATCAGAATAAAAAACGTAAATTTTGTAGAGGACCATTCAATGAACATTCATGTACAGTTTGGCTTTAATCATATTTGTAGTTTCTGAGAAGAAGGCATTTGAACATTTTCCCATAGGGTCCAATGTTAATCTATGTCCTGCGGTGGTAGACATCTTGAATTTTCGATCGGCATAAAAAAAAAGAAACTTTGTAGAGGACCTTCCAATGATCATTCCTGGGCAGTTTGGATTCAATTGTCCAAGTGGTTTCAGAGAAGAAGCGTTTTGAAACATTTTCCCCATAGGGTCCAATGTTAAACTAAGTCCTGCCGTAGCCGCCATTTTGAATTTCATATTGGAACAAAAAACCTAACGTTTGTAGAGGACCATCCAATGAACATTCATGTACAGTTTGGCTTTAATAATATTTGTAGTTTCTGAGAAGAAGGCATTTGAACATTTTTCCATAGGGTCCAATGTTAATCTATGTATTGCGGTGGCGGCCATCTTGGATTTCCGATCGCCATAAAAAACATAAAATTTGTAGAGGACCTTCCAATGATCATTCCTGGGCAGTTTGGTTTCAACTGTTCTAGTGGTTTCAGAGAAGAAGCGTTTTGAAACATTTCCCCCATAGGGTCCAATGTTAAACTAAGTCCTGCCGTAGTCGCCATTTTGAATTTCATATCGGAAAAAAAAACAACGTAAAGTTTGTAGAGGACCATCCAATGAACATTCATGTACAGTTTGGCTTTAATCATATTTGTAGTTTCTGAGAAGAAGGCATTTGAACATTTTCCCATAGGGTCCAATGTTAATCTATGTCCTGCGGTGGTGGCCATCTTGGATTTCCGATCGGCATAAAAAACACACACCTTGTAGAGGACCTTCCAATGATCATTCCTGGGCAGTTTGGTTTCAATTATCTAAGTGGTTTCAGAGAAGAAGCGTTTTGAAACATTTTTCCCATAGGGTCCAATGTTAAACTAAGTCCTGCCGTAGCTGCCATTTTGAATTTTATATCGGAACAAAAAACGTAAAGTTTGTAGAGGACCATCCAATGAACATTCATGTACAGTTTGGCTTTAATCATATTTGTAGTTTCTGAGAAGAAGGCATTTGAACATTTTCCCATAGGGTCCAATGTTAATCTATGTCCTGCGGTGGTGGCCATCTTGGATTTCCGACCGGCATAAAAAACAGAAAATTTGTAGAGGACCTTCCAATGATCATTCCTGGGCAGTTTGGTTTCAACTGTCCAAGTGGTTTCAGAGAAGAAACATTTTGAAACATTTTTCCCATAGGGTCCAATGTTAATCTATGTATTGCGGTGGTGGCCATCTTGGATTTCCGACCGGCATAAAAAACAGAAAATTTGTAGAGGACCTTCCAATGATCATTCCTGGGCAGTTTGGTTTCAACTGTTCTAGTGGTTTCAGAGAAGAAGCGTTTTGAAACATTTCCCCCATAGGGTCCAATGTTAAACTAAGTCCTGCCGTAGTCGCCATTTTGAATTTCATATCGAAAAAAAAACAAAAAACGTAAAGTTTGTAGAGGACCATCCAATGAACATTCATGTACAGTTTGGCTTTAATCATATTTGTAGTTTCTGAGAAGAAGGTATTTGAACATTTCCCCATAGGGTCCAATGTTAATCTATGTATTGCGGTGGCGGCCATCTTGGATTTCCGATCGGCATAAAAAACATAAAATTTGTAGAGGACCTTCCAATGATCATTCCTAGGCAGTTTGGTTTCAATTATCCAAGTGGTTTCAGAGAAGAAGCGTTTTGAAACATTTTCCCCATAGGGTCCAATGTTAAACTAAGTCCTGCCGTAGCCGCCATTTTGAATTTCATACCAGAACAAAAAACGTAAAGTTTGTAGAGGACCATCTAATGAACATTCATGTACAGTTTGGCTTTAATCATATTTGTAGTTTCTGAGTAGAAGGCATTTGAACATTTTCCCATAGGGTCCAATGTTAATCTATGTATTGCGGTGGCGGCCATCTTGGATTTCCGACCGACATAAAAAACAGAAAATTTGTAGACGACCTTCCAATGATCATTCCTGGGCAGTTTGGTTTCAACTGTCCAAGTGGTTTCAGAGAAGAAGCATTTTGAAACATTTTTCCCATAGGGTCCAATGTTAAACTAAGTCCTGCCGTAGCCACCATTTTGAATTTCATATCGGAACAAAAAACCTTAAGATTGTAGAGGACCATCCAATGAACATTCATGTACAGTTTGGCTTTAATCATATTTGTAGTTTCTGAGAAGAAGGCATTTGAACATTTTCCCATAGGGTCCAATGTTAATCTATGTCCTGCGATGGCGGCCATCTTGGATTTCCGATCGGCATAAAAAACAGTAACTTGGTAAAGGACATTCCAATGATCATTCCTTTACAGTTTGGGTTCAGTCAGTTCATTAGTTTCAGAGAAGAAGATCTTTGAAATTTCAGCCAATCAGAGCATATTATTGGCCCTGGCAGCCATATTGAATATCCGACTGGAACGAAAAACAGTAACTTTGTAGAGGACCATCCAAGGAACATTCCTGCTAAGTTTGGTTCCAATCGGCCAAGTGGTTTCGGAGAAGAAGCTTGAAATGTGAAAAGTTTACAGACGACAGACGACGGACGCCAAGTGATGGCAATAGTTCACCTGGACCTTTACCTTTGGTCCAGGTGAACTAAAAATGGAAGCAAGTGAGTTCGCCCCCTTGTAGTATTATATAGTTTTTGGTTTTTTGTGGACGCACCTAGTTTTTTGTGGTTCATGTGCCAAAGAAAGAAAGGAGAAGAATAATAAGAAACAGAGCAAAAACAATAAGTCTCCCCAAACAACGTTGTTTGGGAGACTTAATAAACACCGGCCATGTGTCTTCTAACTCAGTGATATGGAGATTTTTGTTATCGTAAACATTTAGTCGCGTCTTTTTCGATGTTTTTTTCCACATGTCAGGGTCATTGATCTAGATCGCCAAAGCGCTTACGATATCGGTAAAATGACCTTGATCTAAAACGCGTACGTGACGAACAGTATGTATAAAATGGCCACCGCCAGTGTGCCCAGTGGAACCATTCTGGCTGTTCAGTTACAGAAATGTTCGCATTTATCAAACGAAATAAGAGATATGCAAAATTGTTTGCATAGCAAAATCTTTAAGATATATTTTGTGACCTTCACGGGAAAGATAGCAAAACCCTGATTTGCAATATCTCTTGAGAGAAGAAGAAGAAAAAAAAAAAAGGAAAAAAAAAAGAAAAAGGAAAGGAAAGGAAAAAAAAAAAAAAAAAAACCTGCTTGCCTGCCCTTAAAATTTTTCCTATGTTAGGGGAAACCAACAATCAATTTTCTTTGGCCTAATGAAATGCAAGGTTATGTTGAACAAGTTAAATTTTCACTTTATTAACTCCACCAGTCTGTGCCAAAAACATTTTCACAAACTAGCCTGAACAGCATTTTAGAACAATTTTTTCTATTTGATTAAGCAAATTCTATGCAATTTTTACTAGACTGGGGCATAGGGCTAGTAATTTTTGGCACAGATTGCTCAAGACGAGTAAAATATTGTATTTTGGGTTATTGTAGTAGATATACTCACCGCCGGTTGTCTTTGCTGCTGCTGCTGTTGATACATGTTTTGTTGTTGAGCCAGGGCCTGGCCTGGAACCAACTGTGGATTACCAAAATTTTTACCTATATCATGAGGGTAGTTTTGTTGTTGGTTTGCCTGTTGTTGTTGTGGTAAAAATTGCTGAAAGAAAAATGAAACATATTAAATCATTATTATCAGAATTAGTCATACTTGTATTCAATGTCACTGCTAGGACAAAAAAAATATTACTGTACAAGGCAAATCACCGTTTATTTATGACCGACAGATCCAGATTATCATTATCGGTCATGATCTTTGTATTACTACTACAGTAGGTGACATATACAAAAGCATTAGAGACGTATACCATGTTAAGGAAACTGAGCAATTGTATCCTTCCGTGGAAATAATTGTTAAGAATACAGGCAAAAATTAGACTACAAGTAAATGTACAAACAATATGTGTTGTTGATACAACGCTATCACAATATTTAAATATAGTCAATATGCATAAAATAAATGTAACTGATTAAATTACCATTATTAAAAATGTTTTGGACTCGGACAATGTCAGAATTATTGGACCGACACAGAATCTACTGGACTTTATCTCTACTGTCTCATGGAACTTCGGATTGACAGAAATATTCAATTTGCTTCAGCCTTTACTCTAAATATTGAGCCATTCAAGACAACAAAAAACAGCTGTACAACATATGGAATTCCTCTACTAAAATTCAATATACATGTTACATGGTCTATAGCAGGGCTCACGTTGGAGGGTGATTCGGGCGAAGAAGTCGCCTTGTGGCTGCTCACTTCGCTTTGTACTAGTGCCAAAAGAGAAGTGGAAGTCGCCCTGTAATTTTACCAAGTCACCTTGCTAATCTTAACTGTTTTAACATCGGTATATTTTTTACTACAAAATTTCCGTTTTTCAAACCGCCATTGTAAAGGGACGTAATCGAAACAGTTACGAATATAAAAACTGTACTACGGATCCGTACTCGGGAAAATAATGTCGGTATTGTTTCATTTCATTTATTTGGGGTTTGATGGCGGCTATCCAAAGGGATTGTTAACTTTTTGGATATGATTAGTTTCTTAATTAATATCAATCAGTGATTAAAGAGAAGCAATGTAAATAATATACACTCATTAAAATTTGATTAAATAATTAGCGATTTCACAGTTTTGTCATTTTATCTATGTGTGACTTGTTTGAAACAATGCTGATGTCGAAATAAAATTTATTATTCAATTTTATTTATTTATTATTTTTTGGACAATAGTTGACTATCATATATGTGCCTTTATCATCTGCAAGATAAAACAAAGAATCTGAAAAGGGTTTATTTAATACAAACAAACAAAAAACAAATACAAGGACATACATGTATGTAAATCAGAGATGATATGCTAACAAAAACAAGGAATTAAACAACTACTGAATATACCTTAATGCATAACAAGTACATTATAACATACGAATGCCACGATAATGCCCCGCGAATGTGAAAAGTGGTACAATTAGAGAAATATTTTGACTTCTCCCTGTTGTCTCTCACTTCTCTTTTGTCAGCACCTGAAAGAGAAGTCACTTCTCCCTCTGATTTCAAAGTAGTGGGAGCCCTGCTATAGTTGCTTAAAATATGTATTTAAAGCGAAAAAATTTACCTGTTGAAAATAGGATCCTTGTGGAATGACTGCAAATGATTGCTGTTGAATTTGTTCTTCTGGCAACCCTAAGTGAGAAAAAAAATTAATTCAGTACAAATATAGGATTTGGTCATTCTTTCAAAAATGTGTGATTCTCGTATCCCGATTGTCTACATGAATGATTTTTTTTTTAAACCAAAAATGATTGAGGACACTTGTGGGTAGTATGACCATTAACAGTTTCAAGTTCTGTGATTTTTTAGTCCTGTTTGTTGGACACAATATATTTTCTCTTTATAGAAGAGAATTTTTTTTTTATATCCAGTAACATCACTTTTTAAAAACATTTCAACTATGTTTTATAATTCTGGAAAATCATTAAAATTGAAAGAGTATTTTTGATCCCCACCTTTCATTCTTTACAGTGCACAAAAATTACTATGAGATTTGATCTGAAGCTGTCATACGAATTTTTTTATTCATAAATAAAAGTTGCATTACTCTTTAATGGCATAAAGAGAAATTTTCAAAATGGAAACACACGACCTTTAACGGTAGGATTTCATAAAAAATAATAATTTTAAAATGAAATATGGTCAAACCAAACTTGAGTTATCATCAGACATGAAGATAGACCGATGATATACCATAATCAAAATCTGTCTATTTTGTTCATAAGAATCGGCTGCCAGCCAAAACAGCCTCCTCAGCAAGAATTTAGGCTGGTTCAATCACCTTTGGACAAATTTTGTTCATACTTAATTTTTATTTCACCGAAATCCACATTGTACAGGTGAATTGAAATACCGCTAGATAAACAAGATGAACTGTGAGCTAATGCTCACTTATGATACTCCTGCTGTTTGGCAAACAGGAAGTAGGAATCTGACGGGTCAAAAAACGCTTCTCACGATATGGGATACCTATATAAAGCTTGTGACCAAATGTCAGATTTCTGCCATCAATAGTTGCTGAGAAAAATGCGACTAAAAATGGGCATACAAAATATATGTTCAATGTGTATAAAAATCAACAAAGTCGGCAAACATACATTTTTTATAGTCTGTTAGCGGTAGACGATCGCCACGTCGCATTTTGCGAATATAACGGTAGTGTGGCGAGGATAATTTGTGTAGCAGTAGCCACACTGGCGAACGAAAAACTTTTAGAGTGTGCATCTGACAACGATCTTTTATTATGTAGAAAGTCAACTTCGAATAAAACGCGTTATAGACAATGATTTGATCGATGTATAATATCCAAAATGATTTTAAAAAGCGGGTCAAATTGATTATTTCCGGTAGTTTTTTCAGTTGAAATAACATTATCTAGGTCCCATTCCGGAAATAATTTCGAATTTAGTCACCGACTGACAATCTTCGCTAGCCAAGGGTTACGATTCGGGTCCCCCTTCTCTCCACCCTTGGCAGATCTAGAATACATTTTGAAATTCACGCGCAATGCCACCTGGTGGTTTATCGAAGTTGCGCCCCTTAGATAGTCATCATCGCCAGCCAATCAGAATCGTTTTGTTATACGTATGTTGGAGAGTTGAAAATGGCAGCGCCCAGTGAATAAAAACTTATTTGTGATAAATTTAATTTGGAAGCACTTACTGTCAACCAAGTGAAAGTTTCAAAGCTTTGGCAGACGGGAAAGATGTTTTCATTGGAACCAAAACGGGAAGTGGCAAATCGTTGTCATATGAGAGCATTCCGGTGCCATTTTTGTTTACATTTCGCGGATAACATGTGCTCCGTGTAAAACGTCTTCTGATTGGATACGTGTACTGGTAGCCGTAACCAATGAAATATTAAAGCGTGAATCCTCAAAATGTATTCTAGATCTGCCAAGGGTGGAGAGAAGGCGGACCCGAATCGTAACCCTTGGCTAGCGAAGATGCCGACTGACTGGTTTCCTAAATTACGTTTTATTCTGTCTGTCCTTCCGTCTACGCTTGAATCTAAAACCAGTAAATTGTTTGACGAGAAGGTCAAGCATGGCCAAGCGCCAAGGATCTATTTTATCCTTTTTGGGCAACGCCAACGGCCCCACACAGCAAAAAACAACAAAATCAAATGAATATTGAATGTTCTGTTTATCTAATGTTCAAAGTTTGTTGTTTATCATGAATATATCAGAGCTCCAGATAAGCTGCGCATTTGCGTTTTTTACGCTATGAAAACAAGTAAAAACACATGTATTATCAGATCAGAGTGTACACATTACGCATACATATTGCTGTGTAAGCAAACTTTCCAAATTCGGAGCGTACTTGTACAGTCGTGTACATAACAATACATTTTTGTCTTTGAGAAATTCCCCGTAATTACTCCCCTTTATACTTTTCGAAGGAGAGAGCGTATACATCCGAGGGGTACAGAATGCTTGCCTTTCTAAGCATCGATGTCAAAAGAGATCTGATTGGATGTTTAGGATAAATCATCCAATCGCGGTCAATATTATAAATAAATGCAGTTTACGTAACACGTTGTTCGTTGAAAATGAGCAAGATCATGAATAAGCGCGCTACGGAAAATTATATACTTAAGTTCCTGACAGTTTCCTCTGTGTCTAGTGACAGTATAGTTAAAGGAATTATTGATGACATTATCAACATGGCTGTGAAAACTGCCGAAGTCGACGAGCAAAAAACTAAATATTTACAACATTTTATTAATAAATATGACACAATCTTGTCAAATTAAACAGAGATATACATTTCACTTGCATCCTGTGTTTATTGAATAACACTTGTGTCAAACATAATTTTAAAAGTGTACATGTAAGCAATCTTTTCTGAAGTAGAGAGTACAACAGTGCAAAGGAAATATGCAAATACGCATCATTTTCAAAAGTAGGGGGTAATTACCCTTTGGATTTGAAAATTATCTGGAGCTCTGTATATTATGAATTATTATTGTTAGTTAATTAAATAATAAAGTTTTGAACTTTCAACTGTTTTATGCTCTTTGTTTATATTTAGTGTAGCTAACTGAAATTATTACCCATTAGCCACAGTAGCTAATAAAAAAAATATGTCTACCACTAACACAGATAGTATATATTTTATTATACAATACAATATTGAACTGATTTTCGCTAACACTTCAATCATTGAATATTGATTTTTTTTTCAGATGTTGAACATTTTTTTCCTGGAATTACACTCCCTGTTAGTATACTTTTATTGCTTTATTTAACAAAAAAATAACACCAAGAACATTGATGAATTCAGTCTTCTTATTCAGAAAAAAAACCTACAGCAAAATAAAGGTATACTGTAAACAAAATCGTCATTTTTATCAAGAATTTTTTGAGGGATTCCAGATTTTTTAAACTTCATCCTTGTATAGCCTATAGCATATTTCCATGTGGACGATCGATAGGTCGAAGTCAGCGTGTTGAGGGAAAAAAATATCAACCCATCGTCCGTAGAATATGGTATTTGTTGGCGAGTTAAAAAAAAATGTCATTCGCCAAACATGGCGAACTCTATTTCATTTTGGTGAGAACTTGTTTCAGTCCACTCGCCATATTGGCGAGTGTTTGAAAAAAATGGTTTCCCACACTGTAAAGTAATAGAACACTGTTTCAAAAATTACATCAATTCTAATTGAAATTAGATCACTGTTTGCTGTATAAAAATAAATGTTAGATAATACTAAAGGGGCAATCAAAAATGGACAATCCAGACAAACTGGTACATAGGGTATACAAGAAGAAAAACAAAACAAAAACACAACACAATATGTGTTGACATCACTATACGCAAACAAACACAAATAATGTAAATAAGACATGAGCCCTCCTACAAACAAATGAAGGTACAGACGAACCGAACATCACAACACGGAACTCAAAACGAAAAGACACATAATAGGACAACATGTTTTTTTTTAAACTATTTTTTTCCTTTGTTGTATACTAAATCTAACAACATCCTGTTTGGGTCATGTCAGGTAAACTTTCATTTATCTTTGATGGTCCAGTCATATTCAAGACAGTTATATATATTGACCAATAGGACAACAGCTTTTGTTGTGTATTTTTCAACAGTTGATTGGTCGGTTGAAATGATGAACCCCGACTTTTCACCCAAAACAGGATGTTGTTAACATGTTACAGTTAGTGCATTGTCAAAAAAATTAAATATTTAAAAAGATACAAGAAACATCTTGCTATTATATGTATGTTCTATAATTCATTCAGTAATCAGTACCAGTCTATAATACAGATTTGAGCGAGTGATTGTTGTTTAATGCCAATTCAGCAATTTTTCAACTACATATCCCTCCAAGTGTATCAACGATCATACTCTCAGGTCGGACTTCACTCTTAAAATTGTCCGACAAAATCCTCCCAAGTCGGAGTGAGAGTCTCCACTCTCAGATAGTTAAACTGTAAACAGGAAACGTCCCCAAATTCTGCTAACCAATAAATTTGTGCATAAAGAAACATGCGTATCTTAGTAAAGCTGAAGTAAATGAGTGATATACAGTACGGAAAGTATAGATATGCTAACGGCTGTCACGGGCGATATATACAATAATATTCATGAATAAAATGTATTAACATGCAGTACCCATGTTTTAGGTGCACTAGAAGTGAATATTAATATGTCCCTTATGTACTCGCGACAATCGATGCCAAGGCCCTTTCACTTGCTGCAGACAGTTGCCGGTTTACAATATCGGGTGCGTTTGCTCTTTTACGTGTTTGCCAAATGTAGGGCGAACGAACCCGGGTAAATAATTCTAATTTATACATTTATTTCTTTAAAGGCAAATTTGGATTAAAATTAATTAGTAAAATTTAAGTTTTATTTTGTTTATGGCGAATGGGTCATAAATCTGTAAATCTCGTTTTTTTCTTTCTTGAAAATTGGCAGTCTGCGGAGTCCTGATATAGGTGAAATAATATTTTATTAGTGTATTCTACGTTTTTTTTTTTTACAGTTTACCTGTCAAAACATCACCCATCTCAGCATATCGTCGCATTCATGATATACAAATACACCCATCACAGGTGTGGAAAAAAAACGTTGCTCAAGACTCCTTTTACTGAGACGTATAAACATAGATAACTATTTTGCGTTTTCGATTTTCAAGCCGTCTTCCAATTTATTTGTACTTAAAAAATAAATTTATATATTTTTTCTTATAAGTTATATATGTGTATAAATATTTTAATAAAATAAATACATTTACGGTGAGAAATTATTATACGACATATCGTTCATTAGGTAAATACTTGTTAGACAGATTTTTTTTAAAACCATTTTAGTCTTTTTAATTGATAACTGACCCAGGCTAAATAAATGAAATGTGACTTAATGTGTTAATTATATAAATCCTTGCCTTCTATAAATTTTAATTTCTTATCTAATTCTTATTTAACAATATGGTCAGGTTGTTATTTTCATTGAATGGCATCTCAAAATAGATGGCTTCACAGTAGGGGCTCTTCCTGTATATTGGTTACATCCTGTATATTACAACTGACAGCTAATGCATGACAAACAATTTTAATCAGCCATCTTTATTTTGATGATGGTACCTAATTCCCATCACCTAATCCAAATTAGTATAGTAGAGGAGTAACGTATTTTTCGGACGATAAATCTTAGATAAAAATGACGATTTTGTTTACAGTACAAAAAATGTATACCTTTATTTTGCTGTAGGTTTATTTCTGAATAAGAAGACTTGTATCATCGATGTTCTTGGTGTTATTTTTTTTTTTAAATAAAGCAATAAAAGTATACTAACAGGGGGTGCAATTCTGGGGATAAAATGTTCAACATCTGAAAAAAAAATCAATATTCAATGATTGAAGTGTTAGCGAAAATCAGTTCAATATTGTATTTTATAACAAAATATATACTATAAAAAAATGTATCTTGTTGAAAAAAATCACAGGGTGGATCGATTTACAATATAAAATTATTATCACAAAATATCTAAATATAGCTATAGCCTTCCATCAAACACGAGCATGTGCACGTGGTTGTAGTAAAAAATGGTGGTTGCAATACATCTCACAGTAAACGTGTAGAACAAGCTTTTTATACTAAATATAATGGAAAATAATTTATATCGATTTCGTTACTTAATCGATATTTTATTGCAATAATTTATATGAGGCTATGGGTGTTTAAACGTCACTTTTCAACAATATTTCAGTTATATATTGACCTTTGAGCTACCCTTCCTGGCACGAATATGGTCTGTGTTAGCGGTAGACATTTTTTTTTATTAGCCACTGTGGCTAATGGGTACTAATTTCTTTTAGCCACACTAAATATAAACAAAGAGCATAAAACAGTTGAAAGTTCAAAACTTTATTATTTAATTAACTAACAATAATAATTCATATATTATCATGATAAACAACAAACTTTGAACATTGGATAAACAGAACATTCAATATTCGTATGAGTTTGTTGTTTTTTGCTGTGTGGGGCCATTGGCATTGCCAAAAAAGGATAAAATAGATCCTTGGCGGTATCGGGTCTGTTTGCCCCGATTATTAAAAATGATATCAGGTCTTTATAAGCCAACAAACAACCCATTGGACCATGTTGCACAAAAGAATTAAAACATTACAGCTTCTATACTATGCAACTTTGTTTTGTAACTTGAACATTATGTTAATAGTTTGTTGAAAATATCTGTTATATTTATTACTTTTTTAATACTTTAATAAAGTATAATGGACTACAGACTCTTGATTCACTCATCTTTACCTGATTTACTAATTCCAAGGACACATACATTTTCTACAGACTCTGGATTCACTCATCTTTACCTGCTTCATTCATTCCAAGGACTAAAACGTTTAACTTTGTTCATTATAGAAACATACACTTTAGCATAATTATTCATAATATCCTACATTTTCTATGGACTCTGTGGATTCACTAATCGTTACCCGATTCACTTATTCCAAGGACTGAAATGTTTAACTTTGCCCATTATCGAAACATACAGTCCGTGGACATATACATGTATAAGTATTTGTCACTTTCGTTAAAATACAGTATATAGCAAATTTGACGACAAAAAACTAAAATTGTCTTTTAATTATAAGAAAATAAAGAAAATCTAATGGAAAATCATGCTAAAATAAACAAAAATCTTTAATATTTCTGCTTATTCTGCTGCAAAAATTATCAAAACCCGGTTAGAAATGACTTCAAAATAATTTTTTTGAACAATGTGGTTATATGAAATATATAGCGTAAATTCGAGTGACGAATACCTATGTTTATTGACTGTACAACTTTAGCTTGCCGCATATTTAAAATTTCTCAATTTAATATCTATAAGCAATCAAATATCACTTATTTTTCTATTACTTTTAATACCCTACATAATTATAATTATCAGGGGCGAACGGACTCTGATTCGCGCTTTGCCATGCTTAACTTTCTCGTTGTGAAATAATTTACTGGTTTTAGATTCAAGCGGTGACTAAATTCGAAACTATTTCCGGAATGGGACCCGGATAATGTTATTTCAACAGAAAAAACTACCGGAAATAATCAATTTGACCCACTTTTGAAAATCATTTTGGATATTATACATTGATCAAATCATTGTCTACAACGCGTTTTATTCAAAGTTAATTTTCTACATAATAAATGATCGTTGTCAGATGCACACTCTAAAAGTTTTTCATTCGCCAGTGTGGCTACTGCTACACAAATTATCCTCGCCACACTACCGTTATATTCGCAAAATGCGACGTGGCGATCGTCTACCGCTAACACAGATGGTGCAAGGTAGAAATTCACTAGGGTATTTACGTACCAGGACATTCTACATACCGGAAAGAAAGTACGCTTACAAATACGCATCGATCACAAAATGTTTGACATGTTCACCTCGAGAAATGTAAAAAAAAATCTTTAAATATCCACTCGGACTTAGTGTCGACTCTCAAATTTGTCGGACATTTTGGGAGGAATATGTCTGACCTGAGAGTATGATCGTTGATACACTTGGAGTGTACTGTACATGTATATAATGGCGAGGTACGCTTTATACTAGACCAACGTGCTTAGCTGGATTTTTATAGTGCTAGCTAAGTGAAACAACAGTCTGCGGATAGACATGCCGCGCCACGTGGACACATTATCCTGATTTCAAGCCAACCAGTCTTTGCTCTTACTCCTTAATGCTGTGTGCTTAGCGGAGAAACAACAATTAACAATTTTAGTCTTTGGTTTGACCCGATTGAGACTCGAACCCACAATCTACTGCACTCGAGGAGAGCACGCTGAGCATAATACCACCGATGCGGTGTACTGATTTGATCTAAAAACCACAATGTCACTATATAAAACAACTCTGGATTACACTGTCCATTGGACAATAACATAAATGCGAGGCCGATGTCAAAACCCCAAGTGCCAATTCTCTACAAACATTGTATATTATATTACAAGATATACTTACAACTACTGTAACCTTGGGTAGTTCCCCTTGGCCTGTTTATGGTTAAGGAAAAGGAAAAAAGGTTAAAATCAATTAACAAGACAACATCCTATCCCTTAGCTACATGTAAAGCATTTTATTGCCAAAACCCAATCTCTCTTGATATCATGTACCGATGCTGATATGGGATAAAATCAAACTTACCCTTTTTACTCATACAACTCCCCATATGCATCAACTACAAAATCCAAAATATATTAACATTGTTACAGCTCACTGCTAACCATCTCAAAATTACTTATTTTACAAATAAAATTACAACAGGTTATCAAAGATACAATTTAGATGTGAAGGACAAATGATGGAGACCTTTGGGTAAGGAAATGGTTGAAATTTAAACTGCTCATCTCTTTTAGGAAATTCCTATCCAAGAGGTTAATGACACCAAACACTGGAATATATTCACTTACTGGTTGGTACAACAGAAAAAAAAACTATTCAACACCATTAACCTTACTTTCTTTCCAATTATTGTACATTTTTATCAGTCTATTTTGATTTTCTCTAGCTTCCTTTGTCAGTTACCATTTTTACTTTTGTTTGTATCATCATAATAACAAAGACTATTGTGCATCTACCAGTAATTTGTGTATATTGGCATAAATCCAAAATTTGAGAATTACACATAGCCACATGGTCATTTCCAAAAAAAAATTCCAATCAGTTTGAAACAGCACTACAAAATCCAATTTAAATATAAAAACATCCAAGTTTTGTCTATCTAAGGATTAAAAAATAGTAATTTTTAACTTTTGTTTTTTTCCATCTCGGCCATGAATGTCGCAATACTGGGTGTCATGTGATATGTCCACGCTCAAAGAATGTGGTTCCTCGTTCTTAAAGCCCCGCCTTCATCACGAACTGTCAAATATATTCCCATTAAAAATTAATAGCAACAATTATAAAGTACAATACGATTATCCCACTATGCAAGTATGCATATAAAACCAGGATTTTTCATACATGTTGCTCGGAAAAGTTAAAACGTGACCCGACGGAAAGCCGGCATCTGTTGTCGTGCGAATCAATGTGTAAATAACTTATCTACAACAAAACTACATTATGAAATATATAAAGTATTATTCAAAAGGATACGTTACACTTCTTGGTTGTGCGTGTCCAGTTATTTGAGGTGGTGTTGGTGATTTCACTTTTGGTACATTCGACATTTCATTCAACGTGAAAAGGAAGCGGTTTAGTCCTTGGATAAGGACCCTTCCGATGCTTGTTTCCAAGCTCTGTCTCCTACATAAATTGAAACAAAATAGTTTTTGTTAGACTTCATATGTTCAATTTTCATACTCACTAATTATTTTGATATTTTGATGGTCAAATAATCAACGATGGTTCAAGATTGTAGTTATGTAAATTAAGTATGGCTACCTTGTATGAGGGTCTGCAAGGAGACGTAGCTCGGCTACTTCCGCCGAAGACTCGGTACATTTCGGCGACGAAGGCCAAGGTCATAGGTCACATCTCGTGAGAAGCATCACACAATTTTATTGTTTTTAAGTTTCTTTTTAGAACTTGTCACTGGTTCTTGGATACATATTTTGCCGTTATTTTTTGACGTTCAAGAGATCCCGTGTTGATGGTAAATTTCACAGAATGTACAAAAGAAAATATGAATGTAGCGTTAAAACAGGTCCTGTTAGACTAAAAATAAAAAAGGGGGGATGTGGCGTTCATCAGCTGATTGAAGTGTTTCATATCAAATTTTATTGATACAATGACCTCACACCTCAACCCTTTGAATACAAAAAAGACAACAACACATGACATTGTAAATCCAGGTCCTGTCAAAATTAGACAGTTAATGGGATCCCAACCCTTCCTTTTTGCATTACAGGATGTTTAGAAATAAAGGATATTGACTGCTGAATGTCTCAAATAATTAAAGTTTTCATTTTTAAGGTATGATTTGTCTAGTATTGTTATTGAAAGATTACTGGACATAGATATTGTATTTATCTAACAGTTTTATTTTATTAAGGGGCCATCGTGGTTGTGATCATATGGTAGTTGGATTTACAACTACCTGTGTAATCAGTACCTATCACCACTAAAGTTGTGAGATTGAATCCCCCTGGGATGAGGTATTCTCGATACAACATTATTTGATAAAGTTTCAGTGACTTACAACAGATCAGTGGTTTTCTTCAGGTACTTACTTATGGTGGTCTTCCGGTACAGGATCCCTAAGGCTCCTCTTCACCAGACTCTTGTATTTCCTCTATTTCTCTGTACGTCACACGGCTTCCCGATATATCAGCTTTATAGTTTGCGTAGTACAGTTCTTCGTCTTTCCAATGTTTATCCAGTCTGTTTTTGAACGAGTTAATATTTTCTGGCAGTTTATTCCAGTATCTTGCTATTCTAATGCTGAAGGAGTTTTGTCTGATGTTAGTGTTTGCTCTATTATATACCACTTTCTTGCTATTGGTTCTTGTACTAAATATTTGCTCTGTGTCATTCATTAGTTTTATTATTGTACTTGCTTCTGGATCATAATGTCCCTGTATTATTTTGTATACCTCTATCATATCTCCTCTTAACCATCTATATGATAGTGTGGGTAACTCAAGCTTCCTCAAATGTTCTTCATATGATACGTTTTTCATCCCTGGAATTTGTTTGGTTGCCATTTTCTGTACATTTTCGATCATATCTATGTTTCTTTTTATATGGTGCCCAGACTGAGGTGGCATAGTCTAGTTGTGTTCTCGCCATTGTTTTGTAAAGAGGTATGAATAACTTCTTGTCTAAGTATCTAAATGCTCTTCTTAATGCTCCAAAGATTGATGTAGCTTTATTTACTTTTTCACATATATATGGCTTTCAAATGTTATGGTACTTGGGTTTCCTCTACCAATAAAACTCACTGCCTCGATATAACTGTAATATTGTTGAAAGTGGCGTTAAACACCTTAACCCTAACCCAAACCCCTACATAATAATCGAGCTCAACCAATATCTCAACGATGAAATGTATTTTACTTTTTTTTTCATTGAACATGATAATAACATTATTATCCCTCTCACTATATATTTCAAATAATTAAATCTAAAAGCAAATTCAAGTGCTATGATGTATTTATTTTATTTTAAGTGTCACATATTGATTGCACTAGAATTACAAACACAAATGGCACTATCTACATATAACAAACAATTGACACCCATTCATAGATTGACAAACAAGACACTTTGTTCAGATATACAGCCTTGAAATATTTGTTAATAGTATATTTCCATTCTAATATTTCAAAATTAAAAAATTACAAAAAAAATACTCATTCTCTCTAAACCAAGGAATCTTTATAGGTAAAGAAAAAAAAATTCAAGAAAACAATTTTTGTGGCATAAAGCATCTATATAAAAATTTACATAAAAAAGATATTGAATTTTATCACTGTTCATTAATGGCTAATAATAATAATATATAGCCATATTGACAATAAATACCTCCTGTAATTAATGGAGTCAGTCATTAGTGGAGAAGCAATATTAATATTAGATCTTATCACCCAGGAGAATCTACAGGAAGTACACATCTGAACTCCCCAGGGGGCAGGAAACTGACAGGGGCTGTCACTTTGTGTACATGATCAATGGGGGATCAAGTCAAAGAGGAGGTTATAACCTCTGGCTGGGATTATTATTGGGAAGTTAATTTATTACATAAGTGATGCAATCTGATTTAAAATATTGGTTATTATGATAATTTTTTATGCTGTAATCTTTTTAGTATTGGGCACCCAAGGGAAAAATATTTGATTTATTTTTTAACTGTTCCATGCTGTCAAATTAAAAAGATTCTTTATTAATTATGGATTTAGAAAAATATATTTTTGATCATAATAAATGGGCCATTATATCATGCCTAAATAGTATTGTATAGGCATACAGTAATTATGAAACAAGCAGGACAAAAAAAATTGCTATAAAAATTTATACTTCTTATTTACAACCAGAATTAAAATTAGTGAAATATTTATATTTAATTAATAGTTAAAACTGAAATTGAAATATAATAAAAAGAAATAATGAATCCATTTTTGCAAATGAAAGAAAATCTTATATTAAGAAAAATTTGCATATAAGGACAAACATTATATGCTTTAAAGAGATTATGTCATCAAAAAATAAACAAAATCTTATAAGTTTGTGTAAATTCATCAAATCAAATCAAATAAGTTTTATTTAAAGTCGAAATATCTATAACACATAACATAAGCTCTAGTGAGCTTTTGAATCGACTATTACATAAAAAGCACATACAAGTATAAAATAACTTTACAAGCACATATTACAAATGTACATGACATCACAAAGCAAAACAAATAAAAAAACATGCATGCATAGACATTAGTATAAAACATAAGCTCATGTATACATAGTCATACATAAAAGCAAACTTATGCATACATAAAACACAGTTACATATAAAATTAATCAGAACTGAATCTAAAAGCATAAAAGCATAAGCTCATGTATACATAGACATACATAAAAGCAAACTCATGCATACATAAATAGTTACATATAAAATTTATCAGAACTGAATCTAAAAGCATAACACATAAGCTCATGCATACATAGACATACATAAAAGCAAACTCATTCATACATAAATACAGTTTCATATAAAATTAATCAGAACTGAATCTAAGAGCATAATAGCAGATCAGGATAGGGTAATATTAAAACTATTAAAACTATATAGCACTAAGTACACAAAGCATAACAAGACAAACTGTTTACACGCAAGCACTACAATGGCATGAGCCACCATTCCAGGTATTCAATAATTTTGAAAATTGATTTAAGTTTTGTTCTAATCTAATATGGTTTGGTAGCTCATTCCATAGTTTGGTTGAAAAATAACGGAATGATTTCAGACCATACCTTGTTGTTTTTACAGATGGAACATCAGCTGTGTTTTCGTATGTAAAGGAATAATTATGTTTTTTCATATTTACTAAATCATGTAAATAAATAGGGCTTTCTTTATGTATAATTTTAAACGTTTCAATTGCTATACTTCTTAATCTTCTAACTTTAAGTGATGGCATTTTTGATTTTTCCAGTAATTCTTCATAATTTAAAACATAGTCATTATAAATAAACCTGAGTGCCCTTTCTTGAATTTTTTCCATTTTCTTAGTATTTTTCTCACTGCAAAAATGCCATGTTACAGGACAATAATTGAAGTTGGATAATATAAATGAATAGTAAATAGTTAGTCGACCTAGCTTATTTAAATATCTACCAATTCTTTTCAAAACATTAAGTTGACGAGCAGATTTTTTACAAATTTCTGATATATGCTTATCAAAATTTAATTCATAATCTATTGTAACACCAAGAAGTTTAACATGTTCTTCACACTTTATCTTGCTACCATTTAAATCAAAGCAAATCTGTTCTTTAAAAGTTTTCTTGCCTATTGCCAAAGCTTGGAATTTGTCTGGATTAGCTTGCATTAAATTGTTTGCAAACCAATCCCGCATTTTTTTACTGTCACTCTCTAATTTTGAAATAACATTTTTTAGATCATGATCGGCATAAGATAAAGTGTTATCGTCTGCATAATTATATATAGTACTAAAATCAACAGAATAAAAGATGTCATTAATAAAAAATTTAAAGAGAATGGGACCCAAAATTGAGCCCTGTGGCACACCTTTATACACTGTTTCAAAAGAGCTACAAATATTTTTTACCTTTACACATTGTTTTCTAGCAGACAAATAGCTGTTTAATAAATTTATAGACTTTTCTGATAGACCATATGCTTCAAGTTTCAATAAAATGAGGTCGTGTGGGAGACAGTCAAAAGCCTTTGATAAATCCATTAAGATAGCTGCTATATATTTGTTTTCATCCAAAGCTTTTTTCCAGTCTTCAATAATTTTTAGTAAGGCAGTTTGACATCCGAAACCTTTCCTAAAAGCTGATAATGATGGATGAAAATGAAAATTGAAAAAAATCTGTTAATTGGTCAAAAATAGCTCTTTCAACAAATTTTGATATTGTTGGCAAAACACTTACTGGACGATAATTTCCTTTCTCTAAAATATTATTCTTCTTGAAGAGCGGTCTAACCTGTGCTGTCTTGAGTTTATCTGGAAAAATTGGGGCCGTAGCTATAATCCGACAGTCTGATAGTCCGACAGTCCGACGGTCCGATAGTCCGACAAATGCTTTAAACTGATGAAAGTTTTGAAAAATAATTTGGCCAAAAATGATATATTCGTAATTTCAGGATATAGGCCATTCATTTTTATACGTCCGTCAAAATACGGGCTTATTATGGCATACCGCTGTTCGTCCGTCCGTCCACGCCTCGTACGATAACATCTCTCACTTGTTCCCCCTTTTACTGATAGGTCACGTCGTGACATACATTGAATTGATAAAAGGGGGAGCAAGTGAGAGGTGTGATTTTAGTCAGTTTGGAAAACGCCAGTTTTCATATGGTATATGTATATACAATTATTTGGTTAAAAAAAGTGCAGAATATTAATTACCGTTCTCACGCTGCGCAACCGACCTTCAATTGTCATAAAAGAGGGGGGGGGGGGGCGTATCATGGCACAGTTGTTTATTTTGTCATATTCCAATGCTGTTTCTTTCCGTGATATAAGGGGTCACTTAGGGACAATTCCTTCAATCGTAACTTTTTATATATGCGTTTGTCGTAGAAGGCGACTATAGCAGGGTCACCCGTCGGAATCCCGGGGAATAAAAATAGAACCAACTTGTCGTCGGAAGAGACAGAAAAACAAGTTCCCGTGTTAAGCCGTTACCCATGTTGACCCATCCCAGAGTCCCCTCTTTCTGATTTTTTGTTTACAAACTTTTCTCATCCTGAATATGACTGAAATATTGCTTGCTGTACCTTAAGCAATCAATCAATCAATCAATTCGCACACATTATTGTATCCAGCTCTATTGGTGTGTCGACATTGCTTTTTAACATAAATATTCCATGATAAAGGGCGGGGGACACTGGTACGCTCTCCTTTTGACTTCCTTTTTTTTTGTATTTCTTTTTTTGTGTATTCATTTATTTCATCTTTCTTTTTAATAGTGACATTTCTTGGCTGGACTCGGCTACACGCTACTTAAATAAAGCCTGAAGTAGTCGCTACTAAAAAATATACGGGATACTTACACTACCGGTTCATCATGATTGGATTCAGGTCTTTATGGATCCCGCGTTGTTCATATATGTGGGTTTTTTTTAGCTCTTGTGTGGCCCTGCCAATTGTTTGTCCGTCTATGATATCGTGTTTCCGATGTTCTGGACCTTTCTTTGGTGAGTAAACGGTTCGGTTTCTGGTCCCATATTACACATGTTATAGTGTTAACTTTCAAAGAAATATAGCATTTGTCGGACTATCGGACTGTCGGACTAACCCACTGTCGGACTATCGGACCGTTGGACTATCGGACTGTCGGACTATCGGACTGTCGGATTATAGGTCGGACCCCGAAAAATTGATACATCAATACACTTATTAATAAAAAATGTAATTGGTTCTACAATACAAGGCATAGATAGCTTCAGTATTTTTGGTGATATCCCATCGTAACCTGTAGCTTTCTTAATATTCAATTTGTTTATTTGCTTACTAACAAAATTAGAGCTTACCGGTTTAAAATTTAGATCATCAGTAATCAGCTTATTTTCTTTGATCATACATACACTAGGATGCTCTTTATTTACAATAACATTTGTATTACCAATATTTTTTGCTACGTTGATGAAAAAGTCATTGAAAACTTCAGATACCTTTGCTGGATCATTTATAATCTCACCATTTTCACTTAATGTGATATGATTATTACTACTAATGCCTTTCTTTGACAAAAATGGCTTTATAGTTGGCCAAAAATCAGATGATTTTGGTCCTCCAACACATCTCTCAAAAAAATAGTTTTGGATAGATTTCTTTTTAACTTTATTAACATGATTTCTTTGCTTTCTATAATTTTCCCAGTTTACTTTAGATCTATTTTTCAAAAATTTATTGTGGAGCATTCTCTTTTTGTAAATTTCTTTTCTTAAGGTTTTATTCATAAATGGTGCTGGAGTTTGAACTGGTTTTTTTTTCTTCAATGGGATATGTTTATTTACAACTTCAAGATAAGATTTTTCAAAAATTTCATATGTAGAGTTTATATCTGATTCATTTCCTATATTTACATAATCAATTTTTTCTAGATCTTCAACATACTTTTCATGATCAAAGTTTGTATAGCTTCTATAAGTAATATAGTCGTATCCTGCCTTTGATTTGGGTTGATACTATATTGTGCACATCACTGAGTCCGCAGTTAAAGTTTGTAGTATTTTGGCAGTGACTTGGTTTGTTGGTAAGTATAACATCAATTAAGGTAGGTGATGCATTTTTAGTGAAGCAAGTCTCTTTTTTTACTAAGTTACTATAATCAAATATGTCACATACTGATTGTAGTGGTGATGATTTTTCTCTGTCCTGCATATTGTAATTAAGGTCACCAAGCACAAGAACATTTTCATAATTTAAGGATGCTTTGTCAAAAGTGTTTGTGAAATCCTCTATGAATTTATCATCTTTCATAGATGGGGGTCTATATAATCCACATATAAGCCATTTTTTGTCATTGAAATTTATTTCTGTAAATATAGATTCTATTTCTTTGCATTCAAGTTTTACCTTCCTGTCGCATGCAAGATCAGATCTTACATACAGCAGCATTCCTCCACCATGTGATGACCTGTCGGCTCTCCACAGGTGATAATTTTCTACATTAGAATATATGTACAATATATACAGAGTTTCATTTCATCAAATTTTGGAAACCGGAGTACCCGTGGAAGTCACTAACATTCTTTATCACATAATGTTATATCGAGTACACCTCGCCATGAACAGGTAGGAAGTCAGTCTGTAAATAAATGATCTTTTGATCGTCACATAGAAAGCTTTTTATTGTGTCCATTATCATAGCAAGATTAAATCCTATGTAACATTTCCTTGTAGTTATAGGATATATCATCTTCTAATTACTGGGCATTTTTTTTAACAGATTTTGTGAAGCATGCCTGGTTTGTATCTATGGTTACATGGCGGTAATCTCTATGATGACACCAACAACACCACTATTGACAACTGTAGTGATGGCGTCCAATGGTTACATGTACTATTGGGTGATTGTGTGAAAGACGCCCATGGATACGCCTCAGATATAATTGGGTTTCTCTCTATTTTATTATGGGTATTTGTAACCACACCGTAAGTAGGATTTTTTTTCTTTCATTTGTAATAAATGTTTATATTCTTCTGCTGTTTTTATTTATGGAAAATTTTAATTCTAATGCATTTGTTTCTGATTGGACAGTTTTATGTTTCAGATATTTGCCGGTATCGATTACATTAATGAGTGACATAAGGAAGTGATTGTTGGTTAATGCCAACTCAGCAATTTTTCAGCTACATGTATATCATGACGAGAGCAAGTTAATTTTCAATGAGATGATGATGAGGTCCGCTTTGTACTAGACCAACATGCTTAGTTGGATTTTTATAGTGCTAGCTCACTGAAACAACAGTCCGTGAATATCCATGAAGCCCCACTCGGACATATTATCCTGATTCTGAGCCAGCCAGTCTTTGCTCTTTCTCTTTAATGGTGCATGCTTAGCGGAAAAGCAACAGGTACCAATTTTATAGTCTTTAAACCCAAACAGGGCTCAAACCCACGGTATACCTCATTCGAAATGAGCACGCTAACCATTACACCACCGATGCAGTCAGATGCCGTAAAGAAATTGTGTATGTGGAAACAATATATCATGTTAATTTAAGATGCAATTTAATGCTTAGTAAATTATAAATGCAAAAGAATTGAGATAACTCTTGATGCAACATTATGTGATAAAGTGACAGGTCGGTGGGTTTCCTTCACCAATAAAACTGGACTCTATGATATAACTGAAATATTGTTGAAAGTGGCATTTAACACTATAACCCTAATCCTGTTGTGACTACCGGTATAGATATACATGTATAACAAATACTTTAAATTGGGTAATCCACTGCTGAGTTCTAATATTAGATATCATGTTTCAAGCTTAGGATTCCAGCATTAGTTAGAAATCCAGGTTCTGGCTTGAGACAGGCAGAAAAGTGTGACAGGATTAAGCAAGTTTTGATTCCAGGTGTAATTGAAACTTTAGATATATTGCAAGAAGAGTTTGAAGATACCAAAGGGGCAATCAGAATCTGTAAATCTAAGGATAGACAACACAATGGCCAAAAGAAAAAGGACAAAAGGACAAACAACGTTATGTGATTTTAAAAAAGAAGGAGTTTTGACAGGCAAAATATATTTAATCTGCAAGGCAATTTCATCTATATCTATAAACATTGTATTAACCCTGATTTTTGTTGATTTATTACAGACAGATGGTAAAGAATTGTAGACACATTGAGGGTGTGGCCGGTGTATCAGTACTATTAATAGCCCAGTGGACACTAGGTGACACCACTAACCTTATAGGAAGTATAATGACCAAACAATTACCACTACAGGTGGGTAGTACGTATAATCTGATAGTATGTGGAGAGACGATCGTAGGATCTGATAGTAATTTGGTGGACAATTTGTAGATATTTCCATAACTCCATTGCTTGAAACACACCGATATGGGGGAGGGGGTTCTATACGAACTCCTTGTAAACCAAGAAAGACTATTAAACTCAGGTTTTTTATTAAAAGGGGGCCACCGTGGCTGTGATGGTAGTTGGATTTACAACTACCTGTGCAATTAGTGCCTATTACCTCTAAGGTTGTGAAGTTGAACCCTGTTCATGGTGAAGTGTATTCGATACAACATTATGTGATAATGTTTGTCAGTGACTTGTGACAGTCAGTGATTTTCTCTGGGTACTCTGGTTTCCTCCACCAATAAAACTGACTGCCACGATATAACTGAAATATTGTTGAAAGAGGCGTTTAATATCATAAACGAACCTATAGTTACATTCACTAATTTTGTTTATGTCTGGGTTAAAATAGAGTGATCTTTTCATGCTATATAGGAAGATGCTTTTAATTTATTTTATCTGTACTTTCAGACTTATTTAGCAGTTTACTTTGTTTTTGCTGATATGATTTTATTTGCCCAGTATTTATGGTATCAAAGAACCAAAAGAATGCAGATGAAGCAACAGAAAAGTGGTTTGTCTTTTTTACATCACCTGACCGTAGGCAGTCTTCACGCTAACCTACTTACCCGAAGCCCGGGACAAGTAAAACTAGATTCGGACAAGTAAAAATTATGAAAGAATTTGTATGAATAAACAGCAAATTGATATCTTTCATCTGTTTTCCATTTTCATTTTTAAATCCTTCTCTTAAAACACTGATCCTTCTGAACTGATACTTTACATGTACACTGTTTGTTAGCTCCTATACAAAAACACTGTTTGTTAAGTCCTATACAAAAAAGTCCTCATTTCCCCTTGATCCGATAAAAAATATGGTTGCCATAGACAATTCTTATTCCTAAGTTTAAGTCGCCCTGTCAGTATTTTTTCATCAATATTCATACTTTCTCTTCAACATTCACATATAAAGAGTTCCCACACTACTGTAATTTGACCTATACATGGCTTTATATTCTATATTTTTTCCAAACTTGTTGGTTGCACCGTTTTGAAGATCATTGTGCCGCACATTTGTTTTATAAAAGGGAGGGGGGTCAGTTGTTGACATTGGCAATTCTCAGTTGTCTCAAATATAGTTGCCACTGCAGTAAAAAGATTAACAGGAAGGAAACAGTGGGAAATTGTTAAAATATCTTCCTTTTCGAACCTATAAACCTGATTAAACATATGACTGTACTTATTTGATTATTTGATAAAAAAAAAACCCAGTGGAATTTGATAAAAAAAAATACATGTACAGTGAAACTTATCTAAGCCGAATTCTGAATAAACCAATTTAGGAAATCTTTGTTAATTTAACCTGTATGAACTGGACACCTGTCTATTTTGAAAACAAAAGTTGGTTCCAAGGAGGTTCAGTTTGGCAGGTTTCACTGTCAGTTATGGAACACCATGTGTGTAATAGAGGTTCAGTTTGGCAGGTTTCACTGTCAGTTATGGAACACCATGTGTGTAATAGAGATTCAGTTTGGCAGGTTTCACTGTCAGTTATGGAACACCATGTGTGTAATAGAGGTTCAGTTTGGCAGGTTTCACTGTCAGTTATGGAACACCATGTGTGTAATAGAGGTTCAGTTTGGCAGGTTTCACTGTCAGTTATGGAACACCATGTGTGTAATAGAGGTTCAGTTTGGCAGGTTTCACTGTCAGTTATGGAACACCATGTGTGTAATAGAGACTCAGTTTAACTTGTAGTATTTTGTTTACAGAGAATCCACATGTTCCACGTGTTGTATTATGTTTAGCAGCAAGCTTCCTGGTTTTTAATGGGTTGTTCCAGAGATATTTACCATCAGCTAGACCTTTACCAGTAATTCATCATCCAGGTGGCAGGAATCTATTACATGTAGAAATATTTCACGTAAGTTTATTATCTATTACTTCTGATTACCCCTTTAGTTTTTTCAATAAATGCCGTAACTTGATTCTTACCAGTACCTCTGATTTGAGGATGGATTTGTATACATGTATGTTAAATTAGTGGGAATTAAATTCTCCTACAGTGCACAAAGTGTCTTACCCTTTATAGGTTCCAGAAGAATTCTCTTATCAATATATTATGCATGGTTGAAAGTTGCTGTAAAAGTTTATGTTGAATATTCTGATTGTAAATCTGTAGACAATTAATCTTTCACAATATCTAATGATGGAACATGTTTATATTTGTAATTTTTTGTTGTAAGTCGTAAATACTATTTATTAGTGAAGCGTTCATAACTTTTAAAAGTACACTTACATCTACGTTTACGACTTACCACCTTTAGTGAAACAGTCGCCAGGTCTTTTAACTAATTTGAAGCATCAAAATATATGAACAAAATGTTCAAAAGGAAATTTTGGACTCATTTAATTTGAAAGGTTTCAAACTGTTCTTTGTTTGTTTTAGAATTTAGAAGATGAAATAGGATATGCAATAGGTGTTATATCTAGTCTATTTTATATTGGTTCAAGGTTGGCACAGTTGTACAAAAATGTAAGTAGAAAACAAAAGTTTTATTTGGTTCTTGTGCAGACAATATTAGTGGAATGTCTAAATAGTAGGGTAGCAGGGTATCGATTTTTGCTGATTTGCCTTAATAGTATGACACATGGCTAAATTATATATTTTTGGAAAGAGCAGAATGTGACTCATTGAAATATCGATGTCGTCGTTATCTAGTTTGGTCACGTTATGAGATAATTTGGGTCAAAGGTCAAACCCGTATTTTTCAAAAATAAATTATCAGACTTTAGCAATATCTTTTTTGCATACATTTTTCGTTATTTTTATACAAAAAACAGCAGAAGTGGTTGAGAAATGATCAAGATCTATAACCCCATATAATTTTACGCTTTAATTTGTATTTTACGGGTGTCAAGGTACTGTAACCGTGGAAAGGTAAAAAAATCATTATTTTTCACTACTAAAAGTTAGGAGTGACATTGACCTTATTCTTTATCGGTTTTTTATTATTTTATGTTTGAATCGTATACAATATATGCTGAAATTATTTTTTAAAGCATAGCATTCCCCTTTCCTGAACTCATTTTGCCTTATAAAAACAGTTTAAAAAAAAGAAGACTACATCAAGTACTGAACAAGAAGTGAACGAAAAATTAAGTCTCTAGCGGGAAACTTAGTTGATAAACATTGGATGAAAATAATTTAATGTAAAATAATTCCATGGAACCGGATTGTATGATATTGAAGTATTAAACAATAAATGTAAAATGGGGGGGGGGGGGTGACGTTGGTCCACAATGTTTTGTAAAAGATTTGTTATGAGTGGTAAATCTGGTTTGTAAGAAGGAGGACTCGGTCTCTTGTTGGTTTAAAACCCACCAACCACGTCAAGGTCAAGAGACCAATTGGCAGGTGTTTTTTTTGGGTTTTATTAGGTTTGGTTTTTTTTGTTACAGATTTAAAGACTTCACTTAACAATTTCATTCCTGTACATCTAACTGTAATAAGTCCACATCATCGTCATCTATGCTTTTATTTCTGGACATTTGTGTGTTCGAATTGCGACATATTTCACCTGCTTGGCACGGACAAAGGTCGATGCAAGACAACCCTTGCTCAAAACACACACAACCACTTGAACAGACTGCTTTACCTTTACAAGTGCAAATAAGATCTTGTAAAAAGTCAGATGACATTTGACCTTGAAAGTAGACAGGAAGTAGTGATCCGTCTTTTTTCCCAACCATACTGCAAAGGACTCTTAGGAGGTACCAGGGGTATGAGTGAGCAAATACTTAGTTATGCACCCAGAGTGATACACCGCCTTGTCTATAAAAGTTGCATTACTCAATAACCCAGACATTTTGTAGTTATTCTGTCCTTTTGCTGTGTGTTTCACATTTTGTATGCGTTTGGCAGTTTTGATTTTGGAGTTTTCTGTCTTTTTTAAAAGTCTGTTTTCCACAGAATATGCACAGTGCAATGTCTGTAGACGTGTCATCGGTTTGTTCGTTCAACAAGGGAACCTGTGATATGTCTGGTTTATGATCAGAGCCCGCCGACTCAACCTTGAAGAAACCGCAATTTCGTTTACTTGTGTACGTCTTATAGCAAGATCTGTGGTACAGCATACTTGTTTCATCACTCCTAAGATTATCAATATCGGAAACAGAATGTACTACTCTAAAAAACACACTTGCTTCCATTGCTTCTATGAGGCTATTTTTACTAACATTTCTCATTTTAATAAGTAACTCAGGGGTAGAGACCTGGCATATAATACATTTGTCCCATTCAACTTCATTCCTACTTTTTTTAGGACTAGAAGGGCAAAGCTTAAGCGGGCTGCCAAATTGTGACATTTCCCGGATCAAAAAAGTGTCCTACGAACTTGTTCTGTAAACTACAAATTAGTGTTCACGAAAATACAAAAATATCAAAAATAGCGTAATTTAACTACATAGTTGTTCGCTCATTGCATTGAGATAAGTTTATTCTACTAAAAGACACAATCACACACCAAACAGAAGACACAATGTTAAATATACTGTTTCAACACAAATCGAATACCGACACGTGGTAATCCGTGTTTGCCACAGGCTAAATTTGATCAGATTTCACATCTCTTTAATCGCTAATTTCTATTGAATGATACCTTTAAAAATATTGATTTTTGGTACACAGGTGTACTAAGTAATGATGTATTTACTTCTATTTAAAATATTCTAGAATTCCTTCGGAACATTATTCTATACTTGAAAATAGGGTAACATTTTGGTAATATGTAGATACAGGAAAACTTAAAAAAAAACATCAAATAAAAAGGTGTTCAGTTTCCCGTTTTTAGTTTTGATGATATAATTAGCATATTGTCTTTGTGTCAAGCACTTTGATTTGATAACTTACAGGTCTTGATGTTCATTTTATTCGTGTTGAAATTTTGTTGTAAAATGTACAGTTAGAGGGTGCTTTCAGAAAACGTAAAAAAATAAGAAAATGTGACCACGGTAGGTTACGACGACATAAATAAATAAAAACTGCAATAATTTTTACGTCAAAATATGAAAAAATTAGCCGTGTGTCATACTATTAACCCAAACTCGAAAACTAGCAGCCTTTTTAAGCACCCACTACCCTACTAAAATGGGATAAAGGCGAGGTTCACCAAGTTTTTCCCCAGTTTTGGGCCAAATTCACATAAGCTTTATTAGTTCACCTGGACCAAATGACTATTGCCATCACTTGGTGTCCGTCGTCTGTAAACTTTTCACATTTCAAGCTTCTTCTCCAAAACCACTGGGCCAATTGGAACCAAACTTCCTTGGATGGTCCTCTACAAAGTGTCTGTTTTTCGTTCCAGTCGGATATTCAACATGGCTGCCAGGGCCAAAAATATGCTCTGAATGGCTGAAATTTCAAAGATCTTCTTCTCTGAAACTAATGAACTGACTGAACACATACTGTAAATGATTGATCATTGGAATGTCCTTTACCAAGTTTCTGTTTTTTATACCGATCGGAAATCCAAGATGGCCACCACCGCAGGACATAGATTAACATTGGACCCTATGGGAAAATGTTCAAATGCCTTCTTTTCAGAAACTACAAATATGATTAAAGCGAAACTGTACATGAATGTTCATTGGATGGTCCTCTACAAACTTTAGGTTTTTTGTTCAGATATGAAATTCAAAATGGCGGCTACGGCAGGACTTAGTTTAACATTGGACCCTATGGGGAAAATGTTTCAAAACGCTTCTTCTCTGAAACCACTTGGACAATTGAAACCAAACTGCCCAGGAATGATCATTGGAAGGTCCTCTACAAAGTGTCTGTTTTTTATGCCGATCCGAAATCCAAGATGGCCACCACCGCAGGACATAGATTAACATTGGACCCTGTGGGGAAATGTTCAAATGCCTTCTTCTCAGAAACTACAAATCAGACTGAATCCAACTAGACAGGAATGTTCATTGGTTGGTTCTCTACAAAGTTTAGGTTTTCTGTTCTGATATAAAATGGAAGATGGCGGATACAGCAGGACTTAGTTTAACATTGGAACCTATGGGAAAAGTGTCTCAAAACGCTTCTTCTCTGAAACCACTAGGACAATTGAAACCAAACTGCACAGGAATAATCATTTGAAGGTCCTCTAAAAAAAAAATATTTTTATGCCGATCCGAAATCCAAGATGGCTGCCACCACAGGTCATAGTATTAACACAGGACCATATGGGAAAATACAGAAATATTTTCTTCTCTGAAGTTATTGCACTGATTGAACCTAAACTTTGCATCAATCATTGGAAGGTCCTTTACAAACTTCTTGTTTTTTATGTTGATCGGAATTCCAAGATGACTACCACTGCAGAACATAGTTTTTACATAGGACCAATTGGTTCTTTTTATAACCAGGTGAATGATACAGGCTCTCGAGAGCCTCTGGTATTTTAATGCATTAATAATGTGTTTATCCTGCAGGGAAATCACATTATTCCTTCTACATTTATATTTTGAATTGAATGACAAAATTATATAATTATCCCTTGAATGCCCCTTTAGATATTTTCTTTCAAAAGCTATATTTCAGTCAGTGACAGTATATATAAAAAAAAATTATCCAATCAATGCAATTTGACTGCTCAAATAGAACAAGTGCAAGATAAATTTGTTTTTCTGTATTCTTGAGTATAAATATGTCTCTGTAGCCTTTGACTTTTCGTCCATAGATATATGGTAATCAGTCAATGGACATACAAACGTAAGGCATATCACTCAGGTCTAAAATATAACTATCTGTGATTAATTCTAGTTTATTCTAGATTCTATTTATTAAGCTAATACTAAGAGATTATTACATGACATTTTCCATATCGGCCCTGGTATCAGCCCGAGACTCCCATATCACACCGGGTATCCTGATCTGTCGTCCACGGAGGGGTTCGTCATCCACGGAGCAATCAGCAGTAAACAACTGTTGAGGTAGGTATGTTAAGTCTGATTTTATGAATATTTGGAGGGTGAATCCTGTATTATCAAGTTAGCTGTAGAAATGTACGATGTATAAGCTTCACGTGGGTGCAAGTTAACTTCAAATTGATAGACAATTAATAAAAATATCAATCCTTGAACTTGGAAAATTTACTGAAAAGTAACGACTTTTAGTTTTCAAGAGTTAATTTTATAAAAATGATAGTCATTTTCCCTATTTTTTTGCAATCAATTTCAACATCAATGTATCTCACATCATTCATATTAAGGACAGTACATTACTCTTTCTCATCTCTGTAAATTTGGCAATTTTTAAAGGATGGGTAGAAAAAAATAGGATCTGTAATACACGGAGCATGATCCTGTTCAACACGGAGCGTGTTCTTGCAAATGATCAGGAAACCACGGAGCACATAACTGAAATACAATTCTTTTTTTCATGTCACTCGAGTGTGATTGGGTAATATAGAGTTACACATGTAATTTCACCCGTCTGTCCGTTCATGCGTCGGTCAGTATGAACGTCCATGCGTCTGTCCATGCATCCGTCACACATATTATGATAAATCATAAATATTGGCCCATATTGATCTATGATAATAGCCATATTACTGGTATAATACTTGAACATGTTGACCAGTTTTATAAATGAATGTCGGTTAAGGTCTATTGTAGGTCATACCCCAGAACTTTAAAAGTTGCGACACACATTTCTGATCTCGAAATGTCTAAATCTAAAAAGGACCCGTCCATCGGCTCAATGACATCTTCCATTTCTGAATCCATCTTATCTAGAAATAGAAATAATACGTGAAAGCCTGCATATGCAGCAGTGCATGTAGTAGGGCCGAGGGAAATAAGCCTTTTCGATATTTTATAACTAATTTGTATATTTACTTTTCTTGTTCAGGATATTCTTGTTAATAAAGGTAATAACAAAATTACCGAACTCCGAACAATCTTACAAAGGGAAAGTCAAAACTCATAATTATATAAACAGACAAAATCAGTCAACAACCGGAAAACTGTGAAAACCGTAATGACCCTGACTTGGTACAGGCATTTCTAAAGAAATGGTGGGTTGAATCAGATTTTAAGGCGCCAAACCTCCCGCTCTCATTACGGTTCAAAGGTTCCGGCTGTCACTGTAACAGTATTTAAATACAGGAACAAAATAGGTAAAATAGTTGTCAAAGCAGTACCATATTCGGTGACGTAAATGTAAAAAATACTTTTACGTCACACATTGACAAAAAAATTCTTGACATTTGTGACTTCTTTATCTTTATACATTTTCACTATATGAAAATGCATCGCTTATAATTTTTTCTGCAGAGACGGAATATATTTCGACAAGATATTGGTATCGGAATATAAACTTTTTAAGAGATCGAATAAGGCGAATCTTTTTATAGCCCTGGTCCAGTAGCCTGTTTCTCAGATGAAGATGACGTTTCAGGAAATCAGAATAATTGCTACTGGCCCTTGCATAGCGAATCAATTGCGAGATGTAAACACCATATGCAGGAGAAGCTGGTATATTGCTGCACATGTTTGGAAAATTTATGATTTTAAAATTGAAGTCGTCCCGCTTATCATAAATTTTAGTACTGAGTTGACCACTGTCGTCAAATTCGAGGTATAAGTCCAAAAATGATGCGGACGAAGCTGTATCGGTGGTCTCTTTAACTTCCAGCTCTGGAGGATATATCAATGGAAGAAATTCTGCAAATCTAGAATTATTGATAGATAAAACGTCATCAATATACCTGTATGTGAAATTAAAGGCTCTAGCCTCATGAATCTTCTTATCTTTTACAAGCTTTTGAAGAAACTCCGACTCATATGAGTATAAAAATAAATCGGCTAGAAGAGGGGCACAATTCGTACCCATTGGTATGCCGACGACCTGCTGAAACAGTGTCCCTCCAAAGGAGACAAATATGTTATCGATGAGGAACTCCAGCATACTGATCACTTGTTCCTCGGAGTAGCATGTTTTACCTTTATGAATTTTGTTTGAAAAATATGTGGAATTGTAGCCTAACACAACAAATTTTGAGCCATAGTTTCTATGACCAAAAGCTTTATGAATTGTTTCTTTTAAGCGGGTTTTTAATTTGCCATGCGGTAGGGTGGTATATAGAGTTGAAAAATCAAATGTTTTGATGGAGGATACCTGAGAGAAAGATCTTGATTTCAGGTTATCCAAAAGATCTTTAGAGTTTTTCAAAATCCACATGTGATTTATGCCACTACGCGAGTAAACAGTTTCACAATATTTCTGTTGTCCCTCTTTTACTGCAGACAGAATCTTTGTCAGGTGAATAGACAATTCTTTCGTCGAACAAGTTGATGATCCCGCTATGTACCTTTCTTTGTATGGTGTCTTATGGAGTTTAGGTATCCAATATAAGTAGGGTAAATCCTCAGACTCTTTACCAGAGGGAATGTTTAAAGAGGTCATGAATGATCTGTGGTTAGCTAGGATTTCATCTTTGTCGAACGAAGTTGGTTTGTATGTGATATTACTAGAGGTGTTGCTATTTATGCCTAATTCCTTGATTAGGCATTCGAAGTAATATGATTTACATACAAACACGATATTGTTGGAAGCCTTGTCAGCAGGAACGATAACATATTTGTCATGAAGAGAGGAAAGACACTTAACAGCTTCTTGGTCTTTAAATACAGACTTAGGTCGACTATTAACACAATTTTTGAGTTTGTGAATCCGACCTTGTACTAGAGACCTAATTGTTCTAACCCAGTCTGACAAGGACTCTAACTCAGGATCTTGGTCTACTTCTCTCTTTATCCACCTTCTGGCATAATCTTCAACAGCATCCATAATTATCTTGAAATTATGTTTCCAATTGATGTGTTGAGGTTCTCTGAATTTAGGACCATGAGAAATCACCTTTCGGAGACTCTCATGTTGAATGATATTCAGATCACCAGTGATTACATGTCCAGATGGGTTGTATTGAAAAGGAGAGTGGGAGCAGTCACAAGTCAGAGGGTTCTTAAGGTACTCTTCTATGTTAATATCTTGCAATGCTTCTTTGTAGTTGAAAATTTTACGGCCAATGCTGTTAGTGTAGCTATAGGAGACAATGGGAACAGATTGATTTTTGAAATATGGTGGAATTTCTTTTAAATTATACTGAACTAAAAATGGTCTATTGGTTCCACGTGAAGATTTACGCTTGGGTTACTTGTCTGACGTAACAATTCCCGAGGGTGGGAGAGTATTTGTACGACGTGCACTTTCCGGTCAGGTTTATTACTCGTTTCAGGTCAAAATTTAAGGTTATTCAAATAAAATAGCGAAAACTAACCTAGTTATTTTTTACTGGGTTTCTATAGTTAAGTAAAAAAATACCATTTGTTATACTTAACGATACTATACTTATTCCCCCGCGGGAGGCTGCACACCGAACTAATAACCCCCTTTAAATACAGTATAATAAAATAAGTGTGTCCTTCGGGTCAGTGAGAAATAGCTCATATCTCTATGTGATATAGATATTAGTTTTTCATGAAGGCCAAAATTGGCTATTTCAAACAATGCATGATTTTATACATCGTTGTTCTTGAAAGAGTCGAGGCTATTGTCCATAAAATAGCTAATCATTCAAGAGAGAAAAAAAAGAATTCGGAGAAGGACCAGCTCAATATACAATTACTTAGTTTTTCCCCAATAGACCGTGAAAAGGTCTACCCTAAAATGTGTATGAATAGGATAATGCTTATCATTGAGTATATGAATGCAATTTATGCTTTAAAAAAGCTGGATAATCATTTTTATCCTGCAACTAGCTAATTTTGTATACGAATAATCAGTAGTGATATTTGTTTACTATACGATATTCGTCTGCTGGTGCCCTGGTCGGGTCATTCAAAGGTGTTTTGCATTGTACTCTGGTTCACTGCTCAAAGGTCTTATTATACAGGCACGGATTCAGGATTTTATGTTAGAGGACACCCTTCATCGTAGGACCTTTTTTATTTTATTTTAGTTTTTTGCTTTTTGTTCTTTTAATTTATTTTTCTAATATGAGGAGGGGAGGGGGGGGGGGCTGAATCCACACCTGTTATGACGTCACATAATCATTAAAGAATGCACAACCGTTTCCAGCTTTTTCTCCAAAAGTGAGACTTATGAAAAGGTGAAATTATGCTAAAATCAAATTGTTTTATGATAGCACGATAAAAACAGTACATGCACATTGTCGAAAAATATCAAATTTATTTGTATTTGCCGCAAAACAATCGAAAAATGCTCGGCGAGCCTCACATTTCTACCTGTTTTTAAGGCTCGTACAAATAAATTTGATATTTTCCGACAATGTATATGTATTGTATATTTATCTCTTAGGAAACATCTTTACATTGTTATAGATAATTGCAAATGCCAACAAAGGTGATTTTTAAATATAAAAAAATACAAAAAATGCGGAAACTCACCTATTTCTACAATAATCAAATAATTTTGCTCCGTGTTTACCTGAGCCAGTGCCGGATTTACCATTGTGCTTAGGTGTGCTTAAGCGCAGGGCCTCGTTGGCCAGGGGGGACTCATCTTCCTGCCAAATTTTTTTTACAATGGATTTTGCTTATGTTTAAATTTGAAGGCGTTCTGTTTCGGAGCGATTCCAAACATAATGATAGAGTTGATAGCCTATTGGAGTGTGCCACAAAGCAGGCAGTCATGACAGTGGCTCAGTGGCATAGAAACCAAATTATTAGGGGCCTCTGGTTATTGGCAAGAAAAAAGTTGAAGATGGATTCATGCTTACGTGATGCAATTTTAAATTTGGCGGCGTACTGTTCAATTTGGAAACCTATAGAAGAATGTACATTTGTAGTAGCATAAAATAGCTATTGATAGAAATTTACTTTAAAAACTTTATTCTTCAAGGCCGTGCATATGTAGAGAAGCTTCAATCTAATGAGAAGAAAAAACTGACATTGCTTTTGCAGCAAATCCTGAAATTTATTATCAAGATTTTTTCCAACTTGAACCAAAATAACAAAAAAAGTAAAGGGGTAGTTATTCCCTTTTTTAATACAAATGTGAAACCTAAATAAGTAATTTGGTCGTTATCTGATGTATGCAACCTTTGAAAGTATAAAAGTAAAAATGGTGATAATAATAATAAAATAAAGTGTAAATAAGAATGATGGATGATGAAATATTTGGTGAGAGGTGGAAACACCTATCCAAAAGCAAGATCTTTCTCAAACAGAAGACAACATACAGACATTAAGATGAGTTGCCTTGGGACTGTGTGCGGCTCACCCGTACATCATCAAGATGAAGTGGCCTGAGCTTTTGAAACTGGTGTGAACCGGCCTTTACTGTTACATCTTGGCACCCGAATCTGTGCTTCATATACCTGTTGATTATTATCTATCTGTGCACAACTCTGGTAAAATATACATGTATTTGCAACACCACCACTGATATTATATACATACATACACACGATATAGCTTTTCTCTGGATAGCAGTTTATTTATGATGGCGTTATCTTAAGTTTTTGCTATCCATATTAAAGCTATTCGTCCTTGCTGATATTAAGGGTTCTACAAGTTAACAACCGTCTACTTTCAGATTTAATTGACACTGACATAACACACTGTCATATTGTTAGTAATGCCTACTGGGGCCACCACGACTCCCTCCCTCCTGCGAGCAGCAAACACAACTGTCTTCATACACTCTGTCCTTGCAAACAAGCTCTCACTCGCGCTCAAGGTTACAGGCAAGGTTACTGATAGCGATACTGTCTTGGTATTTTGTTTGATGTATTCTCAGTCTCAATACTAGTCATTATGTTGCCAGCAATATGGCATATGGTTAATATTTTGTTTTGTTTTTAAACTCATGTTATTTTTACTGTATGTTAGAATGGTTTATTATGAGTTATTTTACTAGTGTACATAAATGATCCGTAGAATTTAGTCATTAAATACAGGTTTAGGTTCAATAAATTAGTTTTACTCCAAATAAAGCATATACATTTACTATTTCTATAATACAATTCCTAATATTATTTATTAGTAAAAAATAAAATAAGCTTTTTCATCAAATAGTTATGGCGGTCCACCAAACAAATTAAGAGTAAAAGAGATCCATGGGGGAAATAAAGTTGAGAACCACTGCGTTAAATGATGTTTAGATTTAATTACATGATGTTGACTAATGACTGCCCTGTCTGTTCTCTTTTTATCAAGTTTGACCGATTCATTATGTGACCTGTGTAAGACAGTGTTGGGTGGGTTGGGGCTTTGGGTAATATATAATAGCTTCTAGTTTGTTGAAGATGCAGTGTACATGTCTGACCTAATATAGCGTAATATTTTAACTATTCCTAATTTTCCGTAGCATGTATGCCTGACTGCCTGTTTAGGCCTACCGGGTCTACCTCCTTCCAGTCAGGGCCCAAGTAAGGGGCCTCATAACTTAACTAGCACAGGTCCTCATATGTCCTAAATCTGGCACTGTGGACCGGACCATTGCTCCGTATGTCACATATCATTTCGAAAATTAGCTCCGTGTATTACAGATCCTATTTTTTTCTACCCATCCTTTAAAAATCGCCAAGTTTACAGAGATGAGAAAGAGTAATGTACTGACCTTAATATGAATGATGTTAGATACATAGATGTTGAAATTGATTGCAAAAAAATAGGGAAAATGATTATCATTTTTATAAAATCAACCCTTGAAAACTAAAACTCATTACTATTCAGTAAATTTCCAGGTTCAAGGATTGATATTTCCATTAATTGTCTATCAATTTGAAGTTAGCTTGCACCCACGTGAAGCTTATACATTGTACTTTTCTACAGCTAACTTGATAATACAGGATTCACCCTCCAAATATTCATATAATCACACTTAACATACCTACCTCAACAGTTGTTTACTGCCGATTGCTCTGTGGATGACGGACCCCTCTGGACGATGGATCAGGATACCCGGTGTGCATATCAGGCCCAACAGCGAAGCTGGAGGGCTGATATGGGTCGAGGGCTGATACTAGGGACGATATGGAAAATTTCATGTCATAATCTATTTATCACATATTTTACATTGACTTTTTTCAAGCATTGACTTTTATATTGCAGAAAAGATCTTTGAACTGGCAAATTGCGAAAATAAATCCTTAAGAGAGTTGCCTTTGTTCAACTTGCAAATATTTGTTTGTTTCGAGTTTTGTACAAAAACGTTAGAAAGTGTTTGTAAAATCTACCAAGACTTGACATTTGAATGGAAATTCCTATTCAAGACGACGTATACATTTGAGCTAATTTTTCCATTTCAAGTTACTTAAGCTTTATTCCAATATTTTGAAATGTGTGAATTTGATTGAAATAAGATTTTATGCACCATCTTTCCTTGTACTTTGACATATTTTCTTTGAGACCACTGCGCAGATACTGTAAGTTAATTTCGGGGGCAAATACGGATATTAGAGGGCAAATACGGATATTTGCACTGACTTCTAGCTATTATTGGACATGCAAAGATGAACATATTGCAACAAAATATGTGATGATATAAAATATTGTCCAATTTACTGGTTGTGGTAAAAAAAAAACTCATTTATATTATGTATCTCCATATGATTCAGGAGACAGCATCAGGTATGTAATTGTTAGCATGCCTGTCATGTGGTAGATCATGGGTTTTAACTGAACTGAACCTTTGATAAACCGTAATCGTGTATAAACTAAACTTAAATAAAGTCAGCATGTAAGAAATATTTGTTAATTTGACCAAGCACTTGTCTATTCCAAACACGGAAGTTAGTAGACAAGTTTTTCTGTAATATCTATTGTTTTACTGTAATATCTATTGTTTTATGTTTTACAGTAATATCTATTGTTTTATGTTTTACAGTAATATCTATTGTTTTATGTTTTACAGTAATATCTATTGTTTTAACATAATATCTATTGTTTTATGTTTTACAGTAATATCTATTGTTTTACAGTAATATCTATTGTTTTATGTTTTACAGTAATATCTATTGTTTTAACATAATATCTATTGTTTTATGTTTTACAGTAATATCTATTGTTTTACAGTAATATCTATTGTTTTACTGTAATATCTATTGTTTTACTGTAATATCTATTGTTTTATGTTTTACAGTAATATCTATTGTTTTAACATAATATCTATAGTTTTATGTTTTACAGTAATATCTATTGTTTTAACATAATATCTATTGTTTTATGTTTTACAGTAATATCTATTGTTTTAACATAATATCTATTGTTTTATGTTTTACAGTAATATCTATTGTTTTACTGTAATATCTATTGTTTTACTGTAATATCTATTGTTTTACTGTAATATCTATTGTTTTACTGTAATATCTATTGTTTTAATGTAATATCTATTGTTTTACTGTAATATCTATTGTTTTACAGTAATATCTATTGTTTTACTGTAATATCTATTGTTTTACTGTAATATCTATTGTTTTACTGTAATATCTATTGTTTGACAGTAATATCTATTGTTTTACTGTAATATCTATTGCTTTACTGTAATATCTATTGTTTTACTGTAATATCTATTATTATACCTCACTAACTTCTCATTGGCTTAAATTAAATCACATGACTTGAAACAATTTTAATGTTTTGTGAAAATTAGCCCAAACAGGAAACAACTAGTTGTTTACCGGGTAACAACCCTATTGTTTCCCGGTAAACAACCCATTGCGTGCCTCAAAAGGGAAACAACTCTTTCAAAATTTTCATAAAAATTCAAAATTCTAAAATTAATAATAAAAAAAATTAAAAAAAAATAAAAGTTCAAAATTTTCAAAACATTTTGACAATATTTCAATTTTTTTTTTTTTTTTTTTTCAAAATTTAAAAAATTAAAAAAAAATTCAAAATTTTCATAAGATATCAAAATTTAAAAAAAAATTCAATATTTCAAAATTTTCAAAAATTCACAGTTTTCATAAAATTTCAAAATTTCAATATTTTTAAATATTGAAAAATGATAAAACAATTATAGCCTACCATTTCGGTCAATACTATTGCCTTCTTCAAAAAGAATGAAGATTACCTAAAATTGAAATTGACTGGTTAATAAAAGTATTAAGAAATGGGTGTTTTCATAATGGACCGGTTGTATGTCCAAGGATAGTCATAATGGCTCAAGGAGGATTGTATTGGCCCGAGGCAATTTTTGAAGTTATTAAACACACATTTTAAATCTGTTGAAAATATTACTGATGGCCGGTTTGTGCCCTATATCACTGGTTGTGTTGTGAACTTTAATATAAACATGAAATAGTTTAACATTTGTTAAAAATTTGTCAAAAGTTATTAAACACACATTTTGCTTAAATACATGTATTTATTTAAATGTCCAATCCTTGGTCTGTTGTTCGGTATAATAAAACAGTTATTGCCTTCAATGGATTGTAAACATCAGAATTGTTAACCCTCAAGGGGTTGTTTCATAGATATTACAGTAAAACAACCCCCATCAGGTTAACAATTCTGGATGTTTACATCCATTGAAGGCAATAATTGGTTATTGTTTTACTGTAATATCTATTGTTTTATGTTTTACAGTAATATCTATTGTTTTAGCATAATATCTATTGTTTTAATGTAATATCTATTGTTTTACTGTAATATCTATTGTTTTACTGTAATATCTATTGTTTTACTGTAATATCTATTGTTTTAATGTAATATCTATTGTTTTACTGTAATATCTATTGTTTTACTGTAATATCTATTGTTTTATGTTTTACAGTAATATCTATTGTTTTAACAGAATATCTATTGTTTTAGCGTAATATCTATTGTTTTACTGTAATATCTTTTATGTCTTTCAGTATATTAGACAATCAACAGATGGTTTGTCTTTATTGATGTTTTGGTTGGCTATTTTTGGTAACATCACGTATGGCCTCTCCATACTGATCCGGTCGGTGGAACCACAATGGATACTAAAACATCTACCTTGGCTGATCGGTAGTCTGGGAGTAGTGTTCTTAGATATTTCTGTATCCTTTTTAGAAAACTGTAAAAGTTGGTTGTATAATGCTATGGCAAAGCTTATTACTACACATCCATCAGTCTTGGGGCCATCATGGTTGTGATCGTATGGTAGTTGGATTTACAATCAGGGCCTATCACCATTAAAGTTGTGAGTTTGAATCCCACCCCACTCATGGCGAGGTAACTTGCGACAGGTCGGTGGTTTTCTCTGGGTACTCTACTTTCCTCCACCAATAAAACTGACTGCCACGATATAACTGAAATATTGTTGATAGTGGTGTTAAGTACCATGACCAAAACCCCATCTGTCTTTATGGAGAGATTACATTTTTGTGCTAACTTTGCTTCAGTCCCATTTCTCCTTCATTTCTGTGTATTTTTTTCCATTGTTCAACTTGTTTTCGTCCTGAATATGCATTAGATAAATTGCTCCTGGATGTTAAACAACAAACAATCAATCAATTATAATATTACAATGCTCCTGGATGTTAAGCAACAAACAATCAATCAATTATAATATTACAATGCTCCTGGATGTTAAACAACAAACAATCAATCAATTATAATATTACATTGCTCCTGGATGTTAAACAACAAACAATCAATCAATTATAATATTACAATGCTCCTGGATGTTAAACAACAAACAATCAATCAATTATAATATTACATTGCTCCTGGATGTTAAACAACAAACAATCAATAAATTATAATATTACAATATTCAATTTTATCCTTAACTGTGAATTAGCTGGTTATACAGTTCAAGATGTACGGTGCTAATGAATTTGACAGACTCTCAAACAAGAAACTGACAGATGAAGAAATAACTGTTGATACTAATGGAGTTATCAACTATGGTGGACATGATAATTATGGATCTATTAACCCTGATTATGTTCATGATCTATATTCAACGATTCAAGAGTAATATTTAATGATATCGTGAAAAATGTTGTCAATCAAATTTAATGTGCTAAAAATCTCTAAATTTGTCTCATAAAAATTATTTCCCGGTAATTATCCCATAATTTTTAATTTGAATGAAAATAACTGAAATGTTAGATTTTATTTTATTCTTGTGAGGAAAGGCAATTAAGATGTTGTTATTTTAATTGATATCAAAGTATTGGAAGTGATTTGTTTTCTTATGTTGAGGTACATCTATATCGCTTGTTGTAAATCAATTACAAATCACTATAAATATAATATGTATACCAGTAAAATAATTAAATAATTAAACATTTAAACTTCCATAACCATATAACATTTCATTTATTATTTATTTAATACAATTCATGTTTTTCATGGAAGCATTCACACATATATCAGATTAATGTTGTAAGCTTTTAGAATTTATATACATGTACTTAAATATTATTACCTGGAACACAGACTTGGATAGCACTTTAATAACCCAAACTTTATGTTCAATATATTTTCTTTATTAACTCAAACCTTGTATTCAGTATATCTACTTTATGAACTCAATTTATGTTCAGTATATTTACTTTATTAACTCAATTTATGTTCAGTATATTTACTTTATTAATTCAATTTATGTTCAGTATATTTTCTTTATTAACTCAATTTATGTTCAGTATATTTACTTTATTAACTCTAACTTTATGTTCAGTATATTTTCTTTATTAAGTCAAACTTTATATTTAGTAAATTTTCTTTATTAGGCCAATTTAATGTTCAATATATTTTTTTTATTAAATGAAACTGTATGTTCAATATATTTTCTTTATTAACTCAAACCTTATAGTAAGTATATCTACTTTATTAACCCAATTTATGTTTGGTATAATTTCTTTATGAGCCCAATTTATGTTCAGTATATTTTCTTTATTAACTCAAACCTTATATTCAATATATTTTCTTTATTGACTCCACTTTTATTTTCAGTATATTTTCTTTATCAACTCATTCTTCATGTTCAGTATATATTTTTTTATTTGGTATTATTCAACATATATGAAATATATCTACCTGAAAATACTCACTGCCAGTGAATGTTTATAAATAGATGTATATTAATATGTACTGTTTTGTGGGTAAAGTTTGTATTTTTGTGCAAACCATCCAATTTTAAGGCATTTAAAGACTCCACAATTGATTAATATCTACGGACTGTAACCACATTATATATTTACCTGGATGCTGGGTTTGTGTGATGCATTTTATGTTGTTGTTGTCTGATTTATTTTTTTTCAATATTATATCATTGTCATTTTTAAAATTTAAACTTCTATTTAAAACAAAAATTAGAATTGTGTTTTTAAAAATACATTTATGATTTACATGTCAAATTTTCCCCTGAAATGAGCTAAAAACATGAGTTTTTACTCAACAGTCTAAACACCTATCAACTCAATTCTAATATTTGATGACTAGTCAAGCGTGTGTAGTGAAGTGTTTAGACTGTCAAATCTGTGTTTGAAACAGGTGCCAAGCTTTTCTTAAAGGGGAGATAATTCGGTTAAAAATTCTTAAAAAGGAAATAATTCTTTAAAAAAACTAAAACATTATTATCTGTGTTTACATCAATATTGAAGTGCCATAAAATATTTTTGTTTGAAACAGAGATGAAAGTTTCCCTCTGATCATTGGATTTCCTGTTTTTTTAGCAAAATAGTTTACATAAAATATGTCAAACTTGGTGTCGTGGTCGTGATTGTATAGTAGTTGGATTTACAACTACCTGTGCAATCAGTGCATATCCCCACTGATGTTGTGAGTTTGAACCCCGTTCATGGCGTGGTGTACTCGATACAACATTATGTGATAAAGTTGGTCAGTTACTTGCGACAGGTTGGTGGTTTTCTGCAGGTACTCCGGTTTCCTCCACCAATAAAACTGACCACCATGATATAATTGAAATATTGTTGAAAGTGCTGTTAAACACCATAAGCCTATAAACTTGGTGCAAACATCTAGAAAATGAGGATGTAGAAGCACTGCATCAGTGAAGACTTTCATCTCTGTTTAAATGTGTGAGAAAATATGTTAAGTGTTAATAGTTGACCTGCCATGTTCACGGCGAGGTGTACTCTATACTACATTATGTGATAAATGATGTCAGTGACTTGCGGCAGGTCGGTGGTTTTCGGCGTGTCCTCCGGTTTCCTCCACCAATAAAACTGACCACCACGATATAGCTGAAGTATTGTTGAAAGTGGCGTTAAACACCATAAACCTAAACCTACACCTGTAAGAAGTACATGTATGTGTAGAGTCCATTTAGGGGCATTATATGTTACAATTTATCAAAACTTACTCAGTTTGTGTTTTTTCCCATGTACATGCGTAGAATAGATTTTATCATTGTTCAAAGTGACATCACTCCATTAATGTATGCTTAATTCATGTATAAACTGATACTTGCCAAATAAAGAAATTTGTTTTTGTTACCATGTAATTAGCTATTTTTTTGTCAGACAATTATACATGTTAATATGATGACTTATTATATACGGTATTACACTCTGTGCAAATATTCAATAAAACAGTGTAGTTTTGCCATGCTTGTAAATACAGTTTTCCGGAAATTCACGAAGTGAACTTGCAAACATTGACGGAAAGACATGTAATAACATTCCGGAAGCAGTTAATAAATTTGCTTTATCAGCCCGCTTGGGCCATTCTTGTTAAACTGGGTGAAATAAACATGACTCCTCTTATTAGTCTAAAACAAAATTCAAAGATTTATCACAGGGTAAAATTTTAGCTATATTATTTACAAGTATATGATAAACACATTTATCGGTAATTCTAACATAACCTCCTTCTTTTGCTTTGTAGACAAACGAGCGATTTATCGATGGTATAATCTCATTTGCACATGTGCGGTGAATGTGACTGACATGGATTGGCGGATATTAGTAAATTGTATCCCTCGCCCCTGGCTCGGGATAAAATACTAATATCCCCCAATCCATGTTAAAACTCAAAACACATTCTGGCTTCCATGATTTATTTCTTAATTAAAACATTATTTTCTCTTTGATATTGTCAGTATAAACGAATTGACTTTGGTGGTGAAAATGATCGGTCAAATGCCAAAACATCATAAAAGAAGTAAAAATATCTATCATTTTGACCTTAGGGACCGACCATTTAACTTGCAGGGGGGTTATGGTTTTTTGTTTCATTCAGAATTTTTTTTTCGGACAACACAAGAGTTAGAATATTTATTTTTTTGTCGTGCAAAGCGCAAATTTTTTTTCCAGAATTCAACATCAGGTTATATGACAAAAACTGAATCAGATTATTTATTTTTTTTCCTCCACCAAAATCAGAATATTTTTTTAGAAAAAAAAACATAATATATAGGACATTATCGTGATTTATAGACTGCCAAGGGACAGTACTGAGTAGTATTGACTGAAACATTGATAATGCCTGAGCCACAGGCGAGGGAATTATCTGTGTTGAAGTCAATACTACTGTCCCAAGGGCAGTTTATCTATCACGATAATGCCACATATATAAGTAACTATTATCTTTATTTCATTGAAGGATATAAGACTTTCTAAATAATTTTGCTCATTTTAGTAAATGTTGGTTTACATTGACAACTGTATGTCTCCGTTGCATTTTAAAAAGGGACGCAACTCTAAAACCTTGAGCGGTCATTATCATGTTAATGACTGGTAGATTTCTTTAATGCAGATTCATGCATGACACATGACCATGCTTACACCAATGAAAAAGTTGAATTTAGAACTGATATGAAATAAATTGAAGCGTACATGTTGCGCAGTAATGTCCAGTGTTTACGTTCTACAATGAAAATTTAAAAGACATCACGTTTTATGACGTTTACGTCTGAAAGTCATCGCCAATATAAATCTGTGATAAAAGTGACTGCCTCACTGAAATGACATTAAACACCAATAAATTAAACTAAAAAGGGTCAAAATCTATAACCTTTAATTTCTTACAAAACGCTGCAGATATGTGGAGAAGTGAAAAAAACAGAAAGATTTAGAATCCTAACAATTCAAAAAAGTAGAAAGACCTTTCTTGTAGGAACTCTGTAATGAAGTACAGACATTTTTATACCCCCCGCAACAAAGTTGTAGGGGGGTATACTGGTTTCACCATGTCCGTCCGTCCGTCCATCTGTAGACAAATCCTATGTCGTACGATAACTTGAGTTGTGTTTCTTAGAATCTTTTAAAATTTTATCAGCTGTTTACTGGTGAAGAGAGGAGGATTCCTTTCATTTTTGCCGTTCCAGAGTTATTGGACTTGATATGACGGAAAATAGGATTTTTACCCTATGTCATATGATAACTTGAGTAGTGTTTCTCAGAATGTTTTGAAATTTTATCAGCAGCTTACCGGTGAAGAGAGGAGGATCCCTTTCATTTTTGACGATTTTCACTTTTTCCGTTTCAGAGTTATTGGATTTGATATGATGGAAAATAGGATTTTTACCCTATGTCGTATGATAACTTGAGTAGTGTTTCTCAGAATGTTTTGAAATTTTATCAACAGCTTACCGGTGAAGAGAGGAGGATGGATCCCTTTCATTTTTGACGATTTTCACTTTTTCCGTTTCAGAGTTATTGGATTTGATATGACGGAAAATAGGATTTTTACCCTATGTCGTATGATAACTTGAGTAGTGTTTCTCAGAATGTTTTGAAATTTTATCAGCAGCTTACCAGTGAAGAGAGGAGGATCCCTTTCATTTGTGACGATTTTCACTTTTGCCGTTCCAGAGTTATTGGACTTGATATGACGGAAAATAGGATTTTTACCCTATGTCGTATGATAACTTGAGTAGTGTTTCTCAGAATGTTTTGAAATTTTATCAGCAGCTTACCGGTGAAGAGAGGAGGATCCCTTTCATTTGTGACGATTTTCACTTTTGCCGTTCCAGATTTATTGGACTTGATATGACGGAAAATAGGATTTTTACCCTATGTCATATGATAACTTGAGTAGTGTTTCTCAGAATGTTTTGAAATTTTATCAGCAGCTTACCGGTGAAGAGAGGAGGATCCCTTTCATTTGTGACGATTTTCACTTTTGCCGTTCCAGAGTTATTGGACTTGATATGACGGAAAATAGGATTTTTACCCTATGTCGTATGATAACTTGAGTAGTGTTTCTCAGAATGTTTTGAAATTTTATCAGCAGCTTACCGGTGAAGAGAGGAGGATCCCTTTCATTTTTGACGATTTTCACTTTTTCCGTTTCAGAGTTATTGGATTTGATATGATGGAAAATAGGATTTTTACCCTATGTCGTATGATAACTTGAGTAGTGTTTCTCAGAATGTTTTGAAATTTTATCAGCAGCTTACCGGTGAAGAGAGGAGGATGGATCCCTTTCATTTTTGACGATTTTCACTTTTTCCGTTTCAGAGTTATTGGATTTGATATGACGGAAAATAGGATTTTTACCCTATGTCGTATGATAACTTGAGTAGTGTTTCTCAGAATGTTTTGAAATTTTATCAGCAGCTTACCGGTGAAGAGAGGAGGATCCCTTTCATTTGTGACGATTTTCACTTTTTCCGTTCCAGAGTTATTGGACTTGATATGACGGAAAATAGGATTTTTACCCTATGTCGTATGATAACTTGAGTAGTGTTTCTCAGAATGTTTTGAAATTTTATCAGCAGCTTACCGGTGAAGAGAGGAGGATCCCTTTCATTTGTGACGATTTTCACTTTTGCCGTTCCAGAGTTATTGGACTTGATATGACGGAAAATAGGATTTTTACCCTATGTCGTATGATAACTTGAGTAGTGTTTCTCAGAATGTTTTGAAATTTTATCAGCAGCTTACCGGTGAAGAGAGGAGGATGGATCCCTTTCATTTTTGACGATTTTCACTTTTTCCGTTTCAGAGTTATTGGATTTGATATGACGGAAAATAGGATTTTTACCCTATGTCGTATGATAACTTGAGTAGTGTTTCTCAGAATGTTTTGAAATTTTATCAGCAGCTTACCGGTGAAGAGAGGAGGATCCCTTTCATTTGTGACGATTTTCACTTTTGCCGTTCCAGAGTTATTGGACTTGATATGACGGAAAATAGGATTTTTACCCTATGTCGTATGATAACTTGAGTAGTGTTTCTCAGAATGTTTTGAAATTTTATCAGCAGCTTACCGGTGAAGAGAGGAGGATCCCTTTCATTTGTGACGATTTTCACTTTTGCCGTTCCAGAGTTATTGGACTTGATATGACGGAAAATAGGATTTTTACCCTATGTCGTATGATAACTTGAGTAGTGTTTCTCAGAATGTTTTGAAATTTTATCAGCAGCTTACCGGTGAAGAGAGGAGGATCCCTTTCATTTGTGACGATTTTCACTTTTGCCGTTCCAGAGTTATTGGACTTGATATGACGGAAAATAGGATTTTTACCCTATGTCGTATGATAACTTGAGTAGTGTTTCTCAGAATGTTTTGAAATTTTATCAGCAGCTTACCGGTGAAGAGAGGAGGATGGATCCCTTTCATTTTTGACGATTTTCACTTTTTCCGTTTCAGAGTTATTGGATTTGATATGATGGAAAATAGGATTTTTACCCTATGTCGTATGATAACTTGAGTAGTGTTTCTCAGAATGTTTTGAAATTTTATCAGCAGCTTACCGGTGAAGAGAGGAGGATCCCTTTCATTTTTGACGATTTTCACTTTTGCTGTTCCAGAGTTATTGGACTTGATACGACGGAAAATAGGATTTTTACCCTACGTTGTATGATAACTTGAGTAGTGTTTCTCAGAATGTTTTGAAATTTTATCAGCAGCTTACTGGTGAAGAGAGGAGGGTCCCTTTCATTTTTGGTCGAAACAATCAGTAATGTTTTGGTTATGGAAATAGGTTGGACAGATGTGGGGAGTGGGGGGCATATCTTAGTGAGCTGTGCTCACAGTAATACTAGTTTTTAATTTGACAATCAGTAGTAAATATGCTGATGGCTTTCAGATAATTTTTATTGAAACAGGGTTTAAATCCATTGACGTGCATCACGGTCTAATTAAAATTATATTTTTAATTGCTCCCCCTTTTCTGATTTGTTTGTGCATAAAGTTCTAACGAAACCCCGTCTGGGATCACGTTCAGGTGACCTTTACTTGTCCAATAAAATTACTGCTTACCAAATCTTGGAAGCTAAATTAAACTCAATTTAAATTTACCTTGATCCATTTGTGGGAACGGAACAAACAAACATTCGGTCTATAGGAAATGCATTATGGGAAATATATACTGGTATTCAACGGAATAATAGTAGTGCTTCTAAGCGAGCCAAAATTTCTTCGATTTAAACAATTACCAATAATTCAGCAATTCTATGTGGACAAGATGTACAACTTTCAGAATTAGACCTTTATGCACAACATATCAGAAAAGGGCAACCAATTAAAAGTCCTAACTTTAATTACATTACATGCATCAATCATAAACTATGACTTCCCCTAAATTTGTTACTGAATAAACTTCATGTGTTTGACAGTAAATAGTCTTCTTATTTTCAGATAGACCTGTTTAGAGAGTTTTGACAGTAAACCGTCTTCTGGTTTTCAGACAGACCTGTTTAGAGAGTTTGACAGTAAACCGTCTTCTGGTTTTCAGACAGACCTGGTTTGAGAGATTGACTAATCAGCCTTCTGGTTTTCAGACAGAACTATTTAGAAAGTTTGACTGTATAATAAATGGTCTTCTGGTTTTCAGACAGACCTGTTTGGAGAGTGTTGACTGTAATAATCTTCTGGTTTCAGACAGACCCTGTTTAGAGAGTTTGTACATGTAGTCTTCTAGTCATAGCATACAGCTTTGTGTTAATTTATATAGAAATAATGATGTGATCATTAATGAATGTTATAGATTATTTTATATGATCTCCACACCAGATATTTATTATTTGTTTATTGATTGATATATAAATAAAACATTCCAACATTTTTACACTATTTGTTATATCTTTCCTTCCACACACATTATTTAACCACATTGGTGGTGTAATGTAATATCATGCTCACCTCAAGTGCGATAGATCATTGGTTCAAACCCCAATCGGGTCAAACAAGACTATAAAATTGGTATTTGTTGCTACTCTGCTAAGCATGTATTTGTTGCTCCTCTGCTAAGCATGTATTTGTTGCTCCTCTGCTAAGCATGTATTTGTTGCTCCTCTGCTAAGCATGTATTTGTTGCTTCTCGGCTAAGCATGTATTTGTTGCTCCTCTGCTAAGGATGTATTTGTTGCTCCTCTGCTAAGCATGTATTTGTTGCTCCTCTGCTAAGCATGTATTTGTTGCTCCTCTGCTAAGCATGTATTTGTTGCTCCTCTGCTAAGCATGTATTTGTTGCTCCTCTGCTAAGCATGTATTTGTTGCTCCTCTGCTAAGCATGCAGTATTAAAGGATAGGAGCAATGATTGGTTGATTCAGAATCGGGGTAATGTGTCTGAGTGGAGCGACATGTCTACCTGTGGAATTGTTGTTTAAGTGAGTTAGCACTATAAAGATCCAACTAAGCGTGTTGGTGTAGTACAAGCTGACATCTTCATCATTTGATTGAAATGAATGTAACCTGTTCTCACCATAAAAATTGCTCATTTGGGTTAAACAACAATCACTCACTCACCTAGCACAAATTATTACAATTTTAATATTGATTGCAAACTGCTGTAAATTCTTTAATATTTGTTGGATTGCAAATTTTAGCTGTTGTCATGAATATCAACAAAATAAAAAATTAATTTAGTACATTTGTATATGGCAAATAACAATTAAAATGCTAAAGGCACAGAATATTCAGTATGTTGAATGTTGGCAGTATACGGAAGAAGAAGAAGAAGTCCAAACAAACATTTCATTGACAGCAAAACCACAAGAATTGATACAAAATAAAAGAACCTGCATTATCCAGGTTCATTGACAAAATAATAGAGTATAACTACTCCTGCGTTGTTAATATTGGAAAAATAATCAAGAGTAATCGAACAATGAGGTAATTCTAATGAAAACCCAGAAGCATCATTCCAGATTCGAGAAGCAGCAAATACCAATTTTATAGTCTTTGTTTTCCCCCCAATACAGGCTAGAAACCATGACCTACTCCACTTGAGGTGAGGACACTAACTTTTACACCAGCAGATAAAGTCCATCATTAAAAGAAGCATAACAAGATAAAAAAACATATTTTTTATTGCTTATTCACAGGAAAACAAATAACAAAGTTTTATTAATATTCAAACTTAAAAGTATCTCACTCTTATTATAAATAACAAAATAAAAGACATTTAAATCATGAACTTTGTTCATGCTAGTCGAGTTAATAAAAGAAATTCTCGTCAGTAGTCATAACTGAAATTCAATTAAGTGTCAAAATTAATATTTTCTGCATTTATATTTCTCATAAAAATGCAATTGGAAATAATATGACGATTTTCTTGATGTTTTGTATTTAGTGTGTAATCAAATAAACAAAAATTAAGTCCTGTTAAATTAAAAAAAAGTTTAAAAAAAAAGTTCTGTAGAAACAGATTTAAACGAAGCTATCATAATTTTTTATATAATAAATTATGGTTAAATCGTGTATCTAAAAATAGGATTTTCACCAATAAATTTAGTCATTATCATGGATATAAATATATAAGAATAAAGCCTTCTATATCTATTTATAGATAAAATGTTAACCAATCATTTTCATCAGATCATTTATGTTGATTCTGCATAAGAAAGTCCACATCAGCCTGTCTGTCTGACACAACTTGTCTAATGGCTGTCTCAGTAAAATCAGTCGAGCTGTCAGTACCAGTAGAGAATCCTTTACTACAGATACAGTAAGCTTAGTGTTAAACCAAGCAGGGAACCAGTGATATATTTGCATAATGTTGGCTGCATCAACAGGTGATGGCCTCTACAATAAAACACATTATATTATTATACAACTGATGTTATAATACTAAAATAAAAAACCAAAAATAGCACACTGTCAGAACAGTTCCAAAATACAATATAAAAATTGTAGGAAGAGAGGTAAAATAAATACCCCTAACACACATAAATATGACCACTCACTTTCCTGGCTTGAGGTAAAATAAATACTCCTAACACACATAAATATGACCACTCACTTTCCTGGCTTGAGGTAAAATAAATACCCCTAACACACATAAATATGACCACTCACTTTCCTGGCTTGAGGTAAAATAAATACCCCTAACACACATAAATATGACCACTCACTTTCCTGGCTTGAGGTAAAATAAATACCCCTAACACACATAAATATGACCACTCACTTTCCTGGCTTGAGGTCAAATAAATACCCCTAACACACATAAATATGACCACTCCCTTTCCTGGCTTGAGGTCAAATAAATACCCCTAACACACATAAATATGACCTCTCACTTTCCTGGCTTGAGGTCAAATAAATACCCCTAACACACATAAATATGACCACTCACTTTCCTGGCTTGAGGTCAAATAAATACCCCTAACACACATAAATATGACCACTCACTTTCCTGGCTTGAGGTCAAATAAATACCCCTAACACACATAAATATGACCTCTCACTTTCCTGGCTTGGTACAGGCACTTCAATAAAAAAAAAAACATAAGGGGTTAGATCTAGGGTTATAACATTTCAAATATTATCCCAGTAATACAGTGAAACTTGTCTAAATTAAACCCTGAATAAACTGGAATCCTGTATAAACTGAACATTAAATACAGTTCCAATGTAGAAAATCTTTGTTAATTTAACCTGGATAAACCAGACACCTGTCTAATGCAAACATTAAAGTTGGTTCCCAATGAGAAGAGTTTGAAGATACCAAGAGTAACAAGAACCCCACTAAAAACCAGGGGTGAACTCAGGTGCTCCGAAAGGGAAAGCAGTTCCTGCTCCACTACTGGCACCCCTCATTTGTAATAAGTCATGAATGAGGAATGAATCTGGAAGTGTTTACGACAAGTGAAACATATCCCTGGACATTTGTGACACAGATGTTCCATAACGGTCAACCAAGTCATGGTGGCGACTGTAAAACTTTCGAAATGATGACTTCAAATTAACCAAGAGGAACACTTGGTTCATTAGCTTCCTAGTTAGCAGCAACCCTCTATCAAGGAAATCCTGATAGGAACCACAAGCTCTGGAATATCGTATCAACTGAGAGAAAAATTCTCTATATGCAGGTACTGCTGGAATGTTGCTACATATAAATGGAAAGTTCACAATGGGAAAATTGAAATCATCTCTTTTGTCATACAGTTTTGTTCTTAACCACCCCTCACTGTAAATTTTGAGGTGTGGTGATAGGCACTGATTGTATAGCAAGAACTAAACTTAGCATTGTTGGTGCAGTTGACAGCTGGGCTCCCTAGAATAACAATTTTAGTAGCCTATCAAATGACTGCACATAAAACAATCAAAATTTCAGAAGCCAAGCTGGCTACTGTCTGAAAATTATTTGGGGCCCAGGTTTAAGCTTAGTGGTCTTGGGGCTCCTGTTAAGCTTTGTACCTATATAGGAAGATTTAAACACAACTACTATACAATTACAGCTATGATTGCCCTTAGTGGAAAAATAATAGACATTTAGCAAAAATATATTACTAAATCTACCCCAAATTTAAAAAGACCAGAAGCACCTGCCAACATGCAGCAAGTCAGAATGAAAATCAGTAGAGCTTGATCGTACCTTATACATTAATCTCCTCTAATAAGACCAACCATTCTACAATAAGAAATGGTCTCCCTTGTATTTTACTTTCTCACTGCATCAGAAATATGGCCTGATAAGAGGCAGACTATTATATTCTAAATTTTATCTTTTTTCATTTTTTTCTGGATCTCATTTGGACTACCAATATATTTTCTGGACATTTTAAGATGAAAATGTTTAGACCTACACATTGAAAACTGCAAAGTTTTGTTAATACATACCATAGTCTCAAATATGAAAACAAACCGAATAGATAATAAATGTTTCACATTATTACTCTGTATTCAACGTTTTGGTCATCAAGTCATAGTTTCTACAAAGAGATTCATTTTCAATGTCAACAAGAATTGACTCAAGATTGTTTCAGTAGCCCCCCTCTCATCAGGTCAGATTTCAGATGCATCAAGATAGTAAATACTAAATTGTCCCCCTCACTAGAGGCCACCTCTCCTGTAATGGTATTTGTTCACTGCAGTAGGGATGGCCTTATAAGAGGGGGTCTACTGTATTAAGGATGTTGTGTTATATTAAATAACATACCTGTAATGGATCTCTTGACAAACACATCCTTGCCAGCAATCTTACTACTTCTGGTACTTCATCTATCAAAAAGAAAACAGTCTGTTTAAAGATCAGGGAATAAGGTATTATTAAAACCATATGTCAATATAGATTTATATTCAATATGCATTCACATTTTTAAATATATGTATATTTGGAATTTGCTGTTAGATGCATGTTTTAAAAAAAGATATTTTCTCCAAATACTGGTAATACATAAGAAAAATAACAAAAATTGTACAAATGGGTTAGGGTGCTTAACACCACTTTCAACAATATTTCAGTTATATCGTGGCGGTCAGTTTTATTGGTGGAGGAAACCGGATTATCCTTACATGGAGAAAACCACCGACCTGTCGCAAGTTACTGACAAACTTTGTCACATAATGTTGTATCAAGTACACCTCGTCAACGTTTGTGGTGATAGGCACTGATTGCATAGGTAGTTGTAAATGCAACTACCATACTATCACGACCATGATGGCCCCTTGTACAAATGTTTGGTTTATGGTGTTTAATGCCACTTTCAAGAATATATACTAGTAACTTGCTTATATATGACAAATGAAAATTCATTATACATGTATTAAATATAGATTATACATTTTTCAATCAGTAATGTTCATAAAACCAGACGCTCACTTGGTTCTTCGAAAGTTCTAATAATAATCATTTTAGTACAATTAAGGAATATTTGAAATTGTTGAACAGGTTATACAATATAACCTGGTTTGGGTCAGTTTACGTTTAATAAACCGCAAAGCGGTTTATGAAAAGCGTAAACTGACCCAACACCTAACCTGTTCAACAATTTCAAATATTCCTTATAATTTAATTTTTACAAGATTTAATGATTCCTCGATTTTAATTACGATTATTTCATGTGACTATCTGAATTTGTCGTTGGCGGATGAACACGTTGGTGACGTCACAATACCAACCCAGGTTATCAAGTCTAACCAAAATTTTTTTCAGGTGGATTAGCCAATCAGATTGCAGTATTCAAATCAAATTAAATTATTTAAAGTTAAATCCTTTTCAATTTTTTAAAACATTTTCCCATAGGTTCCCATGTCCTGTCATGATTGTTATCTTTTTCATTTCAATTCAATGAACAAATGTGGACTTTGTACAGGAAAGTGTAAAGAACGTTCTATACAAATTCCCTTTTAAGTCATTTTCCCCTACAGTCCTATGCTAAAATATTTCTAATTGATACAGGATGCATGTAATACGCGAAAAGCTATACAACATTATAATTATATCGATGAAATGTCATTTATCCCTTTGATCTTCACATAATATCTATTATCAAGAAACAAGTGTAATATGAACAATTATCGTTGCTTTGTATGTGTAATAATGTGACGCTATATTGACGTGGTTGTGACTAATGTGACGCTATATTGACATAATTGATGTGGTTGTGACAAATCTTCCATATGTTTTACTAGAAATGTACTTCTCTTTGTACAACACTTCTCAGTCTTCGCCCTCAATGTGATATTTTTCTGAGAAGTCGATTCTTCCATAAAAAATCAACAATAGTATATGCATCTTACATGTGACTTCTAATTTACCTGTATTGTCACCTTAACTGAATAATATAAGTAATTTGAACCGCATCGGTGGCGTAATGGTTAGCATGCTCGCCTGGAGTGTGGTAGATCGTCGGTTCGAGCCCTTGTCGCATCAAACCAAAGACTATAAAATTGGTATTTGTTGCTTCTCTGCTAAGCACGCAGCATTAGGGAGAAAGAGCAAAGACTGGTTGGCTCAGAATCAGAATAATGTGTCCGAGTAGAGTGACAAGTCTACCCGCGGACTGTTGTTTCAGTGAGCTAGCACTATAAAAATCCAACTCAGAGTGTTGGTCTAGTACAAAGCGGACCTCGTCATCATCTCATTGAAAATTAAATTGTTCTCGCCAGGATATAGCTAAAAAATTTACTGAATTAGAGTTAAACAACAATCACTCACTCACTATAAGTAATTTGATCTTCTATATATATGAGTAATTATGACACTTCAAAATGATTCCTTGACTGTCTTATATTCATAATTAAAATTTGGTACCTGGTAGTGATGGCAAATCACAGTCTCTGTATGTTCTACTGTCCAGTGTATGTTGTCCAGACTGGTTCCCATAAAATGGATTCTCCCTAGAAAACAGTTCATATATGATGGTTCCTACAGCCCACAGATCAGCTTTACTAAAATCTAACCAGACGTCTCTTCCAGGACAAGCTGTAGATATCTACAAGTAAAACATCTTATAAATATTTTATTATTTATTAAATCTGACCTTACAATCATAAAAATTTGAGTATGAGTTTTAAAACATAAAACATCCAATCAGAATGTCATATGCAATAAATACAGCTTTCTGATTGGACAATTTATGAGTCCATTTCTGCCAGAAAAAGAGGAGCTGCTAATAACAAATTATAATTTAGATGAAAACGATTGGACAAACATCACTGTATTTTATTAGATAAAATATAACATTCAATTACGGATAAATTAGTGCTTGGTTATTGAATTTTCTTATTTAACAGTTGGATTAATTCCAGATAACAAATGCTCCCTAAAAGACTACTATTATTACCTCTGGTGCCATGAGTGAGCAGTTACCTCCCCTGTCAACATCAGCTGTAAAGTAAGGCAGTCGTTGTCCAAATTCTGTGTCAGCTAAACAACATCCAAAGTCCCCTATCACAAGTTGAGGTGCAGTAGGTACTATAAAATAGACAATATTTCTTTAGAAAGATCTAAAAACTCTGCACTTCATAAAGACTAACAAAGATATTATTGTGCAACATTTCTGTAACTGTCTTAAGAGAAGACAAAACAGTTTATTGTCTTGTGTATATTTTAGGGGTTAGGGTTATGGTATTTAATGCCAATTTCAACAATATTTCAGTTATATTGTGGCGATCATTTTTATTGGTGGAGGAAACCACTGTTCCTGACAAACTTTTATCACATAATGTTGTAACCAGTACACCTCGCTATGAATGGGATCCGAACTCGCAACTTTAGTGGTGATAGGCACTCATTGCACTATTGACATACCTGTTAAATCAAGAAACAAGTTGTCACTTTTGATGTCTCTGTGAGCTATCCCATGATTCCGTAAGTGGACTACTCCCTCCAAAAGTTGAGTAAGCAGAAGGCATCTTGTTTGTACATCAGGATTGTTTTCTTCTAAATACTGCCTCAGTGTCAAGTTGTATCTAAAAGGTAAAAAAAGATTATCAATGAACCAGTGAATGTGTTATAACTTATCTTTGGTACCATATTTTATTCATAGAAGTCAGGACTGAGCAAGTAATTGTTGTTTAACATCAAGTGACCAATTTTTAGCTATATCACGGCAAGAACAAGTTGCATTTTCTTGAGATAATGGTGATGTCCGCTTTGTACTAGATCAACACTCTTAGTTGGATTTCCGTAGTACTAGCTCACTAAAACAACAGTCTGCAGGTAGACAGGTTACTCCACTCAGACACATTATCATAATAACCAGCCAACCAGTCTTTGCTGGAGTACACATTAATACTGTATGCTTAGCAGAGAAGCAGCAAATACCAATTTTATAGTCTTTGGCTTGACCCGATTCCAAAATCTTCTGCACTAAATGACCATATTGCAACAATTTTATTTTTAATCATTGAAAGAAAAACTGTTAAAGAGAATTATTTTAAAAATCTGGAAGTTAACAAAAATTGTTCAGTGCATAAATAATCTTACTTTTTCATTACTATATACATCGTCATGTTACGTCCAAGTCCTCTAGAATACAGTCTTTTTGGTAATGCTGCTGGATATGTTTCCATGGCAACAGACATCTGAGGAACATCAAAGGGATCAACAAAAGCTCCGACCATATCAACGATATTAATATGTTGAGGTAAGGATTTAAGTCTAACTTTGTTTCTGTAATACAAATGTATATAAACATAGATTTAACAATGTGATTAAAATCAGATCTCTTACTTGCTCCCGTTCACTAATTAATATGTCACTGCGCGGGAGATCTGACGAAACCTCGCTACAGGTCACATGACCGTATGACATTAATATATAATGACCTGATAAATACAGTTATGCAAAAAGAACAAATTCATGAATTCAAATGTCAACGAACATCTCAGTATTTGCCAATCCACAAAATTTGACATTGACGGAAATAAATGAAAACAACTTGATGATTATTACTCTTTAAAATTTATGTACAATAGTTCGAAAATTTAGATTTTTCCGAACAAGTCTTATTGTTCTACTGGTTCAGTGTCATCAATATATAAGTCATAAAATGTTTCTTTTATGTAAAATGTCTCTCTAATGGTTTTTAACAGTCATGTTCAGACCAGTAGCCAAAATTTATCAAAGGCGGTATGGGAGTTTGATAAAGTCACCATGGAACATGGTTATGCTTCTGGGGAGTAAAAATCTGGACTTTAACAGTCACAGTCACAACTGAAATTTCTTATTCTAAAAGTCATAATTCAACAGAAATCTTGATTTAAAATAGTCCTTCTTGGTTTTCGCACAAACCCCCTGCCTATGGGTGTGATAGTTTTTCTTGTCAATCTTCAAACATATACTAGTATCATAGTACTCACCCTAAAAACCAGCAATCATCTATCTGATAGATAGGAATCCTGGCAGGTACAGTCTCTTTCTCCATAGCTTTCAGAATAGAGTCAGCTTTAGATTCTACCTCATAGTTAAACATCATTTTCACTGCAAAGTCATATTTTATATCCGTATCATTCTCTTTTGACTCTAAAATATAAATCACAAATAAAATGTACTGTGAGCAAGGACTCATAAAAGAATCCCTTGCAACCATATTTGGATAAAGAATATCCTTATTTAATTATGAACAGACATGGGTATTTCTATAGATTCATAATAAGTAAATATATGTTTTCAGGTTTTGTCGTGATCGCATGGTAGTTGGCAATTTAAACCCCGCTCAGGAGAGATGTACTTGATACAACATTATGTGATAAAGTTTGTCAGTAACTTGCGACAGGTAGGTGGTTTTCTCTGAGTATTCCAGTTTCCGCCACCAATAAAACTGACCGCCACGATATAACTGAAATATTGTTGAAAGTGGCGTTAAACAACAAAAACCAAACCTATAAGTTTTAAAGCCACAAAATGAACACCACAGATCAAGATGACAAGACAAAACCACTTGCAGGGAATACATGAAAGATTGGGAATGTTTATTCGACTGGAAATAAGATTTTATAATTCAACCTACTGTAATGAATTTTTGTTGCTATACATAAGCCAGGACCTGGATTTCCAAGACCATATATCATGGTCTTTTTTGTGTTTACTGATTTGAGGTGAGACGGACTCAGACGTGGACGTTCATTTTATTGATATTGGTGGAATTGTTGGCCCTCACTTTCTAAACTTTCTTTTGATAAGGCCAAAATTAAAAATTAGTTTGTTTCCCACACCAGACCGACTGGAACCAGATTTGTGTTGCATGAACACAGCACTGAAGTGTCACTGCTGTAAATGTAATGTGGAATGGAGTGTTGGACAATCACCGGTGCAGAAGCAATTTTTTCTTTATCAATTTCAACAGACAATGAGAATGTGTGCTCAAAATCAATTGCCTGATATGATGTCCAAATTTTGGGATAATTTGGAGGGAAAAAAATTCCCCTACCTACTGACCCATTGGAGAAATGGAGGGTCGGGTTTGGGAAACGAACATATTTTTAACTGTGGCCTAATACCAGATGGCTTTATCAACAAAGTAGATGAACTGATGCTGCAGAGACAAAGAAATTATATCCATTAATTAGCATTAGGGAAAGTCTAATTTTACCTTCAGTGTTCATTTCTTCCCCAACAAAAGACCACTTGTCACATTCCTCCTCAATTTCTGATTCTTCATTTGTTGTTTCTGTATCACAGGAATCAGCATCACTTTCTACCAGCGACAAAGATGAGAAATCAAGAAAGATTCCAAGATCATTATCACTATCACAATGGATTACCTCCCCTTCAACATTGTCCAGCAAAGAAAAACTCCTTGTAGACTCCTCTTCATAGTCCTTGATCACAGAAAAACTCTCTCTATTCTCCCCTTCAATGCTGTCCAGCAAGGTAAAACTCCTTGTAGATTCCTCTTCATAGTCCTTGATCATACAAAAACTCTCACTATCCTCCTCATCACTAACACTGTTCATAGAAACAGTATCAGTTATCTCCCCTTTTTTATTATCATCTGCATGTTTCTCTGTTGTCTCCCCTTGATAACTCTCCTCTGGAGGGTACCATTTGTCATCTTCTGTTTCAATGTCTTTTTCTTCTTCTTCATTTGTTACTTGTGCTTTTGCACTGATAAATTCTTCAAAGTCTATAAGATGAAAAATATAAATGTTTTAGACATATTAAATACCAGAAATCTAATTATAAAACAAACCAAAGAAAAATATAACTAAAGACACACCTGAGTCTGAATCACTTGTCAGATTATCCATGCACTGTTCAGGTTCACACAAGTCTGTAGACAGGAATTGTCCATCACCACCATGTTCTTCACTTGAACAAGATTGAATGAGGAATCCCTGCATGAGACCTCACAAATATCATTTGTATTGAATTGGTCAAACAGAATATGGATGTAAATGAGCAGCAGAGACTATTCAACATTACACTTAGACACAAATTCAAGTTATATATCACATGTTTCAGATGAGATTTTTTTAAATTTCTTCCAATCACAAACAAGAATTGTCCATGGTCATGTGGTATGTGATATTTGCCAGATCAAGATTAAATGTGGAATATTTGCTATGAGCACCTCACAAACACCATTAGTACTAAGTTACATATCATTTGGACTTGTAAAGCATTTATAAGCCAATCTGAAACAATAATTTCCAATGGGGGTCATGCTTTTTTTGTGTAATATCCATAGCAAAATTATGAATTTCTATGAAGGAGTTTCCAGAGAAATTTATGAAAAAGAATCACATCAAAATCAAATGAACAATAAACCATCCACATACAAAACAAACACAGAAAAATCCATTTTTATACCATGGGAACCTCTTATTTGGAAATGGGTAGGGCTAAAATACCCCTAATTCAATATCAACCTTTATTCTGTGCCAAATATCTTTGTGTTTAATAAAAATTCTGCAGAATCAGTCAACTAGAACCAAACTTGTTAGTTCGAAACCTGTTCATGGTGAGGTGTACTTGATACAACATTAGGTGATAAAGTTTATCAGTGACTTGTGACAGTCAGTGGTTCCTGTTTCCTCCACCAATAAACCTGACCACCACAATATAATTCAAATATTGTTGAAAGTGGCGATAACCCCTGATCCCCAAACATTACACTATCCAATGAACATTCTTGTCATGTTTGCTTTCACAAGGAGCAGTGATTTCAGTGAAGATCCAAAAGAAATTAATTAATAGAAGAAACAAAACACTCATAATTCTATATATACAAATATAAATATTAATATAAATAAATGTATTTATATATGGGGTATATAATTTGATTTGATGTGAATACTGCAATCCGATTGTCTGATCCGCCTGAAGAAAAATTGGTTATACTTGATAACCTGGGTTGGTATTGTGATGTCACCAACATATTAATTCGCCAACGATTAATTCAAATAGTCATGCGAAATAATCGTAATTAAAATCGAAGAATCATTGAATTGTGTTGTAAAAATTAAATTATAAGGAATATTTGAAATTTTTGAACAGGTTATGTACTTGATTAGAAAAATTGAAAATATTCCTTACATTATTGTCTAAAATTTAAAAAATTATATGTATTACTGAGTGATTATCAAGTGTTAATATACCTGAAGAAATATGATCATCTAGAATTGTCTCCCTTTCCACACTTCCTTTCAGTTTAGCTTCATATACAACAGCATTACAACCTTTACCTATAACATTACCAAACTCAAACGACTGAAGTGATAACTGTTGAATGATTGGGCTCGTGCTAATCTTACTTTGTAGTAACTCCTATAAATAAACACCATACAATGAATTCCTCATCATTTAGCAAATTTTCATCACATATAAATATTTCTGAATGGAAGCGAATTATTTGTTCATATCTGTATTGTCATTGGAGATACAATAATTAGAAGAAGAGGAACTGCATCGGTGGTGTAATGGTTAGCGTGCTCTCCTCGAGTGTGGTAGATCGTGGGTTCGAGCCCCGGTCGGGTCAAACGAAAGACTATAAAATTGGTATTTGTTGTTTCTCCACTAAACACACAGCATTAAGGAGCAGGAGCAAAGACTGGTTGGCTCAGAATCAGAATAATGTGTCCTAGTGGTGCGACATGTCTACCCGAGGACGGTTGAGCTAGCACTATAAAAATCCAACTCAGCGTGTTGGTCTAGAGCAAAGCAGACTTCATCATCATCTCATTGAAAATTAACTTGTTCTCGCGATGATATAGCTGAAAATTTGCTGAGTTGGCGCTAAACAACAATCACTTACTTACTCACTAGAAGAAGAGGGTTGAGATCTCATTAACTGGTTTAACCCAACAACTTTTGTGTACCTGTACCAAGCCAGGACCTGGATTTTCAATGCCATAATGTCATGGTCTTGGGACAGGCACACAAAAGTTGCTGGGTTAAACCAGTTAATGGTATCTCGTTCATATTGTTTTAACTGACCTTGAAAGGGTGATACAAAAGTTAGTTGTTCATATCATAAATATTTCCGGTAGCCTCGACTTGCGAGTCATTGTTGTTCAACACAAAATGAACAATTTTTCAGCTATATCATGACGAGAACAAGTTACATTCCATGATATGATGATGTCTGCTTTCTACTAGACCAACATGCTTAGTTGGATCTTTATAGTATTAGCTCACTGAAACAACAGCCCCTGTGTAGACATTAGTGATGGGAATCTGTCATATTGTCAAGATCGATGATCGATCATCTGTGACCATTACCTACTAAATGTATTTACTGGCTATATAATAATTACTCAAATAGTCTTATTTCAATAGTAAGTTTAACAAAAGTAAAGAGTTGATTAAAATTGCAGTGGTTGCTGGTGATTTTAATATATACTGGAACACTACAAATGTTAGATAACGTGGATGTTGAAACATTTCTCTTAAATAGAATATTTAATAACTTTGCATATATTAAACAAGAATATTAGATGTATTACCTGTGATTGTCATCAGAATGGACTTGTAATTTTTAAGCATTAACTTAGAAAAAATAAAAAACAAAACATTTGTTTCCATGTGTAACGCCCGACATAAATTGGACTAGTCCTGGCAGTAGATCAATAATAGATTAGTCCATAGAAGTACTCCAGGATAAATCTGCAAGATGTTTGTCAGTGCAAGGACAAAAACAATAATAATAAAGTTAATCATATATATTTGTTCAATATTAGGCATCAGAATTGACCACAAGGTTTAAGAAAAGATCATTGGATCAGACACGGACGGTTCCGATGATCGGTGCACCACTAGTAGACATGTCACGCCGCTCGGACACATTGACCCGATTCTGAGCCAACCAGTCTTTGCCCTTACTCCTTAATACTTCATGCATAGCAGACAGTGCCGGATTTAGATAAAGAGAGGCCCTAGGCTAATCCACTTGTGAGGCCTCTCCCAATTCCCCACCTTCACAACTGGAGGAACATGGAAGTGTGCTTAATCAATTTCAATAAAGCCAAAGATGATGAGGGGTGTTTAAAATTCTGCAATATTCTGAAATGGAGTGCAACTGTGCAAGGAAAACTACTGAAGGATTGTTTAGAAAGTACAGTACGTTATGACAGCATAAGTGTGAAAGTCCAATAACAGTGTTGAAAATATTAAATACCTTGACTGGAGGCCCCCTAAATTTTGAGTCCCTAGGCTTCAGCCTATCGAGCCTATAGGTAAATCTGGCACTCATAGCAGAGAAGCAGCAAATACCAATTTCATAGTCATTAGTAAGTTTTGTTTAAGGAACCGGGGATGAACCACGATCTACACCTCACTTGAGGCAAGCACACGAACAATTAAACCACTGATGTGGTTAGTTCAAGTTTAAATGAGATGATCCATTTAGTTATTAATACCCTTATATCTGATGACAAGATTTCATTTTCATCTTCTTGTTTGTTTGCCAATACCAGTCCTACGAAAGCAAAAATAGGAATTGGGTTTTTCCTTCCAAATTCAAATGCAGCTCTCCTTCTCAACTGACTTGCAATTGTCTTGTAGGATATCCGATTTCTAAACAAGAGAGTCCTAATAGGGGCAACAACACGTGACGGTTGTAGATGGAATAAATCTGCTCCCGGTTGTCCAACTTCTACAGTTTGTTGTGGTTGAGATTTTGAAATCACCAAACGGACAGCATCTTTACCACGTTTGAATATATTTGAAAGTGTTTTGGCAGCCATTTTTGGCCCTTTGAGGGCTTAGGCTAAACAATAGCCCCAGCCCCCTAAAGTATATATCTGAACTTGGAACTCAAATATAATGTTTTCTTTTCCTGTCGAAAACTGCGCACTTCGTCCTGAACCAATGTTGTTAGGATTATGCAATCAAAACGGTATTCTCTAGATATGTCTATGTTGTTTACTGACAAGTCAAAAGTGTATCGAAATATCCATTGGAATTACGTCCCTTCGTTAATTCGCGCCAAATTATTTAAGAAATAAATCATGGAAGCCAGAATGTGTTGGGAGTTTTAACATGGATTGGCGGATATTAGTATTTTATCCCTCGCTTCTAATATCCACCAATCCATGTTAAAACTCAAAACACATTCTGGCTTCCATGATTTATTTCGATTCTGATATGTCTAAGAGTACAAATACGGTAGTATACTTTGATTGGATCTTGACGGTAATTTATACATATGCTTGCGGAATTCTGTTTTTTTTAACAAAGGGAAAGAGTGAGGTCATGTTAGAATTAACTTTTTATTATCATAAGTTAAATGCTTCCCATTGACCCTAGACGTCGGGTTCCTGTAAATAATTTAATATACTTCATATTATTATTACATGCATATCTTTTACTTATCCATATTTATGTAATGTATTATAATTATATTGTATTGTCTTGATGCACCACGCCAATGTATAGTTTACTATCAATAAACTATTTTGAATCATAATGGAGAAAATTAGGACTGGTAGAATATTACTATTTGTAAAATTTTATCGTGGCGAAAAAGTTGCAGGTCCACTGAAGGGAAGAAGAATATCTTTTACTGAATCACAGGACTCAAAATCGGGCATACAATCATATAATTATTTATGAAAAAAAGAAAAGAAAAGAACTATGAGTCACTCACAATCACACTAAGTGACTGACTTGATTTTATACAAATAAACACGCACATAAAATGAAGTTTATGTATTATAGAGAATTTAAACGAAAATAGATGATCAATAAGCAAAAATAAATTAAACAAATATAATGTAATGCTGATGTTTTACACGGGTGGATTTCATCACCATGAACAATGAAATCATGAACACTGAACCATTTTGAGTGAGTGATTGTTGTTTAACGCCAACTCATCAATTTTTTTCAACTAGATCATGACGAGAACAAATTAATTTTCAATGAGATGATGTATATAAAAAAGCAATTGCTTAACGCTATCATAATTATAACATGAACACATTGTGTATTCTCCTTTTTTTGCCAATTTAAACCCCGCTCAGGCGAGATGTACTTGATACAACATTATGTGATAAAGTTTGTCATGCAGTAACTTGCGACAGGTAGGTGGTTTTCTCTGAGTATTCCAGTTTCCTCCACCAATAAAACTGACCGCCACGATGTAACTGAGATGTTGTTGAAAGTGGCGTTAAACAACAAAAACCAAACATATAAGTTTTAAAGCCACAAAATGAACACCACAGATCAAGATGACATGACAAAACCACTTGCAGGGAATACATGAAAGATTGGGAATGATTATTCGACTGGAAATAAGATCTTATAATTCAACCTACAGTAATCAATTTTTGTTGCCAGTTGCGGATCCAGAGGGGGACTCTAAAAAACTTCTAAAAAAAAGGAGAAAGAAAAGAGAGAGAGAGAGAGAGAGAGTATGGGGGGGGGGGGGGGGGAGCGGTCTTCCATCCCTCTATTAAGCATATCAGCATTCATTCATTCGCCTGTTAAATGTAATAAATTATTATATATTTTTACCCGTTGCATTGCCCTTTTAGTTTATCTAATTACTTTTGAACTTTTGAAGCAGTCGACGATTAATCAGAAAACATAGTGATATTATAATCCCTTAGACATTAATTTTATCAAAATCCATCCATTCTACAAACACTTCAATACAAATTACCCCATTTTCAACAGAGAAACATGAGAAAATTGGCTAATATAGCACGCCGGGTATTCGGAAACTCGGTGCAAGCTAGTTATTTTGAACGTTTTCATTGGTCAATTTTGAATTTGTGGACACTACAGACCGCGGAGCATGCTGTTCCGTGTTCCGTTGCTGTCATGCTCCACGGTCTGTAGTGTCCAAAAATTCAAAATTGGCCAATGAAAACATTCAAAATAACTAGCTTACACCGAGTTCAAAGTGTCCGCACCTGATCCGAGTATACGAATACCCGGCGTGATAAGGAAATCAGGGGAGTCACAGCTCCAGATAGATAATTTCAAGTGAAATCTCCCTTTGATTTACACTCACTGCTTAGAAACTATTTGAAACTTTTTGGAGAAGATTCATGCGTTTTAATACACTTCATCACATTCACAAAATGCTTCAAAATTGTTGACGGAAAAGCTTCCTAAATACTCAAAACCCAGGAGCTTCAGGGGGGCTTCGCCGGCTCTGTCCTGGACCCGCTGTAGACCTTAAGCGGTCCCCAGACCCCTCGCCGACTTTCGTCCCCCCTAACACAAAATCCTAGATCCGCACCTGGTTGCTATACCTAAGCCAGGACCTGGATTTCCAAGACCATATATCATGGTCTTTTTTGTGTTTACTGATTTGAGGTGAGATGTACTCAGACGTCGTTCTACGTACTAATTCCTTGGTGTAATTTAAATTTTGTTTTGAGCCTCGATATTTATTGCATTGCGTATGTATAATAAATAAAATCACATGATATGAGTAAAAAATTAGCAGAGATCTGGATATTTAATTTTAATTTGGTATTTTGGGGGATTTTCTTCGAATATTTTTTTTTTGGGGGGGGGGCTCTTTTTTGTTGTTAACTTTATTTTGTCAGTAAATTTTGGTATTCATAAATAGTACGCTCTATACCCTCTGTCCAGAAAGAGAAAAAGTTCTAAATTATAAGTCATTTTTTTTCATTAAAAACATGGTTTGACCCTCCTTTGATATCGTAACCCCCTTTTTTCATCACAAGATATTTAATTAGATTTGTCCTTAAATAACTAAATTCGAGAATACGGAACTTTAAAGTATTTGACAAACGTTAAAAATCACCATCCAATAGCATTTATTACTTACATTGCCATTTATATACATGTGACTGTCTGTGTAAAAAATGTGAACACAACAGCAAACAAACCTGGAAACACGTATTTTAATAATTAATAGCTATTCATGTAATTTAAAAGGTAGTAACCTATATCTTATAATTAACTTATTCAATTTAATACAATTATTTTTGTTTTAATGAAAAAATACTCCTTATTTTCTCATAATAAAATATATATGTACATTTCAAGTTTTTATAAGAATTTTTTGGTTTGACGCCAGGAAATACACAAATCAGTTAAGATAGATAAATAGGCTAACTTTAGAGTTATAAATTGGGAAGTCGATCTCTTTTCCGTTACCATAGAAACAAGTAAGAAATATTACCTTCCTTTTACGGGACAGCGAATGAGATGCACACACAATGCACGTGTGTTTATAGCTACCAAAGATAGAGTTGATTAGGTCACTGCGTAACACTGAAAACCGATCCGCCGAGCTATTTAATCCCCCATATTAGGGGACCCCTGCTATCTTTACATCTTAAAACAACGACTTACATTTAACAAATTTGGCAGCAGAAGATAGGAGGTCACAGAATCCCTGCTGACCCGTGTTGTGTTTACGACTTTCTACACAATTAGGAGTACAGTTGGCCGTCTACAGAAGGAGAAACTTGAAAATGGCGTATTCTGAAATTTAGAAAGAAGTGACAATTTTCAATTTCATCGAAAGAGGACAACAAACTTTTAAAAACTTTTTTTTGTTTAAATTCGTAAAGAGTTAAGGAAATGGCACATCGGAGGAAAAGTTCCAATCCGTTATGTAAACAGAAGCGTATTTCTTCTGTAGTTGACCGAGTTTTGGCAGCGAAACTTCAAGAATCAGAGAAGAAAAAGGTCAGTTGTTTTAAATTTAAAATATGACTGTCAACGAACACATTCTTATGCCTAATTGAGGTTAATTACAATATTAGTTATCAACACATAGAATCACACGTGGTTACAAAGGTTGTGTATCTGTTATAAATAATTATTTTTATCACATGGATGATGCACACACCACCTAGTTAAAAAGTTTAATAAACTCCAAGAAAAACAAAATAATGAGAAAATGTTTTTTCACGTCTAAGAAACCATTGGCTGTTTACATTTACGTGTAAAATCTGACTCGAATTCAGTCCTTGTAATTTTAATTACAAAACTTTAAAAATTTCATATATTTTGGTTTTTGTTCATCCTTTGATCTTGAATTTGAAGTTGATCCTCAAGTTGATCCTCAACTTCATTGTTTGTTTGCCAATTTATATTTTGTTTATTCCGAGACAGTTTTTTTTAACCCGAAATGGTGGGTAAATAAAAGATAATTTGTACCAGTACATATCCAATGCATAGTTTGATAAAATAATGTTTTATTTTTTTAATTTAAAAGATAAAAAATACAAAATTCCGTTAGTAACTTGAAAAGGTCTCGTCCACGATTTACTATTATTAGTTTTGTGGCTTTAAATTTTATGTTATTTAAATATTCTGTGAATTTGTTGTATATAATAATAATATATAAGGATATGGTATACAATATCAATATAATTAACAATTTAATTAATCCATGCTGTCGCATTTACACAATATAGATAATACCCCCTTGAGGTACCACATACCAAATTTGGAAGAAGCATCGTTCAGCAGACGATAAGACTGAGACGTCACGTTGAGATTCTAAACAAATGAAAGTATTAATACTCTGGTGCCAAGTCTGGCAATCATTTACTTACTCAAGATAAATCCTAAAAATATGTGTTCATAAACATTTCCTGTTAAGTTTATTGACATATATTACGCGAGGTTTGTTAACGGCTATTTATAAGGTTATTTGTACGAAACATGTTTACACGTCTGCACATGAAGATTATTTCGTCTTCATTTGATTAATATTTATCTGTTTATTATTTTCTCTCGGTATTTTAGCTGTTAATGTTCTAATATTATGGTCTTATTCTAATCTTTCAACTAGATGTGTTAGATAAAATAGTGTATTAAAATCCAAGTAGCTTAGAAGCCATAGTTACCTTCCCTGATAATAATAAATATTTAGAAAAAAAATATATAATATTAAGTCCATCAACACCCTGAGAAGTGGTTTCTTTTTACTCAACAGACATTAGAACTTAGGAAAGGAGATATGTAATCAAATATATATAGGGAGTGGATGTGGTCGAGTGGTCTAGGGCGCTGGACGTAAGGCTAAGCGAATGGTGCTGCAGTGTATCAATGGTGTGGGTTGAAATCCCGTCGAGGGAAGAAAAAAAAATTGACAGCTCTAAAATCTAATTCTAACACTGTTTGGTTTAATTTTCAGACGTATATATATATATATATATAAACGTCTAAAATGTTAGCACAACGATATCAAAAAAATATGTTAAAATGTAACAAAAATAACTATAAGTCTACAAAAAGACTATAATTATAATGAAATCGACGGATATTTCGCTTGACCGACAAATATCCGTCGATTTCATTATAATTATAGTCTTTTTGTAGACTTATAGTTATTTTTGTTACATTTTAGCATATTTTTTTGATATCGTTGTGCTAACATTTTAGACGTTTATTTATCATTTTTGTTTGTTTGCACAGTATCGTTAACACTTGTTTCCGATCCGACATCTCGTAGATTTATACGTTGGCTACTTTTTCAGATGTTTATATATATATATATATATATATATACGTCTGAAAATTAAACCAAACAGTGTTAGAATTAGATTTTAGAGCTGTCAAATTTTTGTTCTTCCCTCGACGGGATTTGAACCCACACCATTGTTACACTGCAGCACCATTCGCTTAGCCTTTACGTCCAGCGCCCTAGACCACTCGACTACATCCACTCCCTATATATATAGTCGAGTGGTCTAGGGCGCTGGACGTAAGGCTAAGCGAATGGTGCTGCAGTGTAACAATGGTGTGGGTTCAAATCCCGTCGAGGGAAGAACAAAAATTTGACAGCTCTAAAATCTAATTCTAACACTGTTTGGTTTAATTTTCAGACGTATATATATATATATATATATATATATATTTCCTACTATTTTTTTGTTTGCATTGCTTCAATCCAATTGGTTTTTTGTTCAGCAAATAAATAATAATAATAAAGAAAAAAACTCACAAAAGATGGAAAAAGATGAATATGAACATTTGACATATCTAAGGCAGAGCACATGTAAAAATGTCATTGAAGATGATATACAATTTCTTA